>OZ005658.1:57867613-59067613 GCA_963930645.1 Salticus scenicus | reverse complement strand
TTTGTATATATTTTGGAGAATCTAGGACTTATAGTTTTCTTACAGGGACATAAAGAAAAATTCTTTATCATTATGGCCAATGGGGCCAAATTTTTAAAAGTGTGATAGCGTCTAAACGCCTAATTAATATAAACAAAAAAATTGTACACATGTTATAGGTCACAGTTGCACACACTGTATAGATTTTGGTGAATCTAGCACTTACAGTTTTTTTTACAGGGACACAAAGAAAAATCTTTATCATTATGGCCTATGGGACCAAATTTTTAATAGCATCTAAACGCCTTATTCAATTGAGCTGAAAATTTATATGAATATTATAAATCACTGCTGCACTAATTATAAGCATTTTGGTGAATCTAGCATTTATAGGTTTTTACAGGGACACAACGAAAAATTCTTTATCATTATGATCTATGGGCTCAAAGATCAGTAGCGTTAAATAAAACATCGTGTAACATATGGAGAAAAATACTCAAACACTCTATTATGGTTTTCTCCCTTTTGATTGTTTAACAACTCCTCTTTCTTTACTTTATCTACAAAACTGTTAATTAATCAATGTTCGGAAAGTCGAGCGGAGTCACTCCAGATTTTTCATATTTCATTTTAAGTCTTTCTTTTACTTTAAGTGTTTTTCCTTCTTGTTACTTTCTTCTATATGTAATATAAAGAAAGTATTGGATTCGTAAAAATTTTCGACCTCGGGTTTTTGATGAATTTACACGTTTTGAGAGCTGTAGAACACGATTTGACCATTTTTAGAAAATGTCTGTCTGTGTGTGTGTGTGTGACAAAATTCTGTGGCAACTGTATCTCAAGAACTACTGAACAGAATTTCATACAAATTGGTATGTAGTTGCACCTTGACATAAATTAGTGCCTATCAACTTTTGGTAAAAATTGTCTTACAGGTTGCGTTGCCATCCCGCTTTTTCTAAATTTTTAACATGGTGATATAGGACAAAATTTTGTATAAATGTGCATAGAGAATTATTTTTTGGTAATCATTATGAAATTTACAAGAATTATTTACAATAGAGATAGTCAACTGGGAAAAAAATTTTGTTTGCGTAGGAGCCTCGCCACCCCCCCTGGGGGGGGGAGTAAATTTTCAAGTTGGGTATCTTTCGAAAGGTCTCGTCAATACCTTTAAAACGAATGGTTGAACTATAAATCTGTGATAATTTAAAACAAAGTTATCGATTTTTACTTTCTTCTATATGTAATATAGAGAAAGTATTGGATTCGCGAAAATTTTCGAAGTCCACTTTTTGATGGATTTACATGTTTTGGGATATGGAGAACACGAATTAATAGTTTTTAGAAAATGTCTGTCTGTCTGTCTGCATCATTTTTTTTTTTGGACGCTGTATCTCACGAACCAATGAATGAAATTTAACCAAACTTGGTATTTAGTTGCACCCTGACATAAACTGGTGCTGATTAGATTTTGGGATCAATCGCTCAATAGGTGGCGTTGTGATCGCATTTTATGCAAATTTTTAACATGGCAGCATAGGACAAAATTCCGTATAAATGGGCATAAAGAGAGTTATTTTACACTTGTGATTGTAAAATTAATATGAATTATTGATAATAGTAGTAGTTAGCTAGGAAAAAAATTTTGTGCATGGGGGGGCATCGGTTCCTCCCCCGGGGGGGAAAATCCCCCCCCGGGGAAGTAAATTTTCAAGATGGGTATCTTTCGAAAGGTCTCGTTGATAATAGTAATAGTTAACTTGGAAAAAATTTTTGTGCATGTGGGGGCATCGGTTGCCCCCCCACCGGGGGGGGAAGTTCCCACCCGGGGGGGCAAAGTTTCAAGATGGGTATTTTTCGAAAGATCTCGTCAATACCTTTAAAACGAATGGTTGAACGATAAATCTGTGATAATTTAAACCAAAGTTATCGATTTTTTTAACTTTTAACAAAAAAAAACTTAGAAAAATATCGCAATTTTTTTTTTTTTTTTTTAACGAAATTTAACCAAACTTGGTATTTAATTGGTCCCCAACATAAACTGGTGCTGATTATGTTTGGGGATCAATAGCTCAACAGGTGGCGCTGTGATAGCATTTTATCTAAATTTTTAACATGGCAGCATAGGACAAAAATTCGTATAAATGTGCATAATTAGAGTTGTTTTAAACTTGTGATTGTAAAATTAATATGAATTATTGATAATAGTAGTATGTAACTAGGAAAAAAAATTTCTGCATGGGGGGAAGTACCCCCCCGGGGGGGATAAATTTTCAAGATGGGTATCTTTCGAAAGGTCTCGTCAATACCTTTAAAACGAATGGTTGAACTATAAATCTGTGATAATTTAAAACAAAGTTATCGATTTTTTTCACTTTTAACAAAAAAAAAAAAAAAAAAAAACTTAGAAAAAAAAAAAATCGTACTTTTTTTTTTTTTTTTTTTTTTTTTTTTATATTGTTACTGATTGAATATGTATAGGTAAATATAGAAGAAAGTCTTGTGGTGGCCACAACATACTAGTTTTTACTATTAACGGAAAAAAAAACTTAAGATTTTTTTTTTTTTTTTTTAACGAAATTTAACCAGACTTGGTATTTAGTTGGCCCCTGACATAAACTGAGGCTGATTAGATTTGGGGATCAATCGCTCAACAGGTGGCGCTGTGATCGTATTTTTTCTAAATTTTTAACATGGCAGTATAGGAAAAAATTTCGTATAAATGTAATAATGAGAGTTATTCTTAACCTGTGATTGTGAAATTAATATGAATTATTGATAATAGTAGCAGTTAATTAGGAAAAAAATTTGGGGGTAAATTTTCAAGATCGGTATCTTTCGAAAGGTCTCGTCAATACCTGTAAAACGAATGGTTGAACTATAAATATGTGGTAATTTCAAACAAAGTTATAGATTTTTTTTTACTTTTAACAACAAAAAAAAAAAAACGGAGGGGAAAGAATTTTTTTTTTTTTTTTTTTTTAATACTGTTACTGAGTGAATTTGTATAGGAAAATATAGAAGAAAGTCTTGTGGTGGCCACAACATACTAGTTTTTTTAACAACGGCTGCGCTTTTAGCTCAGCATAAACATATGAGTTTGAATTAAAGTCTGATTTAAGTGATGAGATAAGGATCATTCGTGTATGGAAATGATCAGATATTTAACACCAACTCTTTAGATCTTTAACCCGAATCAAATGGAAGTAAAAACTAAAAAAAAGAAAAAAATACTGAACAATTTAATACTTTTATTTAAAAAAAAAAAAAATGTGAACATATCATGACCCATTGAAATATACATATTTATTGTTACGAAAATATTGATATTTTTATGTAGAGTAACTAGTTTATAAATAAACAAGCATGTTCCATTCCATGAACTTTCTTGAAAACAAGCCACTAAAACTACTACTCCAACCACAAAAGCCATTATAATAGGATTCTATACACTGCAGAGGACAAATACCGTTTGTTGAAGAATAGTATTCCACAACATATTATAGAATCTCTTATTGGTAAATGCACAGTTTAGAGTTCAATGGAATTTACTCGTATGTAAATGGCTTACTTCTGTACGCTTTGAAGAAAATTAGTGGTGAAAAACAATACATCATAACAATTAATTTCGATATAATTAACTCCATTGAAATTGAGAAAGGGCTTACCTCTGGCAACCTTGAACAACTATTTTTAGCTAAATTTGGTCTCTAATCTTACTGATTCACCAAGTTTATCGCCAATCAAGATTTTGGTTTTGGAATCAATTTTGCCGATTTGGTATTGATTTTGGTGACCAAATTTGGCAAAAAATTACAGTTTAGGGTTGCCATGATTTGGAAGCTCTAATTTTAATAAAAACAGAGTTTTGGAAGTTTCAAAATGAATCATCGGTTTACAGCACAGAACTAACTTCCTCGAAAGTTCTATAAATCACAAACGAGGCTATAACAGAGAAAAGTCATTACTGATGATTGTAGACTGCAACCTGTTTACTTCTTTACATACTACTCTCTACACAATATAACAGTAAAAGTGAAAACAAATGGCAGTTTTTTCACTTCTACTAACATGGGCTTTGTGGCAAACTTTGTTACTTAACGTTAACTTAGGCAATTTGACACCCAAATTTGGAAAAAGTGGTAGTTTAGAATTTCCAAAGTTTAGAATTTCTAACTTAATTCCTAATAGGAGATTAGTTCTGAAATTTTCTGGAGGGACTCACTGGTTTCTAGTGCAGAACTACTTCGAAAATTCTATAAACAACTAACAATATTCTCTATAAATTCAAATTCTATTCAGAATTTGAACTGAGCAGTTAACCATTGATCATGAGTTATCGAAATTCCTGCCCGATGGTACACTGTTTACTTGACTTTTGTGCTACAAATGATTGTTTTGTTGGATTTTTTCAAGAATACTCATTGATTATTGATTTTTGTGGTACAAAGAACAGTTTTATTTAACTGTTTCCAAGATATTCATTAAATAAAGTGCATTCGTCGACTATAACCTACTAAGCAGTCTTTACAAACTACTTTCTACACACAAAAATGTTGAAAACTTTCATATCAATATTATCACGGGCTCTATCATTAGCTTCTGTTGATATTGTATATATATGTTCTGTTATGGTATACCATTCTATTATATGTATTGACTTTTATGTTACATTTTTCTTTTACAAATTGAGTTTTAAATTTAATCATAACATCTTTAAAAACAATTTGGAGTGGCTTCCACGGACTTTCGGAACATTTACTATAGTTACTGAGTGTTTAAATAAATTTGAATCATTCAATGTTTTAGTAAATAAATAAAGGTGAAAATCATGTCAGTATGTTTTCATTCCAAATTCATGTTTGTTCAATGAACGTAACATATCTGAAATTTTGGGCATCCATGTAAAAGAAAATAAATAGTATACATGCAATTTTAGTAATGATCATTCTGCAGAAAAATTCTAAAACATATCGGTATTAGTTTCCTTTCACTATTTTAAATAATTTTCTGAATTTAAGAAAATTAGTCCCCTTAGAATGTGATATACATGAAATCTTTTAAGCTTCTCTGTTAAAGAACTATATGCAACTGTAGTGGAAACCCTGTGACATTAATATTTAGTGGGGCCATCCTTGGCCTTGATGAGGACTGCACAACAACTGGGCATTAAGAAAATTAATTTCCGTATATGTTCAAGGAGTATTTCATTGTACCAAACTTGGAAAAGTACTCCCTTAACTGCATCAAAAATATTAGGTTTGCATTCAGATTTAAATGTGGACTATTACCAGGCAATTGCATATTAGTGATGACATGGTACCACAGCATTTTTTTACCTAAAGATATGGAAAAAATCCCTTTCGACAAGCTTAAAGGCAAAGGTAGATTTTTTTACGTTAAAGTTACAAAAGCAAAAAAGTATTACATATGCATTAACACATACTTAGCCAATGACTTTGTTCCCACATTGCATTATTTACGTGGCTATTCTGTTTTCAAGAAATTTAATTTTCAACTACAAAAGGATTTTATTCATTCTACTTAAAATTTTAAGCTAGATTTATTGGTCTGTAAATGTTTCAATTTTTCAAAATTCAAGCTCATAATCATTCAAGAAATAAAAGTCAAAGATATACAATCCCAACAATGGTGAATCCGGGAGGAGGTTATTGAGCTATAGCTCCCTCCCCACCCAAGCTGAATCAAAATTATAAATTTTATTTAAAATCCATATAACTGTTGGTTCAATATCTGTCTTTTAAATAAAAAATAATAGAAACGTGAAAATGCACTTGTGACCTTACTATAGTCAAGCACTGGTGAGCCTGGCGTTGCTATGGTTGAGTCAAATACAGTTAAGTGGTAGCAGTTTTTGGATAGTTATTCCATTGTAATTTTTATTGAATTATTGAAAGTTTTGTATTGTGTTTTTGTGATTCTTACTGTCAGATGAGTAAAAATTGTAAAGTGAAACTGTTTTGGTTCACATAAGCTGGAACATTAACATTAACATTAGTTAACATTGGACCATTTGAGCACCACTTAATTTCAATATTAATTGTTATGAATTTAGTAAATTGTATGATTTGGTGAGATTTTGGTGGCAAAACTTGCAACTTAACAATGAAATTTGTGATTTGGCAGCAAAATTTGATAGTTGATGACAAAATTCGTTATCTGACGACAAAATTTGGCGAGCCTGTCGATGGAGAATGGTAGCTTTGGCATCATTATATTTTCTTCCCATGCGAAAACCTCATATCTCTTCACAGACCAATATATTGTTCCGACAAGATAAAAAGTCAAAGGAGACTGTAATGCATTACTCTCAATTTCAATCATAAATTTTAAATTCTTGCTTAAAACGGCATTCTAAACTATTCATAACAAACGATATCTGTATTAAGACTAACGTATTATTTTAATTTTATATTTTTAAATGATTAATTAAAGTGGTTAACATGGTTTTTATATTTTCGGTGATCTTTTTTATTATCGTTTGCACGTGACATAAGCATCAGATTGTAAATTTAAGCAATGAAAGCTATAGAAAATGTCAGCTTCATCACAATTGACAAAAAATCACATTTTAACTTGAAACTTTTAAGCAATTGAAGCTATCGAAAAAGTTTAAATACAAAAATTGTTATTTAGGGTAAGGCGGTAATTCACCTGATTTGAAGTTTTTTCCCCATTTTCAATATTAAAGAAATTATGGGCAAATGAGAGTTTCCACCCCCTTTGAGCTAAATACCCCATCTATGAACTCGACCGAGATTTTTACTGTCCTGACAACATATCCCAAGCTGGTTAAATTTAAATAAAAATTACTCTAGTTATCGTGTTCACAACTTAATATGGAAAAAAGCATTATAAATATACATATATGTATAAACTTTTGGTCAGAAGGTGGTTTTGGGTTCTAGGGGTCCTGATCAGTGAAGATAAAAAGAAATTTTCCAGAAGTTGTGTCATGAGGACCACTGCAATAGGTAGATTTCCTATAAGGAATTTACCTAAAAGGACATAAAGATTACTACAGTAAAAATGAATACAAAAAAAAGTGGTGCAAAAAAAAGGCAGTTTCTAACAATGTTATGATATAAATTTAAAACATCTTTGAGTCAAGTAAACATTCCACTGCTATCTTGAATGTTTACAGATATATCTTCTGGTCTTTTGATTAGAGCTGAATTTGTAGCTGGACTTCATTACTGAAAATAACTTTTGACTGAATGCATCCAGTACAACTGCAATTGTGATAGTGCTATGTAATGGTAAGAAGACAGTCAGCACATTTTCTTAACCTTATGATGATTTCTTTAACCTTAGCTTCCCTTCCCCCATGACCCAGTGCTGAATTATCTATGAATTTTAGTATCCCTGTTACACATCAGATTAATAGCTGCCAAAAGTTAGTCATTTCAATATTGTATATGTATTGCAAGGTATGTGGCTAAGCAATTTCATCGCATTCAAGGAACATTTTTTCGGCATACCTAAAAATCTTAATTTTTGATAGAAAAAGAAAAGGGACTTATGGACCATTTTGCCAAAGTAAGGGACTTTTAGGGACCAATTTAAATGCCCTGTCATGGGATTTCAAAAATTTTCATTTAATATACTTTGATTTAAGGACCTTTTTTTCCTCTTCAACTTTTTCGCAATTGTTACGATAACTCTATAATGTAAATTTAGAAATATCTTTTTGTAATTAAAAATTTCATTTATTATTACAAAACTTCAGTACATGTATTTTATTGCTTACAATTGTATAAAAATAAATAAATAAAAGTCATAAATATAAAAATAATTAATTGCAAGTTGGTCCTTTTTCTTTATTTATTTTCAGAATTTTTAAATTAGGGTCACGATTAGCCCAGAATAAAGGCATTGTAGAACATAACATGAAAACAATTTAGAGAACAACTATTGAATTGCATTTTTTTTTTTTTTTTTTTAAGGAATTTGTACTTAGTTATGGAATACTTTTGCATTAACTGCATGTCATGAATTTTGGTTAAAAAAAATTACCATAACAATAACACGGGTTGCGAAAACTACGACATAAAAGAAAAAATTAAAATGTATTTTTGTCAATATACCCTAAGAGTTTTTTTTTTTTTTTTTTTTTTTTTTTTAGAAAGTTCAAAACGTTCAGTTTTTTATAGATAATAAATAACTTCAAATTCATTCATTTTCTTAAAAATAAATAATTAATGATATTTTAATTTGACATCTTGCAGAAAGTATGTCATCAGCATTTTAAAAAACATTTATAAAAATATATAGAACCAAAGAATGTAAATGAAAGTTAAAAATCCTTTAATAACATGCCATTTATTGTCAATGATTCATCTGTGTACAGAAAATCACTACTCAGTTTATTTTTTATACATTTTTATTTAACTTGGTATGTTATTTATGTGTGTGGAACAAATCTAAAAATTACATTTTCATCCACTTCCTATGATCCGAGTGGGCTGATTTTTTGCATATGTATAATTCCAATGAAAATACATGATCAAGTAGTAACAGATTTAGGAGAGAAGCCCTGGGCCCCCAACTCTAGTTTAATATCTGCTTTTGAATTTTAACCCACTTTCTCTCATCCAACACAGCTAAAATTTGACATACATATATAAAACCCATGACAATCATACCTGCCAACCTGCAAGAATTCCAAGGAGTAAAACAGCGCACAAACAAAAAAATTTGCAGACACCCCTTTATCTTTATTTATATGTAACTTCTCTTTTCTCTTTGATAAATAATACTTAATCACTAATGAATTAATAAAATGTTACCAGATAAACCAAAAAGCAATGAATAACATGAACAAATTGATAAGAGCGAGAGACACCAACTACTTTTTTTGCTAGACATCGATAGGAGTAGTAATAAATATAGCTTTGAATGTTTTCTTTAGATCAAAATGCAAAATAATCAAAAATAAATCTTTAAACAACCAAAAATGATCATTAAAACTAAGCATTTCTAATAATAGCCCAATTTCAAAAGAAAATATTTTGAAATATGCTGGGAAAATTCAGAGAAATTTGTAAGTTTCGATATAGGCAAGTTTTTGTGATTGACAGTTTTCAAGATAGACAATTTTGACAGTATATAGACATATATATTACTATTTTAAATCTACTCTCCCCCTTTTTTTGAAATATCAGATTTAAAGTAGGTTTCTTAAAGAAATCAATGAAGACAGTGACGAATTTAGGCTTAGACCCATGAGGCCAGGGCCTGGGGGCGCCAAATTTTAAAAAATATTTAAATTTGAACAGTAGCATTGATTAAAATTTGAAGGACGACTAAAAATCGAAAAATAACTCAGATTTAAAAATCTGGTGTGAAACAACCACACGACTTCCATTACCCGCTATTACATGTATTATATGCATTTTTGAGAGATAATGTGATCAGAAAACATAAAAGTGACCTAAAGAGAAAATCGTTAGAGCCGTTTTTGAGATACCAACTTTTTAAAAAAATCAATTACTAACCGGAAAAAAATAATTACATACAAAAGCATATTTAAACGTGAGTTAAAATGGCGAATTTGAAAAAAAATCCGTACAACCGTTTTTAAAGGAACGCCTTTGCGAGGCCTGAACTTGTACTATTTATACAGGACGCCTATCAATTTTCCTAAACTAACCAACTATATCATTCGAAAGGACATCTAATAGAGTGTTTATATAGCAAGTTTGAAGAAAATCGTTAGAGCCGTTTTTGAGATACGGACTTACGGTCCCACTTCCGGTTTCCGATGTCCCACTTCCGGTTAAACTCAATTATTGACAAGAAAACAATAATTACATACAAAAGCATATTTAAAAGTGAGTTAAAATGGCAAGTTTGAAAAAAATCCGTACAACCGTTTTTAAAGAAACACCTTTGCGAGGCCTGAAATTGAGCTATTTATACAGGCCGCCTATCAATTTTCCTGAACTAACCAACTATATCATTCGAAAGGACATCTAATAGAGTGTTTATACAGCAAGTTTGAAGAAAATCATTAGAGCCGTTTTTGAGATACGGACTTACGGTCCCACTTCCAGTTTCCGATGTCCCACTTCCGGTTTTTCAATTTTCACCAAAATTTGGAAATTTCATCTGTACACCAGACGTATTTCAATTCTAAAGTTTCGTAGATCTATCTTTATTAGTTTCTGAGCTATAATAGCCAGAAGATTCTCCACATACATACATACACACACACATACATACACACTGACCAATTGCCAAAAACCACTTTTTTGGACTCAGGGGACCTTAAAACATGTAAATCAGGTGAAAACCCGATATCGAATTTTCAGACCGAATACAATACTTCCATTACCTACGGTAGTAGGGTAATGGAAGTAAAAAGTGACTAAAAGTAGAGATTCATCAGATTTTCTGTCGAGTTCCAAGAATACGTTTTAGCCCCTTTGACACCTTATGAATTTTTCCATACTGATTTCCAAACCGTAGGTAATGGAAGTAAAAAGTGACTAAAACTAGAGATTCATCAGATTTTCTGTCGAGTTCCAAGAATACGTTTTAGCCCCTTTGACACCTTATGAATTTTTCCATACTGATTTCCAATATAAATATTTATATACATGCAATATACTATATTTATGCTGTATAACACTATTTTTTTTAGGTGATGTTGATTACTTTGATCGTATGAAACTATTACTAGCTGTAACGAACCAAGTTGGATTTAAATAAATATTTTAATTCAGCCCATTGCATCACACCTGCATAGGGAAAACCAAATAAATACATAATTTTTTTTTTTTAATGATAGAACTGGATTATTTTATTTTTTAACTATAAGTTGATTGTTATATGCAATATTGCACAGTGACTGATTTTAATGCTGAAATGAGAAAAATATAGCATCAGGTATTATTGATATTAGATAATGCACCCTGTCATAAAGTAACTCCAGTCAGCAATATCCAAATTGAATTTTTACCTTCTGATAGCACTGGTGTTTTACAAACTTTAGATGCCAGAATCATAAATTCTTTCAAAGCACATTACTGGAAATATATCAGACACATTATTGACCGTATCAGTAAAAACGATTTTTCTGCTCTTTCCCTAAAAGATGAGATTCGGATGGGATGAAGTTTTTACAGAAACAATAGTTAATTGCTGGGGCCATACTAGCTTAAAAATTAGTGAAAAATCTATTGATGAACTAAACACTGCAGAAATTAAAAGATTTACAGCATGATATAAACAATTTAACTTGCATGCAGCATCTTCTCATTGCAACTGAACATATTAATGTAGATAAAGATGTTCCAGCATTTGAAGAAATGAATCAAGTGGAATTTTCTGGACTAATAACAAATAACGACCCAAATTCGGATTCATCTGAAGAGGAGATTGAAATTGAAGAAGAAATTAAATCTGAAGAAATAAAAGAGTGCATTAATAAACTACGAGTATATTTAGAAAAGAATTCAAATGTTAAAAAGATGATTGATAATCTTTTAATTTTAGAAAAAGACATTGAAAACATTTCTGTAACTAACAAAAAAAAAAAAAGCTAGTATTTAAAAATATTTTTCTCCTGCATAAATATAATTATTACGGCGATCGAAATAAAATGCTAGTTATCACATATTCAGCACTATGATCCTCAATTTTTCTAATGCATGTAATATAATGAGGTAAGTGAATATTTAATTTTATTTCATTTATACAGTTAGCATTACAATTCGATATAGTGCCAAATCCATTGCAACGCCATATTACTATGCATACGGATGATGGCACTAAATCGGAGTTTGACTGTATATCTGATCATGGTCGATTTCTAATTTTTGTTGCCCCTTTGGCAAAGGAATATTTTTGTATATTTTTTGTATAAAAAGGAAGAATTTTTCCAGTGCCTATTTTGCTAATATTTTTATCAGTTGAACCTTTTCGTTAACTTATAAGAATCCTTCATATTCAGTTTATATTTTTTATGTATGATTACGTTTAAAATAGTGATTATAGAAAAAAAAAATTATATTTTTAAAAGTGCATTTTTTCTATAAAATGATTTACTCAGACAAAAATAGTGATTTTAATTTTTGATTGCTTATTATTATTATTATTTGTAATATTTTATAATTTATTTATATTTCTGAAGCACTACTTGGCTTAAATTGGTTGTTGTGAAATATCTAAAATAAATATAATAATACTAAAAAAAAAAAAAAAAAAAAAAAAAGTCTTCAAATGAATGAATTAAATAAATAAATAGTTTAAGAGCTATTGCTAAGATATGTAGATGATTGAACTGAAAGAATAAATTTTAGAAAATGAAACAGAAAAGTCAATGGATAAATCGGAAAAATAAATAAATAAAAGCAATTCACATTCGAAAAAATCACTATGGAGGTCACATCTGCAGAGTCCAAGCTACCCCCTGCCAAGTTTTATAGCTCTGTGATCAATAGTCTGAGCACCAGAGCTGAGAGTCCAGTAGCAGAAATTTCAGTATCTATCTGCAGCAAAACAAAATTTATCTGCAATCAAGAAATGCTGTATCAAGACAGATATCAGAAATAAAGTATAGCAATGGGCTCTTCCCAGAGACGTCTGCTCAATCACGTGATAGAGGAAAACGAATAATCGAATTCAATTAAATATTGTTCTTCAGAACAAAAATGTTAATCTATATTAATAAAATCAGAGTTTTGTCTGTAAATTTGTCGGAATCGAAAATTTTTGCGATATCTTCACGTTTCACACCCCATGAAAGCCGAAAATGACTTCAGAAAATTTTGCCTGTGTGTGTGTGTGTGTGTGTCTGTGTGTATGTCATCGTGTCCGAATGTCGCTTTTTTTGTCCTGGCATCACTCGGGAACGGCTGGACGGAATTCAACGACGCTTGGCAGTAATTTAGGTCTTCACCCAACTTAAAATTATATCTATCAACTTTTCGGAAATTCCCCCCCGTTCCCCCCCTGGGGGTAAAAGACTAAAACACGTTTGTCCGGGCATCACTTGAGAACGGCTGGACGGAATTCAACGACGCTTGGCAGGAATTTAGGTCTTCACCCAACTTAAAATTATATCTATCAACTTTTCGGAAATTCCCCCCCGTTCCCCCCTAAGGGGTAAAAGACTGAAACACGTTTGTCCGGGCATCACTCGAGAATGGCTGGACGGAATTCAACGGCGCTTGGCAGAAACTTAGGTCTTCACCCAACTTGAAATTATATATATAGAAATTTTCAAAATTATAATTAGTGTTTAAATTGTGGGTAAAAAACGCCTGCGCATGCGCCATAAATATCTTTTCACTAAAATGCTTTGAATGAAAAAATGAAATATAAAAATAAATTTTTTTAAGTTAAAGACTTTTGTATTCGCGTGATTTTCACTACAAATTATGAAAAGATTGAAATGAAGTGTTGCCATCTAAGTTTCATACTTTAGTTAATTTTAAAAAATCTAATTGTCGTATCGAGAAACTGTTTACACCCCAGGATTCAGAAAAATCACCTCTTTCATTTGGTACTGAATTTGTAATGATAGGTCCTATATTTCTAATTTATTTTTCCCTTTATCCGTTTTTCCGTTGCCACTTAAATTTCATACTTTAGTTATTTTTTAAAAATCTAATTGTCGCATCGAAAAACTGTTTACACCCCAGGATTCAGAAAAATCACCTCTTTCATTTGGTACTGAATTTGTAATGATAGGTCCTATATTTCTAATTTATTTTTCCCTTTATCCGTTTTTCCGTTGCCACTTAAATTTCATACTTTAGTTATTTTTTAAAAATCTAATTGTCGCATCGAAAAACTGTTTGAACCCCTGGATTCAGCAAAATCGCCTCTTTCATTCGGTATCAAATTTATAAATATAGGTCTGATATTTCTAATTCATTTTACCCTTTTTCCGTTTTCAACCCAGATTCGATATGGAACAGCTTTAGTATTGGATCCCTTTGGCAAAATTTGAAATTCAGCACCGAAGTAGCTCGGACGTTTCTCGCCAAGATCTTTATTGCACAATTGAGATAGCCAATTCAGTTCATCGCAAAAATGGCTTAAAATATTTAAAGTCACCAAAGGGTTCCGATACTTAAGCTGTGCTTTTTGTATTTATTAGTGCTAGAGGCCTATTTCAGTCGGTTTATTGAATGGGGATTTATTGAATGAAGTCCCCCCAAGGCACAACTTTGACATGAGTCCCCCCCCAGGCCCAACTTTGACATGACTTCCCCCCAAGGTACCCCTATTTCAGTCGGTACAGCGTTGTCGAATTTTTATAATACACTCTTAATAGTGCTAATGGGTCGGTTTATTGAATGTGGATTTATTGAATGAAGTCCCCCCAAGGCCCAACTTTGACTTGACTCCCCCCCAAGGTACCCCTATTGCAGTCGGTACAGCGTTGTCGAATTTTTATAATACACTCTTAATAGTGCTAAGGGCCTATTTCAGTCGGTTTATTGAATGTGGATTTATTGAATGAAGGCACAACTTTGACATGAGTCCCCCCCCCAAGGTACCCCTATTTCAGTCGGTACAGCGTTGTCGAATTTTTATAATACATTCTTAATAGTGCTAAGGACCTATTTCAGTCGGTTTATTGAATGGGGATTTATTGAATGAAGTCCCCCCCAGGTCCAACTTTGACATGAGTCCCCCCAAGGCCCAACTTTGACATGAGTCTCCCCCAAGGTACAACTTTGACATGAGTCCCCCCCCCAAGGCACAACTTTGACATGAGTCCCCCCAAGGCCCAACTTTGACATGAGTCCCCCCCAGGCCCAACTGTGACATGAGTCCCCCCAAGGCCCAACTTTGACATGAGTCCCCCCCAAGGTACAACTTTGACATGAGTCCCCCCAAGGCACACCTCCCCCTCATTGGGAAAAAGAGAAAAAACGTTGTTTTGCGGCTATAAGAGAGTTTGGACTTCCAACGTTATTTGTTACAATATCTGCAGCTGAAACACATTGGTTTCGTTTAATGAAAACTTTATCATGGAATTTAGATCGTCACGAATTAACTAAAGAAGAATTTGTCGATATTAACAAGTTTAGCAGTAGGCCTCTGGCACTAAATTAAAATCTGTCAATGTCATATTTTCATGTTTTAAATAATGAAATAATGTCGTGTCTGTATAATTTATTATTTATAATATTGCCTATTAAAGACTTCTTTGGTCACGAAATTTGGTGCATAAATTGTTTGTATGCATCCGGCACTTATTGTAACTGCATTTCACGAAATTCGAAATCCCCCCCCCCCTTCTCGGAGTCGGATGGCAATAAACATGTGTAAAAATATGTTTTTCCGTTTGAATTCGCTTTGAATTATCTTAGAATGGCGAATTTTGGTGTGTGGATATTGATTAAGTGTACGCATTATGTACATTAGTGGGATTTTGCAAAACTTCGAACTCACCCGCTGAGGGTAGGGAAGTAAGAAGTGGGTAAGTTGTGCCGAAGACAGTGGGGAACCAGACTCCTAACATTGGGAGCGAGAAAACCTCTACCAATCACAGCGAGAACTTAGGTTATTAATAAAGATATGGCATTTTGACAAATCATTTAAGTTTAACGTCCAGCGAAGCGGGCAAAGCCTGCTAGTATTTAATATAAAATAAAATAAAAGTAATATTGTGCATTTGTAAACAGTAGAATAATTGTATTTGTAAATTTAATAATTTTTAAAAAACATTTTATGTGTTTATTTATTTTTACCTATAAGAATCGATTTTTGTATATTGTAGTGTAACTGTAACATTAACTGTTCTAGCAATAAATAAATAGCTTCTTGTGGAATGTTTACGGATTATAATTTGAAATTTTAAAATGTTTTCATTTAATTTAATTGCATAAAGGTGTTACAACAAGTTAATTAACTTAGTTACTGGTCTAAATGGATTTACGCTGTACGATATTGCACTGTCACTGATTTAAGTGCCAAAAATCAGAGTATGTAAACATGTCTTCATGAACATCAATAACAGGTATAAACTAAACGATGATTGTAAATATATACAGCAAACAAAAGATGATGAATAATGATATAAAATTAATTAAAAATGATGATGTGTAAAAAATAAAACAGATTAAATACGATTGATCAAAAATAAGAATAGAAAATATGTTATTTCAGCAATCGCTATAGATAAACAAGACTTCGTCTGCTATTTGTTTTTCCTCTATCATGTGACCTCTGACGTCAGGTGGGAAGAGCCCATTAATAAATTGTGTAAAATTTATAACTGAAAAAGAAAGAAACTTAAGAATATGCAATAAGTACAGTAATCTAGAGACATAATGCAAATTATATTTAACTATTTTTGAATTGTTAAATTAATATGCAGAGCTTTAACCAATCTGCTGAGCAAACACCCTGTATTATAACTATTTGCTGTTGCATGCTTCGCTGGCCATTATATTTAAAAAACAAAAAACATTTTTATAGTAATAAGTCACAGTTTCTTAATTCTTGAAACTATGAACAGTTATCGTTTCCTACAAAGTAGTTACTTTTAAAATAATCCATTTGTAGAAAATAACTGTAGAATGGCAACACTCTTAAAAAGAAAAGTCGTTTTAAAAAATGAGCTCGTTTCTTGCTGTTGTGCTGCACTGTTTCTGCTACTGGGGCCGAGAGCGCAGAAAGATACATACACAAGACACTTCTCTCTATTTATATAGATTAATATTTCAGCAATATTGATGAAAATTTATATTTATTTCTTTTAACTCTTTCAGTCCCACAATAGCCGTCAATAGCAGAGTCCCTTGGATCCCATAAAAGCCGAGCAAGAATTTTCCCCCCTGTAAGATAAAAAGTTTGACAACGATGGATGAGTTTCAATGGGATAAATGGGGTCGACTTCCCAGTCATCTAAAAGAAGGAAATGGGAAATTTTTCAGTTTCACTTGAAATTTTTATATCTGCATTTGTATCTTTCAAAGTTTTTTTTTTTTTTTTTTTTTGAAGCATTTTAATGCAAAATGTTGTTTAGACAATGGAGCTTTTTAACCCAAGATGAAATGGATCCGATATTCTACAACTTTGATATTGATATTGAAGAAAATTATTTGGATAATGATACGTCAATTATATGCCCCCAAATAATTCAAAAATGATTTCTTTGGAGAGTGAAAAATCTACAAGTATTTGAAAAATGAAACCAAAATTATGACTTGGTCATCCAATGAAAATATTCTGAATTCTAAAAGAGAGAAATTTTGCAAGGAGTCCAGGACTTTAGCATTCACTGAGTGCTGAAACAAATAAAACTGATTTCTCTTTTTATTTAATGATAAAATGGTGGAAAATATTTGAGAGAATTTGAATAAAAATGCAGATTTCTTTACAGAAATAAAAGAAGAAAGTAGATGGAAATTGGCAACCTACTGAAGATATTTCTGAAATGGGGGCATTTATTTTCCTTAAAAAATAAAATAGCTGAAATGAAATATTATTTTCATAAATAAAAGCTTTACAGCAGTATTTATTTAAAATTGTTTTTCAAGATATCTATTTTACTTGTTCATTTTAGTTGTAATTCGAAATGTATAGTATAGTAATCTGGGTAAATAATACAACTTTTCCATAAGAAAGCACCATCTATCACTTCCAGAAAACCAGTTAGAAAAACACATCTGCTTAACCCTAGATAACTAAACTTAAATCAGTGTTACTCTGTAACAAATCATTCAACTCATAGACTATGAATTAAAAACAAGTATATTTTTATATTTCCTTTATTTATTTCAAACAAATTAGTATAACTTAAAAAAAAGTATTATTTCAATTAAAAAATAGAAAAGTGGTAAAATTATCATTTGCACTCTTGGCAAATGTTAAAGTGTGCTCTCCACAAATACCCTAGTTGCATACATATTTTGTCATTCTGCGTTTCTTAGATGGACAAAAAGTACAAATTCTGTGTTTGATTGCCACACATTGTGTCATGTCTTCTGCGGGCTTTTCAATATTTATTTTGATGATCATTAAACATTTGACTGTTAGGCGATGATTACAGCAAATCTTGTAAAGTAGCAAGTGTACAGCCATGCTTATTATCTTCGGATTTTCTTCGGACTCATTTTATTATTTATGAAGGTACTGTGAGCAAGGTAGGGTGAATGCGACGGGAACATCTCGAATTTGCAAAACTGGCAGGGGTCGGTAGTCTATTAGACAAATGTTTAGTTATCTAGGTTTTTTTTTTTTTTTTTTTATGTACTTTATAGAAAAGCTGAAAACACCATTACAGGGTGGCTAGCATTTAAACCTTTTCAAATTCCCTGACTAGTTTTCGAGATTTTCCTCCATTTTCCCCTGACTCTGTTGTTTATTTTCGATGAAAATTTCACGACACTAGCAAAAAACTTAGTGATTTAAAAAATCATTAATAATTTAACAATTAAGATAGCTTATTTTCACAAAATTTGTTAAAATTCCCTGACTTTAAAAGAAATTCCCTGACTATTCCCTGACTTTTCCAGATTTTCTAAATTCCCTGACTTTTCCCCGATTCTTTGATTTTCCCTGACTGCTAGCCACCCTGCATTAGATTTTCTAGTCCAGAAACAAGAATACATGAAAAGTTTCATATACATACGTGTGAAAATGAATGTAGAAATGTATTAGAAATTTGTCAGTTTTCAACTGATCTCAGATTAAAAAAATAATGAAAATAATAATAAAGTCTTAAATTTCTTTTGGTTTTGCTGCATTTTTCAAGCAATAAAATAGCTATAAATAAAGAATGAAATATCATTTTCATCGATAGTTACTTTATAGAAACATTTAATTTTCTAAACAAATATTTTTTTATTTGTTTAATTTTAATTGAAAATGTATGGTAATTTGGGGGAAATAAGACAACTTTCCCAAAATAAAGCATTTTTTTTACTATCCCTTCCAGAAATCTTGCTAAAAACGTCTACTAAATAATACATATATCCGTACTTTATAGAAAAAAAGAAAACATTCGATTTTCTTGATTGGGGATAACAAGACTTGAAAAGTTTCATTTGCTTACAAGTGAAAATGAATGTAAGAATGTGTTAAAAATTAGCCAATTTTCTATTAATTTCAGCGTTAAAATAATATTAATAAACTTCAAATTTTCTTTGGCTTTCCTGCATTCTTCTAAATTAATTTCATTCAATTTTCAAGAAATAAAGAATAAAGTAATATTTTCATAGATAGTAACTTTACACAAGCAATTAATTTTTAAAAATAATTATTTATGTAAAATCTTTTTCCATTTGCTGAATTTTGATTGTAATTATATAGCCATTTGGGGAAATAAGACAACTTTCCTAAAATAAAGCAGAAAATGTTATTCAATTTTCTTGTCCGGAAAAAACAATACATGAAAAATTTCATATATGAGTGAAAATTAATGTAAGATTGTGTTAGAAATTTGTCAGTTTTTAACTGATCTCAGCTTTGGAATAATAATAATATAATAAAAGCCTTAAATTTTCTTTGTTAATTTTATATATACAGTAGACTCCCGATTACCGGCAGTCGGATTATCCGCGGCCCTCAAGGGCCTGAATTTAAAAGGGAATTTAAAAATACAGAACAAACTTATTACAAAAAAAGATCGAAGAGAGTAATGACCTTCAAGGCTTTTGAAGATATTACACGATTCTTGACAGCATTTATGGCATACATACTGCTGGGGACGCAGCAGGGTTGGCTTTTTGACGTCAAAAAGTGGTTTTTGACATGACAAAGGTTTAAACCGTCAAAATACCTGTCATAAACCTCTATACTGTCAAAAAGCTGTATTGTGAAAATTTAACATCTATAAATGAGCTAAAATCTGGTTAGAAATAGGATTTAGTAATATTTGCCATATACAAGTGAATATCTAAATATTTTGCTGTTTATAAATTAAGAAATCTGAAAACAATTTGTAGATAATTTATAAAAAATTAGGTAAATATACTGGTTTATAATCTAAGAAATATATACAAAGTATGCATACAGTTATATTTTGTATGTTTATGTTTATTTATATTAATATTTATGAAATTCTAAAATTCCGAAGTTACTTATGAATTTTCACATAAGACATGAAAACACAGGAATACTGGATTTTTTTTTTTTTTTTTTTCTTCTTCTTTAAGTAAAACATAATATATGTGGGCAGTAAATTAATATGAATTTGAAAATAATTATATTTATAATCTACATTTATTATACTTATCATTTATTAATGAATTTTTATCTGTGTATTATTATTATTGATTGTATAAATATTTGTACCTGTTTATAGCTTGGACTATTGGTGTTCGGTGTTTTGGGAGTAAGGCTGATTGACTACTCTAGTATCTTAGGCCTAAGGGGTATTGCCCTCCGTGTGGGTTTGTCTACAGGGTCCTAGTCCGTATTTATACAAGTTTCGGAGAAAAACATGAAAAACTCTGAATGGCTAGGCCAACGAGTGCGCCCTGGGATCAAACCCTACACCTCACGTTTACCAGCTTTGAGCGTAGTACCCCTTGGCTGCTGGTGGGCCCTACAGCTTAGACTAATAGTTTTTTTTAAAATCTGTACGGGTAAATATTACATTTATTACAATTTATACATGTCCAGAAAGCATTCATATTTCTCATGTTTCACGGTAATTATATGAATTTCGGATACAATTCAAGCTTTTTTAACATTCAGAATTATCACTTTTTCTTAAAAACTTGCAATATCAGCAGTCAAAAAAAAAAAAAAAAAAATCTATAAAATATTTAAATACAAAATATTAGGCTATGCATTTTTATTTTACTGGTTAAATACATAATACTAAAAGCACAATACTAAAAAAATTGAAATATGCAATGTTGTATTGCAAATAAAATGATTTATCAATGATTTATAAATCATAAATTTTTAGAAGCCTAAAGTTTTGTTTTTATATTAAACAAAATGTTATAATGATGTTTCACCAAAAACATTAATATGTTTGTTTACCTTTTAAAACATACTTATAAATAATGTCTTATTGAAAACAACTATATTTTTAAAGTATTACATAACTAAGTTTAACATATACTATATTAAGCATAGTTATAAATAAATTTTGTAATATATAAAAGTATCACAGCATTTAAATCAGCATTTTTTGAATAAACATAGAAATAATTCATGATAAAATTTTAAAAGCCTAAGTTTTGTTTTTTATAACATCATATCTAAGTTTTTGTAACAATGTGTTTTTCAAAAAACATCATTCTATTTACTTTTCAAAAAATCCTTATGAACTATATTTTATTAAGCTAATTTTTCATATGACAATTAAATTATAAATATAGGTTTTTGACATTTTTGACAAGGTGTTTTTTGACATGACGGTTTTAACCATGGTTTAAACCGTCAAAAACTGTCACGTGTCAAAAACCTGCCAACCCTGGGACGCAGTTAAGCAGTCTACATTGGTAAGGTCTTGGAGAAAAATTTTACCAAATGTGGAAAATACTTTGGTAGAATTTATAGAGGAGGAAGAAATTTCTGCACATGATTTGGGAAATTTAGCTAAATCTGTTACTGGAGGAGAAAAGTCAATGAAGGAAACATTGAAGAGTAGATTAATTGTAACGCCAATGATCCAGGTATTGAACACCTTACAGATGAACAAATTGTGGGGCAAGCATTAGACCCAGTTTCAGAAGATAGTGAAGAAGAAGAGGGAGAAGGAGATAAAACTCAGCAGAGGATGAGTCATGACGCAGCCCTAGCACATGCAGATGGACTTATAAAATATCTCGAGGAAGAGGACGATGTATCACTTTGTGACAAAATGCTGATAAAGAAATTGCAATCGCAAATTAAGAAAAAGTGTTTTAGTACAAAAAAGCAAAAATGCTTCACCGATTTTTTTGTTAAAAAATAGAGCAAAATGTAAGTAGAAATGTTTATTAGTATGTTAAAATGTATATGTAGGTGATGCTAAACAGTTAATTAAATAGTATTGCTCAAAAGGCTTTATGTGTTGATTTATATCCCCTTTTTGAACATTTTGCGGATTATCCGCTGATTCGATTATCCGCGGTTGTCTATTCCCCGTTCATATATATATAATAGCTAGCACACTCCATAAAATATTTAAAGTTTAATTTCAAATCAAAACTTCAAAAATGATTTTATGAAAAATTTATAATCATCATAAAATAATAAGCAAAGCATTTAGAATAAATGAAATGACTGTGATTTATCATAATTTTGGCAGTTATTCATGTTCTTTTCAGTCATTTCTGTAGGAAAGTTTTTTTTTTCCCTCTCAAACAAATTTTGTCTATAATCTTAGACACTAAATAAAAAATATAATGTTTTGTTCATAATAAATAAATAAAATTTGGAGAGTGTAAAAAGTCATTTTACGCTTTCAGAAAATGGGCAAATTATACTAAAACTGTCTAAAGCCTTTCTTTAGGCAATGTATGTAAAAAATGATAATAAAAATAAAAATTGCATGATATATTGAAAAAAAGTTACTTTTAAAAATAGAAAAAATAAAAATATCTTCTTTAAAATTTAAAATGAAAATATCGAAACAGTGCATTCCAAATAAATAATACCCTTCGGTAATGATTGTATTCTTTTTTGAGAAGTATTGATGATAGAGGGGTGTAATAGCTTCTCACATACTGAAAGTATACATAAAAAGGTAGGATGTCAACGCCAGCTCTGATGGAGTAAGTGGGGGAAAGATAACTTTCCAGCTATGAGTCTGGGAACCTGGGTTTTTTTAATTTTAGGATAGCTGGGACTTAAATACTTTTTTTTTCCGGTGGAACAAAAAAATTATTTAGTTTTACTAAATCTGGTTTACTGCCTATTATATCCTGCGTAGAACCTCTTTATATACAACCGTTTGGTTAATCTGTAACCAGGGGTCTGTCCAGACTTTTCAGATAGAGTCCTGTTTTTATGAAATTGTGAAAAATCTACACATAATTTTGTGAATCTAAATTTAATATGAAAATCAAGTTCTTGCGAACTTTTGGGCTAGGGTCCTCTTTTTGTGAAAAATGTGATTTTGCAAAATAAAATTACAATTAAGGTTTCACTTTAGAGAATAATGGTTGGCTTTTATAGAGCTAAATTCACACATATGTAAAGAATGCTTTAATAAATTAGAAATTAAATATAAACTTTTCAGGAAAATATAGCAAAGCATGTCCGATTACTCAAATGGTCTGTTCTTCGTTGTATAAAAGATTAGTTTTCGAAATGAAACAGATTTAATCAAAAAGGTCTGTTTTTAAAGGAGAAAATTTTGTGAAGAGTTCTTTTTAAGGAAAAGCAATTTTGTGAAGGGTCCTTTTTTAGGATGAATAATTTTGTGAAGGGTCCTTTTTTAGGGTAAACAATTTTGTGAAGGGTCCTTTAACAGACCCAGATTTTCCTCTGGACAGACCCCTGGTAACCTAACTCCAGCACTAGCCTACATTTATATCAAATTCTTATTTATTTTAGTAAATTAAAAGAAATTATAAATTATTGCTCTGCAGATACTTTGAATAACATTTTCATTAAATATTTAATTATTCTGTCTTCATAAAGCAACAATTATATTATTAAACCCCATTAAAATAAAATATAAGGGAACAAATATCTATTCATTATAATGAAATTAAATTTTGTTCAGACTGCTAATTAAGGTGGATCAAAGAAAACAACTTGTTATATAGAAAACAGTATACTTATCAATAGCTGTGGATTGGCCCAATTAATATTTTTGCATTCTTCACAGCATTATACAAGGGCATAAATTTTTAAATATCTGAAAATCATGCATTTCCCCACCATACACACAATGTATATTGACAAAACAAATTTCGTGTTAATAAATTTTGTTAATATTAAAAAAAAAAAAAAAAATCGACTTAAATCTATCTTTAATAACAATACCAAATATTTATTTTGTGAATATGAATTTTGGAAAATTTACAAAAAAAATTGCAGATATTTCAAAGTTTGGGTGATTCATATAAAAGCTTATATTTCCAGTTAATATTCATAAATTTAATTACATTAGGTTTGTGCAATAAAATATAGATTATGGCAACAATTCTTATGGTTTTTTATACATTTTTTACAGATTCAAAATCTTTAAAATGCATTTTCTCTGTTTGAATTTTTCCATGAATTTATGATCTTCAAAGTGCTAAAACTTCGAAAAATATTTAAGAAAAGAATATATATATACATATATATATAGAGAGAGAGAGAGAGAGAGAGAGAGAGTCGGTGGATTTCGTTATTGAATCGTGGTTTCATTGTTGTTCATCTGCTTTAAAATTTTGCTTTTTACATCCATGCGACTCCTGTTCTGGTCGTGGCAGGCTGGGTGAGTGTTGCCGGCGTAAGACTAGTTTAACCCCACAGGCAAGTCACAAGTCTTGCCGCCTGCCTCCTTCCTTCCTGTCTTGGGTTTCTTGAATTGTTATTTCATAGATTTTGATGTCATTGGTTTTTCGGTGATCTTGTATCTGTTGCTTGGCTTCTACTATACTTAATGGATCATCTTTATTATATATATATGTATATAGATTTTTTAATGTTTAATAGAACCTACTTAAAATTAATAGGGATGATGGGTTTTGAAATTTATTAATTTGTTTCCAAAAAAAAATTTAAAAAGTACATGTCTAAATAAACATTTGAGAAGGGAAAAAAAAGTCTTATCTGTAGAAGTTTTAACAATTTAAAGATCATGAGTTCATAAAAAAAAAAAAAAAAAAGCAAACAAAAAATGCACTTTAAGGATTTCAAATCTGTGAAAAATGTATCAAAAAACATAAGAATTGTTGCCTGAATATATATTTTATTGAAAACACCCAGTATAATTCAATTTATGAATATTAAATGGAAATATAAGGATTTAAATGAAAACTACTTCAGCAGTATCATCAAGGATGCCAAATTCCCTTAAGGGTGTGGTGTTATCTTTTGCAAAATACTAAATCTTTCACTTTAACTAATTAGATTCCAAACTTTTCTGATTAAATGGCAAATTAAAAGAGTAATTAGTAAAAAAGCTATTTGCACTTAAAATATATTATTTGAACAGGAAACAAATAAAACAAGACAATGATTTTATATAAAAATCTTTATGAATAATCTAAAGAAAAAAGATGGAAACATACATAAGACACAAAACATAACAACAAATGTAACATAAATCAAAATGGTCAAATGATAATATTTACAATTATGATGATGATGCTATTTTAAAAAGGTGACAGGAGAGAAAAAATAATAATGACTTGTCGATGAGTATTTACAAAACAAAACAAAACAAAAAGTTATGAATATACAGCGAGAAAAATATCCGTCAGCATCATTTTCAAGAAGTAGTAAAAGTATAAGATGATAAATTCTGGATTAATTTAGACCAAGTTCAAGCAAAATACACATGATGAATAAATCAGAGCAAAAGGCATCTTGGAAGGTAGAAAATGTGAACACATGGCCTATCAAAATAGGTGCTCCAAATTTCTACATGTCAGTACTAAATACAATATGTATCACCACTTTGAAAATAAATTAGAATTTCCTTACATTTACTAATTCTTGTATAAAGATTCATATTTAATACCTAGACATGTCTTTTTATAAACTTTGCCTCCTGCTGCATCAAGGTTTGACGATTTTGGCCAACAAATTTTAAACAGGCAGCTTCCGTTACTTGTCCACAATCACGTAAATCTAGATGACTAAGATTAGTACATCGTTTTAAGGCTTCTAAGCTAGTATCAGTAATATTTGAACAAGAAGAAACATCGAGTGATTGAAGTCTTGCTGATTTTGCAGCTCCTAAGACAGCTATTCCCATATCGGTAACTTTGTGACAATGGCTGAGATCTAGTTTTGACAATAAGGGTAAGTGGTGAGCTAAAAGTCTAACAGACACATCGGATATATCAGCTCCAGCCAATTTCACTTCTGTCAGGTGGCGTAAACGAGTTTTGTTTTCGATAAAACCGGGCCTAGAATCTGGAGGAGGAGATAAAAGATCTCGAATGACAGAATCATTCAAACCTTCAACCCAACTTAAATCTAAAGATCGAAGCAATGGACAGTTACATGTGCATAAGGCAGACACAGATGCTGAAGAACAGCCACTTACTATTAGTTCTTTCATTTGAGGTAGTCTTGCAATAAGCCAAGCTAGCTGTCGACGAGATAAATTCGTCCAGCTCAAATTCAAGGTAACAGGTTGTCGCCTAACAATGCCAATAAGAGTACTGGCGGTTATTTTCTTACGAGTCAGATCCATCGTAGTCCATAATTTGGGATCAACTGACCAGCGATTCCAAGTTTTACAAACCAGTTGACATGTATATAAATCTCTGACAGAAAGAAATTGGAACACAGGAAGCATCACTTCTTTTTCTATAGCTAGATTTTCGATTTTCCCCAGAGAATTTCTCATTCTTTCTTCTGTGTTATCTTCTACAACAGGTGCAGGTCGTACAACATATTTTGGTTTTTTCAGATGAGGACTATTAGTTAACATAGAACTGATTTTGGGATTCTGACCATTCACTTCACCATTTTCAATTTTTATGAGTTTTTCAGATGTCACAGACATCAAGTCATGCTTCCTATCTTCAACCGCATTACTAAATATATCTTGTCCAATTTTTATACTTCCATTAGACTGAATCACTTTTAGGTCTTTGGTTAGAGGTTTAACATTATTGGTTTCCTCACACTTACCAAAATTTTTCTTGATTAACAGATTTTTCTTGAGACCTTTCATATTTCGAAAAAGGCGCTCACGAGCAGTTTCTCCATGTTTTTTAACAGGAACCCCGATCGGTAATTTAGATTTCAAATTCTCATTGATGTTCTTCACACGTAACACTTTACCTTGCTCACTTTTGATAGACTTTTTAAGCTGGAGAGGATAGCGGGCACAGGAACGTATATGAGAAGGTGTTAAGGATTTTTTCCTTTCATACAAATCCTTATTGGGAGATGTGGGACTTTGACTACCGCTTTCCTCCTAGAAATTAAGAAAATAGTATAATCTTTGTTCTGCTTAAAACAATAACATACAGGTTGCTAACACATCCACAACAAAGCAAACCATGCAGGCCAGCTACCACAGGAAAGTGCATATTCTAAAAAAGGAAAGGTGCCAAAACAATAGGAATATCACCAAAACCAGAAGCAGACGGACACAGACACAAAAGCCCCCATGCAAGCAAATAAAGTACATAATAAGTAACATCAACAAAATTTACAGACAGAGGGTAAATAAAATTGGGGATAAATAAAAATTTAACTGCTATATTAAAATAAAAATAATTAAGACTGCATATTAGTCAAATTCACTCTTTCTTCCTCCCCATGTAAAACGTATTAGATTTTTGCCGCTTTAGAGTACAAGGTTATCTCATTCATAAATGGAATTTTTCAAGGTCTGTTTCTATTTTTAAATTCCACTCTTCAAACATGTTGCTTTTTATCTTAGTGAGCATTTTTTTTTTTTTTTTTTTTTTTTTTTTTTTTAACTATTATCCATTAAGGAAGCCTAGACTAGTTTATGTTTTAACACAGTTCTTGTTAACTTTCATCATATATTACTCTTAAACTACTGTCTTTTTCTTTCTTTCTTTTTTTTTTTTTATTATTATTATTACTTTGTTAAGCATGGCTTACATTATATTGGTATCAAATTAAATAAAACATATATAGATTATTGATTTATTGGTTCAAAGATTTTTGTACAATGTAATTATTTAAAAACAGTATAACTTTTGGAATATATCTCTCGTATTCTCTTCCATATTTCTATTAATGTAATCATTTAATTTTATCAAATGTTTTATTTAATTCACATCTGAGGATTTTACAAAATTTTTATTTAAAAATGTATGGTGAGTGAAAACGTGTTAACGAAATTTTTGGGGCTGTTTCAAATTCCAAATTTATATTTTCCCCAGTTTCTAAAATTATAATTTTGAAAAATCATCAGATATGAATCCAATAAAATATGGATCAAATAAAATGTTCAGATTAATAAAATTTTGAAGGGAATCCAAAAAATATGTTCCAGAAATTATACGTTTTTTAAATCATAACATTGTAGAGAAATCTTTCAGCAAATAAATAAATAAAATTTTGTACCAATACATGTGGGATGCTTAATGCCTCTTCTCCCACTCCCCAAAAAAGACCAAGTAGTTTAATTGTAAAATGTGACAAAATTGTGGTAGAGTGTAAACCAGTCTGTGTATCCTTTACTTTGATTTCTGTCTCAAAAAGAAATATTTACTTTTATTATTATTAATTGTTCATTAAGATAAAAGGTGACATATTCAAAGAGTGGAATTAGACAAACCTTAAAACCCGAATAAACTACTATGTCAGAAACGGCAAAGAAAAATATATGAGATGCATACAGCTGTTTCGGTAGCCTTAAATGTACCGTCTTCAGTGCAAAAAGAATTCTGAATCTGGAGAAGTGCTCGTATATATAGGAGAGGGATCAAATTTAGTTTGCTGTTCCTAATTTCCTATTGGCCACACTCTGCACTTTTCTCGTAATCCTATTGGTTGAATTAAATTCGGTCCCTCTCCTATATATACAAGCACTTCTCCAAATTCAGAATTCTTTTTGCACTGAAGACAGTACGCTTAAGGCTACTGAAACAGCTGTATGCATCTCAAATATTTTTCTTTGGCGTTTCTGACGTAGTAGTTTATTCTGGTTTTAATATTCCAACGTCAAGTCTCCCGTTATTATTAGACAAACCTTATTTTAGAATGAACTATCATTATAATATGAAACAACAAAAATCTATTATATAGGATTATATAGGAAGTCAGAGAGTGTGAATTTAATTGATGTGTAGTCTTAACAAATATTTCTTTTAAATCAATGCACAATTCAAAAAAAAGTTTTTCATATTTTATTTGATCATTACCTTTAGGATCTATCACATTAGAAAAAACTAAATAAAAACATCAACTATTTATAATGAATTTTACAATATTATTTGAACAAAATATTTTAATTTATATCAACAATTTATCAACATATATAGTTTTAAAATGATTTTTTAATTTTATTTTTTATTAGCAACTTTTCAAATTAATCTCTTTCGTAAACAAGTATACTCTTTGCAATGGATATGGGAGCCAATCAAAAATAGATAAATAAATAAAATGTTATTTTGTGCAAATAAAAAGGTAATTTTTATATTAATCAGTAATTTACCTAAATATGTTATAATTACTAACAGCAGGATTTGACTTTTTTTTTTCATTTTTCCTTTGATTTGGGTAGTCTTTGATACTGATCATATTAATTGTTGGAATTACTGGTAATATTTATTAATGTTTAAATTACAACTGTAAGCTCTGATTATCAATATATATACATTTATTTATAGTATGTAATTTGTTATTTAACAATTTTAAAACGGATTTCTGCATTTTATATAATTTACTCAGGTTAAAAAATATGTTTATCCAAGATTTTTGCAAAAGTATTTTTTAAATGCAACCTTCCCAATAACACAATTATACAGATGGATCGTTTAAGTGATTTTAAGAATTTCTTGTACAATTATTCACACTTAAAAAAAAAAAAAAAAAAAAAATTAATGAAATTTAACTAGTTTTTGTGAAATTAAAGGATAAAAAAAATCTCAAGAATAGAACTAAAATCATAAAGGCTGTATCATCTATCAGATTCACTTTTTCTCCCTCCCCAATTGATTTTATGGGATTTTAGTTGCTTTTGATATATCACTGAAAAACAGAGATTTTTAATTATACTTTTATCACATTAAGTACTCTCAGTGTTCTAATTTTTCATCCTGAAAAGAATACATTTAAATTCATATAAATATAATATAATTACTAAGATAAATGGCCACATATTTAAAGAGTGGTATAGTGGATGTTGAAAATCAATATCAGATTACTTCCTGAGAGTTATTAAAATTTGTATACATATACATTGAAATGTATCAGTATTAAGTGTAATAAAATCTCTCAAAAATTATTTTAATTAAAAAAAAATTTCAAAAAATTAATTTTTTCAAAATTTTTTAAAGTGCTCCATGATATTTTGCTTTTAAATTTCTCTCTCTATTTCATATTATTATAGCATAACAATACATCCTAAACATATTTGGGTATAAGTTTATTGATTGACAAGTTTATTATTATTATTATTATTATTTAATTTTTTTCTGTTTGAAGGTTGAAAATTTTTGCATGAACTATTTTTTTTTTTTTTTTTTTTTTTTTTTTTAACATAAACTTATCAATCAATTCACAGAGAAATACCAGATATGTTTAGAACATATTGATATACTATAAAAATGTAAAATCAATGGAGAAATTTAAAAACTAGGTAGCATAGAACATCTTTAAAAACCTTCGAAAAATTTTAATTTTTGATTTTTAACATTCTTAATTTCAATAGTTTTCAAGAAATTTTAATATACTTAACATCATACAAAATTTCAGTACTCTAAGTCAGTAACTTTAAAGACCAATTTTCAATGTCCACCATCCTTAATAAAAAAAATAAAATCATTTTTGAATGAGGTATCCCAAAATGAAAAGCAGCAAAAACCTCACAGGATTACATCAGGGGGGGGGGGGGGAGAGAAAGAAAGAATGAATCTGTTATCCAAGCTAAAGCAGTTTTAAAACAGTAAAACACTCTCAACATTAAAATTTATTCTTATAAATGAAAGAGTAAATCTACATGCAGCCAAGTTAAAGGAAGCCCAAGCAAGACAAAACACACACCAATAGACAGGGAGAAACACTTTATTTTACAGGTTTACACAAAGATGCAAAATAAAATTTATTATGCCTATAAGCAAGCAAGAATAAAAGGCTTAATTAAAAAGGTTATTTTTGTAACAAAGCTACCCTGTATGGGAGAAAATATTACAAAAATTGGCATAAAAGCAAGAAAACACAAAATTTTACTAAAGGAAGCAATATGACATTTTATTTTAAATATATATTTCAAATGTAACTGCCAATCTTTAAAAGCAAAATATTTTTCATGAAACATATGTAAGGATTATCTTTCTCTTGAAATTCACACACATTATTTATATTGTGTTACGTAGTGTTAACAATTACACAGCATAAATTAACACTACTTAATAAATACATTTAAATGGTTATTACTACTACAAAACTGTAATGAATCTTTAACTAATTATCTATAATCAAGATAAGCAATACTAAATAAGTTATTTTGGGCCCACTTCCTGAAGTGAAAATTTATGCAAAAATGATGTTAGGTGATGCATGACAAGAAGAAAATTTAGTACAAGCCCGACATATTTTTTGATGATGTTAAATAGTAAAATAAGACTAATATGCATAAACACTTTACAATACAAACAATACAGTTGGTAACAAAAGTGTTCGAACACTACCAAAAATTCTCATGTAAAAAAAGTACATTTCATACGGTTCTGTTAAATAAATCCTTATCGAATCATGTTCTTAGGCTGACTAAGAAGAGGATTCGACAAGGATTTATTTAACAAAACCGTATGAAGTGTACTTTATTTACATAGGAATTTTTGCTAGTGTTCGGACACTTTTGTTACCGACTGTACCTTCAGAATAGAAGTCTTTTTAGGAAAAGATAGTAAATGTCAAGTATAAAAATAGCGATATGAATATTAAAAAGAGACGGCACTACATAAATAAACACAGGAAAAGACTTGTGTAGAAAATGTGTAGAATGCCAAAGTGAATAATGAAATTACAGACAACTGTTTTGGTAGCATTAAGAGTACCATCATCAGTACATAAAGAAACTAAAGTACTACTATATGTAAGAAGGGAATCAGATTCTATGACTGTCTATTAACTAATAGAATTGAGTCGAATGTAGGAGATTATATTGGTTGACAAACAGTCACAGCATTGGATTCCCTTTTATATATACAGTAACTACTGCTTAATAAACTCACTGGTTAATAAAATCAGCCGCTTAATCTGATCAAATTGCCAAGACCGGAATCAAATCAATACAAATTACTTTTAAAGCTGCCAATTAATAAAATCAGCATCGCCGGTTAATAAACTTAAAAATATCTCCTCAGCAGCCAAAAATATCATTTATGCACACTAAAAACATTTTTTTTATTTACATTGTGATTTTTTTTTTTTTTTTTTTAAATAAGAAAAGAAATTAAAGCACAACAATCCCTCTGTTATCACTCACTGTCAAAGATTTTACACTTGCAGCACAGTTACAAATTAAACACGTCCCATTACTCATCTCCGTAACAATTTCAAGGAACGTACTCTTCAAAACGCAGTAATAAGTTACAAATTTGATTTGAGATGATATATATATATATACATATATTTATTTATTTATTTATTTATTTATTTAATTTTTAATTATTAAAAGGAATTTCTAGTTCTAATTTAAAAATTCCTATAATTCATGAGGTTTAAACGAAGAAATTTTAAATTTATAAGAACAAAGTGAACTTTTGGTAAAGTAATGATGACTTTCCTCAAACGAAAGTGCATGGGAACTTGGAATGTGTTTAATTTATTTATATCAAAGAAATAATTAATTATCATTAATATTATTTACTAATTCCATTATTCATCACCTTTTTTAAGTTTCTTTCCAAATTCAGGGAAGTAATACCTTTTCCTTAAGTACAGAGCGTTTGCTGGATATAAAAATCAGCCACTTAATAAAATCCCTTTCGATCAGAACAAATGTGATTTTAATAAGCAGCAGGAACTGTATATAGAAAAGAACTTTCCTTTATTGTTTTATGTACAGATGACAGTATGCTCACTGCAACCAAAACAGTTGTCTGTGATTTTATTATTCCCTCTAAATAATAATAAACTACCAAGTATAACTATAACAAGAACCTGCAAATTTACAACTAACCTACTTATTGTGTAATCTCCTTTTATTTATTTATTTATTTTAATTAAAACAATCTCGAATTATTTTTAATTAAAATAACATTAAAATATATTTATGATAATTAGGCATTTTAAAAAATAATAAATTGTAGATGAAAAATTATATAAGCTTCAGCATCCATATTTTATTCTTTATACACTTTTTAAATGTATTCTAAACAGAGAATTAACTAAAGTTAAGAACAATCTCCGGGAATTCCACAAAATGCATATTACATAAAACACTTAATTAATCTTAGTAACATTATATTTTCTTTTTTAGCTTAACTCGTAAAAACACGGATATTCAAAAGTAGAGAAAACTTCAATCTGCTAGACACTTTATATTTAATCAGAAACTGCTGAATAAAATCAGACAGACAGAACAAATGCATAAGTGACAGACTGTTTAGGGACCAAATTTCACAATCTGTCAATCAAGAATGGGGATCAGTAAGAAAGTAAAAGTAAAAATAGCACTTTCAAACAAGACAAAAAAAAAAAAAAAAAAATTGTCATTTTATTTTAAATTGTGTACATGTTGATGTATACATACTCCTTTTTCCTGTTCATTTTTACCATTTGCCTTTATTATTCAGAAGGAAAGAAAAAAAATAAAACAATTAAATGTTTATTTTTGACAAATGCATCATTTTGCAGGTACAGTCTTATACAAGTTTAGCTTGAATTTGATCCTACCGATTTTTCCAGACTTCTCAAAGACTGATAAAATTTCCTGTTTTTTGTTCGGAATTTCCTCAGTCTAAGCAAAATTTTACATCCACGAATATAAAAATGTAATATATGCTGAGTTACATGTTCAGAGATGCCAACTTCTAATGACAAAAAAGCAGGAGATTTTTTAACAGAAATCACGAGATTTTTTCCAACAAGAAAGTTTGTAAGAAAAATGAGTAAAATAATGCAAATTTAATTTTGAGTAAAGCTTTATAAGCTTAGGAGGTATTTACAAAGCATCTGTATCAAAATTAAATAAGTAATATATGTTTCTTGCAGTAAAACAAACTATTTAAAAAAAAAAAAAAAAAAAAAAACTCAGACATACAGTTGTTTAAAATTTAAGTCAAAATAGACAGATTTAATCATTCTGCTTCTAATATAAAACAATAAGAATCTAAGGATCTTAATTATCTTTGTAAAAGAAAAGGTAATAAAGAAATGAAAATATCAGCTATATTCTAATGAAATTTGAATTCTTTAAGTTTTCAATAGTTATGGTATTTCCCAAAAAAAAAAAAAAAAAAAAAAAAAAAATTCTTTTCTTTTTTGATAATAAGACATTTTTTATTATGCAAAAATGAAAGTTAAAAATTTATTCTCAGCAAACATTAGTTTCAAAGCATTGTATAGTAATTCACATTCAAACTGAACTTGATAAATTGCAGGACAAGATAAATTTCAATTTTCTTTTAAATTTTTTTACCCAATCCCACCAATTTTAAGCATAAATTATGCTAAGAGGGATAGATAAAAATTACATCAGAAAAGCAGGGGAAATGAGTGGAAAATCAGGAGCATAGAAAAACAAGCAAAAAGCAGGAGACATGGCATGTCTGCATGTTGATGTTTAGTTGAATTCAGTACATATAGTTGAGTTCAATAATATATTTATATATGTATTTAATCATAATGTTTAAGAAAATAATCCCTGGAGAATGGAAGGTGGTGAATAATAATATCATTCCTCAATTTAAGTAAAAGAAAGAAAGACAGAAAATTGGCAGCTACATTCAAAGCAACTTGATTAATAACAAACATAAGATCACAAAGAATATAAAAACAGGAATCATGGTTATTACAATAGCATACTCAAGCTAAAATGAATTAAATTCACATACAATATTCTTATGTGTAAGAAAAAAGCAACTTTTCAATAACAGAACAAAAAATGAATCATAACTATTACAAATGTTCAACGAGTTATAGAAAATGTTTAACACAAATATACTAGAAAAATTTATTTCTTTTTTATAAAAACATCTACATTTAAAATAAATTTAAAATGGTTTTCCTGGTTATTCAAATTCAGCTACTATATAAAAGAAAAAAAGAAAATAAGCTCTGGCATTTTCTGATATACTAGGAACTAGTTTGACCTTTGAGATAGTACTATCAGAAATCACAAAAAAACTCCATTAAAAAGAATGAGGACTCGAACAACATACAATCTGAAATCACAAAATTTCAGAAAAGGAAGGACTAACTATGTATATGGATACACATAAGATACTAAAAAAGAATAATACACACAATATTTGGCATTTATCATTGGCACATAAAAAGTGAGAAAGAAAAAAAGATTATATTACTACTTCCATAGCAAATAATACATTTTCTCTTTCGATTACAAGAAATGAATAAATTATGAGAATAACCTTCATACAAAAGTTTTTTTGGAAATAAAGTAACTTTTAATGACTTATGAAACATGCACAAAAAATAAAGGTTCAAATTAATCTTACATTACTAGGAACAACTGATTTATTAAGGTTGTAATTTTTTATTCCATTGAAGAATAGAGGCGATATTTACCCCTTATTTATGCAAAATTAATGATTTAGATGATTTAACTATTGAATTTAGATATTTCAACTATTTCTAAAATAACGATCAAATGTGTTTAAACAAAAATGGACAGAGAAATAATTGAAGCAAATGAGGTGCCAAACAATTATAGGAAATGTAAAATTAAAGTAATGAAAATAATGATAAAATACGATTACAAAAACAAAGCTACAAAACAAAATTACGGCCAACAGTTCAAACTCATCCTCCACCGAAAAATAATCAGTATACATAATTTCTAAAATTGTGCCTAGAACCTCATCACCTAATGGACTGAGCCATTTTTACCCAATGAATGTTTATCTTTGCACACAAAATATGATTGAACTGCATTTATGCTTTAAGATGGTTAAGGCTGGGCAGCAGATACACAATACACTGTTGTTAGCAAGAAATAAAAACTGCTTTGGTTGTAAATGATTCAAATCTATAGGAACAGGAGGCTGCAAATGTTATTTAATATTTGGGAAAACAAATGATGATTGGTGATTTGAATTCCAACTTTTTAGAGAAAGCGGTTTGATATATCAGGCACTTACAATAAAACTTGCAGTAAGACTCAGAGATAAGAATCACCATGAAATTTATTTTGAAACACAAAGTTAAGAAAAGATAAAGAATAAAATGTACAATCTTCTGCTTCAACACAAAGTTCAAATAAAAATCCAGATCATGCTGTAAAACGTTTTTTTTTTATATTTAAGCGCATAAAATAAGAGAAATAAAGTAAATGCAAATATGCTAACATCTTTAGCTCAGTATTAGCCACATATTAACAGCAACTGTGGAGAAGCATTATTTTCTTGTGCAGCTAAATAAATCCAAAATTTTGTAAGATGAGCATTTTTATAAGAACTGCTAACATAGATGTTTTCATAATTACAAACAATTAAAAACATTAGAGCATCAATGTGAAAAAAGGAACTCTTTATATCCAGATTATTGAAAACAAAGAAAAATAATTAAAAATAAGAATAAAACAAATACAGGACAAAAATTGCAATGCATAACCCTGCATACACAAGGATGTTTTCAAAATTTAATAAAAAATTGTTTAAAAATGCTGATACAGTAACTCATATACCCATAAATGTTTTGTACACCAACTAATATAATCATGTGTTATGACGATACAACAATGGCCAAACATAACAAAACAATAAAAAATGACAGAGCTAACAGTAACAGTTAAAATTAAACAAATAAATCAAGCAAGAAGACACTTAAAAATGAAGCTATGAAAAAAAAAAAAAAAAAAATCAATTTGGTGCATGAATTGGTTTAGACATTAATGATCAAAAAACATAACAGAGAAAAAAAAGATTTGATTAAAAAGTTAAATTTATAAAATGTGCTTAATTATTATTATTTAAAACTGGGTTTTATTTCAAGAAAATTAATTCAGAAATCTGCAGAAATTCAAAATCAAAAACATCCTTGCATATGGAGATTGCATCTTTCCAATTTTACACTAGGACACATAATAAAAGACTAGGTTAAATAATAAAAGCTCTTGACTCCACACATTTCACTGTACATATATACACAAGAAATAGAAGGCACTTTATAAAGTCTATATCTCTCACTCTATATCCTATCAAGCATGATTCTTACCTCTTTAATGGGGAATTTAAGATTGCATGACTGGATGGAACTTGAATTGTTGAATGATAAGCAATTTCGCATATCTTCCACATCTGCATTGTTGGTGTTCTCTATACAACCTTGCATGGAGGGAATATTTTCAACTTTCACCTAATAGGTACACATATTCAAATATTATTCATAAATAAAGGCTGAATTGAAAAATTCACAAACAGTGACACAGAAACTGCAATCAAAATTTACAGGTATTTAAGAGGAGTACCAATATATCAGATTAGACTGGAGAAAAAAGACAAAATAAATTTAAATTTTTAAGACAAAATTATTATATTAGAATAATAAATATATTTTTTATAGGACTGTGCCAATTTATCGATCAATGCTTAGTGCCAAGTTCAGCCAATTGGTATTATTAAAATTTTAAACTATAAAGTTAAAGGGAAAAAAAAATTAAATGCAATTCTGCCTACAAAATATCTTTTTCACATATTTTGCTAAACAACATTCTAAAAGCTTCTCAAATGATGCAGAGAAAAATATTTCTCTAACTATATATAATATTTCTCTAACACGGACCAGTTGCAATTATTTTTGTCAAAATGATACAATAGTGGTGTAATGAATAAAATATGCGAGGATAAAAAATAATATTTAAAAATGAACAATATTTAAGCACACTGACTCAGCTCAGTGAACTAATAAGATAAAATGACGGCATTTGTCTGATGACATTATTTTACGAAAAAATGTATTTTTAAAAGATGCTTCTTCAGAATCTTTGCAAGCGTCATTTTAAACCTAGCATTTCTATAAAAATATAAACAGAATATGGATTATTATCATAAATTGACTAAAAGACACAATCATAAAAAGTATAATCAAAATAGGAATTAGGTTTTTTTTTAAATAAACAAAAAATTATACTAAAATTAATAAAAAGTCATCGCCAACATAGCAACAAAAATTTAAAAGGCGTAGTAGAGAGTTCTATACTAAAACTGTACAGCCTGTAGAAGTATGAAAACTGGGTCGTGAACCATGAATTTTATTTTGAAACCTTCTTTGAATGATTTTTGGCTTCAATATTGTACAATATTGATTTGGTTCTAATAACAATTTGCTTCTAGTAAATTAAAATTTTAATTAGGGGGTGAAATTGGTATAATATTTACAAGTTTCAAATTTTAAAGGTAAATAAGAAATAAAGTGTGAAAAATCCACACGGGTTTGCTAGTTTTTCAATATTTGATTATTTAAAGATCAATAGATGGCTTCACCACCATCCTGTGAAATGAAATGAAACATGAAATGCAATGTGAAGCTTAAATATACTTCTAAATATGAGATTTTTTCAATTTCTTTAAAAAAAAAAAATATGCATTTCCAGTGTATTAGATTAAATTTTTGCAGTTGAAATCTGTAACAATCGAATTTATGGTTTGATTAATATTTGATCTTATTTGACCAATCAGATTAGATCTTACATCATTATTGCAGGGCGCGAAATTTCCGCTCGCCAGCTCGCCATTGGCGAGTGGAATTTTTACTTTGGCGAGTAAAAATTTGGTTTAGTTATAGATACAATTCTTACACGATATGGTAACAGAAAACATTTTTTTTTATATAGATTTAAATATGGCAAAATCTTGAATCTTATAACCTCATATTTAACCTCTCCTTTTTAGATTCTCGGAGACCAGAGTCTGTGTGTGTGCTGCCCGAGATCGCCCCAGTCTGGAAAAGGAAAAATACTTAGTGCATACATAAAAGTTTTGATATCTTCGGTAGTTTTGTTTCTTACTCTGTTACTTCTCCAAGCAGAGTGAGAATAGATGAGTAGAAAGCCTCTTTGTCCGTCGCCCACTATCCGAGAAAAGAGATATGCGAAAGTTACTCTATGCGATATTGTCACATGAAAATGAGCCCGAGCTCTTTTAAAAATACTGCCTATGTTTATTTTGTTGAATAATGATTATAAAAAAAAAAAAAAAAAAAAAAAAAAAAGTTCATATTTTACAGTTTTTTACTGACTTGTAATGATTTCTAAGCAACAATTTTATCAAAAAAGTTATTCCGAAATGTCTATTTCAAATGACAACAATGAAGAAGTTATATACATCGACATTCTGTTAATTACAAAAATTAAATGGACACAAGAGATATTTCTAATATAAAACGTTAAGTAAATAAGTAGATAAATAAGAAAGCTTAATCTTTCATAATAAAAATATTTTTACAGGATATTGTACGACAAAGAATTTTTTTTTCTTCTTTTTTTCTTTAATGACTCTTCGCATATATGTTATTAGATATTTTAATCTTTTTCAAATCTCAAATACAACACATTATGATACATAATGATTTTCAATTATAGATGATTATGAAACATGATGATATACGACACACTTTTAATAGATATAATTTTAGACATATTTGTAAAGGCATTTCAAATAGTTAGGAAAAATAAAAAACCTAAAATGCGTAAAAAAGGGAAAAAAATGACAAGCCTATTTTGTGGCGAGTATAACTTTTATTTGGCGAGTGTAATATGAGTTGAAATTTCGAGCCCTGTTATTGTATTGTTCTGACAAAATTTAATCATAACTGGTCCACATTTGAGAAATATTATATAGATTGAGAAGCAACAGAATGAAATATCCTTAATTGTCTTTATAGTTAAACATAAGTTTAACAGGGAGTGCATTTCATAAAATAAGATAAAATGTGATTTTAAAATGATCAGTCAAGTTTAAATATTTGCAGTTGTTATTCAGACTGCTCTGTTATCTTCGTACTTGAAACAGTTTTTCATTAACTAGAAAAAATTTAAGAGGTTCTCTTTTTTATTTTTTGCTTTTTATAACTTTTAACTTGTGCTTATATATTTTATGTGAAAATCGATCACAAATGTCAATAAAGATTGAAAAATCCATTCAAAATCACATGATTGAAATTCAGGCAGACAAAGTTTAATGAAAGAAGAAATTTAATAGCACTACAACACTTTCTTGACTCTAAAATTTAAACAGTTATCAAAGCCATTTTTTTTTTTTTTTTTTTTTTTTTTAAATAATAACTTAGAATAATATTTGTAAAAATTCATCATGTATAATGGGTAGAAAAAGAAGTTTTACTGCTAGTGTACTTTTCTGTACAAGGAATTTTTGCTGTTTTTATAGATAATTATGTGACAAAACTTTTTTTTTTTAATTACTCTTCCGAAGGCATATTTAACTAAATCAAACAAAATGATTAATTTTTCATTTTTTATTTCTACTTACATTAGCAATTTCTTCTAAAATACGCACAAAAAATAAAAAATTGCAGTCAGTTAAAAAAGAAAATCCTGATAGAGATAATATGCTTGTTTAAATATGATAGATATGACGGCTATTTTCAAAAATGTTTCTGCAAGGTATATGCCAATACTTGATTAAATAAGGGTTTAGTTTGCCACTCCATGGTCATTTTTTGCACACCAAGGCTAATTAGACAAGGACCTACAGTTTAACGTGGATTCTGAACTGCATTCAAACCCAGCCCCTGGCAACAGACAGCCAGAGCACTAACTAGACTACAGAATTTAAATTGTAAGTTACTCCCCAGAGGTCAATACATCTTTTTACTTATTCACTGCTTTTTTCACAAAAAACTGATAATACACAGAATTCATACATCTTTTTACTTTCTCTTACCCATAAGGTAGAGAAAGTATTGTTTTTGGGTCAAATTTTCGAACGCGAGATTTTGTTATATTTACACGTTTTGAGGTGCCCTGAATACGAAAATCCTGTTTTTAGCAAATGGTCTGTGTGTATGTCTGTGTGTCTGTCTGTGTGTATGTCTGTGTGTATGTCTGTGTGTCTGTCTGTTATCAGCATATCTCAAAAACAAATTATGGCAGAAAGTTCAAACTTGGTATTTTAAATGTGTATCATATAGGGATGCTACAGTAAGCTTTTCGTTAAGATCGAGATAATGGTTTGTGTACAGGGACAATCAAGAGAACTCTAATACATTACGTCTATGGGGGAAATTGCAGGAACGTAGAGTTTAACGTCTATAGACTGCACTAAACCAAGTGAAACGAATATATATATTTTGTAATAGAGATAGTTAACTGGGAAAAAATTTTTGTGTATGTAGGAGCCTCGCCTCCCCCTGGGGGGGAAGTCCCCCCTCGAGGGGAGTAAATTTTCATGATGGGTATCTTTCAAAAGAGCTCGCGAATATCTGCGATAATTTTAAACAAAGTTATCGATTTTTTTTACTTTTAACGAAAAAAAAACTTAGAAAAAAAATCATACTTTTTTTTTTTTAATTTTGAGAATAAAATGGACTTTTTTTTGGATATTTGGTGTTATACTACTTCTCTAATATGGAAATCGTCTGCATTATCATGAAAGATAATTTTTTTAAATAATAATTTTAATAAATTATTTTTTAAAAACAGACTTATTTTTTAATAACCGAATTAAATTCTATATAAATGTAGGTGCATTAGCCCCCCCCCTCACACAGAACTAATTATCATATAAAACTCTTCAGAAGCCTAATATGAATTTTTTAACATAGGTTTACATAACAGTACTCGTTATCTTACCTATTAATCTGCAACCTGTATTTATTGTATTAAATTTCAGGGTAAGAGAAAGTCGTGTGAGTGACACACCAGATTATTTAAATGAATTATCTGACTCCCAAAATAAGTAATTCAAAAAATCAACAAAATTTCTGCTGGGGGGGGGGGGTCTTAATTCCTAAAATATACAGATTTTTGGGGTTGAATCGTTGAATCAAATGTGGATTACTTTATTGCTGTTTGACTTAATTTACATTTTATTAAAAAAAAAAAAAAAAAAAACAGAAATTTCACTGTCTCTATCAATAAAGGTGACAGAAGAAAAAGCAGAAAGTTGTTTGCTTCTTTTAAAAGTTGACACATTACTTTGTTTAGCCATCAAGCGGTAAGTTGATGTTTACAGATCTAGCACTAATCATTCACAGCCACCCAGATAGGAAATTAAATGCAGAAAGTTATTATAGTCTTATCCAAATATAAAAAAGAAACATTAACCATCATAAAGGTTTGAAGCAAAAATATAAAAAACTCTCCCTTAAAAAGAAAAAGGGGTGGGGAGACATTGATTTATAAAAGGATTTATGAATCACACCTTCATTGAATACTCTAATACAGGCACATATACTAAACACTTCATAAAAGAATTTTTTTTATGAAAAACTTTTTATTTTTCAGTTTTCTCTAAATTTCCCTGTAAATCTACCACAGAGTAGTACATTTTGACAATAAAAAGTATTTACTCAATTTATTTATCAATATCACCTATTCTCTGTAATTTTCCATATAATTTCACTTAAATGCTTTTTTTTTTTTTTTTTAATTATTTCATGGTATGCATGTGAAATTTGGCTCATTCATTAAAGCATAAAATTTTCGATTTATATAAGACTTATTTGCATTTTTAATTCACAAAAATTATAATATTTGCCAGGTAAATTCATTTTGTTTTACAAATTTTTACATATTTTTGAAAATATAATAGTATGAGTGAACAGACCAGTGAAACCTTAAAATTATTTGTCCAGTGACTTAATTTTGTTAATTTCTACCCCTGCAATTAAATGATTGATATATTTCCAATTAACATAAAATATAAGCAACAAAAATAATAATAAAAAAATACTTTTTTCTTAAGCGGTCCCAAATCAAGAGGCTGCTCCATATCATACATTCTTTTAGTGATGTCTGGCATTTCCGAGTGAGAAATATTTTGAGGCATTTCTACTTTGACTTGACTGACATCAACTTTTTCTTGGATCTCGTTAGTTGATACATCGAGCATGCCACTGTCAGTTGATGGCATTATCATTCTTGGAACATCCATTCCTTTTGGACTTTTACCCTTCAACTGGCGAGGCTAAAAATAAATTTCCTGATATCAAATTCTGAATCTGAAAAAATCTCAATAAATCTCTGTATATTTCAACCAGAAGTTCTAGTTCTAGACAGAAGATTAATATTATTTAATAAAAAGAAAAATCTAATATTCAAAGTACCAGATCTTTATAATATCTAATAACAACACTAAGAAAAAGGCAAATTACCCTTGATCAATGATGAATTTTAAATTCGAGTTGAAAATATGAACTGGAAGAATTTGGTAATCTTTATTGCCTTACAACTCATCTTTAAAATGTCATCAAGGTTTCAAGAAATTTTGCCCTCAACAAAACATTCCATTATAATTTTGAATTTCTGTAAACTATACAATTAGAAGAATGCTGTTTTGAGTGCCATCCAATTCATATTTGCATTGGGACATTTAGCAAAGTTATAAATTCATTATCTTTCATTTTTATTTTATTTATTTATTTATTTTGAAGACACCAAAACTTTTTTTAATTAAATTTTTTAGGAACTGAACAAGGCAATAACCTTAAATGATTACATGAAGAGATTCTACTAGCCACTTTTGATAACACTATCATGAATACATTAAGTGGCATTCACTGTATCTACAAAAAAAAGAGCTTAATATGTTTTGTGTAAATTAACCCCTTCCCAGCTTATCCTGAAATCAGCTCGGGCAGGCAAAATGCAGAAAACCAACTTTAAAGGTAAATTTTACTTGTATTTATTTATTTTTAAAGAAATGTTATATGCAAATGGTATTACAGTAGAAGATCTTTATAACGCAATTCTATATAATGCAATTTCTCTATATAACGCAAAATTTCTTGGATATAAACAATAAATTTTGCAGTTAAGAAATACTTTCTAAAAAACTGTTACTTTGTTGAGAAGTAAGTGTGATACATTTGTTTTTCTTTATCTGCTTAATTCAGAGATTTTTAATGAAAAAATTGCTATCATTAATTTTTTTTTAAGTGAGCAATATAATGAATGATTTTGTACAGGCATATATGGACTATCTTTGTAAAGTAAATTTTAGAATGAAAGTTATAATCCACCCAATTTTTTGTTCCAAGAAATGTAACTTTAAAATGTCCTACTCTGTTTTGATATGTTTCAGACATATTTGGCCATGTTTACAAGGTAAGTTTGACGATGTGTGAAATGTGATCTATATAATGCAAAATTCTATATAACGCAAAACCTTGTGTTTTTAGCTTTGCGTTATAAAGATCTTCTACTGTATTATGTTTAAAAAATACATAATTATGAAAATAAGCATTAAAAAATTGACATTTTTTTTACTTTAAAACCAGAATAAGTTGAACCGGGAAGGTATTAATAAAAAATAATGAAAAATTCAGGGGTGCCGTTGATTACTCAAAAAAGTGGGTCCCAAGGACTTGCTATGTTTTAAAAATTGGGTCATTCTTGAAAATTATGGGTCCCCTAAAAACATATTTTTTGGCTTTATTAATAATTTTGAGTGTAGGTATCCATAATAAAGATGCACCAGAGAACCCAATGTTTAAAAGTAATAAGTAAAATTCTTCAAATAAACACCATAAAATGATGTTTATGGTGTTTATTCAGATTTTTACTTATTACAGGTACAAATAGCAACAATAAATATGATTGAGTAACATAATGTAGCTGATATAATCCAATTTAAAGTTTATCAAAAACCAATATAAAAATGATAAATTAAAATTTTGTAGCAAACATGCGACTGCAAGGAATAAAAATATAAATATTTCTAGAAACATCAGGACAAAGAACAATATCTTCAGTCAGTATCAATTTTTTGTAGCACTTTTTTTTTTTTTCAAACAAATGTGCAATTTAACATAATATGCAAAAACTGAGTGAATGTGTTAATAAAAGTTATTATTCTTCATATGATACATTTAAAATTTATTGTAAGGGTAATAAGCAAATTAACCCCCAATTTTTTTTAATAAATTGTCTGAAAAATGAATTTCTTAAATTGAATATCTGAATTTGTAAAATTATCAGATGGATTATATAAGAGAAAAGAAACATTTTTCATAATTTTTATTAGTATTTAAACATACTACTTAAAAAGAAAAAAAAAATTAATACTCTGAAGTATTGATAACATAACAATTAGAGTTTAACTAGGAAAAATTTATTTTTAGCACTTAAGGCTAAAATTAAAATAGAAAATTAAGTCTTAATCTGAAATCTAAAATTTAGATCCACTGCAACGGTTTAAAAAATAATAATAAAGTGTGGACACTATTTCCCCATGTAAGTTTAACTCGTCAGTCATTTTCACTCCAATTCCCGATATAGGCTTAATGTGCGAAGGTTGTTTTGTTAGATTTCCCATACCCCGTGTAGGCTTAACGTGCCATTGCTGCTTTAGTTATCAGCAAATTAAGGAATATCGCAGATTTATCATTGGGTACATTGAAACAGAAAGCAAAATATAATTAAGTCTACTCACACATTTAAAAAATTTATTAAGGAAAATCGAGCAGAAAATAGCACGTCCTTTGAGACACGTTATATTTCAAATATTGGGTCCTTTTTGCATATTCTGCATTTTTTTTTTTTTATGTGCTATAGTGTGTTAGTGGCACACCTGAAAATTACATAAAATATATTAAATGAAAAATTCCACCCCCCCCCCCCCTCAAAAATAAAAAAAATAATAATAATAAAATAAATAAATAAATAAATAAATAAGGTTAAGAAATATTTTATATTTACAGGATTTGATTATTTAATAATAGGTTGAAAGCTTTTTTTTTAACAGTCTGAGGGGGGTAACATGGATCTTCAGGTGCTACGAGATAAATTAAAAATCACAGCATATACATAAATATTTAATTAAAACAAATTGTTTATAAGGCTTTTTATAATGTATATGCATATAAAATCTAAAAAACGATCTTGTTACTCTATGGTTTCTATCTGGAACAATCAGAACTAGATACTAGTTAGGTTAAACTGAATTTAAAGCACGGATCTTGTAAATTCATATTTTAGTACATAAGAAAATAGTGATGACAGAAATAACCTAGAACTCAATTTCTTGGCAAATTATCCAGGATTATTACGAATGGTAGTATACGAAGAAATTGTTAAATACTTTGTATATTTTACAATAATTCTTAATTTCTTATTCAAGAAAATACAAAATTTCTAGAAATTTTAAGTAAATAAGCTACAAAATAAGTTTAAAACAGTACAAAAATAGAAATGAGAGAATTAAACCTTAATTTGATCTGGTTTTCCATTTCTAATGCATTTAGGACATTCCCAACTATTAGGAAGGTCATCGTTAACACAACTCTCCATAGGCAAGTCAGGATTCTTTTCTTGTAAGCATTTAGGGTGTAAAATTTCCCAACACTGGGAGCACTCCATCAGACTAGAATTCTCATTTTCTGGTGGGTTGGTTAATTTATCCCAACCATCACGACCACATATCATACAGCAAGCAGTATGAGGTAGGACAGGCTAAAAAGAAACAAAAAGTTTTATTAAGGTGTCTGCCTACCGTCGGAGGTGATTTTTTTTTAATAATTGAAAAATTGCCTATTTATGTGCATTATATGATAGAATATAGTAAAAAACAGTGAATAACCTGAAAAAAGAATGCAAAATTAAAAATATTTTGATATTTAGGCTCAAAATATGCATAAAAAAAGCACTTTTACAAAACATCATAAGTCAAATTTAAATAAAGATATTTTTATTCTGTAAATTTTATTTAGATTATTGAGAGGTCCTTAGGAAGTGAACTACTCTCAAACTATAACCATGTTATTTATTATTTTAGAGAAGATAACATTTTTACATGCTGAGAAAAATCAGGAATATACATGGCAGTTCATAACTTCTATCAACAAAAAATAATTTAGCTAGATTCATTATTGTAGTTCAATCCCTAAAACAACTCCTCTAGAGTATTTTTTCAACGTTTCATAACATTTCAATTATAACTTTTGGAGTTATGATGTTTTGGGATAAAGCAAAATGCTAAAGATCTCATTTTGAGAAAAAGCAGAAAACAAATTTAAAAACAAGATTTTACCAATTAAACAAAAAATAATTTCAATAAGTTCCTGATTTATTTCAAAGCTTTTTATTTTCTTTTTTAATTCATTTTATATTCAGTAACAAATTTTGATGCTTATATTAAGTAAAACATTTATGTAAATAAACATTTATGGGTCATTTCCGGTCACTTCTGGTTTCAAAAACTAGCGAGCGACTAATATTAAAATGCCTGTAACTCAAATTCTAAGCAAGATAGAAACAAAATTCAAACTGATTTAGAAAGCTAAAATGTCAGGCTTTATACTAACCCAAAAATAGAAAATCGGAGTTTTGAATGAAAATTTAAAGATAGGCAGGCACCTTAAGAAATAGAAAGTATGTTTTACTGGCAGACTTCATTTATGTTAAAGTAGATTACATTAATGAATGATTCATTTTTAAATAACCTTAACAACAGACCTAAAATTTGAAATGTAAAGTTATTCACCACACAATGGCTGCTAGTTTCTTAAAATTTACCCGCCACTTTTTTTTCAAAATTTTCAGCTGATTACTGAAACAAATAGTTTTCTTGTTTGAATTTTTTGAAGAAAGTTTTTTAAATTATTTTAAATAGTTTTCTTGTTTGAATTTTTTTGGAGAAATTTTTAAAAATTATTTTAACTTCCAGAAGGTGTCTATTTTAAATTCACCAATTTTTCTGAAATGTTTGTTTCAATTTTGCTCATTTTATAAAGGTCAATTATATTTTAACTAGAATTTTTACTGAAAGCTTGAAGCCAACACAGGCTATTTTTCATAATCAATTTGGTGGAATTAGCACCTTTTGGACGCTTTTTGACAAAACAAGGTATTTTTTCAGCCAACTGATCAAATACAGAACTAGTTCACTACAAATTTTTAAAAAAATTGCGTTTAATCTCAGCTAATTCCTGAACTATGCATAAACACAAAATTTACGAAATATTTATTTGTCCATATTATACAATTCAGTTTTTTTTTTTTTTTTTTTTTTTTTAATCTATGTTTAAATATGCAAAGATTCAGAAGGATACATACTGCCATGCACTGACGGCTTATACAAGATTGTTTCATTCGTCCAGGACCTCCAAATTTTTTCATATCTTTACAGAAATGGCATTCGCCACAATCTGCTCTAAGACAGGCTTCACATTTTTTACATCTCGTTCTCCTACGCCGAGCATTACTTGAATTACTGCCTTTAGAACTTCCAGACTTGCCACTCTTAGATCCTCCACCACCACCTCCTCCTCCTCCTGAACTAGCTGGCGTAGAACGGGGTTTAGGCTTTGGTTTCTGCAAAAATTAAAAGACAAATTATTTCTGACAATCAGGAATAAATAAACATATATGTATTATGTAATAAAATTACTTTATAGAAAGTAATTTAAAATACTGTAAATTATGTGCCTTTTCTTTAAGTTGCTTAAGAAATGTTTTTGTACGCTTCAAAATGCTTAAAAATTATTTTTGAACTGCAATAAACAATTTAAAAATAACACTAAACCAGTTTAACAAAGGAACTGCAATAAGTATGTCAGTAAAATAATTGTTTTTAACATTACACATATTCAATTTTAATTGCAAATATTGTCACATAAACTATGAAACCATTTTTCAAATTATTTTCAAATTTTATTAATTTCATGCAATTCTAAAACAAATTTATCAAAGTAATTAATTATGTAACACAGTAATTTTTACAATCTATTTGTTAAAAAATATATCATGATAAACAGTGGCGGACTGACAGGGTTGTCAACTTGCCCAACGGCAAGTTACCCTTCATTCCTCAAAGAAAAATCAGATATACGTATAATATTTTTATTTTAAAATATAACAAACATGAATATCTATAACCAATTTCAGTAATTTTAGCAATTCGTTCCCAAGGAGAAGACGGGAGCAAAATGGGATTTCACATAACACTGCATCTCTCTATAAAATAATACATTCACTCGCTGACTCAACATGGCTGAGGCTGTTCTATGGAAGATTGGATCACAAATTTTGGTGTGAAGGGATTAGGTTTGGGCCCTGACTCTCATTATGACAGGCTTTTGCAAAATTTATCCTCTTTTTTTCTCCTGAAGGTGCAGGTTTGCAAACATAACTCAGATCCCAATTATTTCAGGGTGAAGAAATTTTGCATCGGAAGACTACACTTGGGTACAAATAAGTTAATTAAATAAATCATTTTAGAAAGACTGGGGGTGTAAGGTTGATTTTTACAACAATAATGCAAAAAATACCAGAGCCGGGAATCAAACTCAGACCCTCCACTTATTTTCCGTTGAACTAGACCAAAACAGGGTTTTGGACCTGCCCTCAAACCCAAAAAACCCACCCGGGGTTCTTTTGGGGGTTTACCTACTTAAAAAACCCAATGAAACCCACTCTCAAGCGGGTTTTTTTAAACCTAATAAAATTTTTCACTTTTAAAAAAATAATCTATTATTTTTTTTACTTATATTTTCTTACTTGACATTATTATATATAATAAATATATATGTAGTATAATTATTATATGTATAATTACTATATTATACAGTAGAGCTTCGATTCATCATTTTTCATTGGGTGCGTGAAAAAAAAAACAATGAATGCAGGATGATAAAGCTAAAACATGAAGAAAACAATGTTTTTGAATCAACACACAAAATGTATACAGTATACTACTATTAAAAACTAATTTGTTACTTTTCAAACTGTCAGAGAAATAAATCAATGTTATAGAACATTAAGTAAAATTTATTTTTTAAAATCAGTAGTTTTATATTGAATTTTTCGTTCATTTTGTGTGTTAATTCCAGATAAAAACATTTTCTGGTACTTTTCTGTAATTTCCTCAGCTTATATAAAAGTTCGTGCATTTTCAAACGCCATCATTACGTCAAACATACTTGGCACTGGCGTAGATTGCGAAAATTATTCTCTGTTTCTTCACCATTATTTTCATTTTTTGAGATCACACATTTTTCCTATGCTTTATCATATGCATGTCGCAACATCTTGATTAATGCACTATCACTAAATTATGTACCAGACACATCCTCTGCTACACACAACCACTCTTCATCTGCATTATTAGCATCATCATCATCATTTTCTTGCTCTTCTGTTTGGTATTCTTCATCATTTTCTCGCACGTAATTGCATTTCACGAAACAGTTTTCTGGATTATCGAAGATGTTTCTTCCTGTTATGCTGAAATTACACAATGACATAGCATCACAGGTCCGGAGACATAGATCACAATTTTGATTCTGCGTGGAAATGGGAGGAAAAGTTATTTTAGGATGGAAGAAATAATTCCAGTTTATATGCCTTGTGGAGCCACTTGACCTTCAGGAGAAAAGTTTACAAGGTCAGGAGAAAAGTTTACAAGGTCAGGAGAAAAAGTTTACAACTATAAATGCGGGAAAACTAATTTTTTAAGCACAATACATGTGGGTTTCGTTAATGTAATTTAAAGACAATTTGTGCAGGGACCATAGAAATAAAATGATCAATGTGGGAACGATAGATCGAGGTTTCACTGTGTATATAATTATTATGTATAGATCTACACATAGTATATCATATTAGTGATATACACGTCAGTTTGAAATTATGTAATTATTTTTCAACTTTGTTAGAAAAATTCTTTTCATTTCAACCATCTATCTATAATATCTCTTTTGAACAGAACAGTATTTAAAAAAATGAAAGATGAGAAAATATGAACAAAATTGTAAGCCATTTTTGTAAGTTATTATGTAAAAAAATTAATGCTTTGCCTAAGATTCTAAGGATTCAACAACAAATATAATATATTGACCCTGTAAGGTTCGATACAGGCAAATAATGGGGTTCTTTTGTTGCCCCTTGAAAATTTCAAATTCATTAAAGCAGCCTTTTTAAAGGATTTAGTTTTATAAAAATGATATTTTAATAAAAAAATTTCCGTGTTTCCACAAATATTTTTAATGTTTACCTGTAACCTGCTTCAATGAAACACTATTAACTTGATAATAAACATTTATATAGAACAACTGATAAAATGGAAGGTGTTACATAATATATATTCCCCCCCCTCCCCCACAAAAATATAAAAAAAAAAATTTGTTTTTCACAAAAATGGGCACAAAAAGAAAAAAAATATTTAAATTGGAAGTTTGTATTTTATTTCCAATTTGATGACAAATTCTGAAACTAGCAGAATAGTTCCGAAATAATGTGATGCATCCAGTTAAAAACATATTTAAAATTAAATTATAAAAATCTATATTTACAATTTTTGTTTACTGCCAGTAACATTAACATGTACAATGCAGTAGACGTCAATATTGGAAAATGGACCCCATTTATCACCTGGCAACCAATATTTTCAGGCCCAGTCTGCCACTGATGATGAAAATATGTGAGAATGTGCTAAAAATATATTATAAACAAGTATTTATTATATTATTTGTTTTGACTATTATTATGCTACATTTAAATACGTTTTTAAGAAACTGCACCAGAAAGAATGTTAACAGCTTGAGGGTTAGTTATGACTTTTTCACATTTTACAGATATACTTTTAGTTTAAAAATTTAGGGTATGCTAATGTATTTGTATTTTAGAAAATTATTTTAAACTATTTTTGATTTTTTTCTTTAAAGTTGTTTAACAAAGGCAAGAAATGTTATACAGACAAAAAGGTTTAGATATTTGCTAATCACTTTAAGGATGATTAATCTTTTTGGTAGCAGACCAGTGACATTTTAAAATAAACTTTCACACTGATTATTCAACATAAAAACTTTATATAATATATATATATATATATATATATATATATATAAACAGGTTCGTTTATATTATTTGCAGCTTTGAATGAAAAAACTGTATCTTTAATTTCTTCTTCCAGCTATCAACCCTTGGAATAATAATATTGCCTTTCCTTTTTATCTTAGCTGTTAACTGGATTCTTTCAATTCTACACTTTTTTTTTTTTTTTATGTCAGCTTCAATGCATTGTGCTTATTTCCTTTTTTAAAAAAAATCAATTTCAGTTATTCATCCAAGTAAAGATAAAATTGTATGAACTCTCACGTAGAAAATGAATCCATAAATTTTTAACCTATTACTGAGCAATTTGACGATGTAGCAAGATTTTGTCGGAAGAAGATAATGAAAATGTCTTCTCTACTGGTGTCACAAGACAAAGCTAAAGTTTACATATTAATGAATATTTCCGGAGTTTCCAAGGCATTTTTAAATGATAAAGAAAAAGTTATACAATTCAACATCAGATTTATTGTTATTAACCCATTAAATGCCACTATATGAATCTTACTAAGAATTTTTGAATTTTCGTATGCTTTGGGTTTAAATGTGCATTTTTAATCATATATAGCTTGTTAACCCTCCATCACCCGTGCCTGTTTTTGTCACACGATCACTCGTGGGGTGTTGCAAACACCCCAAAACTTTTATCATAATCTTTAAGTTAAAATGAATTATAATAATTCTGTAACTTACTCGTAATAAAAGTAGCTTACTTTAACTTATTTTAAATAAACAAATTTAGAAATACATGAAACATATAATTTTATAAAAATTATATTAAAAAGGCTTACATATAGTACTACATAGTAGTTAAAAATTATTTAAAAGAAGGTTTACATTTACTAGTTGCATTACTTGTACATAAAAAAATATTTGCTTGGGGACTTTTTTTTTTTTTTTTCTATTTTGAAACACACATAAAATTTTGTTTATGTATAATGATTTGATAATCCAAAAAAAATTATTCCATGATTACTCGCAGGGTGTTCTCAGCACCCCAGCTGAAAATTTTCACGTCCTCACTCCTTCGGAAAAAACGGTAGAATGAACATCTATCGTCAGTAGGCGTGGCATCCGGGAGTGTGCAGCTACTGTAAGTATTTGACCTCGAGCATGATTAGTTCCGTATATGAGCACATGATTTTACTTGTGGAGTGGTCAATACACCCAGCGTGAGTAACGAAGGGTTAAATAATTAAAAATATATATATTTTTTGTTAGAAGATATGATATGGTGCCAAAATGGGAGACTTGGCATCCAATGGATTAGCATAAATGTTGATAAACTTCAAAATTCTTTTTAATCAGTTTTCTTGATCCCTGTTTGTTATAATTTAAGAAAAGAACTATTTGCTTTCATATCCATTGTTTAAAACTTCTGCACTCAATGTCTAAAACCCCAGCACTCTTTGGTGATTTTCTTTTTCCTTTTTTTTATGCAGTAAAAAAGAAAACTTTGTTTGAATAATGAAAAAAAAAAAAATAGAACTTACACTTTAAACTTTAGAAAAAATTACCACATAAGTTAAGCACATCAATATTCAATGCAAAATATATATATATATATATATATATATATATATCTTAATTACTTGTACAGAAAATAAATTCTTAACCAAATGTCTTTGGCACCTAATGGGTTAATAAGTGTTTAACTACAATTTCTGACAAGGCAGTTTTTTTTTTTTTTTTTTTTTTTTTTAAGGGCTAGTTAAGCAGTCTACAGAAACTCCTTACTTGTCACTCTATTTGTACTTCTGAACCCTTACAGATATACAACAAACAGCTCTGAAATGTGACTACATTGTTGAGATGAACAATATTAGCTCAATTTCATAGATTTTTATAGAAAATATTAATTTTATATTTTGTTATCAATTATCTCAATAACATGACTCAAAAAAAAAAAAAAAAAAAAACTACAAATGTGAATTTGTATCTGAAACAGACCAATGCAATTCACTTCAATTACAGTACCAAGATTCACAAACAGTTTTTGAATTGTGAAAATAAATAAATAAAAATAAAATAAAAATAAATGAGGCTATTACCTTGACATCAAACCAAAATAAGACAGGTTTTCCGGTGATGGCTAATCGTGGATCATCAAATTCATGTTCTTTTAATAGAATCTAAAATATTTTAATAATTCAAACAATTATCACAATAATTTAATTCCAAAACAAGTCAAGCAACAAATTAATAAGTTAGTAGTTATATTGACATAATATATTCAAGAAAAATGTAGATTTTTCTTTTAAAAAAAAAAAAAAAAAATGCTTCACAAATATTAAAATTTAATACATTGAAAATGACTTCAGAAAAATAAATTTATAATTGTGCAAAATTAATATTATAAATATTGAATTAATACTTAAAAGTAATCATTATAAAAATGAGATCAGTAAAATATTCTGTCTCTAAAATATTGATTAGTAATGCAAATAAAAATACTTTTTTCTTCACCTTCCCCCTTCCCCCACTAAAATAAATATGTCATCATGCCAACATGCATACTGTTATGAATTTGTAAGTAATAGTTGTTTTTTATGCAATTTTATTCAGTCTTAGTCAGATTATGAAAAGCTTTTTTTTTTTTTTGGCATTAGATTGACAAGTTTATAACCCATTGTTGACTTTTTTCTTGTGTATATGTGTGTGACTTTGGCGAGAAAATCCTTATTATCGATATCAATTATCGAAGCTCTAAATTGACTCTTTCAAGAAATAGCCAAAAAACTCTGGAAATATACGGTACTATAAATAGCTTGCACTTCAGTCATCCAAAATTCAGTTGAAGCCAAGTGCATGTACTGAAAAGAGCTCTCTCTGACTTTGCCTCTGTTACTGAATACAGGCTGTATGTTCAATTTATAATCAGAACAGAATACAACTGTATTGTAAAGAAGGATAGCCAATATATGGGTCATTCATTGTAAAAGTAGTGAATTATCTCCTTGTACATGGATTTTAAAATGAGGAGCTTTTTGCAAATTTATGTGTAGAAAAAAGGTCGAGATTCAGTAAGTGTTTAGTCAATTTTTAGTGTCTAATACAAATCAGAGGTATAAAAAATGATAAATTACAAGAAAAACCATTTGAAGTAACTTAGAAACTTCATTTTTATAATGAATATTTAGAAGTTTTAGTTTTCTGGGAAAAGAAAAAAAAAAAGTAATACCATTTATGGGATTTTAATACAATTATTGGAGTTTCTTCACTTTTATAATAAAAGATGTGACTAAATTTGACACAATTAAGCAAAAATATACATATTTACAAAGTATGGAGTTACACCACTTTTACAATGACCCTAAGTCCATAAGGGCCAAAGTAAAGTTTTGTAGCTAATGGTGAAATTTGTGAAAATTTATAAATTGATATCTTTTGTTAACACAGAAAAAATTAAGAAAATTTTTATTATCTAAAAAATATTTTTTAGGTAATAAAAAAAGCCACATACATACATATGACTAAAAGAAAAATTAAAGATCATGATAAAGAACACATCGCTGACATAAAATTTAATAGAACCCTCTATCGCCTTTTCTAGAGCTAACATTAATAGCCCAATCGATATTAATTCCATAACTACCCATAAAATTGCTAATTATAACTTCCACACGTATGCCTTCAAACGTGAATCCAGTGAAATACTAATCTGCCCCATAGCTATTAACGAGTGAGAGCATAGTATAATCCTTCAAAACTGGCAACCAATGAACAGTGAACTGAAGTGAAGTATTGAAGTCAAAGATAAAAAAACAGAAGGAATGTAAACAAGAGGCCAATTGTACTGAAGACGACCATGACAACGGATTAAAAGTGCTTTACAAAAAAACATAACAGTATTAATTTAAGAATTTACAAATAAGAAATCTATTTTCATTCTTCTGAGTAAAAACAATTATAGATGGCCATGGACATGGTAACTGTACAACTACAGCTTCTGACTGGAAATGCAACACCATAGCTTTTGTTTGGGAACTTTAACACAACATACACACACATATATATACATTGTTCTTATATATTATATGCATGTATGTACAACATGGCTGGCTCATAAGGATGAAATGCATTTTCGAAACAGCTTTGAGTATTTTGGATTGGACAGCCCTGTTCTAAAATTTTAAAGGTTGGTAATAAAAAATATAATGATTCTATACTAGAAACAGGTGTAGTTGTATTCTATTGTTGAAAACTGAGAATAATTCCTATCATAATTGATTAAAGTTGTCAGAATGACTTATTATGACAAACAGATTAGGATATTTTTTTTTTAAACAAAAGTTTAAAGATTTTGTTTTATAAGGTGGAAGAAAAGCAGAAACTCTTAAAGAAAGAAGTAAAATTAAGATAACTATTTATTTATCCATACAAAGCAAACAAGAAGTATAAAAGAAGATATTCTGATACCTTAAATTTTATTTGTTAGGAGCACAGCATAGCAGAAATTTCAGTGGAGGGATGTAGGTGAAGTTTTTAACCTCTGTGTTTAACCCTTTGACAGGCTATGAAATTTGGATTTCATTTAAAATCAAAAGCCACCAGAATTTACAATGTTAAAAAACAAACAAAGTGTTTCTTCAAAGTCATGAAAGTAATATTTTATAAAAAAAATTTCCAAGGTAAGTTTTTGCAGTAGGAATTAGGTGAGATATTATAACCTACCACCCTTCAAAGGGTTAGTGAATGTGATTTGGATTGAAGCCTTTTTTTTTTTTTTTTTTTTAATGCACACTGATGAACAAAATACGCAATTAATTTTATTAAATTTTCTCATAAGTCATTCACAAGCATACTAAAATAGAATCTAAGAGTATGCACAACCATTAAAACTTTATTTCGCTATATGATTTCCGCTTCCCTCCCAATTATGCATAAACTAACTAAAACACTATCCTACTAATTACTTTTAATTGCAAATTACTAGCTTCTCTATTTCAGATAAAAACAATTTGACACATTTAATTACATACATTTCATTTGAAAAAATAAATTTAACAAGTTATTTACTAAAATTTGAAAATAACAAGAAATATATTATAAAATACAACATAATATTAAATACCTTTAAATCTTCTAGAAGGCCATCAGGATCTCTAATATAACTCGGAATACCTTTCTTAGCAGGAGGTAATCCATTCAACCATTTAAGAATACTCTATAAATATTAAATACCACAATAAGTAAAGAATGAAACTGAAATTTTGAAAACGTTCTCAATAAATAAAAAGTTTAAAATCATACCTTTAACCCATTGTATTCCCACTTTGTAATGTGAACATGTTCTTTTGGAATGTTTTTCTGATCTACACTAGATGTATAGTCCAAAGGTTGGATGCTTTTAACTTCTGCATTGACTTCAGGAACATTTTGTTCAATTTTCCCATTTGAAACCTCTTGGTGAAAATTGTCACCGATTCCTTTAAACGGAAAAGCAAATTTGTCATTGTTCATATGTACAGGATTGTGAGTCAACGATAACAATTTAGGATCTTTCTCTGTAGAAGATGTCAAATTCAAAGCATCCGATGCATTTTCATTTGCAGGATCTAAGTACTCTCCATTCTCGTTAACAATAAGATAGTTTTTGCCAAGAAGGCAATGGACAAACCTTTGAACAACATACCACAAGATTTCTGTATAGAAAGGGTAACGGAACTTCACAGGAACCTGTAAATAAGCAAATGCTATGTATATATTGTATTTGCATGCAAGATATGATATTTAAAATTTACAGAAAGAAAAATTACTGTTCTATACACTAGTTATATGGATACAGCAGAAATTAATTAAGTTCAAGAAAACTTACTATATATATAAATTCAAGCTACAGAAGTTTTCATCTATCCATATTAATTATATTCACATTAACAAAAATGTTAATAGATACATTTTACATTGCGTCTGTAATTTAAGATTCTTTCTTTTAGGAAAACTAGTGGTTTAACAACATTTCTTTTGAATCCTTAATCTTTAAATTTGAAAAAAGTTTATGTGTAAATTAATTCTCTATTTTTCTCATTTAAAATATTATTAAATCATTAAATCTACGTATGTAATGTTTTAAGAAATTAAATTTAATTTGTTTTTCACTTATTCTTGCAGAATTACTTATTATTTTTAATGCAAAATTACTTTTTAACACATTTTTATCATTTGTGTTTTCATATTTTCCACATATCTATATATTAATAGGCAAGCATAAAATTTGTTGTCCCTTTTTAACATATTAATTATGGGAGTAGAGGGTTGAAAATGGTATCATTCGAAAGGTATGGTTAGCCGGAAGGTGCGAATACAAATATTATTTTCTTACGATGTCAAGAAGGTATTTAAAAATACATTTATTTTTTATGCATTTTCCCCCATTTTTCCCTTTTACACACATATTCCTTCACATTATAAAATACCTAAAAGTAGAAAGTTGTTAAATCTGGCAATTTCATAAAGTTCAAATAAAACCATAGACACAGTAATTTGTATAATGTAGCATCACTATACGCAAGCGAAGTGATGACGTCACTGTCTGTCCATGGAGCCATGTAAAAGATCTTCTATGTTAATTGTCCATTGAGTTTATTGTAAAAAATTATTAAAAAATAACAGAAATTATCTGCCGATTTTAATTCCGATATTTGGGTTATATATAAGTTACTGTCTACATGTGTTTGATTGAGTTATTTTTTCTGTAAAATTGATAAAATTTTAATTTAAAATTACAAAACTCCAGGAAAAAAATGGCAAACTTCCAGTTTCGAATGTAAACATAAACATTTCATTTCAAAGGGTGATATTTAAACAATAAATATTGAACTAATATACTAAATAAAAGGAAAATGGATTTGTTACTAACTGCTGCATGTATAAGTAGACGATACGGAAAAAATTCCGATTTCCGTTTTTTGCTGAATTTACATGTTTTGAGCTTTCTTTACGTTTCAATTAACTGAAATTGGCTACTTATTTTTTAAAAAAAAGTCTTTATTGCTAGCTTTTGTGGGTAGAAGAAGCAAGTAGAAGGTATATAAAAACTTTTGATTTCCGGTTTTCGATGAATTTACACGTTTTGAGATTTCCTTGCATTTTAATTAAGTGAAATTAGTGAAATTGACTACTTATTTTTATTTTTTAAAAAGTGGATTTATTAGTCTTTCCTCTGCATATATAAGTAGAAAATACAAGATTCAGAAATGTTTTAGATTTTCGGTTTTCGATAAAGTTACACGTTTTGAAATTTCCCGAACTCAATTCGACCATTTTTGAAAAATATCTTCTTTTTTTTTTTTTTTTTTTTCAAACACTGTACTTTATGAACCAATCGAATTAATTTAACAGAATTTGATACTTGGTTGGACCTTGGTCTGACATTGTACCTATTAGCTTCTGGGCTGTATCACACAACAAGGGGCGTTTTCACGTTGCGATTTTCTCTCATTTCAGGAAAGGCTAACATCTACAGAGAGAAATAGTTATATTAAGTAAAACTCTGCTGATTCAGTTAGAGTGAATATTGGCAAACAATTGCCGCAGCTGTGTTGCAATTGCATTCCGTATAGGACAAGGCAATAACTTTGCTTTGCCTCGCTTTGCAAAAAAAAATGGTCGAGTTTCGACCACTGGGCGATACTAGTAAACAATATTTCATTAAGAGTAGAAAAGTAGCCATCTTGTTTTTTCTTTTCTTTCTTCAGATGGACAGGTTGCCAGTCAGCAATGATGCACACACATCACTTGTGACATATGTACACTAGCAGTTTCACCCAAGCTGATTCGATGGCTATTGGCCTTTCCTGCCAATGCTTATGTGTTCCTTCTCAAATTTATTCAGTTTTTTAAATGGTAAAAAGCCATTTGTAACCCAATAATTATTCTTTCTGTAAGAAATTACATTTTATTTTATTTTCTGGAGAAATAACAGGCTAATTCTTATGATAGTGTGATAATGTCAAGGCCTTTAGTTTCTTGCCAACTGCTATAAGTGTTATAAGAGCACATTAGACAAATTCATTCCAAGAACATATTCTACCGGGCAGTTTCAGAAAGGCCACAATTTCACATATCACCTTTACATTGCCGACTTCACCTGCAGATGAGAAGCAGCACACAGTCTTTTCAGAGTCAAACAGTTACCAATGAACTCTCTAGCTGGGTGTGGAACTAAGTTTTTCATGAGCCAGAGAATTTTCTAATTAGCAGTTACCTTGTGGGGAAGGTTTTTTCCCCCCCTTACACTCCCTCCAGAAAACTGGAAGATGAAATAAAGAAAAGCAAACTCAGACTTTGATTTTGAGTGTTCTGAAGAGAACGTGGTTTTCTGAACTTCTCTGTTAATTACGATGAACAGTTGCCAAAACCCTTATTAAAGTGTATGTTAGTAATCGCATGTAATTTTGATAAGTCCTGTATAGACCGGCTTAACTTAATTTTATTATTTTTTAGTTATTAAAATTTGTTATTGTCACCTAACAAGTTTAGTCTTCATTCAAATTAGAGGATAAGACACAAAATAAAGATTTTGAAATGCTAGTAATGATATTTGTTCTATTACAAGATATCACAATATCAAAAGAAACATTACAGAAAATATTAAAACATAATTAATAAAAAAATTGGACTAAAAAATAATTTTGCATCAAAAAATCACTGAGAATAGATGGAAAATGAGTGAAATTTAATAACCAGATAAAAATACAAAATAATAATTCTTTAAAAATTACATAATTTTAATCTACAAATTAACTAATTTCAAATTCAAAAGAGATCAAAAGAAACGTTGAAGTACTAATTTCTCCACTAATTTTAACACACTCAGTGCAGATCATGTGCCAGCACTTGATGTGCAGTATTGTTTCAAATGACAGTCACGTGACATCAGCAGCGAATGTGTTAAAAAAAAAAAAAAAAACTCTTCAAAAAAAGAATAAAAAAAAATGTCACAACGTGACTAATCAATCTTCTTTTTTACTTTTTTATTCAACTAAAAATCTTTTAAAGTGTATTTTCCCATGATAAATAAGATAATAAAAACAACAAAATAAAGTAAATTAGATAAGATAGAATCATACTCTAAGAGGACAGAAAAATGCAACAATTTCCAAAGATGAATAAATACACAGTAAAAAACTGCATTGACCACTTAATCTTTTTAACTAAAGAAAGCAGAGTAGAACTCGTTAAAGGTCAGGTTTTACTCTATTGTTTAATATAAAATTAACCCAAGTGTAACAAAACAATTTTAATTGGTCCAAAACAACAAAAAGGAAATCAATGCCTCATCTAAAAGTCATGAAATGAAGCATATTAGCTATGTTAAACAACTGATACACTATTTAAATTACAGAGTTTATACTGCATATTTAGATACTACATTGCCAATGGTCGATTTTTAAAACTAGTAAGATGTTGATCATCACAAAACTTTCTATTATATCATTCTACATAACAATACCACCTACTGGTTAAAATGTATAAAACTCTAATCAATATAGCTTCTCAACAGAGGTTTTATATATGCAGTTTGGTGCAATTTTAACCAATAGGTGCTCAGATATAGCTACCTGATGCTAAAAATGCAGAAAGTGAATAACAGCCATGCCACCTGTGACCTGACATATACCCAGATTGAATCAGCATAGTTTTTCACAATATCTATCTCATAAACCAAGTATGATGCATTTACATATCACAGAACTGAGATATTCCAAATTATTATAGTTTGGATATGCAATGAACCATAAAGGCCTCACCAGTGACTGATAGGTTCTGTTCTCAAAACTGATAGACAGGAAGTGCAAGGTTTGATCCCTGGATTGCATTCACTGACCTACCCATTAGGAGTTTTCAATGGTTTTCTCTGAAATTTGTGTAAATATGAACTAGAAAACTTCTTATGAAAACAACCCAAACAAGGCACTCCACCCAGGTCTAGGACCTATGTGTAATCAATCAGCTTTAACCCTTACACTACCATCACCACCACCACCACCCTAACTTGCAAGAAAAAAAATTAAATTAAACCTGCCCAATTCCTAAAAACAAAAGATGAACAAAACTATCTGCCCTAATGAAATAAAGCTACACATTTAAAAAATTTGAACTTACATGAGTAATATCTTCTACTTCAGCAATACGCAGCTGTTTTTCAATTCCAAAATTGTGCAGGAAATTACCACCAAACACTAAAGTATCTTCAGGTGTGTAGACAGCATGAATCCAACCTTAAAATATGAATTATTTCAGCATTTGTCAAAAACATCATGAATAAAAAAAATTTGTAAATAAAGTCATTTAGAATAGTGAATTTTCATCCTCTTTTATTGAAAACTTAAAGCACAAAATAAAAGTGATGTTTGATATTGATATGTTTTTGTTATGTGAAAAGAAAACTGCAATGCATGCCAGTTTTTAAGCAGTGTAAAATTAATTCATTTTTCTATTCAATATTCTGTAATTAAGAGGTTAATGGGTTTATTTTATTTAATATAATATCTCTAAAATATTTTCCCACAGTTTCAAATCCATATAAGTAAAAGTCTAGGAAAGTTTTTTGAAATTCCTGACAATAGATTTATTTTATTGCTCCTTAAAACATTATTCTCTTTTTTTTTTCTGAAAACATTATTTTTTAATTTGGCGGACATGATCTTTTTAAAAACTAATTTACCAATTTTATTGAAATTTTGCACACTTCTTCAAAATAAAATTATAATTAGTGGTTGAAAGGAGTTTTTATTTATTTATTTATTTATTTATTTATTTACCCTATTAAGATTAATTTTATTAAGCTATATATGTGAGGTAAACTGTACCGAATATTGTAATGTTTTGTATAAAACTCAGTCAAAAATTCAAATTTCATTTTTTTTTTAATTCTTTGTTCAAACACAAAATTTATTTATTAATTTGACTACTACGAGGACACTTTTTTTCTGAGGGGTCTCTGGAAAATCAGGTCCTACTGGGTGAATTTTCCAAATTTTTTAATGAAAAATTTATAAAATATTATTTTATGCTCAAAATTTTGAATAAAATAATTTATTTATTACATTAAAAAAAAATAATAATAATTGAGAAAATAATGCTTAAAAAAAAAATAATAAAAAAAAAAAACTTTAAAACATGTGTACCTTCTTAATATGACTAAATGGAATATTACCTTCATTACAAAACAAAAACGTTAAATTTAAATCATTAGTTTTAAATCAAAAGTATACCTGTAGGTATGAAAAATGTATCTCCAGATTCCAACTGCACACGAGCACATTTTTCTACAGTATCTCCGAAGAACACATCCCCCTGCTTTCCAGACAAAACCCAGTTTTCATAAAGAGCAACATTTCTTTCAGTTGGTGGTATTAGCCAAAACACCTGCAATGTCAGAATATATCAATAACTTAATATAAAAACATTTAGTTAGTTTCATTATATTAGTGACAATGGGCTCTTCCCACCTGACGTCAGAGGTCACATGATAGAGGAAAAACAAATAGCAGAGGAAGTCTTGTTTATCTAGAGCGATTGCTGAAATAACATATTTTCTATTCTTATTTTTGATCAATTGTATTTAATCTGTGTAACTTTTTTATGCATCATCATTTTTAATCCATTTTATATCACTATTCATCATCTTTTGTTTGCTGTATACATTTACAATCATCATTTAGTTTATACCTGTTATTGATGTTCATGAAGACCATGTTTAAATACTCTGATTTTTGGTACTTATATCAGTGACAGTGCAATATTGTACTACGTAAATCCATTTAGACCAGTAACTAAGTTAATTAACTTGTTGTAACACCTTTATGAGATTAAATTTAACTGAAAACGTTTTAAAATTTCAAATTATAATCCATAAACATTCCACAAGAACAAGCTATTATTTATTGCTAGATCAGTTAATGTAACAGTTACACAAAAACCTACAAAAATTGATTCTTACAGGTGAAAATAAACACAAAAAGTGTTCTTTAAAAATTATTAAATTTACAAATACAATTAATCTACTGTTTACAAATGCACAATATTACTTTTATTTTATTTTATATTAAATATTAACACTTTTGTTCTTAAGAACAATATTTATTTGAATTCGATTCTCAGAATTCGATTATTTGTTTTCCTCTATCACGTGATTGAGCAGACGACGATGGGAAGAGCCCATTAACACAAAAGAAACGTAAACCAGAAAAATGAGTAACTTAGTCTGTACTATTATGGGTGGGGTGGCATAAAGTTTATATCACAGAAATGTTTGAGGAAAAACCTTACAATAATATTTTTGAATGGTAGATCATTTGTCTTTTTTAAATATTGATGAGGATTAGAGTCCTGTATCGGGTTGCATTAGTTAGCATTAATTTTTTATCTGTGGCTAAAATCGCAAATCTACCTGCAAAATTGCAAAATATTTTTCTTCTAAGAATATTTTATATTGCTTTTTTAAAAAATATAATCTTTTGAATGCAGACATTAGATGACATTCTCATCCTTCATAGCAGTTTAAAGCAACATGACTTGTAACATAAGTTTAATCCATTAAGAAGAAATGCATAAATATTAATACTTACGTTTAAAACGTTATAAGAGAAAATTATTTGCCTTTCAACATATATTTGCTTTCTTATTTTAACTTTTTTTTATTCTGTGAATATTTAAAACACTGGATTTTTTACAAGAAATTATACAAGAAATTATATTATACAAGAAATTTTGTTATACTATACACCGAAGTTTTGTTTAAAATTAGACTACTTTTTTTTAAAATATAATTTTAATTATTCTCAAGCTTTAAAATAATTAAATACTTGAAATATTTATATAATAAGTAATTCTTTGAAAGATATGTTCAATAATATATTTCATGAAATAGAATTTTAATTGAGTTTCTTATATAACACAAATTTAATAATACTTTGTGGGCCACAGGTCAGGTTGCAAGTCAGAAGCTGTAGATCAAAAGTCGGTTGCGGATCAAGTTTACTCAACCCGAGCAGGACAAAAGGAATATAAACCCAAGAGACCTCAGTATAACTTAGCTTCTTCCAGGGCAATTAAGTTCATATCACAGACATGTTTGAGTATTTTTGAATTGTAGATCACCTGCCTTCTCTTAAAGCTGTTTGGGTAGGGTGGGGGGAGGCAATTAAACCTCTTTTCCCTAGTAAATTATGCCTATGCCAAAGAATTTGTAGAGTACCTCAGTATAAATGTTTATAGATTTATTTTTTTATTTATTTATTTATTTTTTTATTTTTTTTTTTTTTATGTGAAATATTGCACAACTAAATCTGAACCCATTTAACACTTTTAAGATCAGAAGGAAATTTATCTAATTATCAAAATAATACAAATAATTTAAAAAATTTTAAATAATTTTGATTTTAAAATAATAATAATAATAATTTTTTAGTATAATGGTATTTATATATAATCAATTCTTTGAAATCTTTTTTAACAATACTACCCAATTCTTTAAAACTAAAATTTTCTATTTATATTAGAATGTGAATAATAGAAATCACAGTTTATAAATTTTTTAAATTAACATGATGGTAATTTTATCAATTATAAATTATCCAAAACATTTATTTAAGTTTTAAGAATGATCTATATACTTTCGAGACTTTTAATTTAGTAATTTTTGCTAAAAAGTTAAATTATAAATATTAAAAAGAGAAATTATAATTTTAAGTTATAGGGTAAGTGCACCAGTGATTGACACTTTTAGAGCAATCTCTGATGTTTTTAATGTTCTAGTCATTAGAAATTTTTTTTAGAAATCTTAAATTAGTACATATGGTATGAAAGACATTCAGAACCACATATATGTTAAAATATATACATAACATTTGATAACATTTTTTTTTTTTTTTTTTATGAATTTTTATTTGACACCCACTCAATGTTCCAGTAACTGACACTGCCAGTTTTTCATTTTATCAGTAATTGGCATCCTATGTTCCAGTGTTTGACACTGCTAGTGATTCATTTTATCAGTTATTAGCGCCCTATGCTCCAGCATAAAATGTTAAAATTCTTACGTGTACAGTATATGATTTTATTATTTTTCTTATTTATTAATTATTTTGGGATATATGTCAATTACTGCAGCATGTCAATCACTGGAGCACCTACCCTATATTTATTTAATTATTAAAAAAAAAAAAAGCATTGAGTTACAGGATAGATAGATACACTGTAAAAACAATTGAATTAGTTTAAACAGAGAAGTTTTTGAAAAGTTTGTGAATATTTATATAAATATATACATTTTATCAATGATAATACTGATTCATGATAAAGCAATTTGATGCACATTTTTTTTTAAATAAAAGTCTAAGAAATTTCAGTAACTTCTTCACAGTGAATAACTTAATGAAACTAATTAATTATCAAATAAAATGATAACTATCTTGCTGTTAATTCCTGTCAGTGAAACAAAATTCAAAACTCAAGACGGATGTAAATAACAAACTTACTTTTTTCCCACGTAAAATATGATACCAGACAGAAGTGCCACCAAAGTCAATGTGAAAATCTGTATAACAACCTTTAACACTCATTAAACAATACCTGCAAACAACCAGATTAAATTACATAATTAATACTGAATAGTAATATAGTAATATTATAATAAATTGTAAAATATAGCACTAAAAATAACAAAATGAATAAAAAAGTACCATAAATCATGAATCAATTTTCTTGCAGCTGCCTACTGCACTGCAAAAGTTTCTGTTATTTTTTATTTTTTGTATTATTGCAGGGTTTATACTCAAACATGAGAAAAGAAAGTCACTATGTTTTCCAGACAATTTTCAAAAAATACTGGCAACATATTACAAAAAACATTCTTCCAGAGTGGAGAAAATACCTCTACTTCTACAATATGGCATCGTGTTATTACCGATTATGGTAGAAATTCACATAGAAATCATTGTTTATATGCATGTTTTATCATGATAGATAGTCGTTTGAATCTCAAAATGAAGCTAAACAAGAAAAATGTATATGAAAGAATGAAAATATTCCTTTTCTCAGGTTTTACAATCAATTTTTCCAGAAATTTAATGAAATTTTTTTTACCAAAATCCAAATATCCTGGAGTATTCCAGGTTTTCCCTGATGCATATGAACCCTACATAGGCAATGCACCTGCTTTTCAATTCAGCACCATAGAGGGGGGGGGGTTGCTTCAAGGTCATTTTTTACACATTAAAGCTCATCAAACTGGGCTCTACCTACGGCTTAAAGAGGATTCCATACCACTACCTGAATGCATGCCTAAAGTGGACTAAGTCCCTGAATGACAGACAGTTAACAACTGAAGGCCAGAATGTTAACTATCCAGATACCAAATAGGTGCTTTTCATTTCAGAAACTGAACAAGAATAAAATATGATTGGTGAAAATGGTTGTTGTTTACTCATAATTACAATTTGCATCAGGGATCTCCATCGTGCTCTATTAATCAGATAAATGTAAAATTTACTTTCTTCTCTGCTTTAATTAAAACATTGCTAAATGTATCTTATTCTTCAGTCCTGTTTAAGCCAATCAATAGGAAATATACTTTTATTCCCCTAATAAATCATAGGGTAGTAATATAATATTAATTCATTTTATTATACTTCTTTGATAGCTTCTAAGTATTATTATTTAAAGAAAGGGGGGGGGGAAAGCTAATTTTAAAAAATGTTTTAGCTTAACAGGTTACATGGTTTTGAAGGCTGAAAAAAAGCATATTTTCTCTATTAAATATAATAAATTAAAATATTTTATTCAAAACATTGAATATACAAAAGAGCAACATTTAAATAATACTTCATAAATTTTTCATTAAAAATTTTTGGAAAATTCAGTCAAAGGATCCTTGTTTCCGGAAACTCTTCAGAAAAGTAGTATACATGATTTCTTAAAAATTAATGCACCAATGTCATTGAAATTTCGCACACTTCTTCAAAATAGAATTGACTAGTTCTTGAACAATTTTTTTTTTTCTTTTTTTTTTTTTTTTTTCGATTACAACTAATTTTACAAGGGTATAAGGTGGGGTAAAATGTACTGAAAATTGTACTGTTTTCAATCTCTAATTTCAAATTTCTAAAAATTCATTTTTTTTTTTTTTCTTTTAAAAAACAAAGCCTTCATTCAAGCACTAGTCAATTCCATTTTGGAGAAGTGTGCAAAATTTCAATAAGATGGGTGCATTAGTAAAATCTTCTACACCACTTTTCCGAAGTCTCCAAAAACCCAAACCCATCATCTGAATTTTTGAAATGTTTTAATGAAAATTTTATAAAATATTGTTCAAATATGTTGCTATTTTATATACTCAATATTTTGAATAGGAAATTTTATTTATTACATATTAAAGAAAAAAATATATATGCATAGAAAAGGTGTGCTTTTTTTCATCCTTTGGAGCTCACATGTAAACCCTTAAGCATATTTGTACATGCGTGGAAATAAACTAGCATACATTTATGTTACAGAATAAATGACAAAAATTAAATCAATAGCATTTAAGAAGGATTTTTTTTTTTTAATAATAATAATAATCAGCCTTTAATTCTTAAAAATCGAATGAAAAGTGATCTACCAAACAATAACCAAGAAGCTACACGTATGACCATTTTAAAAATAATAACATTACTGTACTTAATTTAGTACAGATTTATTTAAAATTCTGTACTATATTTTCAACTTTTTCAAGTGCAGAAAATGGACTGTACTGTTGTTTTACAAGCTTTATCAAAATTTTATAGAATTTCACAAAACTGAAGTTATATACCGTAAAATCCCGAAAGTACCCCCCCCCCCTCCCTTTTTTTTTCTTTATCCAACAAAGCTACATCCAATCTTCGGACGCACTTACAGTACATCGGCATTGCAAGTTAAGTTTGGCATTGAATTAAGTTTTAATATTTATATATTATTTCTAATTTAACTAATTTTTCATAAAGTGTCGGATGCATGTTATCAATGGAATCATTACACAGTTTATTTTACCTTTAATGTAAGAAATTACCTTTAATATTTCCTTTTAGGTAAGTACCGTAAAATCCCGAAAGTACCCCCCTCCATCAAATATAACCTCCCCTCCCTTTTCTTCATTTTTTTTAAAGAATCTTGATTATAACCCCCCCCCCCCCCAAGCTGAAATTTTTCCGTTTTGCTTTTCAAAAAGGGGGGGTTACTTTCAGGATTTTACGGTATGTATATACACACAGTCAAACCCCATTAACGTGAATCTCAAAGAGAATAAAAATATTTTTGTGTTATCAGTAACTAATCTTCATATAACTAAACCAATCTTCATTTTGACGGGATTTGTGGAAACAGTTCATGTTAAAAGTAATTCACGTTAAGCGTGTTCACGTTAACGAGGTTCAACTGTATATACTATCTGACAATATAATTTTCTCCATTATCCACATGCATACTTTTCTACAAAGAACATAATAATACATTGGAATTTCATAGTATTTCAATTGTTCTAAATTTTACTTAATTGTATTTAAATTTTCAAAAATAAAATTAGAATTTTCAAAAATTAGGAAGCATCAGAAAACGTAACAAAAATCTAAAAGCAACATAAAAATTAATTCAAGTACTAACTTTTGAACTTTAGGATACTTCATTTCATCTAAAGAATTTGTTCCTTCAGTCTGGCTGTCTTTTAAATGGCGAGGCCACACCCAATCCACCCAATCAACTTGTCGAACCTACAAGCACAAATAAGTATAATATATATATTGTTTTAAATAACATTTTTTAAAGCAATGGAATAGATATTATATACATATAGATAATATGTAAATATCATATATATATATATATATATATATATGTGTGTGTGTAACTAATATAGTTTTCAAATTACAGTGTCCGAAATACACGGATAGAAATTAAGAAAATTAAGTTAACTGGTCTGCAGGACCAGTAATTTTAAGATTTTCCTGGTCCGTACATACTTTCACTGGTCCATTCACATATTCCATTATATTTTAAAATATATCTAAAAATTTGTAAAATTTTAATAATTGCCATGTAAAATAAATTTACATGGCAGATATATATATATATATATATAATAACGATTTACTAAGTTTAGTAATAGCCAAGCAACAGATACAAGATCACTGAAACCACAAAGACCAATAAGAATGAAAAAAGAAATTTATGTAGGAGAGGCTCTGAAAGGTGAAAAAAATTATCAGGGGGATGAAATATACATATTTAAAGAAACCAAATTTATTAATTAACAGCCTGTAAAACAAACGAAACAATAAACTAACTCAACAAAATCTTAACAGTAAAACTTAAACGGAAACGAAATTTATGAAAAAATAATTTAAGAAACTTAAGAAAGGAAGAAAGGAGGCAGGCGATAAGACTTGTGACTTGCCTGTGGGGTTAAACAAGTTTCACACCGGCAACACTCCCCCAGCCTGCCAAGACCAGAATAGGAGTCATATGGATTAAAAAAAGCAAAATTTCATAGCAGATAAAGAATAATGAAACTATGAAGCAACAATGAAAATTATTGATTACTATGTGTTTAATAGTATGATTAGAATTTAAGAATAATTGACAACTCAACAATGAAGAAACTGAAAATTTAATGGAAAAAGAAAGATTGCATATTAATACAAAGTAAATGCAACAAGCCTTCTGCCTGCCTGCCTCCTTCTTCCTATCTTGTGTTTCTTGGGTTGTTTTTTCATTAATTTTGATAAGTTTATGGTTTTAAGTTAAGATTTGTTGTGTTACTTAATTGATTCGTTTGTTTTGCAGGCTGTTAATTAATAGATCTGGTTTCTTTACATTAGTATATTTCATCCACTGATAATTTTTTTTTTTTAATCTTATTGGTCCTTGGTGTTTCAGTGATCTTGTATCTGTTGCTTGGCTTCTACTATGCTTAATAGATCATCTTTATTATATATATATATATATATATATATATATATATATATTGTAAATCAATTAAAAAATAAAATGAAGTCTTATATAAAACACAAATTTATGCTTTAACACATGAGCTAAATGTCATGTATTTGACATAAAGTATTATATTAAGTATTAAAAGTTAAAAAAAAGTTCTTAAAGTGAAATTAAATGAAAAATTATAGAGAATAGATGATACTGTAAATTATAATAAAATACTACACTTACCATACAATTCTATGACAGATTTACAGGCAATTTTAGAAAAAAAGTAAAAAATAAAGGTACTGAAAAGCTTCACTGGTCCAGTAGACCACTAAAATTTATATTTAACTAGTATGTTGAATATTTTTGTAGTCCCAGACCCAGAAGTGGATTTAAGTTATATTGTGCTCTAGTCCCATTTCGCTATGCTGCGCCCACCCATATTTAGAAATGCTATGCATATATATTATACTTGAAAGAACTCGTTACATAATTATTTAAACAAAATAATTCTATTAAATAAATTAAGAGAAACGAAGTACACTAACACATAATAAATATATAATAAACCTATCTTTACTTCGTGGCCGTTCTGAGATCTTTCAGCGCCGGTTAATTCTATTCATAAAATGAAAATCTATGTTTGAATCATAACAACAGTGATCTTTCAAATTTGTTTGTACTGTCAAATAAAAATCTAATCGGTTTTAAAATCTAGTTGTTTTTTATATTAAGTTTACGTTTAAAATTAACTCATTTTTCAAATTTTAATAGGTTTATAAATTTTGTCTGGCTCCTCACGGATCTAACGGGTCTAAGCATAAATCCTGGCATGGCCATTCCATCGCTGCACAAAACTAGCAGCATTTTATAATTATACAAAATATGATCATTGATAAGTCTGTCTGACAATTATATTCTATATCCATTCGTTTCAAGCTAGTCTGGAAAAAATCAGTAATGGATGAAAATGGCTCAAAAAGTATTCTGATAGTCAATGAAAATCCAATCGATTTTCGATTATATTTTAAATCAGAGTTCTTTTTAAATTTTTTATGACCCCACCATTGAAATTTAAATCATTTGTAAAAATTTAGTGCCCCCAAAACACTGGCGCCCCTAGGCCCAGGCTTCATAAGTTTAAGCCTAAATCCACCCCTGCCCAGACCAACAGACTCTTGTTAATTTCAAACCTTAGAAATATTTGTGTCGCATACACAGAAACAGACTTTATATATACAGTAGAAAATCTTTATAATGCATACCTAAAAACACAAGGTTTTGCATTATATAGATCACTTTTCATACATCATTAAACTTATCTTGTAAACATGGCCAAATATGATGAAACATATTAAAACAGAGTAGGGTATTTTTAAATTACACTCGGACACAGTAGTTGGTTGAATCATAAATTTCATAGTTAAATTTAGTTTATAAACATAGTCCATATATGCCTGTACCAAATCATTCATTATGACTTATTTTCAAAATGAAAAAAAAAAAAAAAAATTGTAATGAAAGCAAATTTTTATTAAAAAGCTCAGAATTAAGAAGATAAAGAAAAACAAATGTATCGCACTAAGTACTCTATGGATTACAATTTTTTACAAAATGTTTCTTAACTGCAAAATCCATTGTTTATGTCTGAGAAGTTGTGCGTTACATAGAGAATTGCATTATATAGAATTGTTATAAAGATCTTCTACTGTATATACATAAAAATGAAATATTAGTGAAAAGTATACACTGTTAAACTCAGAAAATTAGAAATCATTATTTAGAAATTTAATAAAACCCAGAACAACAGGCACAAGAAAATTATTAACATTAATAATTATATATAAAATGCTGCTTACCAAAGTAGGAGATTCAACATAATTCTCCAGTCTAGTATGACTAAACTCTAAACTGATCACATTAAGAAGCTGGTCTCTGTTTGGATTTTCAAAATAGCGACACCAGTCTTTCATTGTCATTTCTATATCTTTTTGAGTAGTAACATCCATAACGTCCAAAACCCTTCGACTGCCTAAAATTAATAAGTCACTTTAAATAAACTTATGAATTGCTTTACACCACTATGAATAAACAAGTACTAAAAATAAATTACACTCATTTACTCAAACTCAGGTAATTCAAATTTGCATTTAATTTGAACTAAACGCCAAGTCCTGAATATTTCAATAGCAGAATAACATTAAATACAAGGGTTGATCCAGGCAAAAATTGGGATCCTTTTCCTGACCCTTCACAAAATTCAAATCTCTAAAATGGGTCCCTTCACAAAATTCAAATCCAGAAAATGAGTCCCTTCACAAAATTCAGATTTATAAAAACAGCCCTTTCACAAAATTTTGTTTTATAAAAATAATACTTTTGCAAAATTTTTTCATGCTTACAGTATTATTTTCAATGAGTGTCTATACTTGTTTAATAAAATGCTATTAACTTGATAATAAACATTAGATAGAGTAACTGCTAAAATGACAGGTTTCCAGTGATAGTTCTTTTTTCCCAAAAAGAAATAAATTTTCACAAAAATATTTTGATTTCCACAAAAATGGGCCCCAAAAATTAAAACCTGGATAAACCCCTGATATATTTCCATTAATTCAAATTCATTTTACCTTGACTTCAGTTAATTAAAGCTTTCTCTTTTCCTTTACGAATTACATATTATTTTAAGGATTTCAGAATTTTTTTTTCCTGTTTATCATAAAAAAATCTGAACAGTTGAAAATCTGAACTTCTTCTACCCATTAACAGTTCTCCTTCTCATCCCGATTGCTCTTGATTCCTTATCAAGCCTTCTCACTCTATTCAATTTATTTTTATTTATTTATTTTACATTTTTAGGAAAATCATTTGTTATTTAATTTTCAACAACTGATTTCTAAACATACAATACATAGATTTTAAATTTCATTGGACCCAGCCACATTTTAAGAAATACAGTTGGAAAATCATGCAAATTAGAAGGGGGGGGGGGGGATTTCTTTTTAGAATAAACAAAATTTCTTAATTTTCTTGGACAGTTTTGAGAGTTTATGTAATATTATGCTTGCAAAGTATGTAGAAGTATCTGGGAATTTAACCAAGAAAGAAATTCAATGTTGAAATGGTTCTCAAAAAACGCAAATATTCTGATGGTCTGGCTTCTAAATCTCTAAAAGCATTCCTTACCAACACATAAATTAGTTGCACAATCAATTAGTTTTTGTACACATTTATTCTTATGCAGCCATTATACTTTTGATAAATTAAAAACTTTTCTTGTGGTCCTACAAATCTGAATTAAAGAGAATAAAGTGTATATTATAAATACATTACTATAAATTAAAAAAAAAAAAACTGGAAAGGGGGGAGGAGATTTAGATTACGGGAAAAAAAAAAAAAATGCATTAATATGCATAAAACTGTTTTACACCACTTAAATTGAGATAGGATTGTGAAATAGATGAAAAATCTGAAAACATGCATGAAACACACACATGCAAATAAATAAGTAAATAAATAAAGAAGGGGTGTAGTTAAACATAGATTATTCAGGTACATGTTTCAAAAGAAAAAGAAATCCTTTAAAATGTATAGCATTTTTGATAGTTAACATAGATGTTAAAATAATATTTACTATTACATAAAAGTCTGAAAATCTATCAAAAACTTAACACATTCGCGACCGCTGACGTGAATTCACATCATTTCAACTTCTATAGCTAGCTGCCGCTGACGTAAATTCACGTCTTTTCAGATTCTGTTCCTGGTTACCGCTGACATGAATTCACTTCATTTAAAAAATTTCTGTGGTAACAATACATATTATTTCTTAGTATTAATAGGGTATTAAATATTCGATAGTGTTATAGGTTCGTTATAATATTATATGACTAATCTCCATTTCATGTTTCAGATAATTACAAGAGTAACATTTAAAAACATTACACTTACCAACGAATGTTATGTGAGAAATGCCTAGCTGGTAATCAGCCAGGGTAGCTCAATGGTTTGAGCATCCGCACGTAAAGCGGAAGGCCCGGGTTTGATTCTCGGCTCTGGTATTTTTCACATAGTTGGTATAAAAAATCAGTTTTCCACTCCAAAATTTTCTGAATGAACTTTCAAGGTTGATAAATAAATTTCTAAATTACATTACATCTGATTTTTATCCATGCAAAAACATCAAACGTTTGTGGCAACTAGCTTGAGTTTACTACAATATTTCCCGGCAATCAGTATTAGAAAAAGGAAAAATATGCCGGTCGTGAAAGTGTTAAGAAAAGTATGTAACTCTTTCTAAAGTGTGAAAAAAATCTCTTCCTTGCACTTAGCAGAGATGTATTTAAAAACTCATGATTTCTACCATTATCATATGCTCAACAGCCTTAAAGACAAACCTAACATCAGAGATGAGAGTGAGCTGAAGAAAAGTCCAACAGTATGTGCAAAACTCAAAGATAATTTATTTTTTGCTATATAAAAGGAAAAACAGATATAAGAAATCCTCGTTCCATAAGCAAATATGGAGAATAGTTGGAAATAAATTGTTCAAGAACTTTTTTTTTTAATAATATAGTAATCAATGGATTCATAGTTCATTTAAATTACTCAGAGTACAAATATATGTGAATAAAATTGCTTTACCTAAGGTGTAAAAAGTTCAGAATAATAATAATAAAACATGAATCTATTAGAATTACCTAAACCTGCAAATGAATAATTGAATAGAAATTTAAGTTAAAAATAATTCAAGTATGGAAAATACTTGAATACTTTTTTATTCCAATAAATAAAAAAATAAATATAAATAAATAAAAAGGTGAAAGTTGGACAATAATTCAATATTAAGCTACTGGAATAAAACATTTTAATAAGTAAAATAAAAATAAAATAAATAAAAATAAAAAAATATGAAAAGGAAAAAAAAGTATTCTAGGGAGCATTTATTTTAAATACAAACTTACCAACACACTGGCGGACATCATTAACAGTAAAATTAGCACTTGGCATTCTAAAAAGAAAATGACGTTGACATTACTATCATGAAAATATATACAAATATTTATCAAGAACAAGTAAAGTTACTATCTGATCTCTCCACATATGAGAAAGTGGGTGACGGTTTAATAAATAACAAATACAATAAAAAATTAAAAGAAAATTTCCTCATATTTTTTCTTATACCAACACTGTAATGTATGTACATTTGATTTAAAACTTTTACACACAAGATTGAAACCCTGTTTTAATAAATTCACACACACACACACACACACAAAGAAAAAAAAAAAAAAAAAAAAGTAAGAAAGAAAGAAGAAAAAGAGGTCATACTACAAAAAAATAAAGGTAAAATTAAGCAGTATTTCTAAAAATCAGACTTTTAAATGGTGGATATGTATATTTTTGGATACTTTTGAATTGAATACAGTAACATTTAATAAGTAACAACAAACATGTAATTAAAAAGAAAGAAAAGAAAAAAAACATGCTATTTTTTCTTCTTTTAAATGTAAAGCTGCCTTTTCTCCCAAACTAGACTTTATCAAACAAAAATTTTAAACCTGCTAGCAAATAACCCTTTCTGACCCAGGCCATACGATCGTCCGGGTTAGACATCCACTGCATCTGAAACAGTCGTATATAATAAAATCAGGAAATGAACGATCGAGCTAATTAGCAGAAAGTATAAAGTACAATTTTCAATCAAAAAATGTTGGTTATAGTCAATATTTTTCTTTCAGTTTGCAAAAACAGAAGAATGCAATGTTTTAAGGTAAAAATGTTTCGGGTCAGAAAGGGTTAATGTGCGCCCATAGCTTATTCCCAGAAGCTTCTAACTCATATATTACAGTTGAGTTTAATAAAAATTTTACATCAAAATAGTGAATTTTTATCTTATTTTAATATAAACATTTTGAATAAATAATCACAATAAAGCAATGGCTTTACCTCATTCCTAGACCAGCTTTGTCTTTAAATAAAACAGGTTTGACAAAACCATGTTCTTGCAAATACTTTAAATTGAAATCTGTAGAAAAAGAAAAAGGGAAAAAAATCAAATAAAAATATGAAAATTTTACAAAAATGATGTAAAATGAAAATTTTACATGAAGCACATTGAATGGCCACTTTATTATAACAAACCCCACTGCTTGCACCAGACTTCAGCTTCTATAGCCCCAATAAAACATGATATAATGCACACTGTGCTCTGAGATAATTACAGTAATTTTTGGGAGATAAGCCGCGGCTTATATGTGTTTAAAAGTTTAAAATCGGCAACTGCGACCTATCTAACGGTGCGGCCTATCTGTTGGAGAGAAAAAAAATTTGGAAATTTTTTTCCTTGCAAAAATATTTTTAGAAGCGATCTTTATCAAACAAAAGTATATTTCAAAATCAGAAAGAACAACTTATGCTATTTTATTTGTTTATTTATTATTATTATTTTCTGTTCTTTTAGTTTCAACCAGAACTCTTGATATTATTGCACAAAATCAAGCAAACAAGTTCAGTGATCGATTTTCATGGCTATTTTGATAGAGTCCGTAACATTAATTCATCAGCTAATATTTTATTTTGTTAAAATAATTTTTTTTAATACACATCCAGAAAGCAAAAATTTTTAATCTTATTAATTTCAAAAGTACAGAATGTGTAAAACCAAACGATTTTCTATTAAAACTATATTGAGTGATTTCTATTAAAACTTTTCTTATCTAATTAATCTTTAAACTTATTTTAACATTTGTTTTGTGAAATTTTCTAGTTTATAATTTTAACTTTTTACATATAAATTTTTTAGAAGAGGTAAAAAACAACAAGCATCTCAAATAATTCTGAAAATCATTCATAATGATGAATTAAAATATTAAAAATGCGGAGCGGATCAGCTGAAAATGTAGTTGGGATGTTATATAAAGCTTATTTTTGACAAGTTTATCTAATATTTTAACTTAATTCATCTAATTAAAAATAGTTGAAAATAATAATAAGAAAAAAACGTTGTTGTGGAAAATTAATGCAATCGAAAATGTCTGGTTTTTTTTCAACTTTTTACTGTATAAGATTTTATCATTTCATTATTAATGCATTAATATTAATAAAGGAAAAGAAAAATTAAATGCTCAAAAAAAAAAAACATCGATATTTACGATATCGATGTATGTGCAAAGAATTGTTTTTGTAGTAGATTAATCATGGTATAGGCCGCGGCTTATTCGGTAATGCGGCTTATTTGATGAAAGTTAATTTAATTTTGCCGATTTTTCATTGGTGCGGCTTATCTCCCGAAAATTACGGTACATATTTTCCCAATACACGCTTGTGAACATTTTTAAAATTAAAATGATATTAATTCATTAATCTTGGTCCCCACATTCGAGCTCTTAGTATCACTTGCATGTTCAAAGTTCGTTAGATTACATTTTCTTCCCATATATTCATAAGTAATTCACCTATATTGGGGGAGGAACTTTGCATTATTTTTCCAATCTCTCTAGCAGCAACACTATGATGCAATAACTTATTTGCATAAAACTATCAAGTGTTCATAATAAAGTGGTTGCTTGTGCTTAGTGGTATATATACTTGTTATTTTTTCTACTTTACTAGTTACTATATTTTAATGAATCACTTTTTTTATTATTATTATTGTTACATTCATTAATAAGTCTGAAAAAACCATAAATAAAAAATAAAAAAAATTCCATTGTTAACTGTTAAAAACTTTGGTGTGGGTCCCCAATGCCTTTAGCAGTCTTCCCACCCACACTATTTTTTAAATTAAATTTTCTTAATATAAATTTTAATTAAAATTTAATAAATTGAATCTGCACTTAATATATACGAGGTGACCATTATGAAAAATTGTAGACGTAGACAGTAAGAAAAAGAAAATGGCACAAGTAACTGGATTTATTTAACCTCCAGCTCTGTTTTAATAAATTTATAAATAAAATTGTTATAAATTTTAATTAAAAATTTAAGAAATTCAATCATTTCTACAATATTATTATTTGCTTCCGATACATAAAAAATATTAAGTAGATTTTTCTCTCCACATACACAGATTTTTTTTCAAATGGCAATGATTGTATTGAAATATCACATTTTGATTATTTTTTAAAGATCTTATGACTGGTCCTAGCCCATATTTATGTGTGTTCCAGAGAAAACCATGGAAAATCCTGAATAACTATGCAAACAAGCACAACCTGGGATAAACTTGGCATCCTCATCTTTCAGCTTTGAGAAAAGATACATAATTTTCAAGCACTTTAGAATAAACTAAGTTTTTACTATTTAACTGAATAAAGTACTCCCATAACTTTGCCATAATGTTATAATAACAGGGGTGATTGTGACTCAAAGATAAAAACCCTGAAAATTAGTGCCTCAAATTAAAAAAACCCCAAAATACCACATAATACTCAAACTGTTTAGGCCAGAAGCCCTCAAACCTTTTACATTTCATTCACATATCACCTGGATAACAAATGAACAACCAATGAAAGCAAAAAATAACTTTATAGGAAATATGAAAATACAGATAAAAACCCTGAAATTGAGTAATAAACCCTGAAATCAGGGGTAAACCCTGAACACAAACACCCCTGAATAATAATAATGTATTATATTTAAATATATTCCACTTTCTCTTTTCTTTTACAATTTTCAGCAAGCATTCTATAAAAATTTCTTATTATTGATTTTTAAATGCAAAAGAACAATGACAGAAAAATTCTATTTCTGGAAGCAGAAAATCAGAAAAAAAAAACAGCATTAATAGTTCCAAAGATAACCATATTATTAATTATTAAAAAAAAAAAAAATTTACAGGTATAGACAATTAAATAATTGTTTTTTCTTGGGTATTAAAAAAGATATATATTAAAAAAAAAAAAAAAAAAAAAACTTTAAAATACCTTCTCCTTTCATTTCATCAACAAAGCACCATTCAAAGCGATCACAGTTTAATTTTTCTTCCACAGAAAACATTCGCCGTCCTTCAATTTCTTCATCTTGTAAGCAATCTTCTGTATAATGCTTACGCTCTTTAACCCGCTATAAATAAATAAAAGGAAATATGAAAACCAATTTGTTGAAAACTTGACAAACACATGCATGTATTGCATAATTTTTGCTCATTAATTTTATTTCACATCAAATTATTATTTATCGACTCATGTTATTCATTACTATTTATAAACGTACTGATAAAATTTCAAAGCTGTATCTTCAATTATTAAAGTTTTTTTTTTTTTTTTTTTTAACATGAAAATTCAAAATATGGCTTGTCACTGATCCCCTTACATCTAATAATTGAAAATGGGAAACTTAAAAAGGAATAGAATTACTTGTGTTGAACGCCAGAATTGAGAGTTTTAATTTATTTTTCAGTTACATTATACATATCAGCATATCAGCAAATAAAAATTGCCATTTTAGGATTTTTTCAGCTTTTTTGTAGATTTTGATTTTTTTTTCTGTAATAATGTATAATTCACTAAGCTTGTACATTCTGTCTCTGATATGCAGTTCTGTTGCACCATCTAATTAAATTAAGCTTTTACATACCCAAGTAAATAAAAACAATTAGTTGTTCTTTTTTATAGGTTAAAGAAAGATAAAGCAATCAAATCATTTCTTTCTGCGATATAAAACCTTTGCCATTGTATTTTCTTTTCTTTTTATTTATTTATGGCAGAAAATTTTACTTTAAATAATAATAACAAAACACTTTTGACAATATTATTCTTGAATAAAGATATGTTATATCAAAGTCATTAAATTTTATTACAGCTGAAATCTTTTATATTCAAAACTTCTATAAATTTTCAATCATTGTAGAATTTTACAAAATAATAAATCACATTTAATGTTATGAGTTTTCATTAAAATGGTGCAAATCATAATAATTAAATTACAATAAGATGACAGTTTTTTTTTTTTTTTTTTTTTTTTTTTTTAATAGGGTAGGTGCTCCAGTGGTTGGCATGCTCCAGTAATTCACATCTATCCTGAAATAATTAATAAATAAGAAAAATAAGAAAATCATTTATTTTACTTATAAGATTTTTAACATTTTATGTCAAACACAGGAGCATAGGGTGCTAATAACTGGTAAAATGAATAACTAGCAGTGTCAAACTCTGGAACATAGGGGGCCAATTACTGATAAAATGAAAAACTAGCAGTGTCAATTACTGGAACATTGAGTGGGTGTCAAATAAAAATTCATAAATAAAAATAATAATTGTTATCAAATGTTTATTTAAGATTTCTAAAAATATTTTCTGATGATTAGAACATTAAAAACATCAGAGATTGCTCTAAAAGTGTCAATCACTGGTGCGCTTACCCTACTTAAATGTTAAATCTAACATGCCTTATATTTATCTTAAGATTTAGTAAGAAATTAGCTTAATAACAATACAATTATTAATTTATTTTGAGGATCTGAGGTAAAAATGAAATTTCCAATGCAATAAGAAGATATATTTTATAGGAAGAGATTTAAGAAAATAATTAGTCTTTAGGATTATGTAATGGAGTATAAAAATCCATTTAAAAATAAATTTATTGAGTAATATTTACATTTAATATTTTAAATAACAGCACAAGCTTTGTAATTTTTTTCCAATCTCAGTTTGTTACACAATTTTGATTATACAGAGGGGAAAAAAAAGAAGAAAAAGAATAAAATACTCTCTACATCAGCTGTAGAACCTTTTGTTATTGTAATTACATCAAAATTTTCAATATAAAAGTATTAAAATTTTTAATGTCATCTGTTTGATTTTGTCCCCATTCAAATGCTGTCACATTTTAATAAAATAACTTACAAAAGAAGTCTGTGAATTTAGAATTTTTTGCATGAAATTTCAAAATCAATATTTTTTTTTTTTTTTTTTTTTTTTTTTTTTTTTTTAACTGCCTGAACATATTCCAATGCTGTTTCTCTTTCATTTGCTAATTTAAAATTAGCATATCCTACTTTTAAATTAAATATATGGATAAGAAGGCTCCCTCTGGTTTTAATTATCATGTTTTGTTATAACAAATATCCACTTTTAAAGACTACTTTGTTCAGTTTTTAACAAAACTCAAAAATGGAGAAAAAAAAAAAAAAAAAAACATTGCATTTAGCCTTATATTCTTATCTTTAATATTTTTTAAATTCATTAATACAGTCAAATTTTTTCACCTGCAAGTGCCAGATTTTCTTCCTTCCTTTAATTTTATTTTTTTTGTTCACATAATAATTTTTAATACAGTCACACATAAATAAAATGTTCTCTGAATCAAGAATACAATTTAAATAAAGCGAATTAAGAGTAAAGGTCATTTACAAAATAATAATAATTTAAAAATTTCAATCAAAGAAGAAGCAATAGAGTAAAAGTTTTAAATTTTCTGTAAAAGAGTTTTTTTTTTTTTTTTTGGGGGGGGGGGGGATTAGATTTAAACCAATTAAACTGTGTCAACTCTGGAGTAAAATGCATGCAATATTATAAAAGAAAAGAAAAACTTTAATTCATATATTAGATGTACATGTAACTATGAATAAAATTTAATGCACATTATTTTTGAACTGTTATTTTCATAAATGAAACATTAAATTTTTCTATATTTCATTTTTCTTAACTTTGATGAACTAAAATGTTAAGGCTTTTTTCAAGAAGTTTTTAATTTTTTAAATATGTTTTTAATTATGTGTTTGATAAAACTGCGCATGAAATTACCGTTATAATTTGTTAACATATAAATCTAAGATCAATATTTAAAGAAATAAGGCTGAGATAATACTTTTCAAACACCATTTATAACAGATTGACTTGCTTTAAAAAAAAAAAAAAAAGAGAGAGAGAGAGAGAGAGAGATATTGTTTTGCGATATTTTTACGACCGATTCCCGAAATGCATGATTATTATTTGTCTGAGAGAGAGAGTCTTGCGATATTTTTATGACAGATTCCCGAAACACATGATTATTATTTTTATTTGTCTGAGATTTCCAAAATGAATGATATGAGGCCGATTGTGAAAATACTGGATCGTTCCCCGAGGATCGATAAAATTTGTTTACTTACAATTGATTATTATTACTTTTATTTATTTTTTTATTTTTTTAATATTCAAATACGCGAATTTTTTCCGCACCGCCGATAACTGAAATAAATAATTATTTCAACATCCATTGAGAATATCCCCCCCCCACACACACACACACACCTTTTCCCTCATTGCTGTTTCAAGAAATGTGTGATCATTTAGCCAAAATTTAACGAAGTTCCTGTTGCTTTTTGGTTATTTTTATTGTATATAGTATTATTACTTATTGTTTAATTTGTATGTTTAATAAGCCTAATTCTTGGCTGCTGATTACCAAATTATTTTCTCGACGTCTTTATTATTATTATTATGAAAAGGATCCGTTTTAAAATCCTAGATTTTTGTGAATTACCTGTTTTAAGATCGTAGATTTTTCTGCAGGATATGTTTTTGAATTCAAGTTTTTTTTTTTTTTTTTTCTAGATTGACACTTAGTAATTAAATAAAAAAGAGAGGAAAATGTATTTTATAAAGAAATGACTGGCTCTAAAATATACATAAATCAGCTAAACACTCAACATCATCATAGACATTTAGAGGGTTCCTACGGTAGAAGAAACTACCGCTTACCTCTGCCTGAAGATGGAGAAAGCTTGAACGTGGCCTTGCATAAGCAAGACTAGCAAACAATTAAGTAAGTTCCAAAGAACTCTTACGGTTAATTTATTACCTGTAGCTCAACAGCACAATTAAAACACATTTCACAAAATTACTGCCTGCAGACAATATTTCCGAACACAGTTGTGCGTCGTTGTAACGAACCATATGCTATGCTCCCTATTTCCCAACAGAGAAATCACTCAGGAAAATTTTCCTATCTTATATCAGATCTTTCCCCCTCTTTAAACAAATTAATATCATCAAAATACTCATGAAAAATCACCATCACAGATATTCAAAAAATTTTACGTAACCCAAAGCTATAAATATTACGATTAAAAAAAAAAAAAAAAAAAAAAAAACTATTTAACGCTTTACTGATACTTAATATACATAAAATAAATCGAATAAGTAAAATCGATAACATACAAAAAATTAATCGAAGCATATTTATGGAAACAGAATGCCAATATGCAAACAAATCAGTCACAAAAAATTTCAACTTTTACAGACCAGAATCGTGCTGCGAAGCGTATCAGTAATCGGCATATTAAAAAAGTCTCGCTAAAAATTATTAAGTTCTTATCTTTACAGAGAAATACACATATATAAATAACAAATAAATAAATAAAAAGGCCAAAAACGGGGGGGGGGGGATCAGAATTAAAGTAGTGCAAAGCTAAAATCGAGGATTGTCGTCATTTTTGCCTTCAGACACCAAGTTAAAATTAAGAATCAAAGGTAATTACTGCATATTCACTATTATCATAGAAAATTTGGAGAAATCGCGGCTTCATCGAGCATTGAACTTTAATTCGCAATGCCTCTGATGAATTTTTCTTTTAATAATATTCACTAAAAACTGACTTTTCTAATGTATTGGAACTGAATAATCTTTAGAAAGTTAATCCCGAATAATCCGTTAACGCTAACGGACGGACGACTTCGAAACAATGATGGCTATGACCGATTTTCCGGTGCAATTACGTCATCATAGGAAAAATTCAAGTAAAATTTTCAGATGAACGAAGAGAATCTGGTTTAATTCTCCCTTCCTTTCAGACATAGTCTCAAAAATTACGTGAAAATATCAAAATTTACCGCAAAATTCGAGTTATTAAAAGTTTTTTTTTTTTTTTTTTTTGACATCCAACATTGCGACTCTTTAAAGGCCCTCTTCACTTACCGTCGTCGGAAGCTCGAGCCAATATTATTCTTCGGGGAAATTTTCTTTACAAAACATATTTTTAAATTCTGTTTTCACATTCAAAAAATTCCCAACTGTTAAATGGACGGACCTTTTCAACAATGTATTTTTTTAATTTTTAATATTTTATTATGAAATTGCAAAATGAAAAAAGTTCACATATTGAAAATTCGTATTTTGCAGCTTCAAAATAAAATATAAAAAATTTAAAAAATAATTTAAAAAAAAAGATCCGTCCATTTAACAGCTAGGAATTTTCAGAATGTGAAAACAGAATTTAAAAATATTTATTAGTTAATGAGTTATTTGTAAAGAAAATTTCCCCATAGAATAACATTAGCTTCGGCTTCCGGCGGCGGTGAGTGAAGAGGGCCGTTAACATATCTCTGAGCATTCCTCCCTTGTAAAGCGTAAAATAAGGCTGATTGTAATACTACCTTAAAAATCCTGAAATTACATCAATTAAAAGAAAAAGCCAGTGTGCTAGTATTATTATTGTTATTATTATTGTCTTACAACCAATTAAATACATGTAAAAATTTTGTAAATCTAAAAAAAAGTAAATTTCAAAAGAGATTATTAAATTTTCATTAGTACAACAATCTTCTTTTAACAGTGACTAAAAAATAATTGAAAGGGAAAAAAAAAACATACAATATCCACCCTTGGTGAAATTTACAGATCTAAAAAAGATACTTCAAAATCGAATAATATTTTTCTTTTTTCAATAAAACAATTTCTGCAAGTTGATAATCAGATAAAACTATCTTTTTAAACCAATCTGACTTCATTTTTCGAACGTTTAGAGAACAACAGAGAAAAAACACTACTTCGAAAGTAAAAACGTAGCTTAAAAAAAAAACTCTGCAAACCTTATTAAATTTCTAAATTTTTTGTTAGTACTAACATCCACAAATCCAAAGCCTGATTATCCAAAAGGCTCAGGAAGCACAAGCTTCCCCTCTAAAATTTAAGAGGAGCCCCATAAGGATTAAAAACATGGTCTTGAATTTTTTGTTTCATATTTTCACACTGAGATTGAAATTTTCTGAGAAAGGTTACCTAAAACAAGACAAAACACTCACTATTTCGGGAAAAATCTATTATTTAACTTCAAAAATCTGAATGTTCTTAATTAAAAAGTTGTATTAATTTAATGTTCTGTGTAGAAACCACCCAGATGTATGAAAAAAATAAATAAAAATAATAAACATAACTATTTTTTGGTCTACAGCATTTTTATATTACATTATGTAACAGGAAAACAAGATTTTCCGAAATGAAAGGGGGCCCCGAAATGATGCTGAGCTTCCCCTAGCTTCAAACTTAGATTCCCCTGCACCCCACCCCTTAGATTCCCCTGCAAGCTTAGATTTCCCTGCACAAATCTAAATATTTTGTTCAATATACTTTTCCGTCCAAGAAAAAGAAATAAATAAATAAAACAAATCACCTTATAAACTAGATTTTTTTTTTTTTTTTTTTTAAGAATAAAAAATTATTTAGGCAAACTACTTCTAGCACACACTTAGAAATTCTAAAATATTATATTGATCGAATACTTAAAAAAAAAAAAAAAATAATAATAATAATAAGGTAAAGGCACCAGTGTTAGCCAGCTTCGCAAAAGAGATGTTAAGAAAAGTATTTAATAACATCTTATCTATGAATTTCAATGAATCCACCTGCGCTAGATTCCCTAGAACCGAAGAATTTAGTTCGAGTGGATTCAAATTAATAGACGTTAATCAACGCTTATTTTAACATTTCTTTTGCGAGTGTGGCGAACACTGGTGCAAATTTTAGGAGCGGTAGACACAGACACTGGTGTCTTTACCTTAAACGCAATAATATATGATGACTCAATTAAGTTAGCTTACAATTAATGCAAGGCGATTAAAATTTTCAAGCATTCTTCTGTCTAAATAATAAACAAGGCACTCTACTCTGGACATACGCAAGTTAACAGTAAACTCCCGATTACCCGCGGAATCGTGGGATAAACCAATTCCGCAAATAACACTGCTCTGCAAAAAAAAAAAAAAAAAATCGAGATCCGATACCATTCTTGCTGATTCTTATGTAAAATGAGCTCCTGAATCCGAATATGACTCCCATTTTGCCCAGTCACCCACTGTTTTCTAGATACACCACCCCCTCCCTCAATCTCTTTCCCTATTCGATAATTTTAAGACCATGAATTTGATTTGAAGAATGAAAAATAATTAAAATTTAACACCTAAAAACAAAAATATATACAGTTTAAAAAATAACATTAATAACAGATTAAAAAGATATAAGATATTTATTAATACATAATTTCAGTAGCAAATCCCCCCCCCCCCCACCCAAAAAAAAAAAAAAAAAAAAAAAAACCTTTTCGCAAATGTCCATGTTTTAGAATTTTCTAGCTATGTAGCCCCTCAGAAGATATTTAACGGTTAAAATATTCCTCCTCCCTCCTAAAAATAAAATTTATAGCCATAAAACCACCGAAAATGATAAAAATAGGGGGCATTCCTAAAAAAAGGTGGGGGATAGGGCAAAATGTTAGCCATATTCGGATTCAGGCGGTCATTTTACATAAGAATATGCTGAAATGTTGTCAGAAGCAATTTTCATGCCGAGCAGTGTAACTGGATATATATAAAGAAAGAAGAAAAACAACACAATTCACAGAAACAAGAAACCGTGGATGGAGAAACATGTAATGGAGATCAGCGATCTAACCAATCGCTAACAATATAAAGTTGAAAACTTACGATAAGTAAAACAAAAACATTTATGTATTGTCCCAGTAGCAGAATTTTCAAAACCAATCTAACAAATCAAAATTTATCTGCGACCGAAATTTTTTTTTACAAAATTTACTATTGTAGTAAGTAAAAACTACTCATGGAAAAAAGGAAAATTTGCATTTACAAAGAAAAATACGTTTGCAATAATTTAGATCAAAAGTATATTTGAGAATATTTTCTACAGTCAAGCATTTTTTAAGCTGTTGAACTAATATACAAGATCTAATATTATCAACAGCACACGCTACCATGCTGAAAATTCATGGGTGGGGGGGGGGGGGGGGGATCTGGTGTGTATCAATGTTCCTGCAAGAGCAAACTGATACACATGTAAAGACATATAAAACATGCCACTTTTACAATTTTAAAATAAGGACATTCACCACTATATTTTTAGAGAAACTTTTTATATTATTTTTTTGGAGATTTAAGATCTCAAACTTCATTATCATAAAATTCTGGTGTGAAGTCGTCTCGAAAATCGGGAAAATTTGGCAGCAATGTTGTTCGCTCAGAGTGCTAAAACTTCGGAAAATTCCAACTGTAAATTCCCGCTCACGTCAGTCCGTTTCATGATCTGAAAAAGCCTGTTCGTTAACCATGGAAAAGACCTTTGAAAATTCCAACCTTAGCAAACACCCACTTGGTGACACTTTCATCTACCCGATTCCCATGAAATAGCGTGTTCGCTCACCGTGAAAACAACTTTAGAAAATTCTTACTGTGGCAAATACCCACCTGGTGGCGCCTGCGAAAGTGCCCTCAACTGCCCTTTCCCCTATCTACCAATAAGTATTTGGACATTTTCGAACTCAGACGTTTTGTTGAAAAATTCTTTACGAATTATTTTGAAACTTATAAAGTATAAAAGAACATATTATACCTCATACAACTAGGGATGTGGGTTTTCCGGAAAATTTTGAAACGGAAAATTTTCTGGAAAATTTACCGAAAATTTTCCGGAAAATTTTCGATCTCTAAATTACGAAGGTTTTGTAAAATAAAACTAAATACATTAAAAGCTACAAGTAAACAAAACTATTCAAAGAAAAATATGAATAATTATTCCATCCAAAAAGAAATTAATAAACAAAACACAGATATTAGGATTTAATGGTTTATTAAACATGTATAAAGCTATAAAATTATAATTTTTAATGACTGTTTTGCATGTATAACGGTTGAATAATCTTTATAAAATAGGTGTCTGTGAACATTCTGTAGCTGTCAGAGACCCTCACATATCGCTGCCAACAGCTGAACCACATTTTATTGTATAGGAAAAATTTTTTAAAGAATTAATGTTTTTTTTTTTTTTTTTTTTTTTTTTTTTTTTTCTGATAATAAAACTAGAAAAATTAAATTTTTGCCTTTGTTTTTTCCCAAAATTTATTTATTTAATTTTTAATACTTCATACTGAAGTTACAAAGTGGAAAAAAATGATCAAAGTTCTTTTTTGCACTTTATAATTTCAAAAAAAAAAAAACTGTTTTTGAAAGACGAACAAATTTAACAGTTGTAAATATCCTAAAACTAAACAGAATTAAAAAAAATAATAATAATAATAACAGATGTAATTATCATAACGAATTTCTGTTTAGAATAATATGGGGTTTCGCTGCTAGTGGCAGCAAAATTATTGAAACACACATCCATATTTTTATTTTTCTTTCTTTTTTTTTCTTTAGTTTCATCGCTAATTTTTATCATGAACTTACTTTTTTATAAACAGTATAAGACTAAGATCATGACGCAATAAATATTTACTTAACAAAATTGTATTAGGTGCACATCTTTTAAATAGAAATTATTGCTAGCGCATCAATAATTTTGCTGCTGACTGTACAAGGTAATTAGTAAGGTATGGCTCAGACCATGCAAGGGTTCATTTCATCAAAATTCTTTCGATTTTTACTTTTTTCGATTTGTTCTACTTTTAAGCATAGTTTGCGAACACAAAATCATATTTTTAATAATTGGTGGTATTGGATAATGGATGTAATCCTCTATTAAAAAAAAATTAATCTCGTAGTTTAAGATTTATTATTATTATTATTATTATTTAACTTTAAATGTGACACTTTATGAGATTTTTCAAGTAAAATTCAATTTAGGATATTTTAAGCAAATAAAGAAATATTGAGTTCTTTTAACTAAACCTCTAGTTACAAGATATGATGTGATTCATTTTATCTATTAGATTTCCTTAAATTTTAATCGAAATTTTGCTGTTTATTTATTTAGGCAATTAATTGTATTTCCTGTTGCTTGCATAAAAAAAAAAAAAAACTTTTTTTTTCCACATTAGAAATTAGTTTTAAAAAGTTTAAATCACTTTTAAAAAATATACACAAATATTCACAAAAAATATAATTATGTTTTTATATAAGATTTTTCTCTAAAATTTTTAACGAAGATAACAATGTCCTAACTTTCTGAGTCACTCTCAGAACCAGAGACCATAAGGTGACCGAAGTCAGAATTGCTGCCTGAGTTTGAAAAACACTGGCGTATCATCATTTATCAAATGAATATTTTGAAAAATAGATACACATGCTCAGCAGTACAGTACTGCATTAATTTATCAATATATTCTTTTTTTGTTATGTTGCCAATTGCTTTATAACTATGTTCTTACAAACTTGTTTAATAGACATTTAAAATTCTGATTAGCAACCATAGATCTCTTGTATTATAATAAATAACCTCTTTCTCTAGCAAGTTGCTCAAAACATAGATCCGGTAACTTTCTAAATGATGACTTTAATCAGAAACTTTTGTTTCTGACACTGTATATAGCATTATTATGACTAATAAAAGAAAATTTAAATATATCATGCAAAAGATTTACTAAAATAAATTGTTTTTTTGGTTGGAAAATTTTCCGGAAAAACATAGTAGAAAATTTTCTGGAAAATTTTCCAAAAAAGAAAATTTTCCGCAGAAAATTTTCCACCCCACATCACTACATACAACCCAATAAAGTTTTGCCCCGAAAAGAAAAAAAGGGTACCAATAAAAAAATAAACAAAAATAAAAATGTTTTGGGTCACCTTGTTAAAGGTAATGCACGAAATGCGTTTTTGCAATAGCATGTGATCATGAGGCTTCTTCTAATTGTCTACATAAATTTTTCTGAGGCTACCACATATTTTCATGGAGATATCAACAGTTTCTTAAAAAAATTGCGAAAAAAAGACTTTTTTTAATCATAACTGTAGGTTATTAGACCCAGTGCAAAGCCATTTTTAGGAATATATATATATATTGAAAAAAATAAATCAGGCCAAATAATAATAATAAATAAATCCCGACTTTTCTCTCTCTCTCTCTCTATTTTCACCTCGCCTATGCAAATTTAATCTTATTTTGAATTGAAACTCTAACCTACTTTTTCTAAAATGTATGCATCATCATTATTATTATTGTTACTTATTTATTTTACTGTAATAGTGTAATGTATAATCAACAGTTTATATGTCAATAACGAATTTTACAAAGAAAACATACAAAATTCTACAAAAACTATGTTGCAATATAAAACTATAGATAATACGTTATTCAACTGCTCGTACCTATTTAAAATTGCCTCAAAACGACATAAAAACATACAAAAACTAAGTACTAAAGACCTATAACACAAAAGGTACATTTCGCGAGCCGGTTTTTCTTTCATTTACAGAAAAACAGTAAGCGTTAAGACATTCCATTTCGTAAAGTAATGTATTCGTCGTAAGTATTATCTACAAAATGTGAGGTTTCATTGCAATAAAATAATTTCATCTAAATACCACATGGATCATTTAATATTATTTATGAAATGAAATGCAGCAATTAGGAGAACTCATATTTACGAAATTGAAAGGTAAAGCAAACAATGAAATAAAGAAAGACGAAGAAAGGGAAACAAAACCTAAACATAATATGATGTCAATTTAAAAAGAGAAAAAAAAAAGACTGTCAGAAACAGAATTTAATTTAGTACGACAGGATTATTTTGTATGTTACAAACTTTTTCCTTTCCTTTGTCTATTCTTCTAAATAAACGCATGTGATTACACACTCGTATAAAATTCCGTCCATATCTCTTTATTACGTCTATTGCAACCACAATACGGCCTCTTGTCGTATAGCGTTTTGGATTAGTTCATAAATCAAGATCAATAACTTTTAATCCTTCGATGAATTTTTTCCCCACTTTCTGAACACAGATTAAATACGATTGATCAAAAATAAGAATAGAAAATATGTTATTTCAGCAATTCGCTATAGATAAACAAGACTTCGCCTGCTATTTGTTTTTCCTCTATCATGTGACCTCTGACGTCAGGTGGGAAGAGCCCATAAAAACCTTCTTTAAAATCACCTATCAAAGAATAAAACCTAATTAAATTTATTTATTTATTTAACTGTAAGAACGTGCAAAAAATAGTGTACTCCGTGATTTTGAATCAGATTGTCGACAAAATCTTCAGTTAATGAAAATGACGCCAGAAGTAATATTCATGACACATGCAAGAAATTTGGCTAATTCAAACATTTTATTGTTTTTTTGTTTTTTTTTCCTATCTCAGAAACAGGAGACTTCTTTAACTTAATTATTTTACTACTTATAGTATTTTTGGTTAATATATTACAATGGAAAAATGCACCACTTTTGGTTAAAAGGAATAGTAGTCAGATTCCTTCTTTCATTTTTCCCGTGTAATCCAGTGGGATTTTTGTTGTTTCGTTTCGGTTTCACAAGGATATCTCATTCTGTTTTCAGAATTCACATCTTTATACTTGTTGCCTTATATCTTAGTCAGAATCTTTTAATATATAAAAATCTGTAGTGACTCCACTCGACTTTCCGAACATTCATTTATTTATACAACCGTTAATTACTTAAAGTAAGACAAGTCGTTAAATAAACAAGTAAAAATTATAATAAGGTGTTTGTGTATTTTTCTCCATTGTTTAATTTTACGCTACTGCACTTCAAATAATTTGAGCCTATACATCATGATGATAAAGAATTTTTTGTTGTGTCCCTGTAAAAATCTATAAGGGCTAGCTAGATTCACCAAAATCTATACAGTTCGTGCGACGGTGACCTATTACACGTGTATAAATTTTCAGTTCAGTCGAATAAGGCGTTTAGACGCTATCGCACTTTAAAATATTTGGGCCCATGGGCCATAATGATAAAGAATTTTTCTTTGTGTCCCTGTAAAAAATAATAATAATAATAATAATAAGTGCTAGATTCACCAAAATCTATACAATTTATGCTACTATGACCTATAATATGTGTATAAATTTTCAGTTCAGTCGAATAAGGTGTTTAGACGCTATCGCACTTTAAAAAAATGTGGCCTCATCCGCCATAATGATAAAGAATTTTTCTTTGGGCCCCTGTAAAGAACTCTTTTAAGTCTTAGATTCACCAAAATCAACAGGGTTCGTGCTATAGTAACCTATAACATACGTACAAATTTCAACTCATTCGAACAAAGCGTTTAGGCGCTATTATGTTCACTCACTCACAAACATCATCGAAAAAAATAGCAAAAACGAATTCAAGAGACCTCAAATTATGCAGAAACACCAAAATCTGAAAGTCGGATTTTTGACAGATTACAATACTTTCCTTACATACGTGTGTAGTAAAAATAGTTTAATTAAGCAAACTCAGAGTTTTAATTTCCAAGGAGTTGTTTACAAAGATAAATGGCAGCAAGTTCAATGAGTGAAAATTTAAATACAGTTCGGTTCGAAAAACTCCATTTTTAATGAAATATTCTTTAAGAAACAACAAAGATCCCATAGGATTATATGGAAAGAAAAACGGCGCGCCATTGCTAATAAAAGAATTCTCATATTTAAAATTAAATTTTAACACGCAAAACTCTCATAAGTGGATAGACGAAAAATTTCAAAACATTAATAATATGTTTTCAGATTTAAAAATAATCATCATAAGTGATTGAAATCTCGGAAGGGTTTTTGTAATCATCAATTATTTTCATTTTTCTTCTTTCTTTGATTTTATTTCAGTTCGATCCGGTAGGAAATTTCAAAAAGGAAGAAATATGTAGACAGACAGGCAGACAAAATCACTTTTCGATATTCATTTTGTCTTTAGGGCTGTGTGAAAACATAATATGTTAGGTAATTCGTTTGTAAGAAATGCTTAAAAGAAAGAAAAAAAAAATGCACAATTTACATAAGTTAGAGAAAATAAAGTTAACCCGGGAAAGATTATTTTAAGAATTCTCTTGTAAAAAATACCCCTCCGTACAGCAAAATGTATTTTTTTTTTTTCTATTTGATTAACTTTTTTTTTTTTAAACCTATTTTTTTTTATTATTATTATTATTATATATTCAATAGAAAAAAATATTGGTTTTGTAAAAATTTTCGACTTTTGAGTTTTCGATGGATTTACATGTTTTCAGAGGTTTAAGAAACGATTTAACCATCTTTAAAAAATATCTGTATATGTGTGTGAGAGAGAGAAAGACAAAAAAAAAATTCGAGGCAGCTCCAGCTCAAGAATTAATGCAAAAAATTTCAGATAAATTTACATGTAGTTGCACTTTAACATATATTAGTACGTATCAACTTTTGGAAAAAATTTTCTTTAACAAGTGGCGTTGTGTTGCCATCCCGATTTTTCATAAGATAGTATAGGACAAAATTTCGTATGAATGTACATAATGAGAGTAATTTTTAACCAATCATTGTAAAATTGGAAAAATAAATATAAAAGTTCTTATATAGTAATGGTTAACGAGTATAAATTTTTATATATGTAGTAACACCACTCCTAATCCCCCCCCCCCCAAACCCTCGTGGTGTGTGAATTTTCAATATGATAATTTTTCTAAAGAACTCGTCAATATCCGTTTGATGAATAGTTGAACCCCCATATATTTGTGATAATTTGCAACAAGGTTTTTTTTTTTTTTTTTTTTTTTTTTTTTTTTTAGGGGGGGGGGATGCATTTTTTTAAGATGTTATCTGTGTGTGAGGCACAAAACGTTTTCTGTTATACTTTTCTGAAATTAAAATCGTCTGCTGTCTTAATAGAAAAGAATTTTAATAGATAATTTGCGCTGCGCTGCAGAAATTTGTATAAAGAAATACGGAAGATTTTTTTTTTTTTTTTTTTAATCTACAAAATATATACTAATTTTCTCTATTTTTTTTTCAAAATATTTCCCTTTTTCTCTGCATATTTTCTGATACTAAATTGAGCTCAAACTAGATTTTCAGCTATTCTGAAACTGAGACCTCGAAAAAAGTAACTGGATCGCATGTTTTCAACAACTTGACGTAACTTATAGTTTAATGAAAACACCCTTAAAGAAGTGAAAGCACTGCAAAAATGCGAGATATAATGAAAGAAAATGCTTTTCAAACAAAGGACTCAGGTAAAATTTAAGATTCTTTCAGTAACTAAAATGAAGGACTCATAGGGTATGTATTCTTAAAATTACTCAATAAATATGGTGATATCATAAGATATTGGCAGAATATCATTTCACGCACACTCCAGTTTAAAATAAAAAATAATAATTTTATATTCAAAAAGGAATGAAGTCATAAGTTTCTAGATTGTATTTTTATTAATTATTATTTTATATATATACTAGCAGGCAACGCCCGCTTCGCTGGTCCCTATTTATAAATGAATCGCTATAATTACTGAATTCTCAAAATTGCATTAATTTTTATCACGTGAAAAAAAAACAGAAAAAAAAAATCTTATTAGGAAAAATGTCGCACCGGGTTCTCACTGCCTTCGGAAAAAATTCCCAAAATGCTCTAACTCTTATTTCGATTATTTTCCCCCTTCGCCCATCCCTTCCCGCCCCTCCTAATAATTTTAAAAATTCGAAAATATCCGCAATCGATTTGTAAGTATCGAAAACCTCTACATACCAATTTTGAACGATCTAACTATTTTTATTTTTTTGCCCCCCCCCCCCCCCCCCCCCCCCGCCTCTCCCCTCCCCCCTTCTCGCCCCTCCTAATAACTTTACACTTTCGAAAATATCCCCATTCGACTTGCAGGCCTTTAAAACCTAACTGTACCAATTTTGAACGGCCATAAAGGCTCATAAAGGTGTTTTTGCCTCCTGCGCCTCCGAAAATCATTTTCGCCCCTTTTCCCCCTTAAAAATCCAAAAATCCAAAATCGCAGAAAATGATTATTTGTATTCAAGTCTAGTCTCCCCATCTGCAATATCTTCCTCCTGAAGCAATTCGGAGCTGAGTTATGCTTATAAAGGTGTTTTTGTCTTCAGCAACTCCGAAAATCATTTTCACCCCCTTCCCCCCTTAAAAATCAAAATTTCCAAAATCGCAGAAAATGATTTTTTCGTATTCAAACCTAGTCTCCCCATCTGCAATTTCTTCCCTGTGAAGTAATTTGGTGCCGAGTTGTACTTATAAATGTGTTTTTGCCTTATGCGCCCCCAAAAATCTCATTTTTACCCCCTACCCCCCCCCTTAAAAATCCAAAATTCCAAAATCGCAGAAAATGATTTTTTTTTATTCAAGTCTAGTCTCCCCATCTGCAATTTCTTCACCGCGAAGCAATTTGGAGCCGAGATATGCTTATAAAGGTGATTTTTGCCTTCTGCCCCTCCGGGGGGAACGGGGGGGTATTTCGCAAAATCCCGTCTTAGTGAGCGTCAGGGTCCTAAAATCAACCTGCTCACCAAAAACTGCGACTCTATCTCCCATAGGATCGCCACAACCGTGTTGAGTCAGTGAATCAGTGAGTTTACTCTTATATATATATATATATATATATATATATGGGTGATTCTCCAAAAAGGGTACATTCTGCTGTCCAAGCAATTTTTTTATCTAAATAATTGTAAACATTCTATGTATGCTATTGGAAATTGCAACATGTATCTAAGAGAATTAAGCAACAATATAAAAGAAGCAATTTAATTTTATTTTTATTGAAAAAATATGTCCACGGAATGTGACAAATCACGTCCGTGGACTGTCCCAAGACTGAAGTTTTAAAATAACAAGATTTAAATTCAAAATAATAATTTCATTGAAAATAAAAAAAATACTCTATGAAATAAATAAATATCCCTACTTATAATACCTCAAACCTATATAATGAATATATTTACAAAATCAATTTTACTGCAGAAACCAAAATGTCCCAAGAATTTTAGTCACATCCGTGGACAAAGTTTTTATTTCTGCTAATTCCTCATAGATGGCAGTACAAGCACCAATTCTGTGATTAAAAAATTCTCAGTCAGCCATATTGGCCTTGGAGAACTTTTGTTTTCAGGTTGAGTGTTTTAATAGAGTTCAATTTGCCATAGAACATCAAAATTTGAGGTGGGGCAAGCTCATAGAGTCACATCTGTGGACATCATAATTCTGTAAGTAATTACTAAATTTAAATTTCTATTGTAGTTATAGTAAAATTGAATAATATATGTAATACATTTCAAAGAACAACTTCTCAAAATCAAAATGTCATCATTCATGAAATGTTTTTAATGAATTCATCACATCCGTGGACATCACGTCCGTGGACATTGAATGTCCACGGATGTGACAGCTAAGTAACAGACGTGACACATACAACAATGGTGTAATCTTTTATATTTATAAATAATTTTTGTTGATAAAAACTATATTAATTTACATTATTAATCTATATTAATGTACTTAAACCATATTATTATTGTATTTTATCTAAATTGTAGCTAATATTTAAATTATTTACATTTAAAAATCACTGATAACACTATCATCTTTTACACTGAATCTGTTGATTTCTGTAAACTTACTGACAATTTCATATTTAAATCTGATATTATTTACAATTTTTAATTTACACAATTATATATCAATTATATAGTTAGTTTGACATCTGTTTAAAACAAAAAGGAGTAAATTTTTCCTTTAATGTTATTCCAATGTAGTGTCAAAATTAAAGCACTCAAACATAACTTTATCTAAAATAGATTTTTATTAAATTGGCTACATTTAGCTTTTGTTTTCAGGTTAAATTATACGGATAAAAATGTCCAAGGTAAATAAAAGAAGAGAATGCAAAAAAATTAGCATGAGAAAAGCAAGGGAAAAACTGCGAAGCAATCCAGAGGCATATGAAGAACAAAAAAAGAAAGACAGAGAAAGGAAAAAACAACATAGAAAAAAGATTTCAGAAATGAATGAAAGAGAAAAGAGAAAAATTAGAAAAGGTTGGAGGGAAAGAGCAAAGAAAAGCCGTGAAAATAAGAAAAATGCAGCTCTTCAAAAGGCTTATTCCCCTGATAGACCACTAAATTTAACCCTTGATAGTCCACCAACTTCGACACCTGCTAGTCAACCTTCTGATTGTTTTATTGGAGAACAGACACCATCTATATCAAGAAAGCAAAATGGTGCAAAGCAAAGGAAAAGAAACAGGAAAATTCTGATTGAAAAAATTAAAATGCTGGCGGAGAAAAATAAAAAGCTGCAGAGGGAAGTTTTCAAATACAAAAAAAAGACATCACAGACTTCAAAATAAAATCACTGATTCACCACGTGTAAGTGTTAAAAAAATGCTTGGAAGACAGAAATTTTCCCCTGAAGTGAAAAGAGAGCTTTTATTTGGCCAAGTTATTAGAAAACAAATAACATCCAATTTTAAAACAGAAAGGGTTTTAGAAAATAAAAGGAATTTTGTAAATATGCTAACTGGAAAAATAATAAAAAAATACAAATTTATTAATTATGTCCAATCTCTTACCTCACGTAAACTTCTCAAGAAAAATAAGAATTTTCCCATAAGTACTGCTTTAAGAGCTTCTAAAGATGTAATCGAATTTCTCGAAAGGGACAAAAGCAGTAGACTATGCCCCGGAAAAAAAGACACTATAACTCATAAAAAACAAAAGAAACAAAAACAGTTGTTAAATGATACATTAAAAAACTTATACAAAGAAATACAATTCCATTACTATTAAACCTATTTCACAAATTCAGTGTCACGTCCGTGGATTCACCATCACGTCTGTAGACAAGTAAAAATTTAAAAGTTGTTTTTTCTTAAAATTTCTCAAATATGATCATGGCCATTAGTATAACTTCATACAGCAAGTTTATATCTAATAGAAAACATAATAACAACAATTTTTATTTCATGTTTAAAATTCAAATTTTTTTTTTTGAAAATACCCCTTTTCAGGAGAATGACCCATATATATATATATAGAATAATCGTAATAAATGAATTTATTATATATTCTAAAAAAAAGTATAATTTTATACTTTTTTTTAAAATGGTATTTAGTACTTATGAATTTAAAGTTTGTCTTTCTATAGTTCAAAAGTACTCTAAAAAATGAATCTTTATTTAACGAATTTGTCATACCGCACACCGGGAAAGAAAAGTGACGCCACTCAAAAATGCAGTTTTAGAAAAATAAACTTAAATATAACGATAAAGCATAGACGTAAAACTGATACAACTGCCGCTCGGGCAGATAATTTTCGAGATAAAGATGTAACGCATTTCATGCACGTTAGGGCTTTTCATACACATTCTTCAATGACATAAAACTTTTTTTTTTCCCCCTCACTTTTCTTGCCAAGGTGCGATTAAAAAAAAAAAAAAAAAAAAAAAAAAAAAATCTGAAAATTTTTGTGAAAAATAGAGGTACGACTGCTTATTTTTCCAAAAGAAATAGATTTATAAATACAGTATAGGATCCGTTAACCAGAATGTTCCGAAAACCAGAATGCAAAATGCCAACTACCAAAATTTTTAATTATCGTAAAATTTAAGAATTAAAGTTATACAACAGCAGTGGTCAGAATTATAGTTTTACAACCTGTTTTCTTTAATGCTACGGTGTTATTCTGGGGAAATATGGTGAGCACAAAATTGTCCAAATAATTACTGAGAATATTGCAAATTTAGGTTAGAAAACGAATTTTTATGGTATTTTTTAACAGATAAACATTAATAATACATACTTCTTAAAGTGCCCAACAACAGATAAATTTTACCCTTGAACTCAGGTCGCATGCACGAAGTCCCAATTGTTATAAAAATTTTAAATAGTTTTTATTAATTTCCATTACTTTTAGAATTCATTTCATGAAATATTTAGCATTATGTGCTAAAAATATTTGAAACATTTATGAACAATTAGTATTAGAGACACACTATAAGCAAAAAAAAAAATCATAGAAATGCTTGCAAAATCCAAATGAAAGAATTTTATTCTCAGGTCCAAAATTAAATTTTATATATTTATTTATTTTTCATTTATTATTACTATTATTATTTATAGTTTAAAATTCTAATTAAGAATGTTTTCATTTTGTGGAAACAATTTATTAAATGAAGAAATATATAGGTAAAGTGTTTATGTATATGTTTATAACTGCTATTTATGAAATTATTTTGCACCATTTTTATACATATTATAAAGTGTTCCGAATTATGGAAAAACCCCTTATCCAGAATATCCCAGGTCCCAAGCTTTCTGGATAACGGATTCTATACTATATTACAAAAGAATTTCAATTTGAAGTGAAGCCCATATATGAAATTACAAGATTCTACATCGTGCATTATGTGTTTAAAGAGGAAGCAAAACATGTGCGTGACAAAGAACGTGATCCCTGAATATTCCCTTGAAAATACTCTAGCCTAGTATCCTTTGGCAGAAATTCCGTCCATCGATCTGCAATCCTCAGCAAAGTTCTAAGGTTGTTGTTCTCGAAAGCTTTATAAAGTTTAGATTTCGCTCGCTTTTCCCCTCCAAAGACAGAGAGGATGGGAAAAAATAAACTCGGAAATTTCGCATCCGTTAAATATGTACTCGTTTTCTAAAAACCGATATTTTAAAGTTTTATTTTTGTTAGTTTAAAAATGCGAAACAATTAATAAAGTTCTGTAAAATGAAAAAAATATTTCTATTTTGGAACGAGAACAAATTTAACGGATGTGAATTTTCTGGAAATTAAAACGGAAATTTAAAAAATGCATTATGTAATGAATAATTCTATAACAGGGTTCATACTCAAATACGGGAAAAAAATTCCCTGAGTTTTCCCCGAGTTCCCAGACAATTTTCAAGAAAATATTAGCGATATATTACAAGAAACGCTCTTCTAGACAAGACAAAATACAGCTACTTCCACTGTATGATGTCATATTACTGCTGATCATAATAGAAATTCAGGTAGAAATCATATTTACATGCATATTTTCACAATAATTCATTATTTTAATTTTGATACGAAGCTAAACAAGAATAACATAACTTGAGAGAAAAAAAAAAATTGTTTTTCCAGGTTTTATAACTGATTTTCCCTGAGTTTTAATGAAAATTTTTATTTCCCCTGACTTTTTTTAACAAATTCCAAATTCCCTGTTTTCCAGGTTTTCCCTGAGGTGTATGAACCCTGTATAAACAAATTTCCCCATATAATATACAGTAACCGCCGCTTAATAAATTCCCTGGTTAATAAAATCAGCCGCTTAATCTGATCAAATTGCCAGGTCCGGAATCAAATCAATACAAACTACTTTTAAAGCCGCCGGTTAATAAACTCAAAAATATCTCCTCAGCAACCAAAAATATCATTTATGTACGCTAAAAAAAAAAAATTTAATTTGCATTGTGATTTTTTTTTTTAAATAGAAAAAGAAATTAAAGCACAATAAACCCTCCGTTATCTCTCATTATCGAAGATTTTACACTTGCAGCACAGTTACAAATTAAACGCGCCCTATAATTTATCTCCATAACAATTTCCAGGAACGTATTCTTCAAAGCGCAGTAATAAGTAACAAATTTGATTTGAAATGATTTTTTTTTCTAATTAGTAAAAGACAATTTCTAGTTCTTATTTTGAAATTACTATAATTCATGAGGTTTAAAGGGAAAGGTTTTAAATTTATAAGAACAGCGTAAAGTAATGATGATTTTCCTCTAAAGGAGAGCGCATGGGAACTAGGAATGCGTGTTTAATTTGCGAAGGAACAATTATTCAATTATCTATCAAAAATTTATTAATATTGTTTACTAATTCCATTATTCGTTACTATTTGAAGTTTTTTTTCCAAATTCAAGGTAGTAATAACTTTTCTTTAAGTGCAGGAATGTTCGCCGGATATAAAAATCAGCCGTTCAATAAAATCACTTTGGCTCAGAACGAATGTGATTATAATAAGCGGCGGGAACTGTATATATTCTGTCGACGAAAATAGTTACCGGAGTCGGCTTAAAACATTTTCGTTATTTCCTATCTTGAAATTTTAATAAGTCGATATTCAAGTTCTGAAATATATCAGTGACTTAAGGAAAATGAACACTAAAACAGAGGCCTGCAATAAAATTTTATGATATATATATTATAACAGTAAAAGGGATAGTGGACATTATAAGTCTTCTAGTAAATTATCGTCTCAGAATTAACAAAATCTGAATATAAATACATTAAAATATACTAATAATTACTTTTAATTATATTAAAAATTCTCAAAAACTGTTTTAATTTAATAAAACAAAATTTTGAATATTAGCATTTTTGAAAATTTTTAAGCTGTTTCCTTTTAACAATATTTTTCCCGTAGTTTTATTACATTATTCTAGTTTAACAATGTATACTAAACATTAAAGGATTTTGGTATTATTTTGTTGATTTATTGAAACATTAATTTACAAGGGGGAAAAAAAGCATAAAAGTATTATTATTATTATTTTTTAATTAACTTACCATTGAATCCACAATATAATATCTAAATATGTTTAGAATATATTGTTAAACTATAATAATGTAAAATCGGAAGGGGGGGGGGGTAATAATTTGCAGGAAGCCCTTTTAAATTTTTCAGAAATTTTTTAATTTTTAATTATTTCATTAAATTTAAATAATAATTATCGAAAACTTTTAATATGCTTAGTACTATTATATTTCAATACTATATGTGTATGAATTTCCATAACTCTAAAACAGCGATTAACAAAATCGATTAATACTGTCAAACATTCCCCTTAGATATTTTAATATTATACACTATAATAAATTTAAATACTAAAAATTAGTTGTTCCCCCCCCCCTTTCTTAATAGCGTCAGGTTTCAGTAAAATAAACTTTTTTTTTTTTTTTTTTTTTTTTTTTTTTTATCAATAACTATGTCTGAAATTATTGAACATGAGAAAATTCCAAAGTTTGCATCATGCTGTTGCTAATTATGCCACTCGGAAACTTCGAGCCCGGTATACTATATTGATATATTCTATTTCAGTAATACATTGCAAAATAATCATAGATTTTCATATAAATTCATTATTCAAAAATTATTTTGTCACCATGCCTAATTTTCAACAATGTTTACCAAAATTAAAATTAATGAGAAATATTTTAAGAAATATAATCACAAAATTTCTTATCAATTTATTATTCAAAAAATTATTTTTCTGTTTTCACCGTGTCTATTTTTTAACACTATATATTAAAAACTAAAATTAATGAGATATATTTTAAGAAATACTATAATTTAATGAAAGGATTAAAAAGAAAAAAAATGATAGAGGAGGAAGGGGCAGTGAGTTGGCAACATATCATGAGGTGAAATTTATTTTCATACACTTTTCTCTTTAAGAAAGTCATGTGACATAGAACAGGTGAGAAGAAAGGGAGAGGGGGGATAAGCATCTGCTTTTGTTTCTTCTAATTTAAAACAAATAAAATTAAATAGCTTTATGCAAAAAATATTTAAGTTTTTAAAATTATAAATTTATTGAAATAGTGCACATAGAACATATAATTAAAAGAAGCTAGTTAAATTATTTTACTTGATTATGTTATAATTTTTGTTAATGAGCTCGCTGTTACGCCCATTATGTAATTCTGTTTAATTTTATTATTTTTTACATTCTGGGATTTAAAAAAAAAAAAAAAAAAAAAAATGAATTTTAACAAGATTTTAAAAGCAGCATTAAAAATATTTTTAACCTTTTTCAAGTGCAAATTTATTACGTATTTACGAATATATATGTTTTTAGTAAAATTCATTTTTAATTTAAATGCTTTTTTCATACTGATATTTTAATAATAATAACAATAAAGCATTTTCTAAGATGTCGTCTGTAAATTATAAAATTGACTTCTCCCTCTCTTTAACACTGTTTTTACTTTTTTGTGATGAAAATCATCAGCATTCATTATGGAAAATATATTTAATAAATAATTTGTATTGGGTAAATTTGTATAGAAAAATATAGAAGAAAATCTTGTGGTAGCCAAAGCATACTAGTTTATTTTCTTATTTTGGTAGGGAAATCGCCGAAAACCGCAATTTTTTCTTGCCAACCGCAGCATAAACAAGGTTTTCCTTTTCCTTTTAACTGAAGAAACAATTTTTGAATCTAAACAAAAATCTAAGTATGAAAAACCACATATATCAATTCCATAGACGCCAAAACTATATACAACTCACAATATTCTTAAAAATTCATTTTTTTTATTTTTTTTTTTTTTTTGTAATTTTATCAGGTACAACAGTTTCTTTTTCTTTTAATTTCTCCCTTGATTTTATATTCATTCCTACTTCCTATCAACATATTCAACATATTTGAGTATCATTTCGTGGAACGATCGATATGTTAATTTTAAATGCTGACAATTGCTGCAAATTTTGAACATTCAAACAAAAATATTTTTACAAAATTAACTTAATCAATACACAAAATGATACTCAAATATGTTTAGAATATGTCGGTAAATTATAAGAATATAAAATAGAAGAAAATTTTTAAAAACAAAATAACACTATACATTTTTAAAATTTTCTAAAAATTTTTAATTTTATTTAAATAGTTTCCGAGAAATTTTAATGCACTTAATATTGATACATTTCAATGCATATGTCATGTACACTAACTTATATAACTCAAAGACAGTAATTTCAAAGAATGATTTTTAGGGGTGGGGAAATGCTTAATTTACTCGCCACTGGAGAGTAACTTTCCGGACGTGGCGAGTAAATTTTAAGACAGTCAGTTTTGTTTTTTCTTGGTGATCCCACAACGTCCAAAAAACTACATAAAACAGCAATGTGTGTTTAAATCAGAGAAACTCATCCCAAGATAATGAAGAGTGTTTGAAAAAGCAACTACTTCAGATTTTGTTACTTTTCAAGCTATTGCTCTATATTGATCACTTTTAAGAAACGGTACTTTAGGAACGAATGAATTCTCCTAAATGATCAATTCCCCTTGCATTTGTGTAAATTTTGCTGTAAAGATTATAGACAGTCTATCGTATACTATGGGGCTCTGCCCTCTTCTCGCTCTGCTCACCAACCCCTGAGAGGGGCAGGAAGGGGGGCGGAGGCCGATCCGCCCCCGCCGAGTAAAATAAATAAATCCTTGGCTGCTAAGAATTTCTAAAAATTCCCCACCCCTGACGATTTTTAACGTCCACCATCACCTTGTATAAAGGAAACAACTTCAGCATCTACTTCTAGAAATTTATTTTATGAAAGACTTGTTATTAACCCCCTTCCGCTCCAGGCTAGCTGCAGTGTAAATGTCTGAAATACCAGATTATAATTTTGAAATAGTATCGTATACTTTCTTTGGACGTATGCACGTACGTCCATGGTATTAATGGCCATTAACACTAGGACGTACGCACGTACGTCCCTGGAGTGGAAGGGGTTAATACTGCATTGGTAAAAAATATGTTTTGTTAGGGATTTATTATTTTTATAATAATGATTTTATATCTATAACTGACAAGAAAATGTTCATTCATCAGTTCATAATCTTGTTTAATATTTTTGAAAACAACTTTATTTTTTTACTTTATTTATTTTTATTTTAAACGTTTGTAACAGTAAATAAAAACGTAATTTACAAGCAAATGATAAAAGATTTGTTCAGTGAGAGAGAGAAAGAGAAGTACACTAATGATCCATTTGTTATTTAAATCGTTTTTATCTCCTTAAAATCCATAGAAAAGAATCGTCGATTCATTCATATCTTTGTAAGATAATTATCACTTACTAGCTTATCACTGTTAATACTGCTGATAAAGGTATTTAATTTACTTAGCTATTTTGGCCTAAATGTTATACCAATTTCTATTGTAATAATCCTTTGATGGAATATTTCAAAAACTATACATTGATTTGATGGACATTTAAAAAAAAAAAAAAATACCGGAAATTTCTGTGGCAGAATTTAGGCGAGGCAGCGACATTATCGCAGAAAAGGAATTGTCACTTGCAAAAAGATTTGCCCATAAAAATTAAAGATACTACTCCTAAATTTCAGTAGAAAATAGAAATTCGTGTCTTATATTTAAGATTTCTTCAATAGTCTACTAATAATGATGATGATTTCTTTATAATTTAATTATATGTTCATATGTGTAAATAAGAAAATACGTCAATATTGTCGTGCAGAAAAGGTCTGCACAAATGAGGCTTGTCGCAGATAGCATAAAAATATTCTGTCAGTGGCCCGGAAATAATAAAAGTTTTTAAATAAACAGTTGAACCTCGAAAGTTCGGAATTGGCCGAACCGCGGCGATTCCGGATTTTCGAGTTTTTCGGATTTTAAAGATTTATTATTATTATTTATATAAAAATATAAATATTGTAATAACATACAAAATGCAATTTTCATGCTAGTGAAAATAAACGACGATCAAATTGGCGAATTAAATTATAAAATGGAAATGCGATAGGTTTAATTTAAAATTAAATCAATAATCTAGAATTAAAATATAAACACATTAAACTAAAATATTACAGACAACTGGCAATGCCTGCTAAATAACTGTTAATAAACTATTCATTCATTTAAAAATACTCAAATAAAACTATAGAAACAAAGTAATTTTTACGTTGATTTTTTAAAAACATTTTAGCAATTTAAAGCTATTTTATTCTAATGGGATTTTTTTTTTAATTCCGTTTTTGTAACTTACTTGTATCTAAAAGAAATAAATTCTTTAATTAACAATCAAATAATGTAAAAATATAAGATTATCAGTTATAACTATATGTATGTATTCGGTGTTCAATTAAAAGAATTTTAAACTGCATTTTACAAAAAATGTAGATATAAGGTACAGTAATATCCTATTTTAAATGTAAAACTAAAACCGGAAAAATGTCCAGATTTTCGAGGTTCAACTGTACTCATTTCATACAGTTTTAAAATTATGATTATGTAATTTCAAAAATCATCTTCACTCATTTTTATTTTATCTATTTATTTATTTTTTTAATGTCATCATTAGTAAACAATGGCAATAATTACAATAAATATTGTTATTTCACACATCTGCGGACATAAAAATAATATACACCCCGCGACAAAAAGATAGGAACAAAGGATTTTTTTCTTTGATTTTTCATAAAATAACATTGTCTAAATTGTGCTTATCATAAAATAACACTATTCCCGGACTAATTTTTGTTTTAAGACTAATTTAGAAAAGTTTAAAGACTAAAAATTTTCTAATTTAAGACTACACTCAGCAACAAAAAGATAGGAACAAAAGTTTTTTTTTTTTTTTTTTTTTAATTTTTCATAAAATAACATTATCTAAATTGTGCTGATCATTTATTATCATAACAAAATATTATATCAAAAACATATTAAATATTTGAATCATATTCAAAAGATTAAAAAAAAAAAAAAAAAAAAAAAAAAAACCTTTGTTCCTATCTTTTTGTCGCGGTGTGTAGTCTTAAAATTTTTCTAAATTAGTCTTAAAACAAAAATTAGTTCATGAATAGTGTTATTTTATGATAATAATAAATGATAAGCACAATATAGATAATGTTATTTTATGAAAAATCAAAGAAAAAACCCTTTGTACCTATCTTTTTGTCGCGGGGTGTACTTAAAATTCCGTATGCATATGTTCATTTTTTTTTTTTTTTTTTTTAAGATTTTAACTGTAGGGAAAAGTTTAATATAATAAATGTAAACCCCCCCCCCCCCCCATTAAAAACAGAACTTAAGAGGACTCTCTACTTATCGTCCCCGGAAGCTAAAGTCAATGTTATTCTATGGAGAATTTTGCCCCGTTATAACTCATTAACTAATACATAATTTTTTATTTCGCTTTTACATTCAGAAAATTCACAACTACGAAACAGTTTATCGCTTTATAAAAATTGATTTTTAAAATTTTTAATATTTTATTTCGAGGTTGTGAAATGCGAATTTTTACAATGTGAAATTTTGCATTTTTGAACTGAAAAATAAAAATCTTAAAATTTAAAGAAATCATTTTCAGAAAGCGACAACCCATTTAGCAGTTGCGAATTTTCTGAATGTGAAAACGAAATTTAAAAATCTGTATTAGTTAATGAGTTATAACGGGGCAAAATTTCCGATAGAATAACATATTGTCTTCGGCTTTCGGAGACGATAAGTAGAGTCCCCTTAAGACCGATTTTTTAATAACGCACATACATTTTACAAGACTGATGTAGAATGCAATGCCAACGTCATGCATTAAAAATAAATAAACGAAATCCCATATTAGAGAAATTCAAAACATAACATCAAAATGTGAGAAGAAAACCGCTTATAAGCAAAATCATTTGCAAAAAAAAAACTTTTTACAAAATAATGGGGAAAACAATGCCAAATGCCAAATTTCTTGCAATTAATTTTTCTTATTTAATTTGAGAAGTAAAGCGCGGGTCGATTCTGGTTTTAATTTTTAGAGCCCATTTTTAATAAAAAATATTATTGTGAATTTTTATTTATTATCTCTTGAAAAAAAATTGTGTAAAATTTTCTATTTTAGCAGTCACAATATAAAATTAATAGTGTTTAGTTGAATCAAATCATTTAAAATAATACTGAAAATATAGGGGAAAATTATAAAAACATAGTAATAATAATGGTAAACGAAATTTCGTGGAAAGGACAGTTTTTATGGATTTGAATTTTGTGAAAGAACCTTTTCTGTGAAGTGAGATTTTGTGAAATTGAGCAGGTAACGGACTCCAATTTTTGCCTGGATCGACCCCTGTAAGTGAGCATCCATGTAATAAAGAGATGCAAATATTAGATAGAGAAAGCTCTATAAAGAACAAAAAATTGATAACATACTAATGGGAAGATGGTGAAAGATGAGAGAGATTACTTATAATCGATGGCATAATGAATTAGTATTCAAATATTTTTGGGAGAAAAAAATACGTTAAAATATTTCTAAGTTGAGATTTGAACGATCGTATTTACTTTAAGCGATATGAATTACATAATTCTAGTTTGTTTTGTCATTTAAATGTCTACATTTTTATGCTATTATTATATGAAATAAAAATTTAATATGACGATAGAAAAAATTAAAATAAATAAGCAAAAACACTATTTTGAATCGAATAGAAAAGTAAAAACTTTTTATTCTGCAACAGATATTGTCACAAATGCGTTGCGCAATTATTTATATGATTGATGCTGTTTGAAATCGATTTTGCCCTTAAAAAATTATTCTTAATGCGAGTTGATAATAACGCATTCTTCATACTTTGGAAAAATGAAAGTTCATAAACTAATATTGCAACACATAGTACATATAAGCAACATTTCACCGTATATTATCAATAATGTATGTTATCCAATTACAACACTGTTATTACACGCATCACTGACGTTTTTATAAATGTAAATAAAAATCGAAACTTTTCCCAAGACACTTTAAATGATCGCACGCTTTTGTAGTAAAATAAATAACTGTTCGAATGTAATGATGAATACAGTAAAAAAAAGGGGGGGGGGGTCACGCTATCGATTATTAATCATTAATAGTTTAAATAATATGACAACATTTTAAACTGCTAATTTAATTCCTTTTTAATACTTTCTCTATAACTTAATATTAAATTTATAAATCCGATTATGAAAACTTTCAGAAAGCTTAGTTGCTCACAGATCAAAAGAGAAGTTTTAAAAACTGCATGACATTCTTAAAATAAATCAAATTAAATAATACAATGCATTGTCATGCCAAATACATTGTTCAATAAAAATTGTTGAATTTTTCGAACTATGATAAAGGCAATAACAGTTTTCTAGGTACAATTAAATTATTTCGAGAACAATAATAACTCATAAAACAGAACTTAATCGAAAAATCATAAATACCGATCATTTAATTCAAGTTAAATGCATTCTTCATGTTATAATTGAGTTAATTAAAAAATTTACATTTCTAATAAAATCTGCTGCTTTAAACATATTTTTTATAGCTATTTACATCGAAACGAATGATTATTATTCTAATTCTAGTTATAGTCAACAGCGACAATTACAGTAAGAATTAAATAACAAATTATTCTTTCGTCTTACAAAATTACAGAATAAAATATGATTTTAAAAGGGATTAGTTAACTTATTTTTAAGAGTTGTACAGATGCCCAAATGCGCACGCAAAAATAAAATAAAATAATAATTATAAAGAAAAACAGCGGGAAATACGTCTATGCAGAAAGATAGCTTAAGAAATCAAAACAATTAAAAATATTTCACATATACAGTCATATTGATCGTTTAAACTATTGATTTCTCAATCATACGACAATTTCGATCTGTAATAATTTTTTTAATGAAAAAAAAAAAATTATTATTATTTTGAGGAAATATTAAATTAGAAATAAATAAAATAAAAATCGATTCGGAAACAAGAACGAACACAACATTATCAACACACCCACACATGTTCAATGATAAACACGTAGTTTAATGACTCTACTTCTCAAAACAATCATACGAATAATAAATAACCCCTCAGTCAGCATTTTGTTTACTCTGTGATAAGCAACGTAGTGTAAGAGAACGACATTTATCAATTGCTTACTTTGGAATGGGGCTGTTGTTTAGCGTCTTTGCAGTTTTCGTCCGCCATGGTTTTTCTGATCGGCAGAAGCAGAAGATCCCAAGCCAAGCCAACAACGTGAGGAGGTAATGCAGAGCTCCGATTGGTGCAACACAGAGAAAAAGATGCCGCCCCAAGGCGAGGCGGCAGCGACGCTCAGCTGATGAAATATCAGAGCGGAAGGTGTATATGTCACCGTAAAATAATTAAAGGGAAAAATTCGTGTTTGACAAATTTTACATAAAATCGCCGGCAAACTTAAAAAGCAATACAAAATCACAAAAGAAAGGATGACGTATCAAAACCAACAGGACAAAATCATCATTCATTTTGAGTAGAACAAAGAACTTATCGATACCCCCTATATCAAGTTCCGGATGAGAGAATAGTATAAAAACCCGAAACAATAAAGAGGGAAGAAAAACCATAAACTATCAAAATCAACTTTTATTAATGTCTATTTTCTACAGCTCTAATAGTCAGAGCCCGATCAAGCCAAAAGTCCAAGGGTCTGACGCACCTTCGGGCCCCCAATTTATAATTTTCTCCATGATTTTTACAACTGTTTGTAAAAAAAAAAAAAAAAAAATTAAAACATGAAAATCTGACATTGACAGATTTTAATTTAGTGCCAGAGGCCTACTGCTAAACTTGTTAATATCGACAAATTCTCCTTTAGTTAGTTCGTGACGATCTAAATTCCATGATAAAGTTTTCATTAAATCAAACCAATGTGTTTCAGCTGCAGATACTGTAACAAATAACGTTGGAAGTCCAAACTGTCTTATAGCCGCAAAACACATTTTTTCTCTTTTTCCCAATGAGGGGGAGGTGTGCCTTGGGGGGGACTCATGTCAAAGGTGTGCCTTGGGGGGGGGACTCATGTCAAAGTTGTACCTTGGGTGGGACTCATGTCAAACTTGGGCCTTGGGGGGGGGGACTCATGTCAAAGTTGTACCTTGGGGGGGGGACTCATGTCAAAGTTTGGCCTTGGGGGGGGGGGGACTCATGTCAAAGTTGGGCCTTGGGGGGACTCATGTCAAAGTTGGGCCTTGGGGGGACTCATGTCAAAGTTGGGCCTTGGGGGGGACTCATGTCAAAGTTGGGCCTGCGGGGGGGACTCATGTCAAAGTTGTGCCTTGGGGGGGACTTGACTAGAATCTGCCTGTTTATTTACAATCCACTTTTCCCTACACAAGAAAGTTGTTTTTGTGACCATATATTTATATTAGCAGAACCTCTGGCATCATTGTCTGTGCTATTACCTATTTAATTAAACGTGTCATCTACCTATTTGATTTGAATTAAAAAAAAAAAAAAAAAAAACACTCCAGTTTGTATAAATTTGCACTTTTAATGGAATATTCTTGCTAAAACACCTGAACTTAGAATTTCCCATTGCGTCTGTATTTTCATTTTCAGATTGTTAAAGAATTAAAAAAAAAATAAAAAAATATATATACAGACACGACATTATTTCATTATTTAAAACATGAAAATCTGACATTGATAGATTTTAATTCAGTGCCAGAGGCCTACTGCTAAACTTGTTAATATCGACAAATTCTGACGTATAAAAATTCGACAACGCTGTACCGACTGAAATAGGGGTACCTTGGGGGGGGGGGGTGACTCATGTCAAAGTTGGGCCTTGGGGGGGACTTCATTCAATAAATCCCCATTCAATAAACCGACTGAAATAGGCCCTTAGCACTATTAAGAGTGACGTATAAAAATTCGACAACGCTGTACCGACTGAAATAGGCCTCTAGCACTAAAAAAAAAAAAAAAATCCATAAATTTGAACACTATTCCATCCAAAAATACATATATTTAAGTAAAATATTACCTTTGTAAAACTTTTTTCCTAAGTAAAATTTTCATGAAGTGTTATTTTGGAGAACATTTTTGTATATTTTAAAGTAAAATTTTTAACACGAAACGAAATTTCGGGCCCCACAAATTAAGGGCCCCTGGGCCACGGCCCATGTGTTAATCAGGCCCTGCTAATAGTGCATTACAGAATTATTAAACTGTACAAATAATATAACAACGTGTCAGAACAGTTCAATACCTTTTTTTACCTCAGAGTGTAAGCAAGCGTTAAAATGTGAAATATAATTTTAATTTGATTAGTGACCTTGAAATATCCAGATTTTTGAGGGAATAAGATTGTACAAGGGTGAAGTGTGACAAGACCTGAATTCGAACCTGGAACCCTTAGCTTCGAATCCCCATTCAAATTCATTTTTCGCTCTTGTAAAGTTTAAATCGGCCAACTCACATAAAAATTTACAGCAAATATAATTTTAATTCAAATTTCGCCCAACAAAGTATTTTTTATATATAAGTTTGGAATAACTGTTCCTGAACAGATTTTGTGAAATTAAACAACGTCTGATGTTTCTCATTTAAGATTCATTAAAATCACACGTCAAATGTAAATTTTCTACAAATTGGATACATCAATATCACACACACTGTACTAGAAATTAAATTGAGAATATGAATCGATATCGGTTATATGAAATAGATTAAATACATATATATACAGTTCCCGCCGCTTATTAAAATCACATTCGTTCTGAGCCAAAGTGATTTTATTAAGCGGCTGATTTTTATATCCGGCGAACGTTCCTGCCCTTAAATAAAAGGTATTACTTCTCTGAATTTCGAAAGAAACTTCAAAAGGTAACGAATAATATAATTAGTAAACAATATTAGTTAATTTTTGGTAGATAATTAACTAATTGTTTCTTCGATATAATTAAACGCATTGTAAGTTCCCGTGCACTTTCGTTAGAGGAAAATCATCATTACTTTACCAAAAGTTCACGCTGTTCTTATAAATTTAAAATCTTTCAGTTTAAACCTCATGAATTATAGTAATTTCAAAATAAGAACTAGAAATTGCCTTCTAATAATTAGAAAAAAAAAAAAATCATTTCAAATCAAATTTGTATTTTATTACTGCGCTTTAAAAATACGTTCCTTGAAATTGTTGCGGAGATAACTTGCGAAGCGGGGCGTGTTTTATTTGTAACTGTGCTGCAAGTATAAAATCTTGAACAATGAGCGATAACGGAGGGTTTGTTGTGCTTTAATTTCTTTTTCTATTTAAAAAAATAAAAATTAAAAAAAAAAAAAAATCACAATGCAAATAAAAAAATTTTTTAGTGTGCATAAATGATATTTTTTGGCTGCTGAGAAGATATTTTTGAGTTTATTAACCGGCGATGCTGATTTTATTAAGCGGCGGCTTTAAACGTAGTTTGATTCCGGTCCTGGCGATTTGATCAGATTAAGCGGCTGATTTTATTAAGCGGCGGTTATTGTATACTTCTTTATTATTATTATAATTATTATTTCTACTCAAAAATTATACCATGTATTCAATTCAAGCAAAGAAAAAAAAAATCAAAATTAAAACAGGTTAGTCTTATGTTTTTCATTTACTCGTTTATTTATTTATTATTTTATTATATTATTTTTCAGAAAAATACATTTGAAATTATAAACATCTGCATATGCAACTGGAAAAAAATAATAAAACAGATAAAAATCTTTTGTAAACTGTTGTCTATTAGTTATATATAAACACAAGATATTCGGCAGGCAAATACTTAAAAAGTATTCATTTTTGATTGACTAAAATTTTAATTAAAATATAACTAAAATTGTTTTGTACATTTAAAAAATCTTTAACAACTTCATATATTTTTTTCTAACATTTTAAATAACTTAATACCATAAGACAATATGGCATATAAATCAAAATAGTTAATGATAGCTAATATTTATATATTTTCTCTAAAATAAGAATACACTACTATTGTAAATTATGCTAAAGTATTTTTGTTCGTGCATCATAATTTCACGCTTTACAGTGCTCCCCATAGCAGAAAATGCGAGACGCGCGACGAACGTCGCAGATTTTTTTTTTAGTCTGCAGATTATTTCCAAATCAGCATTATGCAGAAATTCCAAATCGCTCGATTTTTGCAGGAAAGATAACGATTTTCTATCTTTTTCCATCCACAACATAAATGTCAATATTCATTTCAAACATGCTTTGTAAAATTCTAGAACCTATAGAGAGGTAGAATTGTTCAATATTTCTCACTCATATAATTTTTTTGTGACCCCCCCTCCCCCTTATACCCTGTTAATGATCAGCTATCAATCAGATCGCGAAATCTTTGCGATTTCCATTTTTTCCCCATCAGTAACATAAATATCAATATTATTTTTAAAAACTTACATAATTAGATTTAAGAACTTATAAAGAAGTAGAATTGTTCAATATCTCACTCATATTTGTTTTACTCCCCCCCCTCCCGCTAACGATCGGTGACTGAACTTTTCTGACTGCAGATTATTTTCTAATGCGTAAATAGTTGTCGCAGATTGACAGAAAAATTTCTGCTACTGGGACAGTGCTAAAAAAAATCTCGAGTGACACCACACAACTTTCCGAACATTAAGAAATTAACGGCTGTATAGATAAAGTAAAAAAAGAGAAGTCGTTAAATAAATAGAGAAAATTATAATAGGGAATTTCAGTACTCCCCCCCCCCCCCATGTACTATGATGTTTAATTTAACGCTATTGCACTACAAATAATTTGAGCTCATAGATCAGAATGATCAAGTATTTTTCGTTGTGTCCCTGTAAAAACCTATAAGTGCTAAATTCACCAAAATCTATACAGTTTGTGTGACGGTGACCTACAACATGTGTATAAATTTTCAGTTTATTTGAATAAGGCGTTTAGACACTATCACAGTTTAAATAATTTGAGCTCATAGATAATAATGATAAAGAATTTTAGTTCCCCATCATACTATAGGTATGGGGAACTTAGGTAATCGTGAAAATTTTCGACCTCGGTTTTTTGAATTTTTTACACGTTTTCAGGTGTAAGGAATCCGAAAATGACAAAATTTGTAGGGTGTCTGTTAGTGTGTCAGTCCGTTAGTGTGTTAGTCCGTTAGTCTGTTAACACGATATCTCACGAACAAATGATCGCAGAGAGGTCAGACCAGTTTTAAAATATTACTTGCGACACTGGCAAGAACCCTATTTATTTGCAACATTCGAATTAAAAAACTTCATAAGTTATTTGAAATTTACGATTTTCTTAACATGGGAGAATAGGGCAAAATTTCACTTAAACTTGCATTACATGAAAAATGTTTGCTGTAAAAATGTTAGACCAATTTTAAAATATCAGTTTTGATGCCGGAATGAACATCAGTTACTATAAACATGCTACTTTAAAAATTTCGCAAGTTATTGGATATTTACGAATTTCTTAACATGGCAGAATAGGACAAAATTTTACATAAACGTCAATTTTGAGGGATATTTTCATCGTAAAGATGTCAGACTACTTCAGAAATATTATTTAGGATACTGACTTGAATACCATAGAGTATGAATTTTCCAATTTAAAAAATTCGTAAATTATTTGGAATTTACGATTTACTTAAAATGGTAGAATAATGCAAAATCGAGCATAAACGTCCATTTTGAGGATCAAAAATATATCAGACAATTTCAAAATAGCATTTATGATATTTGTATGAACATGATTGACTTCAAATATTCTAATAGGAAAATTTCGTAAGTTATTCGAAATTTAAGATTTTATCAACATAGCAAAATGAGGCGATATTTCATATAAATATGCATTTTTGGGAAAGTTGCATTGGAAATAGTAGCATGAAAATATAAACTACGAAATTGATCCCAATAAAATAAATTAATAGATTAGAATAAGATAAATATATCGAACTGAATGGTGGGTAGCCTATTGGGCGAGGATTTCGTTCTGTCACTGTGTCAAGCATTTGGTCAAATTCCTTTCTCTTAACATGAATATAATATGTCCTGCACTAGAAATTTATGAGAACATACATATGATGGGGAACTGAGCAGAGTCCACCTATACCAACTAGTTTTGTTATGTCACTGTATAAAAAAAAAAAAAAAAACTATAATATTATTCCCCAAAATCTACACAGTTTGTGTGACGCTGACCTGTAACACGTGTATAAATTTTCAGCTCAATCGAATAAGGCATTTAGACAATAATCTGAGCCCATAGGCCATAATGATTAAAAAAAAAAAAAAAAATCTTTGTGCCCCCTGTAAAACAAACGAAGTGCTACATTCACCAAAATCAATAGGGTTCGTGCTACAGTCACTTACAACATATGTATCAACTTTCAGCTCATTCGAACAAAACGTTTAGACGCTATCGTGTTCACTATACACCCCATAGCAGAAAATGCGAGACGCGAGACGTACGTCGCAGATTTTTTTTTCAATCTGCAGATTATTTTCAAAACAATATTGTGTAGAAATTTCAAGTCTCTCGACTTTGGTCGGAAATATTGCAATTTCCAATCTTTCTTCATCCACAGCATAAATGTCAATGTTCATTGTAAACATATTTATTAGTTTCTAGAACCTACAAAGAGGTAGAATTATTCAATATTTTTCACTTACGTAATTATTTTACCCTCAATTTCCTCCACCCCCCTTCTTCGCTAACGATCGGCGATTAGACATCTTGCGGAATCATTGTGATTTCCAATCTTTATTCATCCACAAAATAAATGTCAATATATATATATTTATTATCTTATTTAATTAGATTCCAGAGCTTACAAAGAAGTAAAATTGTCCAATATCTCTCACTTTTTTTTTCCTGCTTCTCCCCCCCTTTTCCCCTCTCCCACTAATGAATATCAAACAATTGCTCCGCAGAAGTATTGAGATGTCTGATTTTTCTCCATCCACAACCTTTTCAATTTACTATATTAGATTCCAGAACCTATATATAAGTAGTTTTGTTTTATACCGCTCAATCATATATTTATTTGTGATTCCCATCCACCCCCCCTTCCCCAAGCTAGCAATCGGCGATCATGCAGGTAATCGTTTAAAGGATGGAAAGGATCGTTTACTTAGAAATGGCTGGAAATGTATTTCATTTTGTGTTCAGGCATGAGAATTTTCCGCGGATCCGCGATTTTCCGCTTTTTTGTGATTTTCGTTAGTTTCGCAACTTTTTATTTTGTTAAAATCAAGCTCCAATAACGATCAGTGTTCAAACGCTCCACGAAAAACTTTAGATTCTCAATCTTTTTCCATCCAAAATATAAATGTCAATATTCATTTTAAATGTGCTTTATCATATTTTATAACATATGAAAGAACAGAATTATTCAATATTTCTCACTCATGTAATTTTTTTGTCCTCCCCTCCCCCCCCACCCCCTTTTTCATCTCTAACCATCGCCAATCAAACATTCTGCGGGAAGCATTTTATTTTTGAATATTTATCCATCCACAATAAAAAATATCAATATTAATTTTAAACTTACTTTATGATATTCTAGAACCCATAAAGAAGAAGAATTGTGCTTAATATTTCTCACTCATAAACTACTTTTTAACCCCCCCCCTCCCCCCTTTCCCACCACCAATCAATGTTATTAAATGTTGATTGCTAGCTAATGTTTAAAAAAAAAAAAAAAAAAAAAACACATGTTTTATTGTGCTGATGTGTTATTCTTTTAGTTTAATTTGTCACTTTTAAAATATTTTGTATAGTTTTTTCCTGTGAGCATTATATTTTCGTTTGAAATAAATTTTATGAACACATTTGTACAGTTTTCCCCGCACGCGTTATTTTTCATTTGAAATTAATTTTATGAACACGAGTGTGTTTCCTCGTTTTTTTAATTTTCTGCACTCTCATGCCTGTGTGTTAAAGGTTTTTTATATAAAAGTAAATTTAAGTGCACTATGTGATGTGCATATAATTTATAGACAAATATACAGGGACACCCAAAATTAAGCTAAACATTCTTTTCTATTGAATATAATAGACGGAAGTGCTTTGCTATATTTTACTATGTCTATGAACCATGCTCTGGAAGGATAATTATTTTTTTATTCCAACTGTAAACAAAGTATTTTTTTTAGTTCTGTTTTAAATTCTAGTTTTTTGTATAATATCACATTTAGAGGTTCCCTGAATGTGAAAGTCTAATTTTTAGCAATTAATCTGTACTTATATTTGTTATCAGCATAACTTAAAAACAAATGATTACAGGAAATTCAAATTTGGTATTTGGATATTTGTATTAGGTTAGCACTTGAAAAATTTGATTAAGATTGGCGAGTTTGGATGCAAATTAATAATAGCCTTGATTAAAAATAAATAAATAAATGTACTCTGTAGGCATTATAATTGAATGGGGGGATGTGTGAATGGCGAGTTCAGAATTATAAGTGAAATAAAACTGTTCCTTAAACCTATTTTACATTATTTAAAAATAGATTAATCTTTATTACCTTATTGATCTCATGACTTAATCTGCAATCTATCTGTTCAGTATTGAAATGTAGGGTAAGAGAAAATTGTGCGAGTGGCACACTAGATTATTTTTTATTTAATGTGTTTATTGAAAAAACTGGTAATATAGTAGAAAGGATTAAACTGATTAATATTTATGTTTAATTAAAATTTATTATTATTATTATTATTATTATTATGCTTATATAATTAATTCATTTGAAAGAAATATTTTCTCTTTTTTTTACATTTATTGTATTAGTTGGAATCCAATGGTAATGTAGTAGAAAGAGAGAGAGCTATAGTATACATGATGCCGAAACTGAAATGTTTAACCCTTTCCGGCACAATATTGCCGCTGCAGCAACACCTAATTTAAATTCTTAAATGCAAAAATTCATCCCAGAAGTTTTTTATAGTATTTTTCTTCTATAATATAGAGGTAAAACATAATTTTGTTTCTTCTACCTAATATCGTTCTTGAATTCTGGTGGCTGTTGATTTTAAATGAGTAGAATCACTCTGTGCTGGAAAGGGTTAAGAAATGCTGAGGTACAGCCATCTTTATAATCGTAGCTCTGGAATAATAGCAGCTTTTGTTTTCCGATAAATATCCAAATTGAAGTGCCCAGGAAATATGCTATGGTAGGCACTGATTGTAAAAGATTTTTTTTTAACCAGAAAAAAAAAAAAAAAAAAAAAAAAAAATCTGGAGTGACTCCACTCGACTTTCCGAACATTGAGTAATTAACAGTTTTGTAGATAAAGTAAAGAAAGAGGGGTTAAACAAACAAAAGAGAGAAAACCATAATAGAGTGTTTGAGTATTTTTCTCCATCTATTACATGATGTTTTATTTAACGCTACTGAGCTTTGAGCCCATAGATCATAATGATAAAGAATTTTTCGCTGTGTCCCTGTAAAAACCTATAAATGCTAGATTCACCAAAATGCTTATAGTTAGTGCAACAGTGATTTATAATACTCATATAAATTTTCAGCTCAATTCAATAAGGCGTTTAGATGCTATCGTACTTTTAAAAATTTAGTCCCATAGGCCATAATGATAAAGAATTTTTCTTTGTGTCCCTGTAAAAAAACTATATGTGCTAGATTCTCCAAAATCTATACAGATTGAGTATTTGTGACCTATAATATGTGTATAAATTTTTTGCTCAATTGAATAAGGCGTTTAGATGCTATCGCACTTTTAAGATTTTGCTCCCATAGGCCATAATGATAAAGAATTTTTCTTTGTGTCCCTGTAAAAAAACTATAAGTGCTAGATTCTCCAAAATCTATACAGATTGAGTATTTGTGACCTATAATATGTGTATAAATTTTTTGCTCAACTGAATAAGGCGTTTAGATGCTATCGCACTTTTAAGATTTTGCTCCCATAGGCCATAATGATAAAGAATTTTTCTTTGTGTCCCTGTAAAAAAACTATAAGTGCTAGATTCACCAAAATCTATAGGGTTCGTACTATGGTGACTTACAATATGCGTACCAACTTTCAGGTTAATCGAACAAAGCGTTTAGACGCTAGCGTGTTCACTCACAGACATACACACATACATACACACATACACACACACATACATACATCATCGTAAGAATAGTGAAAACGGACTCAGGGGACCTCAAAACGTATAGAAACATCAAAATCTCGAATTCGGATTTTTGACATGATTACAATACTTTCCTCACTATAGTGTTCGGAAAGTAAAAAGTGATTTAAATTTTTTGTAGATTTATTTAATTATAGTGATCAGCGAAGCCTGCTAGTATTAAGTAAATGCAAACTTCTGACAGAAATACACTTACTGAATCTCGCAAGCTTTTTTGATGTTATTTAAAATGCTGCAGATTATTTTCTAATGCCTAAATAGCTGTTGCAGATTGGCAGAAAAATTTCTGCTACTGGGACTATACATCACCATAAAAATATTTAAAATGAACTCAAGGGACCTTAAAACGTATAGATACATCGAAATCTCAAAGTCGATTTTTTGTCAATACTTTCCCTACATAGTATGTTCGGAAAATAATAATTTTACACCCTGCCCCCCCCAACCCCCCCCATTTAACTTCAATTATTCAATAAAAGAAAGTACTGGTTAGTAAAAATTTTCGACTTCGGATTTTACTCGTACATCAGTATTGCCAAATTCAGAGACATTTCTTCAATAATCACCAATAATCTTGAGTATATTTGATATGCATGCTATATCAGTGGAAAGCGAGACGTATTTTAAATTTATCAGAATATTTAAATTCTTCAAAAAAGTTTCAAATGTAAGTCAAAAATATAATTTCTCACCGGATTTTAGTAATCTAACAATTTATAATAATATAGATGTAGTAAATATATGGTTTTATACATGGAAATAATTTATCACTGTAGTCCGAGTTTCTTATAATGTAAAGCACAATTTGACCAGTTTTAGAAAATGTCTGTGTGTGTGAAAATTGTGGCAACTGTATCTCAGAAAATATTGCACAGAATTTCATACTATCATACCAATCGATAATGTAGTTGAACATTGACATAAATTAGAGCCTATCAATTTTTCGTGAAAATCGTTCAACAGATGGCCTTTGCCATCCCGCTTTAATTAAATTTTTAACAAAGCGGTGTAGGAAAAAATTTCCTATATAAATGTGCACAATCAGTATTATTTTAAACGAATCATTATGAAATAGAAAACAATTTTTTATAATAGTATTAGTCGAGTAGAAAAAAATTTCTGGACGCGTGGGAGCAACGTTTCATTCCCAAATTTTTAATATGGGTATTTTTCAAAAGAACTCGTCAATACCTTAAAAACGAATGATTGTACCACTGATCTGTGATAATTTAAAATAAAGTTATCGATATTTTTCATTTTTAACAAAAAAAAAGCTTTTTTTTTTTTTTTTTTTTAAGATATTGTTAGTAGAACATGAACATAAAATCGATTTTCTTTGGAGATTCAGTTTTATATTTTCATGCAGAAAAAATCATCTACATTCATCATGGAAAATAATTTTAATAAATTATTTGTACTGAATTTCTATAGGAAATAGTGAATTTGTATATGAAAATTTAAAAGAAAATTTCGTGATGGCCATAACATATATATATATATACGTATAATACATATATAAAATTCGGTAAACGGAATACACAAAGAAATTTTTCATAAACATCCCGCACCAAAAGATTAAGTACAGAAATTCGTGTAATAACGTTTTTTACATAGATGTTTACCTGTATTTATAAAAATACAACCAAAAGAATATATTTTGCAGCAGAAGATTGAACTATTTTTACAAGATATAGCGCAATAGCTATATTCAATTTATTAATTATCCAGTTTGAGAAAATCTGAAATAGAAGATTTTACACAATACTTTTTTCGCAAAAATATTTTGTTTTTCACAAAATAGGCACCAAAAACTAAACCTGGATCGGCCCTGACGATCAAATTGACTGTGTCACCTATTAAATGTTACGCAATAAAATTTGATAAAATATGCATAAAGATAATTCGATATAATTCGATTTGATAAAATATGCATAAAGATAATTCGAAAGCAGCAATAAAATTTGATAAAATATGCATAAAAATGTCTGATCAATTAAATATCTCTTATATTATTAAAATAATTTATGAAATTCTGTGCATTACTTTTCGCGCTGGAGTTTGCAGAAAATTTTTGCCACACACGGACAAGTGCACAGCCAGCCAGATATTTTCTAAAAAAAAACAGTTAAATTGTGTTCTGGAAATTTCAAAACTTGTAAATCCACCGAAAATCAGAAGTCGAAAATTTTTACAAATTACTTTCGACTAAAAACAAAAGAAAGTAAAATAGTTTGTCAAAAGCTTTAATCAGAATAATAAATCTCATAATTATAAAAGCAAACCACCCCTATTAAGTATATCCTAAAATTCGATCAAACTGGGAGCATCCTGAATCTCCTCCGAGTGTTTATACTTCCTTGTTCCAGATTGCCTTCATATTTTCCAGGACTAGTGCTTCCTAGAATAATCGATGAATTTCGACGAAACGAAACGATTTATTACGTCACCTATCTTGGCAAGTCTGTCTCACGAATGACAAAAACCAAGAATTAATAACTTATACTTTAGAGTAATAATTTCTGAGAATTTTAGTTTTTTCACACCCAATTAAGTATTCCTAACCTTTTACAGGCCAATATGTCCAATTGGGAATATCAAATTGATAATTCATTAAAAAAAATTAAATTTCGTCAATATTGACTTGAAAAAATTAGCACATATAATTTAAAGATGGCTTGATTTTTTTTTTTTTTTTTTTTTTTAAATACTAGAAGCCAATCTTTTATAATAAAAAGAAAAACATTCAGAAATTTATAAAAATTACCTTCTATTTATCGAAAAAAAAATTATATAAATGTAAAAAACAATCAAATATTTTTAAAATTCGGTTTCAGTACTCAAAATAGATCACACTGTTTCAAAAAATATGAAATCTTATAACATTAATAAAAAATGCAACCTGGCCTGATTTGTGAAATATTTATGTTCCCAATAATAAATGTTATGTTTCTATATTAAGATGTATTTATTTATTTATTAGAAATTTAAATGAATAACACCTCTAAACTAAAGCATTTTAACAGCGGTCGATCCGGGTTTTAATTTTTGGGTCCGTTTTTCGTGCAATACAAATTATTTTTGTGATTTTTTTTTTATTTTTTTTTTTGTGGAAAATATCGTGTTGTAAAACCTACTTAAAAAGTCATTCTATATTATGTTTAGTATCAAGTTAATAGAGTTTCGTTAATCCAAATAAAGGCATTAATTAAAAATATTACTGCAAACATGGAAATATTTTATAAAAGAATCCTTTTTACAAAACAAAATCTTGTGAAGGGGTTTAAAAAAAAAAAAAAAAAAAAATGATTTTGTGAAGGGTCTCTTTTTATGAATTTGAATTTTCTGAAGGTCTTTTTTTTTTCATGATGTGGAATTTTGAGAAAGGGCAGCAAAAAGAACCCAATTTTTGCTTGGATCGACCTCCGATTTTAAGGTGGTGAAGTATGCGCGCGCACACGCACACACACACAAAGAAAAAAAAGAAAAAGAAAAGCAGAAAGAAATATATTCCTAGATCAGAATTCAGCCTGTAAATACAAAATTCAAACAAATTAAGGTTTCGTGCAATTCAGATTTATTTGGGAGTAGCTGATAAATGAATACAGTCAAAATCGTTTATAACGAGGAAAAAGACAACGGCACAATTTATCTCGTTAAGAGGACTCTCTACTTATCGTCCCCGAAAGCCAAAGCCAATGTTATTCTATGGAGAATTTTGCCCCGTTACCGCTTTTTAAAAATTGATTTTTTTTTTTTTTTTTTGATATTCAAAAAAGCGAATTTTCACAATGTGAAATTTTGCATTTTTAAGCTTAAAAATGAAATCTTACAAATTAAAAAAATCAGTTTTTAGAAAGCGATAAATTGCTTAACAGTTGTGAATTTTCTGAATGTGAAAACGGAATTTAAAAATATACATTCGTTAATGAGTTACAACGGGGCAAAATTCCCCATAGGGAATTCCCCACATTGGCTGCGGCTTTCGGAGACGATAAATAGAGAGTCCCCGGAATAGAGAGGAATAGTTTACTTCAAAATTGGTTTAAAAAAAAAAAAAAAACGGATTTTCATTTTATATAAATGAAAGGCTGTTTTAATTGGGAATAAAATAACGCTCATTTTTTATTCATAAGTCAATTCCTTCGTGAACTGGCGCCTTAAGATTGTTGTTTAAGAGGTACTAAATCCCAAACAAAACCTTTAAATAGCCTGTTCGGGTTTTCTTCATTTTCATGTTTTAAAAATACTTGAATCTTTATGCAATTGAGAAAAGAGATGGGAATTTTTGAACCAAGACAGTCAATCTGCTGAGGAAAGAGGAAAGGGGTTAAAGTCCGGTTTCCATTTGCGCTCATTCCGCGGCATCTATTCAGAATCCTTTGATCTAATGAGCCGAGCTCACAGGAGCTCAAAGCCTTCGGACGGGCTGTTTCTAACCCCCTGCTGAGATAATTGAGGGGCCGGGAGGCAGATATCTTTGTCAATTTTGCATGCTTTCCTTTGAGTTAACTGCGCGATCTGATAAGAAAGGGCTACAACCGATGACAAGACATTTGGCTCTTTGTGTCGGAAGTGTGATTAATGACGTTTTGAGCGTTGATCTTGAGCCCAAGTCGAAACTGGCCTTTAGTCCATCATTCCGCAGCTCCCCTATTTGCCCCACACCTTGGCGAACGAGGTTCATTTAAGCAGGGGTGAAACTACCTAGCATGCAAAAACCCTGAAAACTGATATTCGCATGCAGATAGGGAAGATTTAATAATGAAATATCATATATGGCTACCCGTATTAAATGATATTTGGAGAGTTCTTAAAACATTATAAGGCAAGTTAAACATTCAAAATAAGAAATTTCTGTAAAACCAAAATTATTTACATGAAAAATCAGAAACAGCAAAAATTTCAAAAACCCTGAATTCAGGGATAGTCCCTGAAAAGTTTCACCCCTGTTTCAGTGACGACAAGATGACTGGCGTTCATTCTTTATACTACAACACTTTTCACACCTATCTTAATAATAAAAAGCCCAAGTTTCCCGAAACTACCGCTGAAAATTATGTCATAGTTAAAACAATGTATTGAAATAAAGAAAGTGAAATTTTATCTATGGTTTCCATATGTGCAGTTCAAAATAATGAAAAGGGATAATTTAATGGAAAAACTTACGTCACAACACTAAATGTATTCAGATAAAGAAAATTTTATTCGTGGCTTTGGAATTTTAATATGTCAATTAAACATGTAAAAGTCAGCTACCTCACGAGAAAATAATAGTATAGATAAACAAATAGATACGCGGTTAATTCTTGAGATAGAACTGCAACAAAATGTTTATTACGCACAAACAGACGATTTCTAAAATCGCTCAAAATGTATTATGGATCGATCAAAATGTGTAAATCCATCAAAAACCGGAAGTCGACTTTTTTACGAAACCTTCTTGTATTGAATACAGAAGAAAATATTAAAAAATTTATAATAATAAAAAGAGAGGGGGGATATTTATGGTTATGTCAAGAATTTGAAATATTTTCAGATTCTACCACAGACTTTCCCTTGTAAATGATACTGCTTAACGGATTTGGTGAAGGCATGTCTGAATTTGTCCCTCTCTTCCATCGTTTTGTCTGGCTTCGCGGGACATTTTTCAATGTTGCATGTATCAGAGAAAGAGAGAGAGCAGCCTTAGAACCTGCTTGCCTCGGATAGAGTTTCAGAATTTAAGATTTTATGACAAGTGCAAAACGAAACTAGTATGTTGTATCACAACAGGATTGGTTTGATTTTGCCCGATGCGAAAAAACCCGGGTTGATTTTTTCAATAAAACTTATTTGAAAATACCTTTACATAAAATTGCACTTTTATTTAACTTATAATTAACATACAAATATAAAACAAATATCCCTATTTTTATACGGACAAAAAAATTTTCAGAAATATTGAAGGTGTTCACAATTTGCCCTATAGAATAAAAGTTTGAAAAAATTCCCATGAAAAACAATGTACAATTATTTAATTAAAACACAGTGAAAGAATTATGTGAACATATAAAAGCAAGAAAAAACAGTTGTTTGTCATGCAAAGAAAACTGTGGGATTCAAGAAAAGTAAAATAAATAAAAAATGAAAATATAAAAATCGAATATAGAAATTTAAAGTAAATAATAATTTTTTTTTTTTTTTTTTTTTTAAATACCTGAAAAATTTAACAGTGAAATATTGATAATACAGAGACAAAAGTTTAAAAAAAAAAAAAACTTTATTGAATATGAAAAATTTAATAACACAACATTAAATAATTATTTAAATCCAGTTTTTTGTTGTAAAAGACAGATAAACAAAGTTTTAGAATAATAAAAAATTATTTAAGTTTTTAAAAAATTCTTTATAACTAAATCATAAAAAGACTTTAGAAATTGATTTTTTTTTAATTGATAATTATTTTAAAGCAATTTCTTATTACGTTACAAAAAAAAAAAAAGAGAGAGAGAGAGAGAGAGAGAGAGAAAGACAGAGAAAAGAAAGAAAGAAAAAATAAAATATTTCTCAAAACTCTTTATTTATTAAAAAAAAAAAAAACCTTAAGATTCTAAATATCCCGAAAAGCATTGATCAAATCCGATAAAACAGAAAAAAAAAAAAAAAAAAAAACGCGATAAAACCCCAAAAAACCAAGGTTTTTTCGAACCCTGTCACAAAACTTTCGTTTATATTTTCCATAGATATAGTAATATAAGACATAGATTGATCACTGGGGGGAAGGGGGGGGGAGGAATGATTCCTTTTTTACTCGAAGAAAAGTCCACAATATGGCCGTCTTCCTCCGAGTGAATACACACAGATAATTTAGAAAATAAAATTAATGAATAATTTATGAACTAAAGGTGAATGAAAAACTGCAGATACAATTTCAAATTCATTTTTCTTTTTCTTTCTTTTTTTCTTTTATATATTTATTAATTTAGTTAATATTTAAAGTTAAACTGTTTTTATATACTAAAACTAACGTTCTTTACCTACGCCGCTGCTAACTATATTTAAAAGAATTTTGAAAATTCTACTCGTATATTACTTTACTAATATAAAATCTTAAACAATATCAAACTTTAAAAAACGTATTCCATTAAAAATCAAACCAGTTTTTATTTCATAATAATAGCAAAGCAACTGATTATAAAAATTATATTTGGTACAACTATAGTATTTCCCCTCAGCTAGATTTGGCGATTTTTCGTTGGCGCCGGTTTGAGCGATAACGATGTCGTTCTGGATTGTTTGCAATACAATATGGCAACCTGCATGCAGTTTACTTTTTAAGCCATAGCAACCAGCGTTTGGTCATTTTTTTATTACCATGCAAATTAATAATAAATTATAAACAAAATTAATCAATAGTAAAAAATAAAATACGACCGTTTTATATAATGATTTTTGTAGTAATGTAGGTGAAATATTATAACATCATTTCAACATCGTCTGCAGGCTGCATATTATTTATTTTTTATGCCATAGCAACTAGCGTTATGTTTTTTAATTACCATGGGAAGACAGGAAAATTAAAATTAGTGATTAATATTGTTTACTTATAAGTACGGAACTTGTTTCTATTGTTTTTTTTTTGGCTAAGCTTTACTATACGGCAGCCATTGCTTATTACCGTTGCCGATGTTTTGATCGCGTGATATGACGGTGATTCGAGACCCGAATCAGAGTATCGATACTTTTTCCTGTTGTATCGAAACGTAACATTTACTGATTCATGCATCGCTAATTAGGGGTATACAGTGATGTTTTTTTTGGTTTTAATGCTCGCGAAGCGAGCAAACAGCAGAAAACATAGTGACCGAGGCTCTATGAATCTTCATGCTTTTACTGATTCATGCTCCACGAATTAGGCGCGTCCAGTGATGTTTTTTTTTGTTTTAATGCTCGCGAAGCGAGCAAACAGCAGAAAACATAGTGACCGCTGCTCCATGAATTTTCATGCTTTTACTGATTCATGCTCCACGAATTAGGGGCGTCCAGTGATGTTTTTTTTTGGTTGTAATGCTCGCGAAGCGAGCAAACAGCAGAAAACATAGTGACCGCTGCTCCATGAATTTTCATGCTTTTACTGATTCATGCTCCACGAATTAGGGGCGTCCAGTGATGTTTTTTTTTGGTTTTAATGCTCGCGAAGCGAGCAAACAGCAGAAAACATAGTGACCGCTGCTCCATGAATTTTCATGCTTTTAATGATTCATGCTCCACGAATTAGGGGCGTCCAGTGATGTTTTTTTTGGTTTTAATGCTCGCGAAGCGAGCAAACAGCAGAGAACATAGTGACCGCTGCTCCATGAATTTTCATGCTTTTACTGATTCATGCTCCACGAATTAGGGGCATCCAGTGATGTTTTCTTCGGTTTTAATGCTCGCGAAGCGAGCAAACAGCAGAAAACATAGTGAAACATAAAAAAAATGTTTCATAGTGATGAAAAGTATTGTTTCATAACATTTTGATTTGATTCACGACGTTGTGAAACGATTCACAGTACCGACTCACAAACTGAATCAAAACACCATCATACCACGTGATCAAAACATCGGCAACGGCAATAAGCAATGGGTGCCGTATAGTAAAGCTGTTACTTTTTTTTTTTTTTTTTTTTTTTTTTTTTATATAAATAAATGTACATATATGTACATTAAAAATAATTTTTTCCTTTTGTTAAAAATGTTAAACGAAATTCTAATTTATATAATCATATTTTACCGGTAAATATAAAATAGCATTTAAACTGAATAACTGTATGGAATGTAAAAGCATAACGAAATTCATAAACATGAAGAAAGTAAGTCAATTTTAAATACATATTTGTTTTGTTATTATTAGAAATAAGTTCAATGAATTATTTTAATGATCCCATTCTGAAAAACATATTTCGGTTTTGTTTACGTTAGAAATCCATGGCAACCACTTCAAAAGTAGAATTTACCCATAATCGCCAACGAAAAATCGCCAAATCTAGCTGAGGGGAAATACTATAGTTGTTCCTTATATTTTTCATAATTTAGTCAAATATAATTTCCTTTTATGATAACTTACCCATCTCTTTTCATAAATTTATTAGAAGAATTAAAAGACGCAATATTTCGACATTTTGAAAATTCATCAACATTCTATTCTATTCTATTACAATTGTCGAGTTTCAATACCACTGTATGGCTGATGCCAAAAAATTTTTCGGCATCAAAAATTTTTGCATTATAACAATGGGGTGATAGATCTATATAAATTACTATATCTATGATATTTTCCTATACAAATAATTTATAAAAATTATTTTGATGAACGCAGACGATTTTTTTTTCCTCATATCACAATACTAAATGTTCAAAGATAACGATTCTAACAAGTTCTTCTAATGATATCCTGAAAAATATTCTTTTATACACTTTATGTAAACGTTTTCGATGGGATTCATGCGTTTTGAGGTCTAGAGCACGAGCACGATTTGACTATTTTTTGGAAAATGTCTACGTGTGTGAAACTAAAATTTTGTGACAACAATGTCTCAGGAAATACTTCACAGAATTTCATACAAATTGATATGCAGTCGGAGTCGCATCGTAACGTAAATCCTTATCAACTTTTGGTGAAAATCGTCCAACAGGTGGTGTTGCCACACGCTTTTTCTAATTTTTTTAACATAATAATACAGGACAATTTTTTTCCTATAAATGTGCACAATGAAAATTATTTTTTACGAATCATAATGAAATTAAAAAGTACTATTTATAATAATAGTACTAGTAGTCAACTAGGAAAAAAAATTTCAACATGCAAGAGCAACGCTTCCCCTTCTTTCGGGAAGAGAAGGGCGAGGGCAAAATTTTAATATAGGTATATCTCAAAAGAACTCGTCAATACCTTTTAAATGAATGGTTCAAACATTTATTTGCGATAATTTAGAACAAAATTATTGATTTCTTCATTTAAAAAAAAAAAAAAAAAAGAGAGAGAGAGAGAAAAGAGCATTTTTAAACTATCGTTAATAGAACATAGAACCGACTTTTTGGGGGGGAGGACATTTAGAGCTGTATTTGTACGGGAAAAAGAAATAAATAAATAAAAATCGTCTGGAATCATAAACGAAAATAATTTTTATAAATAATAAATTATTTCTACTGCGTGAATATGCACAGGAAAATACAGAAGAAAGTTTCGTGGTGACCACAACATACTAGTTTTTTTAATTATTATTATTGTTATGTTTAGCCCCAAGCGGAGCATGGTTTACCACAGCGATTGCTACTTTTACTGAAGAAAGGTGAATATAATTCAGATCGGTTTCCCATCTTAAAATAATCTCTAACCCCCACACTTTTTATTATTATTATTAACCGTTCCGGTAGTTAAAAAAAAAAAAAAAAAATTAGACGCCTTTTTTTTTTTTTTTTTTTTTTTCCGGACGCACCACGGGCTGCCAGTGAACGCGAATTCCCCTCAAGATGAATGTAATTTAAATCGAATCACGTCTCAAAAATATTTCAACTCTAATAATATTTTATCAAAATCATTCAAGTACTTTTAAATAAAACCAAGTCTCTGCCATATTTGCAAAGGCGAAATATAGTTACCAGTGAACGTCAATTCTTCTGAAAATGAGGGCAACGCAGATTGAATTTTAAAACTCAAAAAGCCATTGCAAAAGTTGAATGAGGGTCAACAGCAAACGGGAATTTTCCTGAAGATGCGAATTAGTCAGATCAGTTTTCCACTCGAAAAAAATCCCTTAACCCTAAACTTTTATCAAAATGAATCATCAGAGCCGTTTAAGAGAAACCCAAGACATGGATTAACTCGTTTATTATAAGGAAAGATCAAATTTCTTGATTAAATCATCGAATCATTTATCTCATCAACCTTTCACGGAAGAAAAAATTCTGGTGTGTAACAACAACTCCCATTATCCATACTACAGATATTATAAATGCTTTTTAGATAGTACTGTAGTCAGAAGACATAAAATTGACTTAACCAATCAGATGCCTAATAATTTTCCTGGGGTAGCAAACTGATACGTACCTCGTTAGAACACATATAAAACAGTTTATACACTGTTAAAAATTTCAGTGCAAGGTTGAACCAAATGTTGGTACTACAGTAGCTTCAGTTTGCTAGGTTGAACCAAAACATGGTACATTTTTGCTGCCACCATGCGATGGTGAAACCTTCTACTATGATTTGGCGTTTCTTGTTTAAAAAAAGCACCAAATTATGGTAAAAAATTTCTCCGTCTTATGGATGTAGCTATTGAAGTACCAAGCCTTGGTTTAGAACAGCACCAAGTAATGGTAAAAGGTTTCACCATCGCATGGTGGCAGCAAAAATGTACCATGTTTTGGTTCAACCTAGGAGAAAATTTTTAACAGTGTAGAGCAAGTTATAAGAAAATCAGTAGAGCCGTTTTTTTTTTTTTTAAACATTTTTAATATAGTGAGTTTGAAAAAAAAATCTGTACAGCCATTTTTAAAGGAACGCACTTGCGAGTTCTAAAACTAACCAATTTATTACGTTTATGAATTTTCCTGAAGTAACCACTAATACATAACATATACAAGAGGATTTCTAAAAGGAGGTTCATATAGCAAATTTGAAGGATATCATTAAAGCCGATTTTGTGATATGTATACGATCCCACTTCTGGTTTTCCGAATTTTATTAAAAGTCGATAAAATCATTTGTGCACCGCACCTATATTAATTATGGAGTTTCATCGTTCTATATATTTTCGCGTTTTGGAGATGCGATAATCAGAAGATTCCCCACACACATACACACTGATTAATTTCCAAAAAACAATTTTTTGGACACAGAGAGACCTAAGTGAAAACTCGACATAGAAATTTTTCACCGAATACAATACTTTCGTTACCAACGGTAATCGGGTAATGGAAGTAAAAAAAATTACAGCGCCACTTGTTGGGCGATTTACACTAACAGTTGATACGCACAAATTTATATCGAAATTTTCACCAACTACAATACTTGGATTAAAGCCAAACATTCGGTCGAATTTGACAGATAACGGATTATATTAATAATCCATGTTCATGAAAACAAACTATTTTATGTCCTTCAAAATATGTTTTTTAATAAAATACACTCTAGACTCTAGTTATATATTCACACCAATCATTAGGAAATATCTCAAGAAAGCACCACCTCAGAACTGGCGTTTTAAAGTAATAATTAAATAACTTTGAATACACAGAAACACCATAAAATGCAATAAACTGATACAAAAAAAAAAAAAAAAAAAAAAAAACTAGTATGTTGTGACCATCACATGACTTTCTTTTATATTTTCCTATACAAATTCACTCAGTAAAAATAATTTACTAAAATTATTATTTAAAAAAATTATTATCCATGATAATGCAGACGATTTCCATATTAGAGAAGAAGTATAACACTAAATACCCCCCCCCCCCCAAAAAAAAAAAAAGTCCATTTTATTCTCAATATTAAAAAAAAAATAAAATAAAAAAAAATACGATTTTTTTTCGTTAAAAGAAAAAAAAAAAATCGATAACTTTATTTTTAATTATCACCATTCAACCATTCGTTTTAAAGGTATTGATGAGACATTTCGAAAGATACCCATCTTGAAAATTTAACCCTCCCCTCCCCACATACGCAATTTTTTTTTCCTAGTTAACTACTACCATTATCAATAATTCATATTAATTTTACAATCACGTTAAAAATAACTCTCATTATGTACATTTATACGAAATTTTGTCCTATTCTGCCATGTTAAAAATTTAGAAAAATTGCTATTACAGCGCCACCTGTTGAGCGAATGATCCCCAAATCTAATCAGCACCAGTTTATGTCAGGGTCCAACTATATACCAAGTTTGGTTAAATTTCGTTCATTGGTTCGTGAGATACAGCGTCCACAAAATTCGTGATTACACACACACAGACAGACATTTTCTAAAAACTACCAAATCGTGTTCAGGACATCCCAAAACGTGTAAATCCATCGAAAACCGGATTTCGAAAATTTTCACGAATCCAATACTTTCTCTATATTACATATAGAAGAAAGTTAAATAATAAGTTAAGTTAAAGAAAGTTAAATATAAAAAAAAAATGATAATAATACAAAGAACGCCTGACGAAGGGTCGTGTGTTCTTTTAACCTGAAACAATTGTTGCGAGTTTCTTGCATTTTATGATGTTTATTCAAAATTTTAAAATTATTATTCAATAATGTTCCTCATTTACTTTCTAAATCAACAGACCCGCGGAACGTATTTTTTGTCTGTAATATAGGGAAAGAGGGGGGACACTTTTTATAAAAGCATATTATTTTCCAATTTATAAAAGTTTTAATGCTTTTGTGCATTTTTATTTAAATATTTGTGTTATTGGTCACCTTTTAAATGTGTAATGAGCATTGTTTAATGTGTTTTACAAACAGAAATAATTAAAACATATCTTATGCAAAAGTGTCCCAATGTTCCCCGTGCTGGGGCAGATTGGGACAACACTGATTTAATGATGGGGCACTTTGGGACAACCATCTTTTTATTTATCTAATTACAATATTGCAAAATATTTTGCTAAAGTAAATGAAAGGCTTTCAAAACAATGAATTTGATACAATAACAAATAATAATGAAGTAGGTAATTATGAAAAAAGGAAATTGTTATGAAGCATTACTCCATATTCATATCTTAACGCACATCAAAACCCTGCAAGTCTACACAAAACTTTAGTGTTATGTAGGATCGTGTTGATGGCATAGTTAAGTTGAGAACATGATATTAAATAATCTTTCAACAAGAGTTCTTGTTCAGCTGTGAATATTTGTTGAGATGTATATTTGGATTGAAACTTATAATTTATATTTGTAGTACAAACTCAATCTTATTTTCTCTCACTTTTTTCAATCTATTAAATAATGTAGATTTTGGTATATAATATTTAATTGCAACTTCCCTCATAAAAAGTTTATCTTTGATTATTTCATTTATTGCCTTTTCTATATTTTCTTCTGAAATTTTAGTTCTTTCAGTTTTTGGCTTATAATTTCTAATAATTTTCTATTTATTTAAAGAATACCTAAAAAAAATGAATACAGTTAGCTTATATGTGCAAAAAATAAGTAAATAAATAAAAATATATTGGTGTTAGAAATGACTGGACCATTGGAACAGTCCCAATGTGCCCCATGCATTGGTGTCCCAATGTACCCCATCAGGTCATTTTCAAAACAAATGTTTAGGTCTAATTTTCTAGAGCACATGGGCTAATGATCTATAGTGGAAATGAAAGCTTAATGTTTGTAAAAACACATAGTACTTTTAAAAATTAAAATAATTATTTCCTATTACCTAAAAAATGAACATTAATTTACTTGAAAAAAATTACTTTTCATATGATAAAATAAACTAACCTTGTTCACAGGCAACAGACTTGATGAATGAATGAGTTGAAATCACAAATATGAAGATGTACTACTAAGTGTCATCTAGTGTGATTTTTTAAAAATTTTATTTTGCAATTATAAAGGGATAAAAGCCTTTGTCCCAATGTGCCCCGTGTCCCAATGTACCCCCTTCTCCCCTACTTGGGCACACAAACTTGTAAACAAAAAGAAAATGACCAGGTAGGTAAATATCGAATCTCCGAGAAATAGGGGTCATTTTCCATACAAAGGCTCTCCCTCCTCCCACTCAGAGGCATTATCCAAGGTCACTATAAATGCCTGTATTTTCCTTCCTAACAGGGAAAGCGTCAATTACAAGTTCCTAGCTTTAGAGCTGTCTTCTGGATCATGAAAAAAATAACATTGCAGCAAATGACTCTAGGAATGTAATTATTAAAAAAAAAAAAAAAAAAAACATTTCCTGGTAATCAGAAAAGATGTCATTAACCCATTAAACGCCGCTATATGAATCCCACTGAAAAAATTTGAATTTTCGTATGTTTTGGTTTTTAACGTGCATCTCTAAATCATGCAGCTTAAATAATTTAAAAATATATTTTTTTTGTTAGAAGATATGGTTCAAAAATGGGAGGCATGGTATCTTAATGGAGTAGAATAAATGTAGATAAACTTCAAGACCCTTTTAAATAAGTTTTCTTGATCTCTGATTGTTATAATTTAAGATAAGAACCGTTTTATTTCATATGTTTTGAACCCCTGCATTCCAATAAGTTATTTTTTGGTGGGTTTTTTTTTTTTTTTTTTTTTCCCTAGTCCATTTAAAAAGGAAAGTTATTAATTTTTTTAATTTATGTAGCATTACCTACGTTAATCACTCAAATTGCGCGATTTTTTAATTTAATTTAATTTTATTTTTTGATGTGCGCCTAATGATTAAAATGCACGCTATTCTTGCGACTGTTTCCCAAAATAAAGGACAGGCTAACATTAAAACTTTTCCATGACTATTTTTCACCATTTTCCCTGACTTATATATGCTGTTTATTTCCCAAAAAAATTCACAAAATTAGCGAACAATTTAGCAATTCACAATAACGAGCTTTTAAATATAGCTTATTTCCACAAAGTTTGTCCAAAATTCCCTGACTATTCTATGACTTTTCAAGACACTTATATTACATGACTTTTCCATGACTAGTGGCCACTCTGCAACAGACTCAAAATTGAAGATTTCAATTACGCTCAAATTATACACTTTTTTACTTTCTTCTATATGTAATATAGAGAAAGTATTGGATTCGCGAAAATTTTCGACCTCCGTTTTTTGACGGATCTACACGTTTTGGGATGTCCTGAACACGAATTGATAGTTTTTAAAAAATGTCTGTCTGTCTGTATCATTTTTTTGTGGACGCTGTATCTCACGAACATATGAATGAAATTTAACCAAACTTGGTATTTAGTTGCACCCTGACATGAACTGGTGCCCATTAGATTTGGGGATCAATAGCTCAACAGGTGGCGCTGTAATCGCATTTTATGCAAATTTTTAACATGGCAGCATAGGACAAAATTCCGTATAAATGGGCATAATGAGAGTTATTTTAAACTTGTGATTGTAAAATTAATTTGAATTATTGATGATAGTAGTAGTTAACTAGGAAAAAAAAATTTGTGCATGGGGGGGCATCGGTGGGGGGGTTAAATTTTGAAGATGGGTATCATTCGAAAGATCTCGTCAATACCTTTAAAACGAATGGTTGAACCATAAATCTGTGATAATTTAAAACAAAGTTATCGATTTTTTTTACTTTTAACAAAAAAAAAAAAAAACAGAAAAAAATTCTATTTTTTTTTTTTTTTTTTTTTTTTTAATTATTGTTAGTGATTGAATATGTATTAATTTTCACAAAAAAAAAAAAAAAAAAAAAAAAAAGGAAAAAAAATTTTTCTTTTTTTTTTTTAATATTGTTACTGATTGAATATGTATAGGAAAATATAGAAGAAAGTCTTGTGGTGGCCACAACATACTAGTTTTTTTCTTCTTTTTCACTGTCGAATGTTAAAATAAATAGTTATTTTGTCTCGAGTCGATAAAATTTGCGTTCCTAAAAAAAAAAAAAAGAAAAGAAAAGAAAAAAAAATCTGGTGTGTCACTCACATGACTTTCTCTTACCCTGAAATTTAATACTATAAAATACAGGTTGGAGATTAAAAGGTAAGATAACGAGTACTGTTATGTAAACCTCTGTTAAACAATTCAAATTAGGCTTCAGATGAGTTTTATATGATAATTAGTTCTGTGTGAGGGGGGCTACCGCGCCCCTCAACCCCCCATTTCATTACTACACCTACATTTATATAGAATTTAATTCGGTTATTAAAAAATAATTCTGTTTTTAAAAAATAATTTATTAAAATTATTATTTAAAAAAATTATCTTTTATGATAATGCAGACAATTTCCATATTAGAGAAATAGTATAACACTAAATATCCAAAAAAAAAGTTGAATTTATTCTCATTTTTTTTTGTTAAAAATGAAAAAAAAAAAAATCGATAACTTATTTTAAATTATCGCAGGTCGATCGTCCAACCATTCGTTTTAAAGGTATTGGGGAGCTCTTTTGAAAGATACCCATCATGAAAATTTACTCCCCTCAAGGGGGGACTTCCCTCCTCCAGGGGGGGGGGGGGGGGGGCGAGGCTCCTACATACACAAAAAAAATTTTCCAGTTGACTATCTCTATTACAAAAAATATATAATCGTTTCATTTGGTTTAGTGCAGTCTATAAATATTAAACTCTACTTACCTGCAATTTCTCCCATAGACGTAATGTACTTGAATACTTTTGTGTGTCCCTGTACACGAACCATTTGCTTCATCTCAACGAAAAGCTTACTGTAGCATCCGTATATGATACACATTTAGAATACCCAGTTTGGAATTTCTGCTACTATTTGTTCTTGAGATATGCTGATAACACACAGACCATTTGCTAAAAACATGATTTTTATATTCAGGGAACCTCAGAACATGTAAATATAACAAAAACTCACGTTCGAAAATCTGACCCTAAAACAATACTTTCTCGACCCTATGTGTAAGAGAAAGTAAATAATCTGGTGTGTCACTCACACAACTTTCTCTTACCCTGAAATTTAATACTATAAATACAGGTTGCAGTTTAAGAGGTAAACTAACGAGTACTGTTATATAAACCTGTGTTAAACAATTCAAATTAGGCTTCGGAAGAGTTTTATATGATAATTAGTTCTGTGTGAGGGGGGCTACCACCCCCCTCAACCCCCCATTTCATTAATGCACCTACATTTATATAGAATTTAATTCAGTTATTAAAAAATAATTTATTAAAATTATTATTTAAATAATCTGGTGTGTCACTCACACGACTTTCTCTTACCCTGAAATTTAATACTATAAATACAGGTTGGAGATTAAGAGGTAAGATAACGAGTACTGTTATGTAAACCTATGTTAAACAATTCAAATTAGGCTTCAGAAGAGTTTTATATGATAATTAGTTCTGTGTGATAAATCTAGAATATTTAAATTTGCCTTCATTTTTCTCAAAATTATTTCTTGAATTTTTAATACTTCATTTTGAAGTTATAAATTAGAAGAAATTAAACAAAGTGCTTTTTTGCACTTTATTAGGTACTTCAAAATGAAATATTTAAAAATCTGTTTCACAATTGTGAATTTTCTGGAAGTAAACATAGAATAATAAAAAAAAAAAAAGTAATTCTCATAACAAATTTCACAGCAGAATTAGAATAATATGGAGTTTGGCTTACTAATAGCAGAGAAGTTGTACGAGATAATTAGCAAGGTATAGCTCGGACCATGTAAGGGTTCATTTCATTAAAATTCTTTTGATTTTTATTCATTTTTGCTTATTCCTATTTGTACTATTTTTAAGCATAATTTGCGAACACACAAAATCATATTTTTTAACAGTTGATAATACTAGATGATGGCTGTAATCCTCTATCAAAAAAAAAAAAAAAAATGAATTTGGAAATTTAAGATTTTTTTTTTTTTTTTACTTTCAATGTAACACCCACTATGAGATTTTTCAAGTTCAACTTTAGGTATTTTAAGCAAATAAAGAAATATTGAGTTGTTTCAACTGGATCGCCAGTTACAAGTTATGATGACATTCATTTTATCTATTAGACTTCTTTAAATTTTATTCAAAATCGAGCTCTTTATTCATTCAGGCAATTACTGCTTGCATAAAAAGTGATTTAAAAAAGCAAAATTGTGTTTTTATTAGGGGTGGGAATCGATTAAGAGTTTTAACTGGGTTAATCGTAGTTCATTAATCGATTAATCGGACATTTAATCTGTTTTTATTTTTCTTTATATAATTTTATTTCAATGATGAATAAAAGTGTCATATTGTGTATTATATGTATGTATATTATCCATAAGTTTGACTGGAAAAAAAAAAAAAAAAATTGTCTAATCATTAATCAATTATATCTGTTGAAATAGATGAAATTTAAATCAATTTTCCGACTAATAATTGGCGATTAGAAAAATTAAATAAGTGAAAATATTTATCTGAAATTAACACTTAAAGTCAAGTGTTAATTTCAGATAAATATTTTCACTTATTTAATTTTTCTTTAAATAAATTAATTTTTCAATTAGTTTTGAAAGAAACATTAAATGAATTTACACATATTTTAATTTTATATTTGCAGGTCTTGTCCATCTCGCTTGTCACTATTTTTAAATGAATTCTCAAAATTCCAAATCATTATCATAAAAATCTCAAATTCTTATATTTTAGTTTTTCTTTGTCACTTCAGACTAGAACACAGAATGTTATTTTTTGTTTCTACTTTAATAGTTACTATCAGTAATTCTGAACAGACAATAAACGCTTGAAGATATTGTGAAACTCTGTTGACATTTCCCCCATCAGAGGGACAGTGAAAATCTCAATCCCTTCTTTTCTTTTTTTTTTTTTTTTATCTTTAGCATTTTCATTTTTTGAAAGCTTCTTGTTTCTGAGAATACTATTACACTAGCCAACACTTTCTGTAGAAGGCTACAGACAGATGGTGTTGCTCCAGTTTCAGGGTTCGCGCTAGAGCGCGGGATCACGAGAATCGCGCAATATAAAAAAAATCCCACTTAAAAAATTTCCATATGCGCGCTTTTCCCGCACTTATTTTTCCGTGATTTTTTTTTTTTTTTTTTTAATCTAATTTATTGAACTCCACGAATTTATATTTTCCGTTTTTAAAAAAATCGCGGATATCGTTCGTTAAAAAATAAATAAATAAACAAAAATGGAACAATCGGCGATCAAATGTTCTACAAAAGCTTCCGATTCCTAATCTTTCTCCATCCACAACATAAATGTCAATATTCATTTCAAACTTGCTTTATGAGATTCTAGAACATGTAAAGAAATACAATTATTAAATATTTCTTGCTCAAGTAATTATTTTTTGCCCACCTCCTCGTTTATTTATCTCCATCTAGCTATCAGCAATCAAATGTTCTGCAGAAGTCTTGTTTCCCAATCTTTACCCATCTGCAACATAAATTATATTTATAATATTCATTTTAAACTTGCTTTATTAGATTCTACAAATAGAATTGAAAGAGTTTAATATTTCTTACTCTGTAATTATTTTTTTTAATCTCCCCCCCCCCCCCTCTTTCCCCATCTCCAGAATCCGGATTGTGATCGATGATCAATTCTAGAAACAATAAAAAGCAATAGAAGTGCTCAATATTTCTGACATATGTAATTATTTTTAGACCTTTAGTGCTGAACTTAATGAATCTATTTATTTTTTCTCAATTAAATTAAATCTTTATGGAATGTCATATCTATACTAAATTTGTAAACATGGGGGAAGTGAAGAATAGATTTTTCAGGTAAGAAAATTTTTTTCCAATCAATTTAAAAAAATTAATACTCAGTTGGTTTTATGCACATTTGAAACTAATAATTAGCTACTGCTACTTTTATATGAATGATTAATGTAGATACATAAAAATCATATTCTATATTTGTTTGAAAAATTTGTTTTTCTCTTGGTGTAAAATTTTAATAAGATTTTATGTGGATATAAAAGTTATTGCAGGTATATTGAAGAATTTTTTTTACGCAAATGAAAAAATCCTGAAAATGCTTAATGTAGATAAAAACTATGTATATAAATGTTTATGTTATCAGTTTATTGAAAGTGACGTTATCAATATTCAACTAATCATCCAACCAATTATATTAGCGAAAAATTTTCAGCTAATTTCTAATTTCAGCAATCACATGTCTGTAATTTGCATATTTCTTGAAAATACCTTTTTTCTGTAAAATGTAATTACTGATTTAAATTTCAAAAATCTCACTTAAATTTTGAAAATCCCACTTAATTTTTTTGTTAGAGTGGTAGAATCCCACTCATTTTTTTTCCTTAGTGCGAACCCTGAGTTTGCACATGAAGCGACATTTTTTTAAATAACTATCCTCCCCCTTTTCTCTATCAACAAAAGTGCAACAACTTCTTTTGAGAGGTTTTATTTTTATTATTTATTTATTTACTTTTTCATTATTTGATGGATGTTTCTTAGAATGTTTGTTAGCAAAATATGTGAAAAAATATTTTGTAGGCAAAACAGCATTTTTACTTTAATTCGTAGTTTGAAAATTTTAATCGGATTTAAAACATTTTTAATCGAATTAATCAACCTGATTAACTCGATTTAAAACATTGATCGGGACTAAGAATTGATTGATTAACCGAACCGATTAATTGGCACAGCCCTAGTTTTTATACATAAGATTTTTCTCTAAAAATGCCAATTTTGTGATTAAAGTTATTTTTTTAAAAGTTTTGCCTAGTTTTCCTTTATTTTTTTGATTGAATACTTAATGAAGATTAAATTCCATGTTACTCTCAAAATCAGAGATCACAAGGTGACATAAATCAGAATTGCTGCCAGACTTTGAAAAGCATCGCCATGTTATCATTTATCAAAAGAATATTTTGAAAAAGAGATACAAGTTCAGCAGTACAGTAGTGCATTAATCTATCGACTCTTTTGCTGCCCCTTCACAAAATTCAAATCCATAAAATGGGCTCCTTCATAAAATTCAGATTTATAAAAACAGCCCTCCTTTCACAATATTTTATTTTATAAAAGTAATACTTTTGTAAAATTTTTCCATGTTTACAGTATTATTTTTAATGAGTGTCTATACTTGTTTAATAAAATGCTATTAACTTGATATTAAACATTAGACAGAGTATCTGCTAAAATAACAGGTTTCTAGCGACAATTTTTTTTTTTTTTCCCCACAAAAATATTTTGATTTTCCCAAAAATAAATAAAAATTTCACAAAAATAATTTGTTTTTCACAAAAATGGGCCTCAAAAATTAAAACCTGGACGCCCTGAAGTTTAAATGTGTCATGTAAAAGATTTACTAAAAAAAATTGCTTTTTTGGCTTTGAAAATTTTCCAGAAAAACAGTGGAAAATCTTCCACCCCACATCACTACTACTACTAGGAAGGTAGCTTTCTAAATGATGTCTCTAGTGAAAAGTCTTGTTTTTCATAATACTCTACTATATCTGACATTACTGTAACTAATAAAAGAAAAACTGAAACATGTCATATAAAAAATTTTATTAAAAAATGAGTTTTTGTTTAAAATTTCCCGGAAAAACCTAATAGAAAGTTTCCCATACCACATCAATACTAAGATGCAAGATCATTGGTACAGTCAGTGATCATGTGAATCATGACATTATTCCGTTTCATTCATCTTATTGGAAATTCCAGTCACTAGGAAGTCTTTCACTAACATGCAGATTGATATGGAGTTCCTAGCTTCACATATTCACTTGCATACAGCTGAAAATATTGCAAGCTTCAGTCTATTGCTCCTACTGAAATCTGTAACCTATGGATGCCATTTATCAACAAATTTTGGCATCTAAGAACTGCAGCACTTCTATCATCCCAACAGGTGTCCCCACTAAATAATGGACTCTTCCCAGTTTCGTCTGCTCAATCATGTGATAGAGGAAAACAAATAATCAAATTCAATTAAATATTGTTCTTAAGAACAAAAATGTTAATATTTAATATAAAATAAAATAAAAGTAATATTGTGCATTTGTAAACAGTAGAATAGTTGTATTTGTAAATTTAATAATTTTTTAAAAACACTTTATGTGTTTATTTATTTTCAACTGTAAGAATCGATTTTTGTATGTTCTAGTGTAACTATACTACATTAACTGATCTAGCAATAAATAATAGCTTGTTCTTGTGGAATGTTTATGGATTATAATTTGAAATTTTAAAATGTTTTCATTTAATTTAATTGCATAAAGGTGTTACAACAAGTTAATTAACTTAGTTACTGGTCTTAAATGGATTTACGCAGTACGATATTGCACTGTCACTGATTTAATTACCAAAAATCAGAGTATTTAACATGTTCTTCATGAATATCAATAACAAATATAAACTAAATGATGATTGTAAATGTATACAGCAAACAAAAGATGATGAAAAAATGGTATAAAATGGATTAAAAATGATGAAGTATAAAAAAATAACACAGATTAAATACGATTGATCAAAAATAAGAATAGAAAATATGTTATTTCAGCAATCGCTATAGATAAACAAGATTTCGTCTGCTATTTGTTTTTCCTCTATCATGTGACCTCTGACGTCAGGTGGGAAGAGCCCATTGCATGAATGATGAATTTTCGCACAAACCACCTGGATAACATTTTCAGACAACATTAATCCCAAACTTTTATGAGCTAATCATCTAATACATAGTTAATCTTAATATTGTAGCAGAAAAACTGTTTTATTTCAAACTTATTACTGTTCTACTTTAATAATGTAGCAGAAGTAGAATAAAGAAAATAACCTAAATAAAAGTTATTGAAAGCTTTCTCATTTGGATTTTTTTTTTTTTTTTTTTTTTTTTTAAATGGCACTCATTTTTACAAATACATCTTAAAAATTAAATCCCCTTTCACAGCCTGCAATATTCATCATTAACAGATTGCTTACACTATTTAATAACAGTCTGTTTTTAATTTCATTTTTTATCAAATTTAGGCAACTAAAAAATCTCTTTCACAAAAGGTCCTATTGTAATTTATTTTGTGATATTTTTATTATTATTATTATTATTATTATTAGTTGTTGTATTTAATGAAATTCTTTAGTAAAAAAGTGAAAACTTATTTTTTAATTATTGCATTTTGGATAACTATTTAGCATTTTGTGAAAAAAGCGACTGCAGTGGAAATATTGTTTCATAGTCTTATGACATATTGAAAGAACTAAATACTATGTTCTCCTCTCCGTACTCTACCAGCAGCTTTTGTGATATCATTATTCTCCTAATTGAAAGATTATTTATTATAATAAAGCATCACCACACCACACCAAACGAAAATTACCCTTGAAATATTCATTTTCATAACCATTTTACATTACTGGTCTCCAGCATCAACATTTTAATTAAAATAGACTAATAAGAATAAGGCAAATCGATTACAGAATTTAAAAAGTGCTGCTCTGCTTCAAGATATGAGGATATTTAAGATATGAGGATATTTAATATACAAGTCTTTCCATAAATGCAGTAGCGGCACCAGAAATTCCCCGACGGGGGGACACCACCTCCCCGACAGGGGGGCATTACATAAAGAGAGTTTATTATATAAGTGTTTATCAAAAACTGCAATATTGTTAATAATATTACTGTTAATATTTGTGCCATTCCATTTGTTAGTACTCCTCGTGGTTTTGGAGATCATCGTGCCACTGACAGACATTTTATAAAAATATCGTCAAAACGTGTTCTGGACCTCTCAAAACGTGTATATTCATGGAAAACTGGAAGCTGAAAATTTTTACGAATCCAATACTTTCTTCTATTGAATACAGAATGGAAAAACTGGAATGCTCCAAATTTGTACAAGGAAAGAGAAATGCTGCCAAAAGTAGAAAAACTGAAAATTTTGTATTCCCCCCCCCCCCTCGAGAGATTTTAGGAGTATGCCCTGATGGGGGGGGGGTCACAGATTCCCCGACAGGGGGGCCTGTGCCCCCCCCCCCCCCCGGGCTCCCTAGCTGGCGCCACCCCTGCATAAATGGCAAAAATCATGCTTTTTAAATGGTGCTTTCATCACTTTTTCTTTCATCAGCTCATACTTTCTCATCAACCTCAAATTTCTGGCTTAAATTATCATGGTTGTTATTTTACATACACACATTATTACATACTGTACTAGTTTTAATTCAAATGCTGTTGTATACTACTCAAAATTAAAAAATAAATAAGAACAATTGGTCTTTAATGAGTCAAAAAAAAAAAAAAAAAAAAAAGTCATATTTAAATAATTACTTGATAGTTTCGACTATTTGATTTTTTTTTTTTTTTTTTTTTTTTTTTTTTTGGGGGGGGGGGGGTAATTCTTGAATTAAAAGGAAAAATAAAATAAATAATTTAAATATTTGAAAAATCTCACTTCAAATTTTTTTGTTGGAACAGGAAAAACAACATTTTTGTTTTTTGCTATTGCTAAAAATATAATTTTTAAAACATTTATTTATTTTCGTGTAAGAAGCAAGATGCATATAATCAAATATCATGCTTTTAAATCATATTAATATTAAATTAAATCACACTATGTTTTTAATAATTATCTTATCTTATAAATTATTAGAATCTTACTAAATATCTGATTTAAGATTATTTTCTCGTTCGATCGGCACATAATTGAGATCTCTTGCAGCTTTCAATTTTGTCATTTTATCAATTAAAATTATCTATACTTTTAATTCTCGAACTCAAATCTCATATTAAAATTTTACTGAATATCTAATATAATATTTTCTCATATTTAATTAGTACATTATTATTTTTTTTTTTTTTCAAATTAATTCTCCTTCCAGTTACAATAATTCATATTTTAAAGTCATAATAATCCTTAATTATATACGCTGTATTTTTAATATTTTAATCCTCTAATCCTAATAACTGAGATCTTTTACAGTTTTCAATTTTAAAGCGATTTTATTTTTCTAGTATTGAAAATTTATCCGCATTAACAAATTTATAGAGTCAATAATAGTTAAAAAAAAAAAAAAAAAAAAAAAAAAATGAACATTTTTTTTTTTTTTTCAAAAATTTAATTTATTAAAAAATAACAAGTTTAAGTTTTAAAATGTTTAATAATTAAATCTCACTTGAAATAACGATTACAAAACAACAAACTTGAATCTGCAAATTACGCAATAAATTTTCAGAATACAAAATTATTAGCTCAGATTATTTAATAATAGTTTATTTTAAAATAAATGTAAATTAAGCAAATGATCAACACGTTTTTCCGTTCTAAAAAAAAAAATATATATATATATATATATATATATTTTCATTGTTTGTCGTATAAAATCTATATTTCTTCAATAATCAGCTGATAATACTGCATTAAAAAGGGTCTTTCGTAACAATAATAACCACAGAACGGAACGCATAACAATTGAATGTGACATATCAAATGAAAATGATAAATCTAGATGTAAACATACTATACAGAACAGGTGTAAAACTTAAATTACAATGGAGACCAATTAGATATACGAACCAGATTGCGTGAATTGTCATCATCACTCTCGATACCCATGTTTTAATTTTCTGAAATTGGTAGATAAAATACACTTTTTAATTTAATTGAGAAAAACTCAATTCACATTTTATCCATCGAAAATTAGCCAAAACTCAAATATAACACACAGCTTATTAATTATCATATATCACAGACAATAGAATCAAGTAAAACACCAATGAGCCAGAAACAGAGAGAGAGAAAGCGTAGCCGTAGAAAAGAAATCTGCAAGTGTTTAAAGAAATGCCATAGATGGCGCCGATAAGAGAACTCTATTTGTGAATTTCGTAGGCTTTGGCTTTGATGTAAGTTATTTCGTTCGTTAATAAATAGTACTGAACTGAAGACAGTTTTAGCTTACACCAATGATGCCAGATTGGGGATTTTGTCCCCATTTCGGGGATTTTTTCGGCTTCTGGGGACTTTTTTAGGGACTTAGAGGTCTGCACGGGCCGGGCTTACGGCCCGAGCCCGGCCCGGCGGCCGAATTTTTTAATTTGCTTTCGGGCCGGGCCGGGCTCGGGCTCAGTTTTTTTGTGTATACGCGGGCCGGGCCAGGCCTGAATGAAATTTTCTCCGGGCCGTGTCGGCCCGAATCTTTTTCTGGTTTCCTCGTTAATCAACGAAAAAGGAAAATGATAAAATATTTCTTCAGTCATTTATTTTACTTAATTTTACAGGCTGGTATGCACTGGTATGTCACAAAGTTTTATTTTGTTAAAAAATGTCTGTAACTTCAATTTAATTGTCTATCAGTCTGTATTTTCGAAATCTGATTTTTCGCAAATATTTTTAGTATGCCTCGAAATTAATATATTTTATTTAAAGTAATATTAGATAGTATTGTTTCCTATTCAAAATAGCATGCATGTCATTACCAGTTTGCGTACATGTACATAACAAAAGAAATTAGATATGTTACTCTGTATAAGGCTTTGTTTCCTATGATCTGTTGAGTTTAGGTGGTATGAAGGCTATAAAATCCTTCCGCTGTAACTTTTACTCTAAGGCTCTTTTTTCTTTTCTCCAGTGAATGAAAGTAGCATCATTTTTATCTTGGGCAAAAGCAACTTTTCTATTGTATATGGTTGGATCAACATTAAAGTTTTGTTTGCCGGATCTCATGAAAGATTCGGATACATTACGGTATATAATAGGAAATAGTTGAAAGTGCATTTTTAGTAGTATTAACCATTTTAAATACCTTCCTATATTGTTTGATGAATGCTAATATTTTCGATTTGACTTTCTGTTTGTCTTTGTGCCTTGTCTATAATAATGAATTTCTGTTTATATATAATTATCTTGTAAAAGTTCAGCTGTTTTGTTAAAGAACGTACTATTGGTTGGTTATATAAAACCTCTTCAAAACACATACTAAAAATCTTTTTCACAGAAAGGCATGCATTTTTTTTTTTTTTTTACATATTTTTGAATCGGGCCTGTTAAAAAATAAACGGGCCGGGCCGGGCCCGGGTCGAATTTTTTGATTTCATACCGGGCCGGGCCGGGTAAACAAAGCCTTCGTACGGCCCGGGCCTCAAAATTTCGGCCCGTGCAGACCTCTAGACTGAATATTTGTGGGGAATTGTGTGGGGATATTAGAAATTTTTGGGGAGAAACCTGGGGAATTTTTCAACTTTTTTTACTTTAAATTGGTCTACTACCTGATTGTTCACGTTCACAGTTGTGAACTGTAGGGATTTGTCCTTACGCGACTTTTGGCAGTTTTCTTTAGTATGTAGGGACTTTTTTGAGGTGCCATTTCTCCTTAGGACATCCTCAGAAAATCATGAGGAGCCGTCTTTAGGGGTGTTGTAAGTGCGACAGGTGCAGTCGCAGAGGGCCTCGCGCTTTAAAAGGCCTCGCACTCTATTTTCTAAAAAAAGAAGAAAGTGTACTTGTGTTGTTATTTACACGCGTTTCCTTTTAAAAGTAAAATTTTTCTATAAATAGTATATGTTAGGAGCGAAAAACAAGTGCTGTAATTCACCTACATATCGCTAAAACGGGATCAGAACCAGGAACCAGCATACTTTGTTTTTAGGCTATAAGCCCCGTTCACATGAGCAGTTTCTACCCGGGTCAAACCCGCGTCAATCTTCGCGAAGCTGTTCACATACTTCCATCCCGCGTAAAAGCAGGGTTAGACCAGGGTCATTTTTCCTCCGAAATCAACCCCGCAATATACTAGGGGATAAGCACTGAGCTGAAGAACAACTGGAGCAAATGCTTCCAATACTTTTACACAGTGTTCGTGCGTGCCAGTTTTTCTGCAATCTTTCGCCGACCTTGTATGGCAAGCAACATTTGTCGGGTCATCTATTACTATTAAAATCTTTAAAGAATTAAAATTTTAAATTGTAATGTCATGTTTAGCATATGGTTGTTCGAACTGACAACCTTTACACAATTTTACTTTGAAATATAAATATATCAAATGCTTTTTGCCATACAACGCTCGAAAGACAAACCTTCAAAAAACGGCACGCGAAAACCGGTCTAGCATTTCCTCCAGTTGTTCTTCAGCTCAGTGGGGATAAGAGGGAATAACCCGCGAATTACCCAGAATGCTTTTCGCTTGTTTCTTTCTGCTTCAATACTGGGACAGCGAATTGCGCACTATTTTCAAGAGATAAACTGCGTTCTTTTTTATTATTTTATTTTATTATTATTTTGTGTTTGCGTATTGTTCTGTGAAGTTAATTGAAGAATAATAATACTAGAGGAAGGAATTTAAAATAATGCGTGGATATTATATAAATGAAAAATACAAAACGGGCACAGTGTTTTGCACTTTTCGTTTTTCCTTTTTTATTGAAATTTCTAAAATTCTCAGTAAACTAACATATAGTAAATTAATATTGTTTTACAATATGAATAATTTTTTTGTATTATAAAGGTTATTTAAGGAAATGGTAGACACATTTTTTTTTTTTCTTTTGTAAATAACTTCTTAGGATTATAAACATTTTGTATGCATATGCATTGGAATATAACAATATTAAGTATTAAAATTTCTCAAAAACTATTTAAATTCAATAAAATTAAATTAAAAAATTATATATTTTTTAAAAATTAATCCTGCTAAACAATTTTTAACATTTCTCTTTATTTTACATTATTATAATTTATTTAACAATATATTCTAAACATGTTTGAATATTGCTTTCTCTATTAATTGATAAAATAATTTTTGAAAAATGTTTTTATGTTTGCATATTAATTTTTTTCATTTAATTTCCAGCATTCAAACAATATATATATATATATATGCATACATATATAATCATTTTAAGAAATTAATTTATCAGTCAATCTTTAATATATATATAAAGATTTAACTTACCAATGAATTTACAAAGTAATAACCAAATGTATTTATAAAATATTTCTGAGTTGCTGTAAAATATTTAAAATCCATTGTACACACTAGAGCCTGGACTGGGTGGAATGTCTTTTAGGGGGACTTTCTAAGGGAAACTAGCTCATACTCATGGAAGTTTTAGGGAAAACGACGGAAAACTATTAAGATCAGACCGACGATGGTTCGAACCCGATACCTATATTTATTCGCCTAATAGTATGGCCAATATATCGAATTTTGTTGGGTTAATAACAGTTATAAGAACTATATATATTTTTTTCCTGGTAGGAGGAAGAGAAGCAATTTTAATTATATAAACAGAACAAATTTATAATACCTATATCTTGAGTTCACGTATAAAATTTAACTTTAGAAGTGGGTTATAAATAGATAAACTATTTGGGAACAGATTTGAATAATATATATTTCATAATCTGTTTTATATTTTACTATATTAGAGATTTCATTGAAAATTTTCTTTTATAGGTAATTGTATCCCATTGCTACTGTTCTTACACACACACACACACACACACATATATATATATATATAATTATCGACATATTTAATCCAAAAAAAAAAATTAAGTAGTGGTGTGAGCATTAAGGCTGATTGATATCACAAGGGCTCTAGGCCTAGGTGGAATGCCCTCCACAAAATTATTTTAAGAGGTTTGGATTTTAGTTTCGGATTATTTAAGAGGTTCCGTGATTTTCTATTGAATTTTGGTTTTAATACTTTTGGTTACAGAATATTTTTAATTACAAAAGGAGTTTTAATAATAAAATATATATGCACAAAACTCTAATTTATAGTTTTTATTACAGATGCACAAGAATACTTTTTTTTTTTTTTTTTTTTTTTTATGAATTCTTATTTCGATGCATAATAAAAGATAAAGATTTATGAAAGATTTATGTTGAAATATTTTTAAGAATATCTATTAGTTATGATAGCAAGAAATGAAATAAGTATTTGACCTAGTATTTATTAATGTAGTAATATTACTTTAAATCTTTAAGGTAATAAAATCTGAATTAAAAGTTTAATCATTTATTTTATTATTTAATGCATTTAGATTTAATATAATTATAATGCATAATTTATTCTAACTAATTTAAAATCAAAGTATTGTAAAGTTAATTATATTAGTATTCAATTGACTAAGTTTAATTGTAATAACAATATAAATAAAACTAATATCAAAACTTATTTTATTTCCCGATCCCGTTTACAATCTTAATATTCAAAATAATATTAATAATTAAATTTCTAATACATAATATATATATATATATATATATATATATACATATATATATTTACTACATATAAAAAAGATACTGAAATTTTCATGTTTAAAAAATTAAATTCAGAATGATTTGTTTGTAATATTAAATTTGCATTAAAAACTTAATGTAAAATTAAATATTAATAATGAAGAATAATATAAAATATATAATCCTAAAATTAAATAATGTATGTAATCCTTTTATTCTCAGCTGCTGTCAAAGTCAAACATGAAATTAAATTCACGTTTTCGCGGACAATACGGTTTCGCTTCTTTTCTCCGAACTCATGCGTTAATCTTGCAAACAGCCAATCAGAATTCAAGAAACGTATGACGCTGCTACAGTGATTTTTAACCAGGGTTGATAGTGTGAACAGCCTAAATTTTGACTCTGTAAAACCCCGCTTTTCAAATTCCCAGGTCGTTTTGACACGGGTTGAAGTTGCTTCATGTGAACGGAGCTATAGAAATTTTAGTAATCATTGCTTAGGCATCGCCCGCTGAATATCGGTGACACTACACTCAGTACTGTTGCCTCATACCTCTTCTTACCAATATATACTCATTCAGTAACTGCTGTTGTTCCATCGCAGCCCATTTTTTTGTGTCATGGGGAGAGCGTTATAATACTCAATATTATGGTTTATTCTCTTTCAGTATTCAGTAACTGGTTGCCAATACCTGTTCTACTTTTCGATTATAATTTTAAAATTCTGTACCTGAATTTTTTAGTATATTTGTGGCAATTATTTCTGAAGCTCAGATACTTATTTATATATATAAAAGGGTAAACTCACTGATCACTAACTCACTCAACACGGCCGTGGCGATTCTATGGGAGATAGAGTCACAATTTTTGATGAGCAGGTTGGTTTTAGGACTCTGACTCTCACTAAGACGGGATTTTGCGAAATACCCACCCTTTTCCCCTCCGGGGGGAGGGGCAGAAGGCCAAAACCACCTTTATAAGCATAACTCGGCTCCAAATTACTTCACGGTGAAGAAATTGCAGATGGGGAGACTAGACGAATACAAAAAAATCATTTTCTGTGATTTTGGATTTTTAAGGGGGGGGGGTGGAAGGGGGGGGGTAAAAATGATTTTCGGAGGCGCAGAAGGCAAAAACACCTTTATAAGCATAACTCGGCTCCAAATTACTTCACAGTGAAGAAATTGAAGATGGGGAGACTAGAGTTAAGTACAAAAAAAAATTCTGCGATTTTGGATTTTTAAGGGGGGGGGGGATAAAAATGATTTTCGGTGGCAAATTTAGCAAGTGCAGATTTTCGAGTAAAATTCTACCAGTAATAGCTCAAAGATACAAAAAAAAAAGAGTCTTCTTGAAGGTATTTTTAAAAACTCATTTTTGATTTTTTCCGATTTTTGATTTTGGAGGGGAGTTACGAGGGGGAAAATTCGACCCCCCCCCTGTTAGCGCTAAATTCATCCGTGGAAACCTATAGGAAGTAAGGTCACAAATTTTAGTGTGTGGCTTATTTACATGTGTCCAACACCCATTGTAACGGGATTTTGTGAAGTCCCCCCCCTTTCCCCCTTGATGGTGGGGGGGGGGGAATAAACACGTTTCCAAGCATAAGTTTGCTTCAAATTATCTCAGTAAGATTTAATTTTATGTGTATGTATTTTATGCATTCCCAACACTCACTATAAAGGGATTTTACGAAATTTCTCCCTCAAAAGCACGCTTATAAGAGTAACTCTGCTGCAAATTATCTCAGGATAGCAATTTTTTGATGTGTAGATTGGTTATGCGTGCTCAAGACACACCCTACAAATGGATTTTGTAAAATTCCACCATATCCCTTTTGGGGGTGGGGGGAAAATCATTTTTTCCATGCGCAACTCTGCTCTGAACTATCTTAGGCGATTTTTTATGCGTGGGCTGGTTATACGTTACCAACACGCTCTATAAAAGATTTTGTGATATTTCCTCTTTCCTTCCTTTGATTTAAGGGCGGAGAATGAGGGTGGGGCAAAAACACGTTTTAAAGAGTAACCCTGCTCCAAATTATCTCAGGAAAGAGATTTTTTGATATGTCGATGGGTTATGCGTACTCAACACACATAAGCTACAAAGGGATTATTTGAAATTCCGTGTTATCCCCCCACTTTTGAGGGTTGGAGGTAAAAAACATGTTTCCATACGTAACTCTGTTCAAAATTATCCTAGAATGGCAATTTTTGATGCGTGGACTGCTTATGCGTATTCAACACACAGTACAAAGGGATTTTATAAAATTACACCCTACCGCCCCTTAGGGGGCGAGGAGGGCAAAAAACATATATTCATGCAATAAATTATCTTAGGAAGGACCTTTTTGATGAGTGGGTCAGTTACATGTACCTAACTCATAATATAAAGAGATTTTGCAAAATTACCTCCCCCTACTTTCCTTTAAGGACGGGGCTAAAAAAAACACGGGGGACGGGCTAAAAAACACGTTTTAAGACATAACTCTGCTTCAAATAATCACAGGATCTCTATTTTTTAATGTGTTGGTTATGTACGTGTATACAACATGAACTATAAAGGGATTTTGTGAAATTACTCCCCCCCCCCTCTTAGGGGTGGGCAGGGCAAAAAACATGTTTTCAAGCTTAAATCTGCTCCGCTCCAAATTACATTAGAATGGCGAATTTTAGTGTGTGGATTTTGATTAAATGTACGTAATATGCACTTTGATGGGATTTTGCAAATCTTTCCACTTTACCCGCGAGGGAGGGGGAGTAAAATGCAGGTAAGGCGTTACCGAAGGCATTGTTGCTTCAGACTCGAAGTGTGGCGTGTGGGAAAACCGCTACCGAAGGTAGCGAGAACTTTATCTCAGATTTTGACTGCTTTCAATGATTTTTATTATTATTATTATTATTATTAGGATATAGTATTTTGAGAATTCATTTCAATATGACCAGCGAAGCAGGCAAAGCCTGCTAGTCAAATGATATTTTAAATTTCATTGAAACTTGAGAAAATATTCGGTTTTATAAACCCCTTTTGTACAGCAAAAGCTATTTCTCTCATTTAGAAATCATATTCAACACGAAGTGTGATTCCCCCCCCCCCCTTCTAAACATATAATCATAATTATTATCTTTTGTATTTATAATTATTCTAACATGCGCCATTTATGATCAATTTTATCAAGAAACTTAACTAAATTGTTTTAAGTTATTATTTTCGTTTCACTTATACTTTGGAAGTAGTAATATCAATCTAATAATCTGCATTATTATTATTTCGTTGTCAAGTTTGGTTTTCAAAATTATTTTCTATTTTTACCAATTTAGAATTTTTCATATTTCGGGAAATGTCTTTGAAGTATCGCGAATTTTATCGATTAGCGACGAAATAATTGCACGTCAGCAATTAATTGTGCTACTGAACGTAAATTTTGACAATTAGCAGAGATATGATTCCATATTTCAAAAATAGGCCACAAAATTATTGCATATTTTTAGAAAAGCTTTCTAGGGAAAAAAAAAAATCGCGATTTTTATAATTTCGGGACGAAATAATCTGAAGTTGTTTGATATATAAAAAATAAATTTGACAATTTGCTGCGAAATAATTCTGTATTTCACAACTCGGCCTTAAATTATCGCGTTCTTCGGAAAATAATTTTGAAATAATACGAATTAAATGTATTAGCGACGAATTCTCGCGTATTTCGGCAACTATTTGTATTATTAAACGTTTTTTTTTTTTTTTTTTTACAATTAGAGGATTGATGGTTCTGCTTTTCTATAACAGGCTGCAAAACTATTGCATATTTCGGAAAATAGCTTTTTAAAAATGTGCGAATTTTACCGATTAGCAAAGGAATAATCTTTAATTTCAGCAAACAGCTGAGTTATTAAGCTTAAAGCTTGGCAATCAGCAGCGATATCGATTGAATGTTTCAGTAAAAGGTTGCAAAATTTTTAAATATTTCGGGAAATGGTTTTGAAAAAAAGCGGGACTTTAATAATCGCGTTTTTCGGCAACCAGCCGCAAAAATACCACGTATTTCAGGAATCTTCTTTAAAAAGAAAAAAAGCGTGAATTTTACTGATTTAGCGGCATACTTTTATCTAAAAGTGACAACCAAAGGTGAAAAAGTGGCTATCATTCTTATGACTCTGGTAACCAGTGGCTACTATTCATATTTGCTAGTCTGCATTATCTAATATGCAAAAAAAAAAAAAAAAAAAAAAAAAAAAAGAAGAAGAAAAATTCTAGATTTGGGAGAATTTATATTAATGTTTAGTTAGAGAATTGTTTGTATGGAAATAAATAGGTCATTTCACTTTTCTTTCTCCCTCCCTCCTTCCCTAAATAAAAGCGTAAAATTATTTTAACAAAAGATCAGATGAATTAACTCTGCACGAAGAAAAGTGTAATGTGTTCATTTCGCCTAAAGAGGAAAAGAGGATTTTACTTCAATAATTGTTAGAAATTCACTGTGCTATTAGACAAATTGTTCAAGTAATAAAATTGCTACAATGTCATTGTTTGTCTATTGATAATTAAATAAAAATACTTATAAACCAGATATTTGCATATAATACATAAATCTCTGGTTGTGTTATAAAACACTTAGTTATTTAAAAATATATTTTTACCTTCATATATATATATATATATATATTGAGATGTTCTGAGCACGATTTTACTATTTTCAGAAAATGTCTGTCTGTCTGTCTCTGTGTATGTATCACAAATTTTGTAGTAGCTGTATTATCACGAACTTTAACCAAACTTGATATTTAGTTGAACCCTGACATAAATTGATGCTGATTAGATTTGAGAATCAATCGTTCAACAAGTGGCGCTGCGATTTCATTTTCTTTAAATTTCTAACATGGCAGTATATAGGACGAAATTCCATACAAATGTATATAATGAAAGTTATAGTATAATTGTAAAATTAATGTGAACTATGTAGGAGCATCACTCGTACCACCACCCGGTGGGGTGTAAATTTTCAGTAAAGTTAGCTTACGAGCACGGATTAACCCTTTCAGGGGCGGTGGCTAGAGGATCTATCCACCTACTTTAGAAATTTTTCTCTAGGTGTGCAGTGGCTACTTTTTCTATCCACCTTTATGAAAAGTTAATGTGTACTTCTACAATTGAAATAGAGACGGCAGCACTACAGTAACTTTAAGTAGGATGTGCCTATGACTTTTTTAAATGAACAAGTTGCGGGAAAAATTTTTTAAGTTTCTTTTATACATTTTTATGAAAAATAATTTTTTATTCAAAAGTATTTGGTAGTGTAAATATACTGTAATGCACCTTTTAAATACAACAGATTTACATATTATCTTAGATCATTAATTTTGTTTGATTTTTAGGAGCATCCTTTAGGTGGATAGACCCTCTAGCCACCGCGCACATATGTCAGGGGAGATACCATAAGACAGGTTCTGCTGGGGAAAAGAATCTCAATTTATTTTCCCTTGAGATAAACAAAGAGAGTCTTTTGGGGTTAGTGAACTGTGATAAATATAAACAGTAAGGGATAGCAGAATGTAAATACAGATGTAAACAAGCGTGGGAGGGTTCTTACAAAAAAGCTAGTCAGTATTTCTGTTTACAGTATAGAAAGAGGCTGCTTTTTTCTATTGCTCTTATATCGTGATTTTTAAAAATAAATTTTTATTTCCACAGCTTTTAAATTTAGTTAATTTCTCTAAATAATCTTAAATTAAATGTATATATCTTAATTTTTATCACAATAATGCCTAGAAAAGGCTTATCTTTGGATGAAGCTATTGCTCTGTTTGAAGAGCTACCCTCAGATGATGATTCTGCAGTATCTGGATCAGGAACAAACAAATTTTAAAGAACATTAATATTTTAAAAGTTTTCACATTTCTGTGTATGCAATTTGTGAATTGATTATTTCATTACAATATGAAGGTAAGAAATTATGTCTTTTAGTTTATGTACTGAATCAATTTCAAAATTTATTGCACTTACAATATAATTGAATAACTATAATTTTTATTCCTTAAATAGTGAATAATTTTTTCTTATTACTAATGCATAGAGGTTTCTAAACAAATTTTAAACAGCCCATATATGTGTGTATATATATATAATAAATCATTAAAAAAGGATAAAACATTAAAGGGTTAAGAACGTCTAGCCACCACCTACAAAAAAATCCCCACATGCTGAATTTTTTTCTTCATCAAATATGACTTGTAGGGGATGTTTACTTTATGATGTATATATATTTAAAAGGAAATTCAATCATTTTTACTTAGTGCCCCTGAAAGGGTTAAGAGAATCTATAGGATGATAAACGAGATAGGGCAGCCAGCGCGGAAAACGGAGCTTTCTTTTCCGCATTAATTCAGCCGAGTAGAGGAAAACGATCCGATCGCCGCCTGGCGTAGAATCTTTGAAACTTATCGGAAGAAAGTGAAAGCCCGCCCCTTCGGCTTCTGTCATCATCCGATTTCCGAAAAAGACCAATGAACCGCTACAAATTTAAACAAACGCGCTGATTGGTGGATTCTCGAGATCTGGTAGCCCTCTATATGTAAGATGAAAATTACTACCTTTCCGTAACATTCGTTATATATCCAATAGACTCTCCTAATCTGTGCTTACGAGCAAGCTCGTCAATACGTTCAAAACGAATGGTTGAATCGTAGAGTTGTGATAATTTAAAACAATGTTATTGATTTTTTTTTTTTTTTTTTTTTTTTTTTTTTGGTGAAAATTAATGTTTACTCACTTTCAGCATTTAGTGTTATACTTCTCTGAGATAAAAATAAATAATAATGTAATAAATAATTTGTTATGTATAGAAGAAAATCTTGTGGTGGGTGGACACAATATGCTAGTTAAAAATGAAGTTTTACGCATGTGCAAGTTTAATTTTTGACCAAAATTGATTTCATGTTTATTACTCACATGTAAATAATGGTAATAATACTTAAAAAAAAATCTTTTTTTGTCAAAAATAAATAAATAAAAGAGAGAGGGGGGGGAGGGGTGTGGGGGGAAGAAACAGAGAAATTTTTTTAGCAAAGGATAATATGAATTCAGTCTGAAGGAAGATACTTGCATAAGAAATTTGCACATCAAAAATAACAGTTCACGGATTTGATCGCATAAATAAACGTGATACCAATAGTAAAATTATTTTAGAAAAATATCAGATGCATTCACTGTGAAGGAAGAAATATATGTAATGAACTTAAAGAAGTTTAAACTTGTAATTTTCCTAAGTTTACAGGATTATTATTATTATTATTGAATAATGCGGGCCCAAAATTAACCCCACCCCACATCTGAACGACTGCCTTATATAGGATGATTGGTGGAATATAAATATATATATATATTGAAAATATATATATATATTTATATATATATAAATATATATATATATATATATATTGGGGTATATATATATATATTTGGGGTGAAATATATATATATATATATATATATATATATATTTCATTCATTCATTGTGAAAAAATGCAGGGTGTTTAATTTTCGAAAAAAGGGCCTCGCAAAAATTTTCGCACTGGGCCTCGCTTTTCCTAGGGACGGCTCTGCATGAGGATGAAAAAACATTCTACGAACATCCTAGCGCCCGTTGTTATACACATACGGAATTTAGTATAAATACAATTGATTATATTAGAGGGTTTAATAATACATCTTCCTTCACGAATAACCTTGGGAGAGCTGATGAAACTAGACTCACTTCACGCAGATTTAAAAAATTTCCATTAATGTGCATAAAAAGTTAATTAATTAGTGTAAAATTAATTTATTAAAAGTTTATTAATAAGTGTAAAATTAATTAAAAGTTAATTAACTAGTAAAAGTTATTCTTGTATTTGGGGATTTTTTTCAAAAATGAGCTTCATTTGGAGAAAAATTTGGGCTTAAATCTGATAATTATTTAGATATTTTTTGTTGGGGATTTTTTTGAGAAAACCCCCTGATTTGGGGAAATTTGAAAGCCAGTTTGGGGAAATTAACTGTCGACCATCTGGCAACACTGGCTTGCAGACAGACACACGGCACACATATGGATGATTGTTTTGGCCTCACTTGCGCACTTTCGGATTCGGAATCTTTCTGCTGGAAAGTGAAATATGGATAGTAAGAGAAGTATGTAGTTTGTTTAGCTTCTTCCTGCCTGTTCATTCCTTACGAAAATCTATTAAGGAAAATGAATTCTTCATAGCCTAATCTAACATTCTTTTTTAACAACTCCTGCCTTAATGATTTTTTACTGACACTTATATTTTCCTATTATTCAAATGATTAATTGCTTGTTAGTGAGGATTTTCGTAACTGCTTAACATTCATGCATTTTTATTCGAACACCGAGTTATTTGGACCAGATGCTACCAGAAATAATGTTCTTTCAGACTGGATGCTACAATCTTTGATGAGAGAAATGTCAAAACCAGAAAATAATATCAATGCTTTGTCTTGGCGTCGTTTGCATCTGAGCAGAGCAAAGTTAAAAGCATCTAGTCGCACGTCTGCCCTTCTTTCTGGTTTCGCCATGGTAAATATTAAAGTTTTCTTAAAATTATTTTGTTCAAAAATAGTGATATTTATTATATTTTTTTAGATTAACATGTGCATGCTATTTATTTATTGTTGTATCATTTTATGTTCATTTATTTAAACACGATTCACTTTTAGAAATTTTGCTTTAATATAATTCAATTTAGACATTAAATATTAGCCAAATTATTTTGTAATCAAAGCCAAAAATTACAAAAACTTAACACAATTGTTTCGGATCGAAATAATAGCACAACCCTTCATCAGTAAGCAATACACATTTTGTCAAAATTGTAATACTGAAACAACTAATAATCGACATCACTTATTGTAAAAGGGAAATTGATATACAGTAAAACTTCAATCTATCGTTCCCGTATCCATCACTTTTTCACATTGATCGTTTTATTTCTATGGTCCCTGCACAAATTGTACTTAAATACTGTTAACGAAACCTGCATGAAATATCGTGCTTCAAAAGGTCCTTTTCTCACATTCATCGTAAAACTTTTCTCCTAACCTTGTAAAACTTTTTAACTGAAGGTTAAGCATACCAGCATAGAGACTGGAATTAGTGCTTTCATCCTAAAATAACTTTTTTACCCATTTCCATTGAGGATCAAAATTGTGGTCTTCGGACCATCTATTCATTTTGTAATTTCAGTGTGGCAGAAAGTAATGTCTTCAGTAATCCAGAAAATTGCTTCGTAAAATGCAGTTACACGCGAGAAAATGATGATAGGGATAATGCAGATGAAGAGTTAGGTGAAATCCCAGTCTGCGGTACTCCTTGGTACTTTGACGACTTTTGCTGGTGTGATCCCTGCTAGCTCGTAGGCATGATTTACTTTTCAAGATGGTGGCTGGCTGTTGACGTTGATGATCATTTTCACACACAAATTAAATTGAAATTTTTGATTGTTCTGTAATTTTAAATACAAAAAAGATTAACAAACTTATATTTAAATGTAAATCACACCAATGAGCTAACGTGAATTGCACCAACAAAAGTCGCATTCAATATAATAAAAATAATACTAAAATATATATTATTAAAAGTAAAATATTTAAATTTAGACCTTTTTTTTCCCCCTCCTTCTGTAGATTGCTGATGTCGGTATTAAGAAGTATGCTCGCTTCGCAAGCATTAAAACTAAAGAAAAGAAAAAAAAAGCACTGGATGCCGCTGATTTGTCATGTACGAAAATATGAACTACCACAGTCAGTATGCTCGCTTCATGATTATTAAAAAAAAAAATCACTGGATACCCCTAATTTGCGACACATGAATCAGTAAATGAATGAAAATTTGTAGCGAGCATTAAAACAGAAAAAACGCCACTGGATACCCCTAATTTGCAGTGCATGAATCAGTAAATACACGAAATGCGTATTGCTGCAGTCAGTATTCCGATGCAAGATCGCTACGCGAGCATTAAAAATAAATAAATAATGATAATAAAATAATCACTGAATGCACCTAAATCACGGTGCATGAATCAGTAAATCAGTGTTTCCGCTATGGTAGCATTTTTTACAAAATGCTAAAGGACTTATCCAAAATGAAATAACATATTTTCGCTTTTTTGCTAAAGCATCTTACTAAACACAAATTGAAAAAAAAAAAAAAAAAAAATCTTCGGCAAAAATATTATAACGAATCTTTCATGGAAAAAAAAAAATCGTAACATTGATCAAGAAAAATCCATCGGTTCATGCATATAAGGAAAATCAAATGTTGAACTACGCATAAAAATCTCATATAGGAAATCAATTTGTAAATAAACTTGCGGCATTTGTAAAGTGGTCTAATATGAAAAAAAGAAAAATTATAAATTATAAACCATAAAGCTTTAAATAGTAATAAACAAATTTCACTTATCAGTTTCATTTTTTTTTTTTTTTTTTTTTGTAAGTTATGATTTTATTTTCATATACAGTATAAGCTTACTGTAGTTTTACATGCTATAGTGATAGAGGTCAAGATTCGTGGTCGCCACTCGCCACGTGGCGACCTAATTTGAAAAAGTGGTGTTCCCAAAAAATTGCTGTAATCGCCAATCAGACATGTGATTTTTTCGCGATTTCACCCCCCCCCCCCCAATTCGTGGAATTTTGCGAATTAACTTCTGCTGAACAAAAAAAAAAAAAAAAAAACGCGGATATTGTTTGTTTTAAAGAAAGAAACCCCATTAACGATCGGCAATTAAATTCGCTACAAAAGCCACCCAATTCATAATCTTTCTCCATCCACAATATAAATGTCAATATTCATTTTAAATTTGCTTAATGAGATTCTAGAACCTATAAAGAAATAGAATTGTTAAATATTTCTAGCTCACCTAATTATTTTTTCCCCTCCCCCCATTTTCTTATCTACAACTAGTGATCGGCGATCAGATGTTCTGCAGAATTCTTTTGTTTCCCAGTCTTTCTCCATCCACAACATAAATGTCAATGTTCATTTTAAACTTGGTTTTTTAGATTCTAGAAGTAGAACTGAAAGAGTTTAATATTTCCTACCCATGTAATTAAATTTAATCCCCCCCCCACATCTCCAGATAGTGATCAGTGATTATTTCTAGAAACAATAAAGAGATAGTAGTGCTCAATATTTTCCATCTATTTGCATAACAAAAATAAAATCTTATAAATATTAATAATAATAATAAAAAAAAAAATCTTTTAAATTTTAATTTTAAATTTTAATTTATGATGACTGCATTAGAATGCTTATCCTTATAAGTGTGCTCTTTGGCATTATTTGCTTGTAATGGACTCTTCTTAAAACTTAACATTTAATACTTTGACTTATAATAAAAATTTTTTATTTTAATTTTTAATTTTAATTATTATTGATGACCGCATTATAATGCTTATCCTTATATGTGTGCTCTTTGGCATTATTGCTTGTAATTATGTCTTCTTGAAACTACACACTTAATAATTTGACTTCAAAATAAAATTATTAAAAATTATCTTAATCTTGCTGTTAATACTTCTATATTATCTTAAACTTTACACTTAATAATTTGACTTCAAAATAAAAATCTTAAAAATTATCTTAATCTTTCAGTCAATACATCTTATTTAACTGACTTAATGTTTTTATAGCTAACCGAAAGATGGCGCTTGTACTCAGTAGTCTTGTACATTCTTTCTTCAGTCCTTATCTTAAACGATTTAATTATGAATATTTTTGGTACGATTTAATTTAACTCTACTAGTATTAATTTTAACATTATCATTTAATATTTACTCTGTGTATTTTATCTTTAATGTAATTGTTCTGAAATATTTTCGATTAATCGATATCTGTCGAGCTATTATTTTAACTTCAATTTAGGTTTTGGCATCAACCATTTTTCCAGTTTGTGTTAACTGTTTTCCATGTGGTTACTCAGATTATTTCATGTTATTACTTTGGTTTCCTTTAAGATTTTAATTAATATTTATTTATTCTTTGTTTTAATTTAATTTTTCACTTTTTTATCATTCTTTTTGGTTTTTTTGCTGCATTGATCGGGGCGTGAGATGATATAAATTGCTATGATTAGCAATATCGTTTTACGAAATCATTGCAGCTTTCTCTGCTTTATGAAGTATGCGCCCCTTGAAAAGTATGCTTCTAAGTTTAAGCATTTATATCCAATTGATTATGTGGTTTATTATCTTTTTTTCTCTTTCACTAGTTTAATGGTCCTTTTTTATTATCCTTCAGGTCGGCGTAAGTATTTTAAGTTAATATGGTAACTCATTGGTTCCTTATCTATATCGCAACTTTTTGTGTCATTCTTTCCTCTCTGTTAAATTCAGTTCTATATTTTAGTGTGCTGTTATTGTTTTAGTTCTATTAATTGCTAAATTTTAAGATTAAATTTTATTACGTTATCTATTATATATATATATATATATAACTGTTTAGGTAGTTAGGTAGTTAATTTATTAAAAGTGACATTATCAATGTTCAATCAATTAACCAAACAGTCATGTTAGCAAAAAAAAATTCAGCTATTTTCTAATTTTAGCAATCACATGTCAAATCTCGGATAATATGCCAAAAAGATTTTTTGCCTCCCCCCCCCCTTCCTTTTCCCAAGACTCAAAATAATTTTGTTTTCTTCTAATGATAATCACATCTATTTTCTGTATGGAGATGTCACACTAGGTGAAATTTATTTAGCATTTAAAAGTTGCATTATATGCTACTATAACTACCCTATATGTTTATAAAACTCACTCTTAAAATACTAATAAGAATAAAATCATAAACACTCAAAGGAAATTCAAACGAGATCATATCTTCTCTCAAAAGTCAAATCATTTTTCAATGATTTGATTTCTCAGCCAATTTTGTCTTTCTCCCACTTTCATTTCAGATATTGAAAATTTTAAGCTCGAAAAGTATGGAAGTTAAAAAAAAAAATATATATATATTTATTTTCAAACAATATTTAAAGATTTTTTTTTATTTTTTAAATCTGTGGAAGTGCATAATTTTATTATTATTATTAAAATAATACAATAAAGGCAGGGTTGTTGATTTTTTTGATTTTTTTCAAAAAAATCGATTTTCTTTATTTAAATCAAGATTTATTTGATTTTAATAATTTTTATTATGTAATCATACATTATTGTACAACATTTGTATTTTATTATGTGTATATGTGTGTGTGTGTATATATATATATGCACAATATACACACTATCAATTATTTTACTTAAATTATAAAAATATAAATAGTATTCTATTCCCATAGAAAAAATCCATGTAGGCATTTATTACCAATATTTTTATTAAACATGGTATCTTCATAATAAGTGTAATTTTATGGCAATCATAAATGCGGTAGTATGAACCACTCAACTTGTAACTTTGACTTGTAGCTACAATTAATGTATTGAAATAAAGTAAAATCTTACCCACAGTATTGAGCACGTAAAATAACTTTGGAAAAGGATAATTCAATAGGAAAAATGATATAAAACTAAAGCAATGGATTAAGAAAAAGAAATTTTTACTCATAGTTTCTAATCAAAATAAAAAGAATAGGGAATTAAAGGGAGAAAAAAAAATATTATATCCTAAAAATTCTTACTTAAGTTTAACAAATAATATCATTTGAATCAAGAAAAATTTTTCACACTTTACCCATTAACAGAATTCACATTTTCATTACCGTCTTAATACTATCACTTATTCTTTTATCTTTTTTTATATTTCAGGGGTCTGTTCAGAGGCAAACCTGGGTCCATTAAAGGACCTTTCACAAAATTTTATATCTTAAAAAAGAACCCTTCACAAAATTATTTATCCCAAAACAGGACCCTTCACAAAAATTTTTAGCCTAAAAAAGATCCCTTCACAAAAATTTTCTCCTTTTAGACCTTTGATAACTCTCATTTTCAAAATTAATCTTCAGTGAAACGAACATACACTGCCTGAATAATCGGACGTACTCAATTTCTAATTTATAAAGGACTTCTGTGCATATGTGTGAGTTTAGTTCTATAAAACTGAACTGTCATTGTCAAAAATTAAATCTTAATTGTAATTTTATTTTGCAAAATTACATTTTTCACAATTTTACAAAAAGAAAACCCTAGCCAAAAGTTTGTGAAGAACATTATTTTCACACTAAATTTAGATTTACGAAATTACGTGTAGAAATTTTCACAATTTCACAAAAACAGGACCCTGTGTGAAAAGTCTGGACAGACCCCTGTATTTAGAGGGTACAATTCATTAAACAAGCAGTGAGAGCAGCCTCGAATTACAGTTAACTGGTTGTGGTTGTATGTTGTTAAATTAAAAGGTTATATGATGTTTTTAAAACTTTAAACACTACAATGTAAAATATGCTATTTTTTTTAAAATATCATATGAGACATTGTTAAATGACATAAACTGGTATGAGAGCTAAATAAACAAGGAAATATTTTCTTTTTGAAATATCACCCACAAGGTGGGCAAAGGCGAACTGGAATATATGTATAACATCAATTAATGAATTGTATACTAATTAAATATTTACAATTCATACACCAGTGCTTGTATAAATAATTAAAATATAACGAATTATTAAAATATATAATATGTATAAAAATAATTTTAAAAAGTTAAGGTATAATTTATTTTTGTGTTTATTAATGTTGCGTAGTAGAGATGAATCTAAAGTTAAGAAATGAGAAATATTAGTTCGTCTAAGGAAATATTTTGTTATATTTTACGAACTTTTTTTTTAAATTTACATAAGAAATAATTAAAAATCTCATTTTTAAAAGTTAGATAAACAATTTCATTCCAATAATGCCAATGACTTTGGTATTTAAAAAAAATTGATTTAAATCAGTGATTTTTTTCAAAAAAATCAATTGATTTAAATCATGATTTAAATCAGCGATTTAAATCAGTTGATTTAAATCACTACAACCCTGAATAAAGGCCACTATTTCTTAATTTTCCGACCATATCATCTGCATTTTATGCCTTTATATGTATATAGATATATATTTTTTAATTATGTGTGTGAATATCAGGTACAACGTCAACTCGCGAGTGGCTACTGAGTTAATCATGTTCAGTGGCCACTGGCCACTTACAAATATTGTAAGTCTTGACCTCTATATAGTGATAATTATATCTCCAGAAAAAGAATATAAGTTGTATCTAAGATGTTCATATTGCTTTTACAGGGGTCAATCCAGGCAAAAATTGGGTCCCCTTTGCTGCCCCTTCACAAAATTCCACACCATAAAAGAAGACACTTCACAAAATTCAAATTTATGAAATGAGCCCTTCACAAGATTTTGTTTTACAAAAGCGATCTTTTTATAAAATGTTTCCATGTTTTCAGTAATTTTAATTAATTGGTTGGTTCAATGAAACTATGTTAATTTGATAATAAACATTACTTAGAATGACTGTTAAAATAGAAGGTTTTATACACAATATATATCAGGGCGCGAAATTTCTGCTAGCCAGCTCGCCATTGGCGAGTAAAAATTTGGTCTCGTTATAGATAGAATTCTTACACGATACGGTGACAGAAAACATTATTTTTCTAAATTTAAATATGGCAAAATCTTGTCATCGTATAACCTCATATTTAATCTCTCCTTTTTAGATTCTCGGAGAGCTGAGTCTGTGTGTGTGTTGTCAGAGATCATTCCAGCATGGTAAAGGAAAAATGCTTAGTGCATACCATTGAGTACATACATAAAAGTTTCGATCTCTTCGGCAGTTTTGTTTTTTTCTCCAAGCAGAGTGACAATAGACGAGCAGAGAGCCTCTCTTTGCCCGTCGCCCACTATCCAAGAGAAGAGACGCGCAAAAGTTTGCCTATGCGATATTGTCACATGAAAATGAGCCCGAGCCCTTTTAAAGATACTGTCTATGTTTATTTTGTTAAATAACGATAAAAAAAAACAGTTCATACTTTCCAGTTTTTTACTGAAACGCCAATGATTTGTACTTGTAATGATTTGTAAGCAATGATTTTATCAAAAAAGTTATTCCGAAATGGCTATTTCAAATGACAACAATGAACAAGTTATAAACATCGACATTCCGTCTGATTACAAAAATAAAATGGACAAAAAAGACATTTCTAATATAAAAAGTTAAGTAAAGAAGTAGATAAATAAGGAAGCTTAATCTTTTATAATAAAAAGATTTTCACAGGATAGTGTTTGACAAAGAATTTTTTTCCTTCTTTTTTTCTTTAACGACTCTTTGCATTTATGTTATTAGATATTTTAATATTTTTCAAGTCTCAAATACAATACATTATAATGATTTTCAATTATATATGATTATGAAACGTGGGGATATATGATACACTTTTAATATATGTAATTTTAGACATATTTGTAAAATGGTTAGGAAAAATAAAAAACCCAAAATGCATTAAAAAATAAAAAAAGAATGACAACCCTATTTTGTGGCGAGTAAAACTTTTTTTCGGCGAGTGTAACCTGAGTTGAAATTTCGGGCCCTGATATATATATATAATATATATATATATATATATATATTTTTTTTTTTTCACAAAAATAAATAAAAATTTCACAAAAATATTTTGTTTTTCACAAAAAGAGGACCCAAAATTTAAAACCTGGATTGACCCCTGTTTAAAAAAGTTTACAATATAAAATAATAATCTAAAAAGGTTAATATTTTTCATGTCTGCGAATAAATGTGTTAAAATATATGCTTGTACTATATTCTAATTGATCTGGTTACAGTGGTAAGTGCAATTATTAATTACTTTTTTGTTTTTCATTTCTAATTAAAATTTTTTTTACCTTCTGTGTATAACTCTTTAAAAACCTGATTGAAAACTTTTAATTTACAAATGAAAATCAAACATATCGAGGCGTTTAGAATAATGTGTAAACTGATATTAATTTTTTTTTTTTTTTTACTGTTTCTGGCATTTTAGCATTTTGCTAAAGCTTTTTTTTCTGATTTCAGCTTTTTTGCTAAAGAAAATTTTTACTCAGCTTAAACCCTGCAGTAAATGCATGAAAATTTGTAGCGAGCATAAAAAAAAAAAAAAAAAAAAAAAAGTCACTGGATACCCCTAATTTGCAATGCATGAATAAGTAAATGCATGAAATGCGTACTGCTGCAGTCAGTATTCCGATGCAAGATCACTATGCGAGCATTAAAAATAAATAAATAATGATAATAATCACTGAATGCACTTAAATCATGGTGCACGAATCAAGGTGGAAAAATACCTGAAAAATCTATACTGCAGCAATGACTATCATACCTTCCCCTCTCCCCCCTTTTTTTTTCTTTCTAAATACATGTATAAAGTATACTGAAAAAATTAAATTTTAAACCTTAAAAAAACATTTAAAAATACTAAAATCTAGAATCAATCTCACTTACAGATACCATGACGGTTTCGAAAAGAAATAGAAGTGAAAATAAAAGCCATTTTTTTATCCTGATAATAAGCTATGAAATTATTACTAATATTGTTGAATATTGAAATAGCAGTTTTATTATTTAATATGATACAGGATATCAAATCAGGGACTCGGATATGTTGTTGTTTACTAGAGAAATTTCTCTTTATAAAATTGTTATTAATTAAAACTAAAATTTGATCTTTTTTAAAAGCATTACAGGAATTAAAAAATTTTAGTACACATATATTGAAATTTTTACTGCTCTGTAATATTTAGTAAATATCTCTGCTTATAGATTGTCCGTTATCACCAAAAGTAGCATTTTCACCTATACTCTATTAAAATGTTTATAGTTTGTTTTTTGGTGTTCTGAATGCTGCTGTCAGATATATATCTATTCAGTAAGCTGTTGATTTTAACGTATTGCACTAATAATTAAAAATGGCATTATTATGGATTTTTAGCTTACTTTTTAAGTGTGCAAGTCATATATAATTATCATTAAGTTTAGATATAATTTTAATCTTAAGGTGATATAACCATCATTTTTGTATAATGTAAAAAATGTATATAGTAACACTAAAAACATTACAATTTTTCCCTTTTACAAGGCAATTAGATAGTTAAATTGTTAAATAAAAAAACAAGTAAAAGTATTCATTTTATTAAAAAACTGAACATTCTTTTAAAATATCAAGTAAATTGGAAAATAATGATAAAATTAAGATGTCTTTGGTATTTTTTCTGAATAAAATGATTCATTTCAGAAAATCTTCCTAAAAATTTGTCTTATTATGTAAAAAGGTGCATTTAATGTCAAAACTTCTGTTGTTACACAAAACTGTCTCCTACATGTGCCTTTTCCTTGCGGCAATTTCCTATAAGGCCTCTTTGCTGACTCTGCAAATATCCATGCCTCCAACTTCTAACTTGATACTGCCAGTGCCTGCTGGCCCATTTATTCTAGTTATCACTAATAATAATATAAAATTTTCTAATGTACAATTTCATATTTTAATTAATTTATATAGATGCATTTTGAATATTCTTATTATATTTTTTTAATTTTAATAATCTTAAAGCGCTTTTCTATTATTTGCATTTTTATTATAATTTAAACAGATTCACATGAAATTTGTAAATTGAATAACAGCTAACAATGAATATTAATTTTTATTTTTCATTATATCAATTTAAAAATGTCAAAAGCTTTTTATATATTTTATTTATTTTTTGAAAGGCGTGTAAAAATTAATCTATGTTATGATATTTTATGTAATAAAATAAACTTTAAACTATAATAACTTTAAACTATAACTTTAATAAACTTTAAACTATATTAGTTGGTTCAATTTTAGTTATGTTTCATGAAACTGCTTTGTCAAGAGAAATAATTTAGAAATTCTTTATTCATCAACTAGAGGTCAAGGCTTACAATTTTTATAAGTGGCCAGCGGCCACTGAACATGATTAACTCAGTGGCCACTCGTGAGTCCATGCTATACATGGTATTCACACACATAATTAAAAAATATATATGTATATACACATAAAGGCATAAAACACAGGTGATATGATCAGAAAATTAAGAAATAGTGGTGGCGTTTATTGCATTTTTTTAATAATAAAAAAAAAAATAAAAAAAAATTATGCACTTCCACCGATTTAAAAAAAAAAAAAAATTAAATATTGTTTGAAAATAAATATTTTTTCAGTATTTGAAATGAAAGGGGATGGGAGAAAAACAAAATAGGCTGAGAAATCAAATCATTTTTCAATGATTTGGCTTTTGAGAGACGATATGACCTCGTCTGAGTTTTCCTTTGAGTGATTATGATTTTATTTGTATTAGTGTTTTAAGAGTGAGTTCTATAAAGCGTATAGAGTAGTTATCGTAGCATATAATGCAATTTTTAAATGCTATTAATAGCTATAGTATTAGAAAGAAGATTTTAAAGTTTTAGTAATGAGGAAAAATACATGGACTTTCATAGTTAAGTATTAATTTCATTTTGATATGGAAAACAGCAGGCTATAATGATGACACACTAACAAAATCATGTTATTTCTCATACACAATTCGTGTTTTTCAAGAATATTTACTTTGTCTTATTGAAAAAGAAATGGAAAATAGATGTGGTTAGAATTAGAAGAAAACAAAATTATTTTGAGTCTGGGGGAAAGGAGGGAGACGGGAGCAAAAAATCTGTTTTGGAATATTATCAGAGATTTAATTTTATTAACAGACATGCAATCGCTAAAATTAAAAATGAGCTGAAAATTTTTTGCTAACATGATTGTTTAGTTAACTGATTGAACATTGATAATGTCACTTTTAATAAATTGACTACCTAAACAGTGATATATTTATAGCTTTTATCTACATTAAACATTTTCAGGATTTTTTACTTCACAGAAAAAAATTCTTTAATATAACTGCAATAACATTTATAGCCACATGTGGAAAGGAGGGGGGGGGGGCGTAAAAAAGTAATTATATGCATAGGAAATATTAAACTCTTTCAGTTCTACCTCTAGAATCTAACAAAGCAAGTTTAAAATGAATATTGACATTTATGTTATGGAGGGAGAAAGATAGGGAAACAAAAGAATTCTGCAGAACATTTGATCGCCAATCGCTAATTGGAGATAAGAAAATGGAGGGAGGGGCAAAATTAACTATGTGAGCAAGAAATATTTAACAATTCTATTTCTTTATAGGGTCTAGAATCTTATTAAGCAAGTTTAAAATGAATATTGACATTTATGTTGTGGATGGAGAAAGATTGGGAATCAGGTGATTTTTGTAGCAAATTTAATTGCCGATCATTAAGGGGGTTTCGTTTTTTAAAACGAACGATATCCGTGACTTTTTTAAAAGCAGAAGAAGTTAACTCGCAAAATTTTGCGAATTAGGGGAAAAAGAAATCACATATTTCCGCGAATTCACGAAAAAATCGCATGCCTGTTTGGCAATTGACACAATTTTTTTGAATCGCCACTTTTTCAAATTAGGTCGCCATGTGGCGAGTGGCGACCGTGAATCTTGTTCTCTATTATCAACCTTAATTCATTTTAGATAATTTGGAGTGGAAGGTTGATTTTTATATCAACTATGTGAAAAATACCAGAGTCAGGAATCGTAACCGGGCCATCCGCACATTAAGCGGAAGGCCCAGGTTCGATTCCCAGCTCTGGTATTTTTCATGTAGTTGATATAAAAATCAGCCTTCCACTCCAAATTATCTAAAAAGAGAAATAATTTAAATTTTGTTTCCCCTTTTGTATGAAAAGTTTTTTTTTATTTTTCTATAGGTTGCCATGGTTGAAGTTCAGTTATCTAACAAAATACCTACTGGTCTTTTAATTGCATTCAGTATATGTACAACTTTGTTAGTTGCTGTTCATTTACTTGCATTGATGATATCAACCTGTATTCTTCCAAATGTTGAAGCTGTCGCAAGCATACATGGATTGGCAGCTGTTTCAGAGTCACCTCATGAAAAGATGCATCACTATATTGAAGCTGCATGGGCATGCTCGACAGTCTTTGGTATTCTTTTATTTTTGGCCGAGATTGCTATTCTTTGTTGGGTGAAATTTTATGATTATAGTTTACATGCTGCGGCAGCCGCAACCATAATACTTATCCCTGTTGTTATTATATTTGTTGTGTTTGCTGTTCATTTTTATCGGAAGCTTGTTGCTCATAAATATGAGAGATCTACGCAAGGACTTAGAGAACTTGAAACTATGGTTACACAGCTACAGACTAATGGGACTGAATTATCTACCAATGGACCGTATATGATGGCAGTTTGAGTATAAATTATGTTCATTTATCATATTGTTGTGTCACGTTGAAATATAAAATACCTGACAATGAAATGTTAAAAAAAAAAAATAAAGAAATTTTTTTATTTGTTATCGATTTAAGGGTAATTTTTTTTTTAAATCAAAAATATAAATGTGATAATATGTATATTATTTTTTACTGTTATTTTTTTATTTTTATTTTCTTGTATTTATTAACAGAGTGAAATTTTTTCTGTTTTTTATGTATTCTTTGTTGTAAACTTACCTTTTGCCTACTTATTTATTTAATTTTTGATATATTAGTTCTACCGAAAAGTTCTGTCCATTTCATTAAAAAAACTGACATCAGAAATTTATATTCAATAATTATTCATACATTTTCCCATGTACTATGTTTGCTTTTGTAGCTCATAAATGGCACCACCGGAGGACAGTTTCTTGGTCAGCTTGTCAATTTGTTTCAAAGTTTATGAAAAGTTGAAATTTTTTATTTAAATAGTAATATTGATACACTATATATATATACAGTATGGAACCGTTTATCCGGAATCCAGTTATCCGGAAAACCAGTTATCCAGAATTATATTTTCAAACAACTAACTTCCAATGCATTAAAAAAAAAAAAAAAAATTTACAGATTTTTTTTTTTTTTTTAAATAATTGTTTAACATTGTAATCTGAAACAATTAAAAGAAATACTTAATAAATAATAATTTCATTTAATTTTGTTATATTTATTTAAAAGAGGTATTTATATATTTGGCATGGAATATAAGTTAAAGGTCATAATGTACAATGTAAACTGAAAAAATAAGCTTTTAGTTCTGAAAAATGTGGATAGATGGAGCCACTTATTTTATTATTTTATTTACTGGAGAGGGGAGGGAGGTGATAATTAAAATCAAATTACCTTTAAAATATTATAAATATTTTGCACTTTCATGGACATTAAAAAAACGAATTTTCATAAGGAATATAAAAAGAAAAGCCTGTAAAATCAGGTCATAATTTTTTAATCTTTAGTAATATTCAATGTTTTAAAATCACTGGCTAATCATGTTTAAAAACACTGGATTTGGGCAGATTTTTATTTTTATAAAAAGTTAAGTTTCAGAGATTTTTTTTTTTTTTTTTTTTTTTCACATTTTAAATTTTGATTAATAATTTAACTTGATTAAAAATTATTTTAATAAAAATAAAATAAAATCAGGTTAATTAAGTATTTAAATTTGATTAATTGATAAAATATATTAATTTTTGATTTAAAATAGTTATTTTAAATGAGAACTATATGCAATAATTCTGATTTATAAGGCTTGCTTAATGAGCAACCAGTTATCCAGAATAGTCTTGTAAAAGCCATTCTGGATAATTGGTTCCCTGCTGTATAATTAAATACATTCGTGCATTTTTAAATTGCTGTAAATATTTTTTATTGTTCACTATCATTAAACTCTCTTTTTCTGACTGTAATGGTATCCTTAAACTTTCTCTCTAGTGCTCATGCTCTTTTTTTCCATGATTTTAACTGTACATCCCTTTACCTCCCCATCCCCTTCCTTTTTTTGAACCATCACAAACCTATGAAGATCTGTTCTATTGTCTGGTTGTGCACATGTGGGTTGTTCTGAGCCGGGGCTGCGCAAGCATAACTCCTGGATTGCTTTGGAGTATCATATAAATATTTATACACAAAAATTTCCGGCATTAGGCTTTTATTATTATTTATTTATTTAAATACACAGAACTTTCTAGTAGACCTAATATATATCACTTGATAAAAAAAAAATGCTGATATGGTATATAATCATGGTTAATGCTTGGTAAGCTATGAATCAATAATTAAATTTAAACAAATTGTCATCCAAAAATCTCATTTTTTTTTTTTTCCCCTGCTCTCTCTAATTTCATATTAAAATAATCATCTTCTATGAAAATCATTCGGCAGAAGATTTCAATGTGTAAATTTTCCTGTAATATCCCAATTTGGATATATAAGTTCAGTTTTTTCATAAAATTAATCCAAAAAGCAATATTTAATAATAATAATAATAATAAATGAATAAAAGCTGTTTTTCATATTAAAATAAAAATGTTATATAAAGGATAGGATTAATCACAAATTAAATTTAACTATTTTTTATGAAAGAGAACAAAAGAAGGAGATTTATATTTTTATTGTTGGAAATCAGTATTTAATGCTGATTCTAGATGAATTTGCACCCTACCTGAGCCCTAGAAAAAAATTTTGGAGGGGGTTCAAGCTTTACTGCATATTATCAAGTGTTATAAATGATATATTACTCAAAAATTTTCCACTAACTTACAAAATTTCGAGGGAGGGGAAGGCTACGTCCTTGTATCTGGCAGCGCTTTTCTAACACTTTAAATGTTCAAGAGCCTTTAAATATTTTTCTTCTTGCTATATAGCCTCCTGGGGATAATTTTAGAGCATTTCTACTAAAACAAATGCATATAGCCACCACATATATATGTTACCGCTAAAGTGCAGAAATCAGTTAATCTGCAGATTAGCTAGATAATCTGCACATTAACTAGGGTGATCCGTTAAAGTGAGGAAAATTGTTTTATTTCTCAAGTTACCTAGGTAATTTGCGAATTACCTAGATAATCTGCACATTACCTACTAGGCACCAGTTAAAGTGAAAATAAGATATCTGGTATTGTAATTTTACAGCACGCTGTGTTGTATTTCTTTTTTCATTAGAAAAAAAAAATAGTTTTCTTTTCTTTTTTGTTTCTCTCTTTACTTATTTTAATCTGTATGTGTTTTATATTTTATATCTTTTAAAGTTATATTTGTTTTATTTTTTATTTATTTCATCTTTTTCATTCTGTCAATATAAGTTTGAAGATGTTGTGCATTTTTAATATGAAATATAATAGCTTTAATAGCTTTCAATAAATTCTATTTTATAAATGAATGTTAGAATTGTAATACAGTAACGATTTCTTTTCAAAATAAAAATATTTAACAATTAAAAAAAAAATGTTTTATTAACAACTTATATTGCTATTACTATTTAAATACTAGAAATAATAAATTACATAAAATATTACTAGAAATATTAAATAAGGCAGATCAGAAGCATTATTTAAGAAGTACTTCAAATAATTAAAACTGCTTTAACATTTTTTAGAATGCATGAAAATTAAAATGACAGTTTTCAATGCTTTAAACTACATTTTGCAGCATACATATATCTGCACAAGTTTAGCAAATATGATAATTTTACAAAAAAAAAAAACTTTATTAACACTTTTTATGTGATAAACTACAACGAAATTAGCTGAAAAAGCGAATAAAATTTAAAATAAATAAAAATATAATCATGATATATAAAACATGTACAGGAAACTTGAAAAAATGTAATGAAATGCTAAAAAATGTACAGAAATTTCATATTAAGTATTTATTAAATGCCATAATATTTTTCAAAGTTAATAATTAATATCTCGTTTTTTTTTTTTTTTTCAGTAAGTAATAGTAATTTAAATCAATTTTAAAATAAATTAGTTTTAAAAAGTTATGGTTTAATAGTTTTAGTTCGGAAGGAAATAATTACTGTAATGTAAATCTAATATTCATAATTCAAAATGGAGTTTCACGAGAGACAGCTTTTAATTAAGATTACATTTCATTAATAAAATGCAGACCCTTATCAAACTTACATTGACAGAATTAAAAAAGATAGAAATAAAATCAAAATTAAAACAATTATAACTTACTTGTTACTTTAAATGTTGTGTTAGTCATAATAATAAACATAATCATGGCTTCCATAATCCAAATTTTGCGTTTGCCGTTTATCGGTTTATCATCATAGCATAGCGGAAGTGCGGAAGGGAAGGGTAAAAGTTTTGGTTTGTGTTTGAAGGTCATTCGCGTATCTGTATCACATGGCTGTTTGACGTCATAATGAATGTAAAAAAAAGTAAGGCTCGAAACAAACATTTGAACTTTAACGATACTGAAACCGTTAATCTGCAGATTACCTAGTTAAAATGCACAAAACTCTTTATTCCGCACTTTAACGGGTTATTTTAGTTAATCTGCAGATTAGCTAGGTAATCTGCAGATTAACGGATTTCGCGTTTTAACGGTAACATATACATAAAAATAATAATTTACTTTTGTCATGTATAAAATTCTCAACATAATAAGTAGCAAATTAACCCCTTCCTTCTTGCTTCCATGAAAATAATGGAGTGAGGTTTTGCTTTCTAGTTCTCGTGTCTCTTAATTGTAATTAGAAAAAAAAAAAAAAAAAAAAAAAAAGGGGGGGGGGGGGGAAGAAAAGGAAATAAAAAAATCCTACATAGTCACACAACTTATGCAGGTGTTGTGAAACTGCTATTAAGAATCTGTGCAGCAAGTAAAAAAGTATGTAAAAAAAAATCTTTGGGCATTTTAGGCGTTGGAAAAAGTCATCAGATGTTAAAATGTGTTGAAAAGTAACTGGCAAGTGCTAAAAAGGGCTCATTGGGTGCTACACCCTGCCTAATTAGTTTAGAGTCAGCACTAAATATTATTTTACATGCATTTATTTTCAGTAATCTCATATTTTTATTTTGCATTTAATTATAGATCAGAAGTTTGTTTTATTTATTTTTAAACCTTCATCTTTTTTTTTTTTTTTTTTCACAATAGATGACATTGCAAAGAATAAAAATTGAGTTTTTAGCATGTTTACTTGATCTTTTACCATTTTTTCTAGATTCATTTTTCTGTATAAACTTTTTAGAGTAGGATTATCTATTTAACCCTTTCCTCTATGCTCTATGGTCACATCTGGCAGTTAATGAAACAAATTAGTGGAAACAGTTTTATTAAAAAAAAAAAAATAATAATAATAAACTCTGTTGATCAGAGTTGGCTGAGAACAAAACAATTATAGTGCAAAGGCTTAAACTCTTATGAAACAATGAAACTAGAATATTTATTTACAGTATTGGTATTCTGCAATATACTAAAGATTGGTTGCACTGAGTAATAAAAATCGAATAAAAAAATAATGTTGAATGAAAGCCAATCAAGACAAATAAATGCAGCTGGAATGTGATAATTTAAAAAAAAAAACTGAAATTATCAGTTGAAGTTACGTAATCTGGTATGTAACATTTAATTATTAAATATTACATACCAGATTATGTAACTTCAATTGATAATTTCAGTTTCTTAAAATTATCACATTATAGATTAATTGTATTGATTGGCATTTCATTCAAAATTATTTTTTTATTTGATTTTTATCTTATAAAATAAATTAATATTTTTTTTTTTTTTTTTATTTAGTAAGTTTTGCTATATTTTAACTCCCAAGTCATTTTAGGCTTGACAAAGTTAATTTTATTTTATATTGATTAGTTAATTTTTCTGATTGTCAGTTACATATTGAAAAATATTAATCTAAAATACTATAATTTTTTACTTATAGATTTTAAATGATGCTATAATAAGAGTAATCTTTATTTAATTCATAGAAGTAATAATAGGCTTTATTTTCTTTTTAATGGTGTATAGTGGGATAGGTGTGTAGATTAGCTTTATTGGAGGTAAATTGTATTATGCCTTCCGTTTTTGTTACTTTATTAATTTATTTATTTTTGCTTGTTTATGTTGGTGAATCTAGATTAAAATTTAACATATCTCATTTTATAAAAGATCTTATTTTGGTTTTTATCATTTCACTGGTTTGAAATATTGGATTATATCTAGTGCTTTTATTGTTATTTTCTGACTTTTATGTTTTTATGAAATTATTTTTAAAATGAAGTAAAAATGTTTTATTTATTCATATATTTTTAATCAAAAAATCATTATTTTTTAAGTCTATGATGAAATGTGCTATTTTCACTTTAATTTATTATTTGTCAATCTTGATTTTTATTTTGAAATGTTAGAGCATTGTTTTGAGGTGATTTTATATTTACAAAGATTTTAATTTTTAATGATGATCAAATTGGATGTTTTTAGTTAAATTGTAAATCATCATATGTCATTTGTTTTGTAAAACTTAAATGTGCTATAAAAATTCTTGAATTTTCATTTTTTAAATATTTTTATGTGACTTTTATAAAATATACTTATTTATATTTAAGATGTAAAATATACAAAGAAAAATTAAATGCAACAAGTGGAATCTTCAGTTCAATTATGGGCTTGGTATAAAACATAGTTTTTTTAATAGGCACTGGAGCTTTCCATGGGAGTGAAAGATTATTAATTCATAAGAGATTAACTTTTGATATAATAAACTCAGAAAGAGGAAGTTGGAATTTCTTTCTAGTTGAAGGGGTAGGTGGTCCAAAAACAGTTCAGAACCTATGGTATATATTAATCAATGTTTTAATGTAAATTTTTATTGTTTAAAAGAAAAGAAATTATTTTGTGTCTATACACAAAGTGACAAATTTTTTCAATTTGTATACATTCGAAACTATTTTAATATACTTTTAATGAGACAATGCTTGCATGTTTGTCAATTTCATGCTATTCTCATTTGCTAATATTATACAGTTTTAAAAAGTTTTTTTTTTTTTTTTTTTTTTTTTCATATATATATATATATATATATATATTTATATATACATACACAAGTAAAGCACCGTTTATACATCTTTCAAGGGGCTGATTTAAAGGACATACAAATGAAAAGACATATAATCATAATTGAAAAGTAAATAAAACTTGTATAACAAATAAATTGTTTCTTAAAGATTTTCTACTTAAATGAGGTTCATAGATGTAAACAATTACTCTAAAATCTGCAAAACACTTAGTTTTAAGCTGTGCGGATTTTTGAGAGTGTACTGTATTAAGAACTGCATTTTGAATTGAGTTTATTAAATTCTTTTTACTTGTGTTTTGATAAACAAAATAAGTTCAAAGTTTTTCAATACAATCCATTGCATCTTTAAAGGAATGTGGAATAACTTTCTACATCTGCTTCATCATTGCTTAAATTAGCAGCAGGCAATTTGTCTTGAATTGCTTCATTGATTGGACTTCACTAAAACGACATATAAACAGTGTTTTACTGTATATAATTATGTATAGTATAATCCCTCCCCCTTCCTTTTGTGTATACTGATGTTGATTCAGAGCAATTTTAGGCCCTCATATCAGCTACTTTTTAAAATTAAAAATATATTACATTAGTGAAATGTTATTTTGTGCATTGTATGGTAGAAGGAGTCCCCCAGTAAATGATTTTGCCCTGAGCCTCCATTTCTGTAAGTGAATCCGTGAGTGTGGGCATCATCACATAAGTAACATATGGCTGTAGATGTTCATGTTTAAATTATTATTTTTGCAATATACATGCATTAAAAACAAATTATTCTGCTGTTTTTTTTCCTTTTCTTGCTTATTTTGATTTAAGTTTTTCATTAATCAGTTAGATAATATACTTGTAAAATTATTGAGCTAACATGAATTGTAATTCGTATTATCTTCGTAACATTTTCTAATTTTTTAAAATTATATATGAAATATTGTATGACATGATATATGTGTAAAAAACACAATGCAAAATGATTAGCAATTGAATAGGTAACTTTAAAAACTCCATTTTTCAAATGTTTGAAATAAATTTTTAAAATGAATATTGAACAAATTTATTGTACGCTTCATGTGATTCAATTGATTTTAATTGCTTGTGTCTTGAAAAAAATTAACAAAGATTTTTAAAAATTTAAACTTACATTAAAAAAAAAAAAAAAAAAAAAAAAAAAAAAAAAAAAAAGCTATTTTTGATATTTATAAATATGTATAAAAATTCTTATGATTAGAAAATATTTTTAATTTGTTTTTATATAGTGTTTTATTAAATTTCTGAGATAATAAAATTCCTATACTACTATTATATAAGAAAAATAATAATTTATAAATTTAAGAAATCAAAAAACAAGTGCCTTGGATTCTTCGCTGATGTAACGTTGATTTGTTTGAAACTTTAACAGTGTAATTCGGTTGAGTGGGTTTTACACCAGTGCTATGCTATAGGTAATTTAGATAGTGTAAGATAAAAAAAACAATTTTCTATACTAACTCAGACTAAATAGCATCTTTTCTCTATCAAGTTAAGGTTTTGTTTTCCTGTTAGAGATGTAACAGTACTTCTTTTATTGCATTGTTATATTTTTTGTGCAATTTAAAAAAAAAAAATCTGTTTTATTTTATTATTTCAACTTAATTCATTGCAATCATTTAACTCTGAAATGTATCAAAATAATAGAAATATTTAAATTAAAATTTAACATTTACTACTTTATATATATATATATATCCAGAGGATATAAATATTAAAAATACATATGTTTAAATAAATTAAAAAAAAGAAAGTAAAAAAAGTGGAAGCATTTTTCTTTTAAATGTATATTGATGTAAAATTAAATTTTATAAAAGTGTCAAGTTAGTTTGTGTGTATATATATATCAGTGGCGGCTCGTGCACCGAAAATTGATGAAGAGGCACACTCTATTTTACACTATATTCATTTATAGAATATAAATTTACACTTAAATAAGTATTTTTAGTTAATTTTAGTTAAAACCATGCTAAATAAAAATTATGATTAAAAATACTTAAATATTATTTTTGAGCTCTTCACCTATTTTCAGTTCACGAGTCGCTACTGATATATATATATAAAATTCCAGAAGATATAAATATTAAAAATACATATATTTAAATAAATTAATAATAAATAAAGTGGAAGTATTTTAAATTTTAGAATTAATTTTAAAAAAGTTATTAATAGAAGAGAAAGAAAGAAAATAAATTAATAGCACAATAATTTAAAAAATATTTGTAGTTACAGAATATTGTCAAAAGCTTAATTGTCTAGAATCAAAATTTATTATTTACCAAAAAAAAAAAAAAGGAGAGAGATGGAGGAAAGTAGGGGACAAAGTAAAGACAGAGCTGAAAAAATTTTAACAATTAAAATTACTCTGAATATTGAGAAATAAAAATAAGTTATAATTAAAAAAAAAAAAAAAATCTAAATCATCGATGAGAGAGCATTAGCCACAGCTTATATTTTCTTGCCTGGACTCTAAGGTCATAAAAATGCTTAGCTAATCGTGGTTTCAAAAAGTAATCCTGAACTAACAAAGTCCTTAGCTTTGAGTTTATTGCACTCTACCTGCACAAAAGTTAGCAGTAATAGAAAGACAATGAAGTTTGATCTACATGTACTCATGTATTGTTACCTTATAAATCTTGTCATATTATACAGCCATAAAAACTTATTTAATATTTTAGATTTATGATAACAGTTTGAATTAAATTTTTTAGAACCATCCGTGTATTCAGTTATGTGTTTTCATAACCTTAGTTTTTTGTAATGTAAGTAAAAAAAAAAAAAAAAATCTCAATTTTAATATTGAATGTTCTAATCAATTTTTATTGTAATAAAATGTTTCTATATAAAAATGCATATTTATATAAATTAAATAAATAAAAATTTGAAAATGTGATAGGTTTTTATAAAAACAAATTGCCTTTCCATAATATGTGTTGTGCCAAAATCTTTGACATTATTTGAAATATTTATTTTTTTCATTCTGCCATTTCTATTTACATGTCATTTTTAGTTTTTATCATAAGCTCAATATCCGCTGTTTGAGAAATTTGAATACATCATCATTTACTAATTCAATGAGAAAGCTCTATTTTTTTGTGTCTTACTATTTGTTTATGTTTTTCAGTTGTAAAGATTTAATTTATTTAAAAAGAATTCATTCTAAGAATAAAAATATATTTGTATTTTTATAGTTTTCATTCTTTATTTTTTGATGTACTTCCTTATATACACTACCTTTCCATAAATGACCAAGCACTGTTGATTTCAGACATTTTGTCAAATATCGTAAAAAGTACTGAATGAATGATCTTGAAACTTTAAAAGTGTACAGAACATGTTATACCTCATATATTTCAATGAAAATTATACTCCAAAAGTGAAAAGAAGACCACTAAAAAATTAAATTTTTTAAGATCAACCTATTAAAAGTATTGCTTGAAATATATTCTAGCTGTAGCATGTGATTATGAGCCTCCTCATTATTATTATCTGTATAAACTGTTATGATGCTATTGCATATATTCATTGAGATATGAGTTTCTTTAAAAACTGCAACTTTTTTTATTATGATATTCAAGATATTAGACCGAGTGAAAAGCCGTTTTTAGAAAACTTGAAATACTATATTAGATACGACATACTGCAATCAGAATGCAAAAATGTTAAATATCTTACAAAATATGAGCATTTTTACTAAATTTTCAACTACACATGTGGAATTCTAATGAAATTTCATTTGCATAATTTAATAGTCAAAAGTATTAAGCTACTTATATGAAAACACCAAATAAATAATACATAAATTCATAAAGCTGCATACAATGAACTAATTATCAGTTACTCTAAAATATAAATAATAAAAATAAACTATAAGAAATTTTACTCCCATTTTACCATGTTTTTACTAACTTCGATTCTTATTTGTTTGTCCAGTACAAATCCTGCAATCGATTTTTAACTAACTTACCGACTAGCTAGACATTTGAAACTTTCGGGATAGCTTAGAACATGGTGACAATACATTTTTTTAACACTTTCAGTCAACTGTTTCAGGTCACTACTGCCTTTGGCACAGTTTATATAATTTAACAGAAAATTTATTTACCTAACTTCCCGACTAGCTAGACCTTTGAAACTTTCAGAATAGTTCAGAACATGGTGAAAATGAATTTTTAAAATATTTTTAACCAACTGCTTCGGCAGCGTTACCAGTACAAAGCTTGCAATCGATTTTTAACTAACTTTCTGGCTAGATAGCCATTTGAAACTTTTAAAATAGCTCAAAACATGATAGCAATGAATTTTTTTAATTGTTCTGGGTTCCCGCTGCCTTCGGTAGTGTTTATTTGATTCAACAGAAAATTTAAAAACATGGTATATAAAAAGTTCTTTTTATCTTGTAATTATTTATTTTAATTCAATGAATAGTAATATGGTGCTGATTGATTGTATATAAATATTAATAAAAACCCCTTGTAATTTTTCTTATTTTTGAGAGGATCTGAAATTCTGTTCATTATAGAAAATTATTCTGTACATTATTCTCTACATTACAAATTATTAATATGATGAGAAATGTCATGATTTGTTTAAGCGATATTTCAAAATTTCAGTTTGCAGTCTTTTTATCTCTTCATTTTTTTTTTTTCCTTTCTTTCCTTATATCTTAATTTGGACCTGGTACCATAAAAAACTACCAACCATTTTTCATTCTCCAAAAAAAAAAAAAAAATTATAAAAGAAAAGATCGATTATTTTAAAATTTGAATAAAGAACTGCAATCCTGTAATCAATTTTTTTTTCTTTTTTTAATATTTAGACAAAATACATGGAAATTCAAAGCCATTATAACAATAATATAATAAATTATCTTTTATATTCGCGACTGATGTGTATGCATAAATATTCTGAGAGCTATTGTACATAATACTGTAAATTATGTGTACAGCTCAATTTATTTTAATAAAATTCCCCATTTGTTTATTCACTATTTTTAAATGTTTTTCTTTTTTTTTTAATATATATATGCCTAGAACCTTCTTCTAATTTTTATTTAAAAAATGTTTTCAAACAAAATTAGAAAGTGTTAATGGCTGAGTTTCATTTGTCGATTAGTCCTAAAGACAACTTTCATAAATATGCTTGAATAATCATAAATTTGATACATTACTGCAATGCATTACATGTTACCTAATGAAAAAAATCTTTTAAGTGCATTTTAACAACTACTTTAGCGTAAATACCTCAAAATTTATATATGTTATAACAGCATATCAGTTGACAATGGATTCAAATTTGAAAGCAGAACCTCCCGGTCACTGTGGGAGGATTAATAAATTCAAATACATTGTGCAATGTACAGTCAGTAACAAAAGTGTCTGAAGACGCAAAAATTCCTATATAAAAAAAGTATGCTTAATACAGTTTTGCTAAATAAATTCTTGTCGAATCCTGTTCTTAGTGATCTATAGTATAAATTTTCAGTTCATTCAAATAAGGTGTTTGGCACTATCCTACTTTAACACTTTAAGGGCCATATTCACCAACTTCTTAACACTCGGATTAAACCTCGGATCAGTGGTAATCGCTCGATCATACGAAAATCGGTATTCTCCAACAAAAATCAGCAGTTCACCGGCTACTTTAACACTTCGTTTTTGATCCTCGAATATCGGAGGATTAACAGAGATAATTTTCGTAACACATGTGCACTCCACAGCTCAGCTTCGTAAACAAATAACAAACATGACTGACGTTGACGATCTATTCTCACTAGATGATATTGAAAGCTTAGAACTATTGGAAACATTTGAAAGAAGGAAAAGGACGGTGCATCAAATTAGAGTAAATGATTTGGATTCTCTGGATAATGTGGCATTTCGATATCGCTATCGATTAAATAAAGATCCCGTGGAACCTCTAATACGAATGTTAGATAATAGGCTGTCATCTGTCACAGAAAAGAATAATGCATTAACTTCGCCTCAGCCTCCAGTTCGGAGAAATTTTTTCTCTTATCCATAACAATCAAAATTTTAAATCGTAGCGTAAATAGTTGTCGTCTGCGTCATTATTTTTTAAAAAAACTTCTAAAGTAAAATTGATTCTTAATCTGTGAGTAAACAAAAGCGAAGTAAACAAGAGCAAACTGTGTATCAGTGTTGCCAATTTGCTTTTTTTCCCTTTCTAATCTTCTAATCCGATTGATTAGTTAATTGAAGTCGAACGGTGAATAAAAGTTATCTTCGTTCTTGACCAATTAAAACGAAGCTTTTATTTATCTTCCAGTTAATCCATGGATCACGTAATCGGCTGATGGTGAATACCGTAGGAATTTAATCCAGTGTTAGCTTTGATTCTCGGATTTGCTGATCCATGGTTTAATCCTCGATCAGTGAAGTTTGGTGAATACGGCCCTAAGTGTTAAATCAATCTTTTTCTGTCATGCATAGTCGAAATAAAAGGCTGGTGTGGCTAAATTTTGAAAGACATGTTGCTGTTTTCGAGAAAATAAGAATAATAGACATGTGTAGTATATAATATTAAATTTTCACATTTGTACTGTGCATAATATTAATTTTATGAATCATTAAACAGACATACCAAAAAACAGCTAATGCTGAAAGGGTTAAATAATTTGAGCCCATAGGCTATAATGATAAAGAATTTCTCTTTGTGTCCCTATGAAAAAACCATTAAGTGCTAGATTCACCAAAACCAATAAGGTTCGTGCTATGGTGGTATTTATTGCACCAACTTTCAACTTAATGACAGTGTTTAGACACTGTCATGCTTACTCACATACATACACACAATTGTAAAAATAGCAAAAATGAACCAGGGGACCTCAAAACATATAGAAATACCAAAATCTCAAAGTCGGATTTCTGTTATAATTACAATAATTTATTTACCTATGTATGTTCAGAAAAAAAAAAAAAAAAAAAAATGAAATTCATATTTTTGGCAGAGTTGTTTGCAAAAACAGTACAATTTTAGGTATATCTTACCCCACTTATAGCCTTGTAAAATTAGCTGTAATCAAGAGGGGGAAAATTCGTTTGTTCCAAGCACTAGTTAATTTTATTTTGAAAAAGTGTGCAAAATATCTATAAGATTTGGGTTCATTAACTTCTAAGAAATTGTGTCCACCACTTTTCTAAAGGGTCTCTGGAAACCAAGACCCTCCGGCTGAATTTTTCAAAATTTTTAAAAAATTGCTAAAATGTTGTTCTTTTATAGGCTCAAAATTTTATTTAAAAATAGTAGGGAAAAGCTTTTTTTTTTTTTTAGTTCATGAAAACCAAGTAATCCCTTTATGGACCTCTTCACTTACCGTCGCCGCCAGCCTGCGCCAATGTTATTCTATGGGGAAATTTTCTTTACAAATAACTTATTAACTAATGTATATTTTTAAATTCTGTTTTCACATTCAGAAAATTCCCAACTGTTAAATTGACGGACTTTTTTTAAAAATGTATTTTTTTTTATTTTAATATTTTATTTTGATATTGCAAAATGAAAAAAATTCACATATTGAAAATTGGATTTTGCAACTTCAAAATAAAATATAGAAAATTAAAAAAGGTCTGCCAATTTAACAACTGGGAATTTCCAGAATGTGAAAACAGAATTTAAAAATATGTAGTAGTTAATAAGTTATCTGTAAAGAAAAATTTCCCATAGAATAACATTGGCTTCGGCTTCCGGTGGTGGTGAGTGAAAAAACTCAGTTAGATTCGCCATTTCTTCCTTCCCATGTTATTCTATGAGATTTTTGTTGCTTCATTTTATAAGGATAACTCATTCAAAAATAAAAGTTTTTCGAATTGTTTTTTTTTTTTTTGTAATATAACTCTTTGAATATGTCGTCTTTTAGCTTAATGAACATTTTTTTTTTTTTGCAAAAATTAAATATATTTTTCCAATATTTAAATTCTGAGATCTAAATGAAATATTTATTTTTTCAAAAACTGCCCAAGCTAAAAAGCGACATATTCAAAAAACTTCATTTTTGAATGAGAAATTCTTATAAAACAAAGCAACGAAAATCCTGTTGGATAACATAGGAAGAAAAAGAGGGAATCTGATGTACAACCTTAAGACGCCAACTATGACAAGGTTGCCACTCAAATAGGAGAATGAAATTCCTTGACTTTTCCAGGTTTTCCAGACGTGTTCTAAGAAAATTTCAGTCTAGCCATATATTGTGCATTGGTTGTGTTGAGGGCAAAATAATTATGGTACCACTTGAAAACACAAAAGTTACAGATATTACTTTCACCTAAGGAAAAAATGCTGTCCATGGGGGACTTTCTAAGAGGTCTTGTTTAAAAAAATAGCGAAAGCTAAGAAAAAAACAGGAAAAATGACTGTACTTTGGAGGAAAAATGAGTTTTTTTTGGCAACCATCGTATGAAATTCCCTGACTTTTTCAGATTCTGGTTAAAATATTCAAATTCCCTGACTTTCATGGTCAATTTTCAAATTCCCTGACTATTCCAGGTTAACCAGGTAGCGTGGCAACCCTGCTATGAGATCTCTGCATATTCTAGCAGCTACCAGAAAACTCCATATTTTATCAGTAAAGATATGAATAGATAGCCCTGGGAAAAGAACAAAAAATCAAGGTTGGCTTAGATAAACAAATCTGGCGAGTAACATTATTCACTATTATGTGTATTATATGTGCTTTCTGAAGATAATATGAGACAACTAACAATTTTCCTTTAATGAAAAAAGTGACATGTGTAAAGACATACGAAACAGTTTATATTATATAGTCAGTAAAAAAAGAAAGTCATTTTTTTAATAACCCTCTCTGAGATTTTAAACTGACCTACCTATTTAGGATGATCGTCAATTTTTATGTAATAACCACCGATACATGCGAAAGAATATCTAAATGTAGCAATTTTTAAGAAAATCATTAGAGCTGTGTTTGAGAGACCGACTTTCGCCAAAACTTGACAAACTCAGTTGTTGACTGGAAAACAACAATTACATACAAAAGGATATCTAAACGAGAGTTAATATGACGAGTTTGAAAAAAAAAAAAAATCCGTACAGCTGCTTTTAAAGGAATGCACTTGCGAGACCTCAAATTGACCTACTTATACAGGACACCTATCAATTTTCACGAACTAACCAACTACAGTATGAAGCCAAAAAACCGGAATCGCAGAAAAAAAAAAAAAAAAAAAAAACATTTTTGGCCAAAAAAAAAAAAAAAAAAAACTTTTTTTTTTTTTAAGTAGAAATATTAGATCACTAAAAGTATTTATCTAATATTTCAACCATTTTTTTTTTTTTTTCTTTTTTGGCATTTCCAATTCATTTTCAGAATTATTATTTATCTATTATCTTAGTATTTATATAGACATACATATATATTTTTTTTAAGAATGACTTAAAATCCGGAAAATCCAAAAATCTGGAATTGCTCTGGTCCTGAGCATTCTGGATTTTCAGCATTCTACTGTACTATATATAAAAGGACATCTAGTAGGGTGTTTATATAATAAATTTGAAGAAAATCGTTAGAGCTATTTTTGAGATAGACTTCACTATCTAGTCCTACTTCTGGTTTTCCAATTTTCACCAAAAGTTTAAAAAATCCATCTGTACATCAGATGTAACTCAATTCTGATGTTTCGTTGTTCTAGCTTTATTAGTTTAGGAGCTATGACAGTCAAAAGATTCCCCACATATGCACACACTGACCAATTAATTGCCAAAAACCACTTTTTGGACTCGGGACACCTTAAAACACATAAATCAGTTGAAAACTCTATATCGATTTTTTTGACCAAATATAATATTTCCATTGCCTACAGTAGTAGAGTACATACTTTGTTTTTAATTATGATTCTTATGCCTTCACCCAGCTTCAATTTCCATGGGGTTGCCAACCAAGCATATCGTCTTAGCAATATTTATCAGGATGTAACATGAATATATTGCTGTATACTATAAATATAGGAGTACAAATATGTGATGGGGAACTGAGCAGAGTCCACTTGTACTAACCATACAACTTTGCTTCTTCAACAAAACTCAAACTACAAGGATTACAGGTTCTGTTAATTAAATTCAACTGTCCCTTCGATAATAACTATAATTTCAAGAACAATTTTTCAACAATAACTTTATGAATATGCACTTAAATTTTGTTACACAGTAGGATAAAAATTTAAGTTCCCATTAAAAGAAAATAAAACTTTCTTTCATATTAAACTTTTCAAATAACCACTAGGAGAAATCCTAGAAACCTGACTGTAGAGCTCAGACTATAAGCAGAATAACTTTAGTAATTACAGTACATCATAGGTCTACAAAAATGATGTTGACAAAATTTGATTTGATGATTTTAGCTGATCTTTATGTTTTCTCTGATGTGCTGAAACCAAAAATGCAGCCTATTTTTCTCTATCATGTATAAATTTTTGTCAATACAGGGTGCTTTTCGACACAATTTTTTTCATATACCATCATAACAATAGGTTGATATGGTTTTACATTGCACTAGTGCTGCACTATTACAACAACAGGTATCCATGATTAATTAATCATGAAAACATACTATAAAACTTACCATATAATTAAGGGAAGAAATTGTATAGGTAGGCATCTTGTACTGGCAAAAATCTATATGTGATAGGGAAGAACTGACTTCATTTTTGGTTTCAGCACATCAAAAGACAAAGATCAGTCAAAATTATAAAATCAAAATTTTACATGTCAACCTGTTTTACTTTTAAAACATCATAACTTATTTTATTCATTATTCCCATACCTTACTCTAGAATTACAAATATTTTTTATTCCCTACTCCCTCCAAAAAATTCTTTTCTTTCTTTTTTTAATCTACTGCTACTCATATCGCGAAGTAATACAATTTATAATTTGATTGGAATATCAAGACTCCAGATCATAGAACCCTTGCATTGTTTATTCATTCATTTTTGTAACAAAATCACAAATATTTTTGAATCATTAATTAACAGCAAGACATATTTTACTATCTTATAATGTTAATAAACAATCATCTGAAGCATAATGCTTAATATATCATGATCAATTTTTTTCTGATGCAATATAAACATTGGTCTTATGCCCATCTGCAGTAGATGCTAATCAGGATCTACAATATCTAAATTGTCATACTCCCATACCTATAAATAACAGTAGTCATAGAAAGAACTGTGATAGATAGCATGTAAAGAAGGTTATAGTTCATTATGGCATAATCAAATTTATAGTGGAAGTTTCTTGCAAGCCATCAATAAACACCAAGTCCGAAATAACTGGAATATTTTTATTTAATAAAATTAAGTAGTCACATCATTAATCAGAGTATTTTTTACATCCAGTTATTAATTAAAATGAAAGAACTTTCGGGGATTTATTACAATGGATGACAGAGAGAGGGAGCAAGCAGTTTTTGCATCTTTAACAATCTAAGAAGAGAGGCAGTACAGTACGGCCACATATCCTAAAACTAGCAGTGAGGAGGCGTGCAAAATGTTGGAGGGATGCCAGCATGACCGACAGTTTGAAATTTGGAAAACATCCAGTAATTCTGTGCTCTGTTATTGCTCATTTTCTCTGAGTCAGATGACTGTCACCCCTATTTTAGCACTGGACTCGTTGAGTTAGCACTTGCACAGATGCTTCCATGGTTTCATGAAATGTGGTCGAAGAATATCTATGGGGTTTCCGAGAAGCGCTCACGATCATGGCAGCCAATAACGGTAACCCGACGAAAACTTTAGCCAAACACAATCCTTTGTTAACGGATTTAATCCAATAGAAGATTTTAAATTTTGAGAGACTGCTAAATTAATGTAAACTCAGTGTTTGGCGGCTTCGTTTTGCCAAGAGACAAACCAGCGCTTACACAGGAAATGGAATAATTACATGCACATTGCGCAATTTAGAGAATTATTTCATCAGAAGAATTCTACAATCTGATATGAATTCTTCTGAAAATATTGTGAAATTTCTTTTTAATAGCTTTATTTAACATACAAAATTTTAAGTCCTATATCTAATTTTAAATAAAATGTAGTATTTCTTTTTAAATCAATTTCTTATGTAAAATAATGTACAAATTTATTATTCAGATATTTCAAAAATAAATTTAAAATCAACAAAATGTGTGAAACTCCTTCACATAGCAATTTTGCACACAAGACAGTTGAAGCAATGTATAGAGGAGATATGTCTATACACTTATTTTTCACAACTAGAAACAAAAAAAAAAATTTTTTTTTCTATTTAATACAGTTGGCAACAAAAGTGTCCGAACACTAGCAAAAATTTCTATGTAAAAAAAGTACACTTCATACGGTTCTGTTAAATAAATCCTTATTGAATCATGTTCTTAGACTGACTAAGAAAAGGATTCGACAAGGATTTATTTAACAAAACCATATGAAGAATACTTTTTATACATAGGAATTTTTGCTAGTGTTCGGACACTTTTGTTACCGACTATACCATCATGGACAGAAGTGCACATTTGAGATTCAACATAACATACAGATTGGAATGATTTCTGAAATTAAAAAAAATTGAGGACTTTGACTAAATTCAAGTACTTCCTGGGGCCTTTGAAAAAATAAATAAGAAAAGTTTAAAATTACTTTAAGGACTTGTAATGGCCAGTGGGAACCCTGTGTTCATCTGCCCTTTTGTTTATGAAATTGTTAACAAAAACATCATAGCAGAAGGTTCGAACTTACTATGACAAATAACCACTAGATGTGAAGTTCCGAAAACTGTTTAAACTTTGCACCTTTTAAGCCCTGAAAATTTTTGCATGCAAAATTTTATTAACCTGGAGTAAGAACAGCTACAACACAATAAAAGTAATATTTTTGGTTCACTTACGCCTAAATCCCATTCCAGTTTCGAAAAAAGAAAAAGCTGAAAGAATTTATTGAGACGGGAAGAATATCTTGCTCTTATATAATTGTACATCAAGCACAAAAAAAAGTTTTCTTAATATCATAATACATAGTGTTTAGGAAATCTCAATAGACAATAGGGTAGTTGGCATTTGATAATTTTTCCTGGCTTTAAGTCATTTCCTTTGAAGAGAACTTATGAAACATATCAAATAATATAGCACATTATAAATAGAATTTAAAAGAAATGTATATCATTAATGGACTCTTCCCAGTTTCGTCTGCTCAGTCATGTGATAGAGGAAAACGAATAATCAAATTCAATTAAATATTGTTCTTAAGAACAAAAATGTTAATATTTAATATAAAATAAAATAAAATTAATATTGTGCATTTGTAAACAGTAGAATAGTTGTATTTGTAAATTTAAGAATTTTTAAAAAACACTTTATGTTTTTATTTATTTTTAACTGTAAGAATCTATTTTTGTATGTTCCAGCGTAACTGTTACATTAACTGATCTAGCAATAAATAATAGCTTGTTCTTGTGGAATGTTTACGGATTATAATTTGAAATCTTAAAATGTTTTCATTTAATTTAATTGCATAAAGGTGTTACAACAAGTTAATTAACTTAGTTACTGGTCTGAATGGATTTACGCAGTACGATATTGCCCTGTCACTGATTTAAGTACCAAAAATTAGAGTATTTAACATGTTCTTCCTGAACATAACAAACGTAAACTAAACGATGATTGTAAATGTATACAGCAAACAAAAGAGGATGAAAAATGATATAAAATGGATTAAAAATGATGACGTATAAAAAAAATAACACAGATTAAATACGATTGATCAAAAATAAGAATAGAAAATATGTTATTTCAGCAATCGCTGTAGATAAACAAGACTTCGTCTGCTATTTCTTTTTCCTCTATCATGTGACCTGACGTCAGGTGGGAAGAGCCCATTAAAAAAAATCAAATTCAAATGTGGCTCAATTTCGATCAATTAAGCAATACAAATGAGTCACTGAAAATATGTATGTTATGCTATATTTTTTCCTTATTAAATGTAAATCATTTTCCTTACATTAAAAGTTTTATAATATTTATATCACATATCAGCACACAAAAACTTATTAAGATTTAGTATTTAAAATTGGACAAGAAAGCTATCTGATGTGAAGTCTGTGACAAATGAAATTAACCACCAATAAAATTAAAATATTATTTAAATATAGTCATAGTTAATAAATAAATATACAGGGTGGCTCAGCAGTCAGGGAATTTTGACAAAATTTTATAAAAATAAGCTGTTGTTGAAAGCTTGCTATTGTTAACCAATGCTTTGAAAAGACAGTTGTTAGGGAATTTAGAAAAGTTCAAATGCTAGCTACTCTGAAATAGTTTGCTTTTCACAAATTTTAAGATATTCTTCCTGCATCTTTGTTTCTTCATTTAAATACCACTTGGTTATTTAGAAGAAAAAAAAAAAAATCAGATAGGACTGTTGACAAATGAGAGAGTTTATTTTGAGAGTAATTGTACATTTTCAAATTAAAAATGCACAAATATTGCAGATATTCAATTTGATATTAACTTATTTTCAAATTAAGAGAGTGGACAAAACCTAATCTCGCCAATAGCCAAATCTCATGTTATTCTATGGGGAAATTTCTTTTTACAACTCATTCATTACCTAATGTATTCTAATTTTGTTACAATTAAGTTCCTAAAAAATAAGTGCATTTTTCACACTTTTTAACTAGAAAATAAAATACTAAAATAGTAAGAAATCAAATTTTCTAAATCTGAAAACAGATTAACCCTATAAATACGGATCCGGCCCATATTGCCTTGTCACATAAATACTGAACTTTCAAAAGAGAAATCTCAGAAAGTGGACTCGACTGTCTCGCACATTTATCATATTTACCTGCAGGTGGAAGAGAGGGGAGGTAGGCGTTTCTGAAATGTCATATTGATGCATTCCCCCGAGATAATCCTTGTACGATCGCCACGAGGACACAGAACACGCGTTTGTTTGAAAAAAAAATATTTATATATATATATATATGTATAGTATGGAAATATTTCGATTTTCTTTCTTTAAACATTGTTTTGAATATATACATATATATAAATTTTGCACCCATTTTTATTATTATTATTAATTTATAAATTTTATATGAGAAGGCCTCTTGTAATAGAAGTATAAAAAGTTATTTAAAAAAGAATATTAAAAAAAAAGAAAGAAAGAAAAATCTCTCTGGTAAATTTTTAATTTAATTTTGAAAATATCAGTTTATTTATTTATTTATTATTATTATTATTTTTTTTTTTTAATGAAAAATTTTAATTTCTACCTATAACAAAATCGAACACACAGAATAATATATACATTTTTTCTTAATAATAAAGATCTTTTATTGGAAAAAGTAATAGACACGTTGACAGTTGTTTCAGAAACAATCGATACTTATTTAATTATTATTGTTATTATTTTTAACGTATTACACACTTAACATTATAAAAATTCAAAACAACACTTCCCTAGTGTTAATTTTCAATATTTTTAAATTTAACATAAATAACAAAATTTCAACGGGTCATTATCAACAGAAATAATCACTTTTCAATAAATGAATAACTCGAAATATTCCCATTTTTCTTGTAATTGATTTGCAGAGACAGAACTAAAGTGAAGCGATGAATATAGAATACATTCCTTAAATATTTAATACAGTTTGTTATGTGATTAAATACTGATCTTTACGTAAAAAAAAAAATTGATATGTTGCCGCTTTCATGCTACACACGTGCCTACTTTTTAATCAAAATAATTTATATAAAATTTCACAATATACGGCATTCTATTTGCGAATTTTTTCACTTATTTAACTCGCATTAACAAAACTTTTTGATGCATTTTGCTGCAATTTACTTTGATTTGTCGAAGAATTGCAATGTCAATTTATTTATTTTTATTTCACTAAAAAATTACTTTAAAAAGCATTTTAACTTTTTTAATAATGTGAATTCCTTAGAATCTCTTTTAGAGAATTTCTAAATGTATGAAATTTGCAGAATAATTGTCTTTAAAAATTTAAAATCGAATAATATTTTTTAGTTCTAGATAAATAAATATGTTTTTTAGAACAAAAAAAATAAACTGTTGATATAAAGGAGAAAACAAGAATGGACAGTGCTGCAAGAAAGATTGTCATAAACACAAAAATGTGTATTTGACTGAATACAAAAATTTTAATTTATTTATTCAATTTAAGTACATTGTTAATTTACTTAATAAATTTTGTACCATAATAGTTTGATTAAATTTTTTATCACCATTTTTTTTTTTTTTTAATTGCAGATACCACTTTCTGCTGAGACGGGGGGAAAAAAAAAGTTAAATATTGCTTTATTTATTTTTCATTTGTTACATATGTGTTAAAATAAAAAAGAAAGAAAGAAAAGACCTATAATATCTATAGATATTTTGTTTTTTACAGAAAAAACATAGTTTGAATATTCACAGACGGATTTTTTTTTAGTTCTTTCATTCTTAAAAGTAAATAAAAATGCGGTGTGGGGATAATATTGCCTAGGAAACAAAGATAATTAAAAAGAAAATAATGTATTCACAGATAGATAGGGTCTAGTTTCGATTTTTACAAAAATATCTTATAGAAGAAGGGGGTGTGAGTAAAAACAAAATATTGCATGCGGAGAAAGAAATGTAAATGCGGAAGATTAGAGACCCATAATATCAAATTTTAGTGTGAAATATCTATAATTACACTGCTTGGCATGAAAATCGGCTACAAAACCAGTTTTGCAAATTCTTACGAAAAATGACTTCCTGGAACCGAATATGACGCGCAATTTGCCCTATCACCCACCTTTTTTAGGGACCCCTAATTTTTATGATTTTTCGGTAATTTTACGGGTATAAATTTTATTTTTAGGGAGAGAAAGGATTATTTTAACTATTTAACTTGGAAAATTCTAAAACATGAAAATGTGCAGCAAGAGGAAAATTTAGGGGAGGGGGGGTTTGACACTGAAATTATGTATTACATTCATTATATTTTTTTTTAACAATTATTATTATTGCTATTTAACTTCTATATATCAGGGGTTAATCCAGGTTTTTGAAAATGGTACCCCATTTGTGAATTTTGTAAATAATTTGTGAAAATTTTTTTTATTAATTTGTGAAAATTAAAAATGCCTAGTGAACAAATTAACCGAAGTGCACAAAGTAATTTATACAGTTTTAAAATACCAATAAAAATATAAAAGTTGTAAAATAGAGTTATATTTATGTTGATTGGGTAAATACCTAAATTGAAGCTGTTTATAATTTTTTTTTTAAATATTTGAGTATGCATATTACGTGACATTTCAAACCAAGACATCACATTTCTAAGACATCACATATAACAGACTCGTTTCAAAAGTCACAAATTTTAAAGATCTCAACTAGCAATGGATAAATGCTTTATTCTCTAATAAGCAAATAATATTCATGATACCAAATGCTATAATATAAAGCTATTATATATACGTTCTCCCTCCTCTCATTTTGTGTCACTTTGACAATTTTTAAACAGTAATGAAGGAAAAGCTAAACGTCCAATTTCAGGGTATTTGGGAAAATCCTGGGTCCTCAGGACCCATGAGTTCCGAAGATCTGGGTCCTTCTTTCAAAAAAATGGGTTGTATATACCATAAAGATGTAAATTAAAATTATCTTATTGTAGTTAAAAGATATTTTTTTATGAATTTTTCATCAGCTCTTTTTGAGATTTCCTTAAAACTATTATGTAGGAGGTTTTTGCTGTTTAAAAACAACTGGAAATATTTAGCCCAGTGTGTTCTGGAACCAGAAAGGAAAAATTAACAAAAGAAAGTACAGTATAATAGCTATACATGTATATATTTACTAAATACATTTTATTTTCAGTGATATAAAATGCCATTTAAAAAAAAAAAAAAAAGTTCTTGAAATTATCAGCATTAGGATAACAAAAAAAAAAAAAAAAAAAAAAAAAGGGAAGGAAGGAAAAGAAAATTTTGAAATAAACTAATGTTTGATTACAAAGATTGTCAATATTTTGAATTTTTAAATAACATTTTTCACCACTTTTCTAAAATAAAACTGAAATTATTTTTATTATTATTATTTAACGATTAAATTAATTAAAAATTATTTAAAAAAATAGTCTGTTATGGCCTTCACAAAACTTTCTTCTGTATCATTCTATATTACAGGGCCACTTACTGTTTAACATGCACAAAAATTCAAACATAGCTTCTAACAGTAAATATTTTTATTTATCTGTGGAATTTGATGCAGATTTAATCAACAGATGCTGAAATGTAGCCACGTGGAAAATAACAAAAGGTGAGTAATAGCAGCGCCACCTGTAGGCCAATATACATCAAATTAAGTCAATAACTGTTTTGGCGCATTTATATGCCATAGAAGTTGAAAATTAGTCTTTCTATTTACGCGCGCAGCAGCGCCATCTGTCGGCCGATATGAACCCAAATTGAATCAGCATAGTATTTCACAGTAGTCCTTTCATATACCAAGTTTTGTGCAATAAATGGTAATAGAATATGAAATATAGTCTTTCCATTCAAGGGAAAACTGCAGTATAACAGCGCCCCCTATCGGTCGGTATGCACCAAAATTGAATGAGCATAATTTTTCATAATGGCCTTCTCACTTATCAAGTTTTGATCGAGTATATATGATATAGCCTTAGATATAGCCTTCCCTTAAATGGAAAAAATCGTATCGTCACCTGTTGAGTGATTTGCACCAAAATTTGATAGACACTAATTTATGTCAAAGTGCAACTACATATAAATTCATATGAAATTGTGTTCTCTAGTTCTTGAAATATAATCGCCACAAATTCTTGTCCCACACAAATAGAATTTTCTAAAAATTATCAAATCTTGTTCAGGACCTATCAAAACGTATAAAACCATCGAAAACCGCAAGTAAAAAAAATATTTATGAAACCAATTTGTTTTTCTATTGAATACAAAATAAAGTAAAAATTGAAGTATGGCGTTTCCGGAAAAAACGGGAAAGTTGGTAGCTATGTTCATGCCTTTCATTTCACTGGAACAACCAGACGTTAACAGCGACCTGCGCGATTAATATGAAAAAATGTATATTATTTTCGTCCTTTTGTAAAAACTTATTAGATTATAATTACCGAAATAATTATTGAAGTAATAATTTATCATGGTCCTCTTAAATCCGGAATTGCAAGGATCGCGGCAATTTTGAATTTTACAGATTTGTGAAAACTGATTTTTGATAATAAAAGAAACATGCCACATGCTATTTTTACTCCTTAAAAGCAAATTATACTTAATTTGGCGAATTAAATAATAAAATAGGAGACATGCACTCCGGAATTTTATAAAAACCCGTATTTTTCAGTTTCTTGGGGGGTGGGGGGAATTATTAAAAGTATAAAGATAGATATTCTATGATTTTGTATAATGTCAATAAATTTTAATATTATCCCTTTTATAGTTAGTTCTTAGCTCTCAAAAGAAATAAAGATGTACAGATGAGAGTTATGCTAGTCTGCATGCGGCCTGCTTCAAGGTCAAAGAGCAACGTGTTATGTAGAAGTAGGTCAGCGATTCTGTTAGGATCTTGAAGGAGTGTGTTTATTATCATTTAGCCAAGTCAAGAGATAACGGAATATTGAGCGTTATTTATTTATTTTATTCAGTGATTTTATTATTAAATATAATAGATACTTTTACTATGATTAAATATTGGACAAATGAGCACGCGTTTCCGGAAGTCACCGTGGAATGTCCATGTCCAACTGTCTTGCAGAAATCATTTATAATCTAAGTAATTGTTATCGCAAAATCGAAACAACATCAAAAAAAAAAATTAAAAGCTATTTTTAAACGCATGTGAACGATTTTACAGAACGCTCATCCCACACACACAAAAAAAAAAAATCTTAAATAGTAAAATCTTACTGAAATTCTTTATGGAGTTAGACCCTTTATAAAAATTCTTGAATTGCATATACAGACTACTGTAATCACATTTGCTCAACCATTTTATTTCTTCCAATGAACTTAGAACGCAGCAGAAAAGACAGAGGCTAAGCTTTGAAACAGAGCTTCTGTTGGCGATTCATTACGTGAGGATGCGATTCGGAGTATCGGCACTTTTTACTATAACCTTTTTGAATCGGAACTTTCTTTTCTCGTCTAGAAACAGTTTCTTTTCTTTTTTTTTTTTTTTTTTTTTTTTTTGGGGGGGGGGGGGCACTAGTTGCCTGTGTATGTTTATCATATTGCAGAGAAACACTTTTTTATTTTTTGAAAGAATGTGGTTTTTCGACCATTTTCCAAATTTCGGCTGAGCGCTGAGCTTCGATACAGGGCACGCATTGGCGATTCGTTTTGTAGTGATGTGATTCAATGATGAGATTCGGTTATGCGGCACTTTTTACTAGTAATCTTTTTGTATATGAATCGGAACTACGCTTTTGCGTCTCGGAACTGTTTTTGTTTTCGAGCCGACCGATCGTGTTCGAGTGTGTTTTTCGTACAGGATTGATTCTTTTTCTTTACAGCAAGCAGAAAAGGGTTACAAAGGATTTTTGTTGTTTCTTCTTCAGAGCGAGATGTTCCAAAAATATAAAGAAAATGTAAGTTTCAAGTGAGATTTTTTTTTTTTTTTTTTTTATCACTAAGAATGGACTTTTTGAAAGTGCCGTTTTGCCGAAAATTTATTTTGTGAAGGTACCGCATCGCTGAAAATTCATTTTGTGAAGGTACCGCATCGGCGAAAATTGACTTTGTGAAGGTACCGCATGGCCGAAAATTGAATTTGTGAAAGTGCCGCAAAGCGGCACTAAATTCGTTCTGGATTAACCCCTGTATATTCATCAAAAATATATTTTATGTTCTTAAATGTTGAAATATTTTTTTTTCTTTTTCATTACCATAAAATTACAGAACAATGATAAAAAGTGGGGGAGAGGGTGACCTCCCGAGAAAACGGCGGATGATTGGGCAAAATGGGGATCATATTCAGATTTAGGAGGTCATTTTACGTATGAATCAGGAAAAATGCTATCAGGGCTCGATTTTTTTTTTCAGCTTCCATTATTAAAAGAAAAATAATAATGAATTTAAAAATAAAAAAATAGCCATCGATTAGTGATTATTTATTTATTTATACACTGTATTTCGAATAAAAATTTTTTCTTTCATACAGTTCGTTTCTACAGTAGCATCCACAAAACTAAATAAATGTTCATTCTATTAATTTATTTTAAAAAAAACTTGATTCATAGAAAAACGTACACCTTTTTCAAATTCTCAAACGGAAATATATGCATTATATGAATAATATGAATTTTGAAATTACAGTATTAAGCATTCCACTGCAATATTATTTTATTAATATTTAAACTTCCCTTCACAATAAACGGGTAACTAGAATAATTTCTATATAATAATAATTTTAAAATAATAAATTATTAAAAAAAAATAAAACTACTAAAGCAAGGTCAATATTTTCTCTGGCAAAGTAAGAAAAATAGATATCTTGCTTATGCTTACAAGGATTACGAGTGGGGCGGGGGAGACAATTCATCAATGTCCTCCGGACAAAGACGGGAGATGTAAAAGCTCTCTCCTACAGAAAGGAAGAAATTTTCATCTCAGTATTTCTGCCTTCCACCCCTTTATTTTCACCTTCCGGCCGAGTCAGTAGTTAAAGGTAGTAGAGCTTTCTTATCCTCCGTCGTGAAAGAGTTAAAAAAAAAAAGCTAATGAGTAAATAATTGTGGAAACAAATTTTCTCATAAAATAACAGGGGCCTTGACTGTAAGCAAGATTAGATATTGTCTCCTCTTAAATACATATTTAAACATTTGTCTTTGTATATAGGGTTGCTACACAAATCAGGAAAAAAAAATTCTCTGAGTTTTCCCTGTCCCTTTTAGAAGTAAAATAGATGACACGCAATCATGCAGCATTAGAATCTGACATGTTTACAAGTTAACTGAACAGATTTAGGGTATATTAATTTTATTAACTTACTATAGTTGGGGGAAAAAAGCATAATTGATTCATTATAAAGCACTAAAAATTTTAAAAATATTTGATTATGAAAAAAATTTCCAAAGTTTTTCTAAAAAATTTCAAAATTCCCTGAATTTTCCCTGTTTGGGCAATAAATTTTGAAAATTCTCTGAGTTTTCCCTGTTTTTTAATAGATTTTCAAATTCCCTGAGTTTTCCATGTGCCGTAGCAACCTGGTATAACTTTTGCTATTTTACTCTGATCTTACATTTGGGAAACAATTCAAATTGCTTCAAAAACAGTCACACCCATCCTCCAAAATGTATGAAATATTGTATTTATACAGAATTTAACAGAAAATAATTTAAAACATTCTAAAAAATATCAGGCATAAAATATTAAGGGATTAAGGCACTCACTTCAGTGAAAATATCTACAGACTTTATTTTTTATTAGAAATACATGAGACTAATAATGAAAATCTTAGTATGAAAACAGAGAAAACCTATGATACAATGATAAATTTTGAGACTAGTTCTTCTCAACAAATGCTTTCATTCCTTTCAAAAGATTGACATAGAGCTTATGTTCATAAGATGTAAAAAATATGATAAGTTTTTCAGCAAACTGATTGGAGATACCCCGTTCTTCTAAATAATTCATCAGCAAGTCGTATAAGTACTGAAAAAAAGAAGAAAATAAAAATTAATGGCACAGTTATTTATGGGAATAATAAAATATTACTAGAAAATATTTATAACAAATTATGTAATTTATAATCAATTACATGAATTAGCCTTTCCTGCACAGAACATCCACATGATAGCAGGGGTGCAGAATATGTCCGAATGCCCAAACAAGGTTCGGGGAAAATTTAAACTAACAGGGGAAATTCTGAATATTTTTTTTAAGAGTAAATAAAAATGTAAATAAAAAATAAAAATTTGCTGCTTTGACGTTCTTATACACTAACAGCGATATTTTTACGTTACACTGTATACTTATTCTCTTAAAGATTTATTACATGGAACAAATGACAAAGTAGATTTTTGAATTATTGAGGGAAATTTATACTGTGTCTGGGGGGAAATTTCAGAGGTCTGAACATTTTTTCTGCACCCCTGCGTGATAGTACATATGCACCTAATATGATTTTTAGAAAAATCTCATATTATTTCGTAAATATTTGATGTAATTAAATTACCATTTTTCTATACATAACAGAAATTCCATAATTAATAAATATATCTACAAACATAAATAAAACAAATAACATTCATTCTATTTGTAATGAATAAAAAAAAATCTAAAAATACATATAATTTTGGTTTTTAAGAATTTGTACATTAATATGATGACTTCGATTTAGATAAAACATGGTACCACCACCACCACTCTGTCGAATAGCCATCCATGAATGTGAGGCTAATTGGCTTTAAATTCTTTCAAATATAAATATGAGATTTTTAGCATCATATGTTGTACAAAAAGTTAATATTTTTTCAGTTTCTTCAAGAAAATGTGCATTTCAAGTGTACTCAGTGTTACCGCTATGGTAGCATTTTTCGCGAAATGCTGAAAGACTTATCCAAAATGAGAAAATTAAATAACATGTTTTCGGTTTTTTGCTAAAGCATCTTACTAAAGATAAATTGAGAAAAAAAAAATAAAATCTTCAAAAATATTATAACTAATCTTTCATGGGAAAAAAATTGCAACATTGATCAAGAAAAATCCATCGTTTCATGCATATAAGGAAAATCAAATGCTGAACTAAGCATAAGACTCGCATACAGGTAATCAATTTGTAAATAAGCATGAGGCATTTGTAAAGTGGTCTAATATTAAAGAAAGAAAAATTATAAATTGTAAACCAAAAAGCTTTCAATAGTAATAAACAAATTTCACTTTTATTTTTTATTTTTGTAAGTTATGTTTTTATTTTCAGATACAATATAAGCTTAATGTAGTTTTACGTGCTATAGTGATAATTATATCTCCAGAAAAATAATATAATTCATATATAAGATGTTCATATTGCTTTAAAAAAGTTTACAAAATAAAGTTATAATCTAAAAAGTTTAATATTTTTCATGTCTGCCAATAAATGCGTTAAAATATATGCTTGTACTATATTGAAATTGATCTGGTTACAGTGGTAAGTTTAATTATTAATTACTTTTTTATAAAAAAAAAAAAAAAAAATCTTCTGTGTATAACTTTTTAAAGACCTGATTAAAAACTTTTAAGTTTAATTTACAAATGAAAATCACACACGTCAAGGTGTTTAGAATAATGTGTAAACTGATATTCATTTTTTTCTACTGCTTCTGGCATTTTTGCATTTTGCTAAAGCTTTTTTTCTGATTTTAGCTTTTTTGCTAAAGAAAATTTTTACTTAGCTTAAACCCTGAGTGTACTAGATTATTTTTTTGAAGCTGAAATCTCCAGATCATTTTGATCATTCTAACCTGGGTTAATCAATCAGATAGCACCTTACGTCACTATCGTATTGTTTCAATAAAATTTAATCATAACTGGTTCACGTTCGAGAAATATTAATAAATAGATTCCATACAACAGTTAAAAAAATTTATCAGTACATCTAGTCCAGTCAATAAATACATTGTACCTTGCAAAAGGTGGGGTAGAAGATTTTATTTTTTTAATTTGTACATATTAGTACTAATATGCAAAAAACGAGTTATCCAACATGGTCGCCCCCGGGAAAATTTTTGTCGGCTGAAAAACCTCGAAAATTTACTAGTTTTTTGGCTTTTTTCGAAATATCTCAGAAATAGATGAATTTAGCGATATTTTTCTAATATAAAGTTTAAAGAGAATTAAATTTTCTACAATTTCCTTCATTACACCTTTCTTGTAGTACTAATAGCAAGCGCGTAACAGCTTCTTGAAAATAAACATTTTTTTCAACTTCGTAAAAAAAGCGCATTACTCCTTATAAATAATGTACAGTAATTATTAGAATTAGATGCTTTATTTACAGAAAGCTTAACAACTTTTAATGGTATAGCTCTGATATGTCGTCCTTGCGATTTTTGGATTTGGTGATCAAAAACGTATTACGGAAATATACACGCCAGATGTATTTTTTTACATTGTAAGAAATACTGTTTTTTATTCTTGATTGTTCTCTTAACATATACCTTGTTAAAATAATCGTGATTTTTGAAAAGAATTATTAAATATGTTCGTCGGATAAATTGGTGATCATTACTTTTTTTTTTTTCACTAAGGACGACAGATAACAAATCTGCTCCCTTTTAATTTTTCCTTTCAACTTTTTACTAACCCCCCCTCCCCGCCACGCACTGACAATTCTAGCCTAACAACAGTAGTCATCATCAGACTCCAATAACTGCCAATGTATAGTATTCTATCACTGCAACTCATAATACACACACAAACATATACAAAGAAAAATAAATAAAATAAAAAAATATTTGTATATAAAAGTAAATGAATAAATATTAGGTGCTAATAAGCAAAACTCAATGCATTGATACATAAATATTTTAATTCTACTATTTATTAAATTATAAAACTTTAATGGTATTTAGATATAATACACAATGTTGTAATAAACATTAATTACTGCTTTATTAATATTGATGATAATAACAATATACAATCATAATTTTAAATGAACTTCATAAATAGGAAAACTTGTTTGAAGAACAATAGCAAATAATTACAAAAGTAAATTGTAGAAATTTAACTTTATATATAAAATATGGGGCGATTCATTTAGCCTTGAAGCAAATAAAGAAACGTACATTAATGTATAATATACATGTTTATTTTCTTCATGGTTGTTTTGAAAGCCTGGGTTCTTAAATTTCAATAGTCATCAAAGGTAGAAGGAAGGAGTGTCGTCCTCAAATTGCTCCTCTCCGTCTTGCAGTAATTACAAAAGCGCTTAGAATAGCTGATCATCTTCTTCAATCTCGTCCAATGATGAAATTAGTACGACATTTTCCTGTTGAGGATTAGAGTCCTTGTTACTATACCAATTTCACTGAGTATTTTATAGCCAACATTTTGGAAGCAAACTGCTTTCTTGTCGGCAGTTTCGGCTATTAAAACATCTTCACCATATTTTTTGCAAAGGCGTGATGTAACCGTTCTGATGCCAGGACGAAAATCTCCCTCTATTTTATTCATCAAGTACTTTATGAGACTGGCACTCCTCCGAGTCGTTTTCTGGGTAGGAGTAAATTGATTCCATTGCCTCATCAGTGCTACTTGCAGAGTAGTATCCTCGTTTCATCTCACTTTTAGGCCTCCAATGCAGTTTTTGATGACAAAACCTGTGATACCCAGCATTTAGAGCAACTAAACCTTTTATATTTCCGATGCATTCAAGTACTTTTTTTCTTCTCTCATCCCCACGATTTTCGTCACCATTTACAATTATTTCTTTCCCATCCTGTTTCATAGCATGGTGGATAAAATTTCTTTCATGCTCGGGAAGTCGTTCCTGTTTTTTAAAGGAATCTTCAAGTATCCCCTCTCCACACAAGAAACACTGATCTTTAAAACTGAAACCTTCAGTTCTTGATGGAAAGTATGGAGCCGCACAGTTTGGACCAGCTCCATCACTAGTTGTATGACGCCGTACATATGCTGCAATCATTCGCTCATTGATGTATTATTTGTGACAGGCATTGTGAATTCTTACTTGTTTTAGGTTCTTCAAAAAACACTAATGTTCTTCATTTTGACGTTTTGCATTGCACTTTTACAGATTTTTTGTATACCTTTCTTCTTCAGAATCTTTACTTCACCTTTATTCAAACTGATTTCGAAAATAAAACAAACACTCCGAAAAACACTCACGGGTTGAAACAGTATGTTCACACGTTCGAACTGAACTGAATAACATAGATAGCTGTTCAGCCAAGGCAGCGTACTACAGGATGAGAAGCGGCGGGGGGAAAGGGAGAGTTTTTTGTGTGAAGGGGGGGGCAGTTTTTTTTATATACCTTCTTTGCTACGAAGCAGATGTCATTTCCTAAGGTCAGACTGCTGAATATGTCCCTTTCTTTCTTTCTGTTTTCTAATAAACGTTCGTGCACCGACCCATTTTTTTTAGTTGTATTTTATTAGCTTGAGAAAAAATGCCGACTTTCAAGAGGCTGTAACGCGCTTGCTAATAGTACTACAAAAAAGTTGTAATGTAGAAAATTGTAGGAAATTTAATCCTCTTTAAACTTTATAATAGAAAAATATCGCTAAATTCAGCCATTTCTGAGATATTTCAAAAAAAGCCAAAAAAGTAGTAAATTTTCGAGGTTTTTCAGACGTCAAAAATTCTCCCGGGGTCAATCATGTTGGATAACTCGTTTTTTTCATATTGACACTAATATGTACAAATTAAAAAAGAAAAATCTTCTACCCCACCTTTTGCTAGGTAAGCCCTTTTTTACATACCTATTGACTGGACTAATCAAACAATGTTTATGAATTAACTTTGGTCAAAGATGTGCTACTTAAATGTTCATTGACCCCTTTATCAATTTCAGAAAAAAAGTAACTTTCTAGAATGGCTACAACCCCCACCTGGCCCTTTCTCTCTCAATATGCTCAAAACATTTTCTATCAATTTTTGAACTGATCCAACGATTGACCAAAAATCTTTTTAAAGAGAAGGAAATCCTCTTTTTGAAATTTTTTCGTCTGAATTTCAGATATTCATAAAAATACACTTAACAAATTCACATGTTAAATCAACAGAAATACAAAATGCACTTTTATCAGGCATGAGAGTGCATAAAATAAAAAAAAAGAGGAAACATGCGTGTTCATAAAATTAATTTCAAATGAAAAATAGTACGCGCGGGGAAAACTATGCAAATGTGCTCATAAAATTTATTTCAAATGAAAAATAATGCACATAGAGAAAACTATACAAAATATTTTAAAAGTGACAAACTAAAAGAATAATGCACTTAAACACAATAAAACATATGTGTAAAAAAATAATAATAATAATTAGCTAGCAATCAACATTTAATCATTGATTGATGGTGGAAAATGGGAAAGGGGGGGGGGGGGAGGTAAAAAGTAGTTCATGAGTGAGAAATATTAAACAAAATTCTACTTTTTTATGGGTTCTAGAATATCGTAAAGTAAGTTTAAAATTAATATTTATATTTTTGTTGTGGATGGATAAATATTTAAAAATAAATGGCTTCCGGCAGAATGTTTGATCTGCGATGGTTAGAGATGATTAAAAAAAAAAAAAAAAGGGGGGGGGGGGGGAGCAGGACAAAAGAAAATTACACGAGTTAGAAATATTGAATAATTCTGTTCTTTTATATATCATAGAATCTGATAAAGCGCATTTAAAATTAATATTGACATTTATATTTTGGATGGAGAAAGATTGAGAATTGAAAGTCTTTTGTGGAGCGTTTGAACACTGATCGTTATTGCAGTTTGATTTAAACAAAAAAAAAAAAAAAAAAAAAAAAGCGGAATTAATGGAAATCACATAAATGCAGAAAATCATGGATCTGCGGAAGAATCTCAGGCCTGTTTTATGTTCTTAAACACTTAAAATTGAAGAAAACTTACACCATCCATAATGTCTCCAGACACTGTGTATGTGGAATCTTCAAATTCCCCTTCATATAAAGAAATTTCCGATATTTGAAAAACATCATCTAAAGAATAAACAAACCGTATCAATTTATTATTGCTGTACATTAACATAAATGAACAAAACATAAATGCAAAAATATACAATGTTTTGAAATGATAAAACTGTAGAATAATAATAGTTTTCCAGGTTATTTACAAGGAAATAATTAGCAACTCATTATGTAACTAGATGAGCAGTACTTACCACTCTCAGCACCCAGAATTGGGCTTAGCCTGACATTAAATTTCTATCGTTTATTCTCTTTCATATAAGACATGGAGAGTTAATATTTTTCTGCTATACTTTTTGCAAAATTGTTACGAGACTGTATAATATTTACAGTTTCCCCCAGGCAATTTCAGGAGAGTGCTGTGCCATGCCTGCCCTTTGGTTATAAAAATAGCACCCATTTTGCCCCTCATCCAAAAAAATTGTACCCTTATTGCCTTTTACATTACAGATTTTCTAGTATGTAGATACTCTCATTCACATACCTAGGGCTCCAGGAATTTGGAAAAAAAAAAAAAAAAAAAAACTGGTCACCAGCAAAAATTTCTGGCAGCCAATAAAAAATATTTTCCCGCCATTTTTTTTTTTTTTTAATTTACTTGAATATAGAAATAAAAATCCTATGCACTATCAAGGTCACATTTAAGCAGGGGTCGATCCAGGTTTTAAATTTTGGGTTCCTTTTTTGTGAAAAACAAAATATTTTTGTGAAATTTTTATTTATTTTTGTGAAAAAAAGAAAATATATATATATATATATATTGTGTAAAATCTTCCATTTTAACAGTCATTCTAAGTAGTTTTTAAATATCAAATTGAACCAATTAATTAAAAATTCTGAAAATATAGGAAAAGGATCACTTTTATAAAATAAAAAGGCTCATTTCATAAATTTAAATTTTGTGAAGGGTCCCCTTTTATGATCTGGAATTTTGTGAAGGGTCCCCTTTTATGATCTGGAATTTTGTGAAGGGGCAGCAAAGGGGACCCAATTTTTGCCTGGATCGAGCCCTGTTAAGATCATTTTATTGCATTCCAAAAACCCCAGTGGCAGAAACACCGCGACATAGTCGCGCACACAGAAAAACGGCTTGCGGACAGTTTTTGCCTGCACAAATTAAAAAACTTGCCTGCAACTTTCAGACAACAATTCACTTATAAAAATTTCTATACCAAAACTAAAACTAATACTTTTATTATTTATAGTTATTTATAATGTGTTGTGTCAAACATTGCTATAAAATATTTAATTGAATGAGTTCAACTTACTTTTGTATATTAGTTTATACTATATTGTTCTGTAGTAAAATTGTATTCGTGTATTGTTGCATGAGATCAACACTGTTGTTAACGGCCCTCTTCACTTACCGTCGTTGGAAGCCCGAGCCAATGTTATTCTATGGGGAAATTTTCTTTACAAATAACTTATTAACTAATACATATTTTTAAATTCTGTTTTCACATTCAGAAAATTCCCAACTGTTAAATTGAAGGACCTTTTTTAAAAATATATTTTTTTTATTTTTAATATTTCATTTTGAAATTGCAAAATGAAAAAATTTCACATATTGAAAATTCGTATTTTGCAGCTTCAAAATAAAATACAAAAACTTTAAAAAATAATTTTTTAAAAAAGGTCCGTCCATTTAACAGCTGGGAATTTTCAGAATGTGAAAACAGAATTTAAAAATACGTATTAGTTAATAAGTTATTTGTAAAGAAAAATTTCCCATAGAATAACATTAGTTTCGGCTTCTGGCGGCGGTGAGTGAAGCGGGCCCTTAACCCCCCCCCTCCCAAGATTGTCACTATCAGCTTTCAGGCTTTTTGAGTGGTAAGCCATTTTCACCCCTGATTACACGCAAATTTTGCAGACAGATTATGAAATTTTAAAAGCCTGTCGTAGACAGCTACAAAACTTTCTGCCACTGGGCCAAAACCGTGGAACTAGTTTCACTAGTAGTAGCGCAACACAAAAGATCATATTTCTAAAAAGCATATTTATATATATGCCTGGGGTAGTTAACGCATCAGTTTAGTGAGACGAATATATATGCCAAGGGCAGTTAAGGGGTTGAGGCTGTACATCAGTCAGATTCCCTCTTTCTTTCTCTCCATGTAATCTTATGGGATTTTTGTTCCTTTGTTTTAAAAGGGTATCTCATTCATAAATGAAGGTATTCGAATTCTGCTTTTTGAATATTACTCTTTGAATGTATTATCTTTTAGCTTAGCAAACAACTTTTTGAAAATATTAATTCAAATTCATTAAGTAAATTTAGGATTTTTTAAGTTTAGATCTCTAAATGAATTATTTAAATTTATTTTTTCAAAATATTGCTCACAAAGCTTAAAATGACACATTCAAAGAATAATGTTCAAAAAACAGAATTTGAAAAACTTTATTTTTGAATGAGATATTGTTTGGAAAACCAACATTATAATCATTTTTTTCATGTTGATTTAAACTTTTAATGAAATCCTTTTATTGATTTAAAAACTGGTTTAAAGATCGCTATTTCCCATTACGAAAATGTAATGCTTGTTTACATTTTACAAGTTAAAAAGAATTTAAGTTTTAAGTATCGTAAGGTTTAGTAAACATAGTTTTAAAACTTTTTAATTGAAAGTCTTTGAAGATTTACTTACATTTTTAAACTCCCAAGAACATTGTTATAAAATATATTAACTTACGTTAAATGTTTTTGTCTACATTTCGCATTCAACTGATAGCTTCGAGTTTGGGAAATTGCCATAAATGGCAAATCAGCACTCAGATGGTGGTGCAATCGGTAGCATATGAAATGAAGCTTTTGCGACTGCATGATGTTAACTGTTAGTTACACTGTGAACCGTAAGGAGCAGTATAAATAGCTCATCATTTGTTTTGGAAGGTGGTGTCATCAGTCGTAGGATGCTGTTCACGTGTTGATAGTTTTATTATGTGATACTTAAAAACATGGGTGCATCTTTAAACTTGTTTTTAAATAATTAGTTCTAAATATGAATATATAAGGGAAGGATCAAAATTGTGATGGCATGCGACCAGAACATCTCTAGGGGTGCGTCCCAGACCGTCGCCAATTACCCATAGCACAGTACTAGTGCGACATTAAATCGAACCTACATACCTACCTACGTACAACCATGGATCATATTTCAATTTTCCCGTGTAAAATGACTTCATGAAAGAAGAACGTCGTCACTGGGAGAAACTTTCTTCAAAATGGCAACTAGAGTACCTTCATAAACTTGTCGTTTTTAGTTAATAATTTCTAGAGCTGTACCGAGTACTCGTTATATACTCGGTACTCGGCCTACTCGGCCAGTTTGCCGAGTACTTGGTACTCGGCCAAATATGGACTAAGTATTCGGCCAATACCGAGTAGTTGTAAGAATTTCATTATTTTTATGTTTTTTTGAAAGAAATGTATTCATAAGAGTTGTTTTTTAATAACTAAGCTAAAAAAATATGAAAATATAAACATAGTCATTAAACTTTTGCTGCAAATAGCTTTCTGCAGTTACAACGGGCAAGTAGATTGCCACTAAACTCGATATAGAGACGATTCATGATTTGAGCTTATCCATTTTAGTTACAAGAATTTAAGTATAACCATCTTGTATGTGTGTAATATGCAATTTTTTTTTTTTTTTTTTTTTACGAAAACTTTGTACATAAAATTGTATCTATAAAACAGACAAAAATAAAATATTTTAGAAAAAAGAACCCCTTATATAATACTACTATAGTAGATAAAACTTTAGTTACGTATTTGTGCAAATAAAAGTAAGACACTTTTAAAACTGTAAAAAAAAGATTGATTTTTAATTTAAAAAATAATAATTATGAAAAAGGTAAATACACTAAAATGTTATTAAAAATATATTATCAAATTTGTTGTTCTGCAAATAATGGCCCAAAACCACCTACCTTTTTACTCTTCTAGAATTTGAAGATTAATGAAGTCTATCATGTTTGAAATGATGATAAAATATTTATTTTAATGTTCTCATTTCATATGTAAATTTCATGCATCTTAAATTAAGCCTATAAAGAACTTTAATATTCTCTAAGAATTATCTGAGAATGATTCGCATCTGAGAAAGATTATATAATAAAGAATGAAGTTATCAGTTATTATGGTTTTAATAATCCACTAAGCTGGAAGTATCAAATATAACAATTAACCTAATTGTGTATATACACTACAAAAGTTCTGAAACGTTTCATGTAAACATGCTGTTTGCCATTTAACTTAATTTTTTTGTTCAAAAAGCCTTTTTTAAATTTCAAGATGTGCAAAATTCTTCATATATACGTCAATTTCAATTATTCTTTCTTACAACTACTCGGTACTCGGCTACTCGGTACTCGGCCGAGTAGTAAAAGGCCGAGTACTCGGTACTCGGCCAAAGTGCTACTCGGTGCAGCACTACTTTAATTAAAATGATAGAAATTTCTAAGCAGCTGAAATGTTATCCTTAGAGTATTCGGAACACATTGATACCTCTCATGACGCGAAGGACCCTGCCCTCTGCTAGAGGATGCTGTCACAGACAAAAAAATTTGATGCCAGTGATAGTAACTTATTTTTAATATATAGAGAAAAAAAAAGAAAAAACGTATGCATACACCTGATATATAGTCTTATAAAATTAGTTTTAATAAGGAAAAAAAAAAAAAAAACTTTGTTCAAGCACAAGCTATAGCTATCTACTACTAACCGAAATTTTTTTTGTCTTTTTAATACCACATACTGCTATCATGTCCAGGTCCACTGCTTTTCTATATGGTCTCTGGAAACTAGATCTTATCAGATGAATTTTTTTTAATTTTTTATTGAAAATGTTTATTTATTATACATATAAATATATAAATCATCCATATATTTTAACATTACTTACTATATTCTTGACTTTGGACATCATCAGGCATATCTTGGGAGTAGGTGCACAAGAATGAAAGAATTTTCTTGCCCTTCTGTATCTCAATAGTGAATTCAGGTTTAGACTTCATCTAAAGAATAATAATTTTTAAATAAGAATAGAAATGATTTCTCATTGCAGCAATCAGCTACAAAAATAATGCACAATAGTAACCCCCCCCCCCCTCTTTTGAAAAAAAAAAAAAAAAAAACTCAAAAATTTGTAGCTTAAAAAGTATCAGGTCACAAACGCAAACAACTATGTGCATTTTAATAATGAATTGATTTCAAAAGGAGCTAATTATATGATTTATGTATATTAATAAAAAAAAAAAAAAAAAAAAAAAAAAAAGAGAAATTTTAATAAATAAATTTATTGAATTTCATTATCTTTCATTGATTACCAAAGTTCAATTACGATTAAATTAGTTAAAATGCACCCATTAAATATGACTTTAAGTAATGCAATGATACCTCAGATTCCTGGGGTTCTTTTGTGTCATTAGGATCCATAACCTGTTCTTCAGCATCAACCGAATTATTAACATTTGATTTAATGGTGATGCTAAATGAGAGAGAAAAGATTAAATAATAAAAAATATATATATTAAATTCTACAATATATATAAATTATGAATATTTTCAGTGTACTGAGTAAAAATATTGTTCAGAAATCAGCAGAATAAAATATTTGGCAATAGGCTGTGTGCAAAGGTTAAGACAAGTTATCTTCATGAGTGACCTAGATTTGGCTGGAACGCCCTGCACACAGGATGGGAATGGGGTAGACAGTGTCTCAGAACAGAAAACATACGGTAGCTAGTAATTAAGATTTTAACATTTTTCACCATGAATCCCCAATGGAAATTTCCTTTCATTTTCCAATTACTTCCATATATATTTTATCGCATGTGACATTTTATAAAAAAATACACATTTTTAAACTAGTCTTTTCCACATAGAACATCTGTGTGATAGCACCTACATACATAATATAATGATTTTCAGAAAAATCTCATAAATAAAGCTACTGGAAAATTTCAGATTTGTTTTTTTTTCTTTTATAAATCAATAAAAGAGATTTAAATAACTGATATTTGCATTATAATTTCAATTTTGGAAAATAAGTTTTCCCACTGCTAAGTTAAAATTTTTTTTCAATTATTCTTATATTAAAAAAAAAAAATATTTCCTAGAATCTCACAGAATAAAATTACCATACACAACAGAAATTCCATAATTAATAAATGTACCTACAAAAGAAATAATGTTCATTCTATTCATAATGAATGAAAATGAAAAGCCTAAAAGAATATAATAGATGGTGCCACACCACCATCCTGCCGAATAATATTGATGCCTATTTATCTCAAAATGAAATATTCTTTCTGCAAAAATAGCCTCTACACCACCACAATTGTGCCCAAATTTATTAGTAGCTCCTTGCCCAATTTTTCCTAGGTACCAGCTTCCTGCCCTTTTTCAAACTTAGGTGGGAATCCTGGTTACAAAAAATATGATTATGGTGTTTTAAAAAGCTTTAACATAAATTTGAAATTCATTTAAAATTTTTATAATTTAAAATACTGTTAAAATAGCATTAAACATAAGCTGAATGACATCATTATATACAATCCTAGATTTAAAAAAAATATAGAAGCTTAGAAACCTAGGTAAGCTGGCATTCATGTAAACAAAATACCTGCCAACTTCTTACTAGAAGAATCAAGAAAATCAAGCTCAAAAAATAAGATTTTCTTAAAATCAAGATGATTTTCATTATCTAGTAGGCATAGTAGATTTTTTTCTTTAACCAGATCCAAAAAACCCAGTTATCAAAAATTAAAAAAAAAAAAAAAAAAAAGCAGTCTTCGGGGACTGCCGATAGAAGTCAAAACAAAGTAACTTGTGAATTGTATCGTTGAGCTATTAGATTATTAATTTTGAATTATTTTTGGTTTGTAAAGAGGTGTTTATGATCTGTATTATATGATTCAGCACAATATTTGTAGCTACTCAAATTAAATGAACTAAGCCTTATATTAGGTAAAAATATTGATTACTTATGAAATTATTTTAATTAGTAGCTGAGATACAAAAGAAAACCGATTCAGGACACCTCAAAACATGTAAATCAGGTGAAATCTCTAATTCCACTTTCGATAATATAAGAGAACTTTAAAAATATCTTTCGAATGATGTACTAAAAATAATTTAATCATAATTAGAATTTGAAATTTTTAACTATTATAGCGCCATCTGGCAGTAGAAATTTCTGTAATCTACTGTTCAATTCCAAATCAACAAAGCTTTCTAATGATGTATTACTTATGAAATTATTTTAATTAGTAGCTGAGATACAAAGAAAACCCATCCAGGACACCTCAAAACATGTAAATCAGGTGAAATCTCCAATTCCACTTTCGATAATATAAAAGAACTTTAAAATATCTTTCGAATGATGTATTAAAAATAATTTAATCATGATTAGAAATTGAAGCTACTGTTCGATTCCAACTCAACAAAGCTTTCAAATGATGTATTACTTATGAAATAATTTTAATTAGTAGCTGAGATACAAAAGAAAACCCATTCAGGACACCTTAAGATGTGTAAATCAGGTGAAATCTCGAATTCCACTTTTGATAATATAAAAGAACTTTAAAATATCTTTCGAATGATGTATTAAAAATAATTTAATCATAATTAGAAATTGAAATAAGCGTATTAGAATAAAATTTAATTTGCAATTAAAATGTAAATTTTTTCCAAAATCGATGAAATTTGAGCTGCAACTATCCCGTGTGCTGTTAATGGCACAGTCAGTAAGTTTCAAAGAATTTAGAAGAAAATTGAAGCATTTTGAAATTTGCAAATTTTATTCCTAGTAGACAACCACGTGATGTCAATTGGCAAAAAATATGTTGCCTTCCGATCAGATTCTCTATGACTGGGTACACCTGCAGAATTTCATTCAAAGCTTTAGCTGACGCGAGTTTCATGATTTTTGTTCACCCAAAAGTGCTCAATGCGCCTAAAGAAGTTTTCACTTCAAAAAAAGAGGAAAGGAAATTTTAGGCATTGATTCTAAGATAATCTAATTAGTAGTGAACATTTAAAATCTGAGAAATTAATAGTACAGTACACATAATTTGAATTCATGTTTTAATTCTTTAAAAAAGGAAATAATATCACATACCTGCCTACATTGAAGGATGAAAATAACGGAGATTTTACAAGTGACATTTTCAGGCTTAAACAACATTGATCGTTTTTCGACATACGATAATATTTAATAATTTAATCCATGGCTTAAATTATCAAAAATCTATATCTGCAAGTTAAACTTAATTATTAAATAAACATCTAGTAGTTATTAATTAAAAATAGTTCTATTTATTAAGATGCACAAGAATTTTTTTTCAGCTAGCTAAAGCAAAAAATCTTGCTTTAAAAATTGAAGTTTTGATTAAATTATAGACTAACTTTAAAATGTTCAAAATAAGGGAGAAATGGGTGAGAATAAGGGAGAGTTGGCAAGTATGCTATCATATACAAATCGTTAAATGCTCACTTTTAGGCAATACTTTTTATTTTTAACAAATATTTTAAAAGTCAAAGTAAACATACAATCCACAGTAAATTTGTTCCCATATATAAGCATCTCATGATGTTTTTTGACTAAATATGAAAATTTATGCACACAAACGATTTTTTTATATAATTTAAAATTTATACTATATACAATTTTTTTTTTTTTAAGCAGAAAACCGAAATACATAAAAAATCTAAAAATCAGGAAGATTTTATTCTCTGATATGCATGATAAAAGATAAAATGCAAGATAAAATAAAATCAAGAAGTTTTCTTGTTTCTTGGAAAATAAGAAGATTTGGTAAGTATACTTAAAAAGAAATTACACTTCATTTTCCAATTTTCTTGTTAAAGTAACCTCTGCACCATTTAAATCAGCTGTAAAATCATCAAGCTGAGGCAAATCAGGATGCAATCGTGCTTTTGTTTCATTTTCAATTTCCTCAGTTAAGTATGCAGCTAACTCTTGATCACCTATCAAATGGAAAAAGAACTATAAAAAATACTCAAAAAATTATTAGATTAAAAAAATTATACATCATATTCATATAACACTAACAGTGTGACTAGCATTTGAACTTTTTAATTTTCTCTGACTCTTCCAGTTAAATTTTTTGGGCTTCACCAGGTTATTTTCTTCTATTTTTAGCATGCAACTTTCGATTATTATTTATTTTTAATGCTTCTGTAGCGATCTTGCATCAGAATACTGACAACTGCAGTACACATTTTATGCATTTTCTGATTAATGCACCTCGAACTAGGAGTGTCCAGTGATTTATTTATTTTTTTTTTTTAATGTCGCAATGCAAGCATACAGCAGCAAGTGTACTGACCGTAGCTTATACAAATTTTCATGCATTTACTGATTCATACATCGCAAATTAGGGGTATCCGGTGGTGTTTTTTTTTGGTTTTAATGCTTGTGAAACAAGCATACAGCAGCAAGGATACTAACTGTGGCAGTTCAGATTTCAGCAGGATACTGCTTAATATCGACCTCTGCAATCTACAAAATGAAAAAAAAAAAAGTCTAAATTTAAATATTTTTCTTTTAATAATATATATTTCAGTACTATTTTTATTATATTAAATGCGACTTTTGTTGGTGCAATCCACGTCACAGGGTTCATACTCAAATATGGGAAAAAAATTCCCTGAGTTCAATTTTCAAGAAAATATTAGCGACATATTACAAGAAACGCTCCTCTAGACAGGACAAAATACAGCTACTTTCACTGTACGATGTCATATTACTGCCGATTATGATAGAAATCATTATTTACGTGCTTATTTTCATAATACTTAATCATTTAAATTTTGATACGAAGCTAAACAAGAAAAACATAACTCAAGAGAAAAAAAACATTTGTTTTTCCAGGTCTTATAACTGATTTTCCCTGACTTTTAATGAAAAATTTTATTTTCCCTGACTTTTTTTAACAAATTCCAAATTCCCTGAGGAGTATAAACCCTGCGTCAGCTCGTTGGTGTGATTTACATTTAAAAATTGTGTTTTTTGTATTTAAAATTCCATTAATGATCATTTTTTTTTACTTTCTTTTGCACGTAAAAATGATCGTTAACGTCAACAGCCACCATCTTGGGAAGTAAATCACGCCTGCAAGCCAGCGGGGACCATGTCAACAAAAGTCACCAAAAAGTGCCAAACTGCACAATAGGATTTTACCAGTTTCCTGAAAAAAAAAAAAATGAATATCTGGGTTTTTCATCAAAAACCTGGGTTTTCGATGGTGGGCTGGGCTTTATCAAACCCTGTCTAGAATAGCACTAGTGCAATGTAAAATCCACTGAAACCCAACCCCTACACTTATTACTTCAGTAAATAGTTATTAGTGTACAGGTTTAGTATAGGATACGATTGGAGACTTTTCACCATTTGTTGCCCAAAGAGGTTAGAAGATTATAGAGATGGATCAACCTTGAAACCGGGTGTACAATGTGAAGCCGTTATCACTCAAAAATAAATACTCAAATGTAGCCCAAACACGTGGGTGTGGTCAAAGAGATGATTTTCTGACGATTGGGCTCTCACTAGAATACATAACAATGCTTGGGCTACATTTGAACCAGTTTTTAGCATTGCATTACAGGCTTCAAGCAGAAGACATTCATGTCTATAATTTTCTGACTTCTTTGTTGCCAGCTTGGTGACACATATGGCCATCGCATTCAGGGCCTGATTATCCAAAAGGCTCAGGAAGCACAAGCTTCCCCTCTAAAATTTAAGAGGGGCCCCATAAGGATTAAAAACAGGGTCTTGAATTTTTTGTTTTATATTTTCACACTGAGATTGAATTTTTTCTGAGAGAGGCTACCTAAAATAAGACAAAACACGCACTATTTCGGGAAAAATCTATTATTTAACGTCAAAAATCTGAATGTTCTTATTTAAAAAGCTATTTGATTTTAATGTTCTGTGTAGAAACCACCCAGATGTATGAAAAATAATAATAAACACACACTATTTTTTTGGTTTGTAGCATTTTTATATTACAATATGTAACAGGAAAACAAGATTTTCTGAAATGAAAGGGGGCCCCAAAATGATGCTGAGCTTCCCCTAGCTTCAAAGCTTAATCGGGCCCTGATCGCATTAACTTGGCAAGAAATGTCAGAGCTACTTCAGTGCCAAATTTCACCAAGGACATCCTACACTTAAGCTGTTCCATTAGTTTTAAATCAGATAGCTGTAAAAAAGTAAAAGAATATTAAATAGAAACATATCCTAGTTAAAAATCTTCAAGCAAAGGTCTCACAAGGTCAATAATCAATCTCAGTCAATAGAAAAATAAAATTATCTGCGAAATAATCTAATCCTTGTGAGATACACACAATTGTACATGGACTTTCAATGCAAGTAATTTCGTAAAAAGTCCTGGAACTGGGAAAAACCGGCCTAAAATGAGGTGAACAGCATACAATATACTTTATACCTCTCCGCTATCTGGCATACAGACAGGTTTCATTGCATTTTCATAATTAAATATTTTATTTAGTAGTTGTAATATTTCCCTAAGAATATGTAAAAATGATAATGCTAACATTGAAATCAAAGTAGAACTTTTCTATAAAACAGAAACTAAACGCACACAATTTTTTTCCGTGTATGTGTATAAAAATATGCCGGCAATCAGAAAATAAATACGCACAGCAATTATATGTCATATTACGGAATTTATATAATTCTTTACCTTTGGTATGAAGAGAACAGCCACAGCTACATTTATTAGAAAACAGGGATTTTGTGGTAAGAGACAAATTATCGAAATCCCGGCTCCTGCACAAATAAAATAATGACCGAGTAATTGTTCTAGTGTTTTTCACATCAAATCGATTAAAACCCTTGGAAATAGGATTTAGTAATGAAATTCTAGTATTAGCTGATATTCTCGATACATTAAAAACATTTCTTATAACATTTAAAGCCATCTTGAGATTAAATTACTAAAAGATAAAACAAAATACACGTTTTTCAAAGCTTTCTGATCTTACGGACTTTTCTTTCTACATCAGAGTTGAGTTGTTAATACAGGATAGGATACAGGTTTCATTATTATTTACTGAGCTAGAATATTAACTGGAGTAATGTTTCAACATTGATGTGTGACCAGATTAGAGTACTTTTATAATAGAGAAGCATTGATTCTTAATAAATAAGGACTAAAAATAAAGCATCAACGATAAATAATTTATTTTCCACAATTTCTCAAAAACTTAGAAAAATGCCTTCAAAAATGAAAATGGATGAAATCGCTACACAATGGAGTATCACAGTGACGCCCCCTTTGTAAAGAATTTTAGGATTCTAGGATTTTGTCCTGAACGCACCTAAGTATGACAGTATACATTACACTGCGCATGACATGAAATAGTTGTAAAATTAATTGATGTAAAATTCTTATTTTGCCAAAAGAGCAGACAACTCTCAAAGTGATGAAGATCTGATTGTTTATTTCCTGATTTAAGCAAGTATTAAATAAAAATTTGAAGATTAACAGTCTTAGGTCATATTGCCTGATTAATTACTGATTTCTCTAGTTTTATAATGGCTTTTGAACATCAACCCGGCATGGCTATTGAATGCCTGAGTGTGAGTCCCATTTTTGCATTAAATCATAATAAAATAATCCTTATTTGCATTGGGTTATAAGTATAATGATTTCAACACTCAATTATTTCTGATTAGTCCCCATAACTGATTGAAAAGCTGCACCTATATTAGTTCATTTTCAGTAACATCCTGGTTATTTTTCAATTTTTAAGAGTAGATTGACTTATGATATAGTGTGCTAAAATTGCAAGATTTTTCAGAAAGTTTAATTATTTTATTAAATTTTGTTTTTATTTTATTAAGTATTGTTCACATGCCATGATTATGGCAGCATGGGGTCTCAGGACACATGATATTTTGGGAGCCCAGATGATCTTTATATTACATTTGACTTTAACAAGTCCAGCTATATATTTTAAGCAGTAAAGTCGAATTCTTAGGTTTTTGCTATACATTAGAAGATTTTTTTGCAATTTATTGCACCTTTTGTTTCTCTTCTCCCATTTTTATGCACAGTAGGGGAAAATATATTACTTATATTTTTGTACTGCACTTTTTTTTTTTTTTTTTTTTTTTTTTTTTATGCTTCTTATAAAATCCTGGATGGTTTTTTTTTTTTTGTTTTTCTAAAAGTTATTATTATTATAGTAAATCAATGGTTCCGATAAACTTAGTAAGTTCTTTGTCTGGCTGTTTTCCTTTTTAGTGCATGATTTCTCAGAGTATAAACAAAGCAAAGAAATCTTGTTATAGTATCCATTAGACTAGAAAATATTCACATGTTATATGGTGGCTAAATAAATTAAAGTAATGACTTTCATTAACTCATATTTTGCCAAACAGCCACACACACACAGGGGAAAAAAAACAGAAATTTTATTGACTATGGAAAAACAACATTTTATCAATTGGTGGGAAAGAAAAACATTTAGTGATGAACCACCTTAAAAAAAAAAAAAAAAAAAAAAAAATGATTGCCTCTTGTACATTTTTAGAGCAAAAACTTTTTGATTAAGGAATAAAGATATTTTGTTTTTCAGTTAGTAGAAATTCATGTACTGAGATAAATTGTTTCTAAAGAATAAAGTGTAGTTAGTTATCTTTATATATGAGTAATTCTCTGAAAAGTGGTCATTTCATGTCCCAGTAGTCTTGAGGGTATATTTTTAAAAGCACAAAAACAAAAAGCAGTCCAAACTATCAGCATTAATTGGTTTTGCATATAAACTGTCATTCTTTGGTTATTGGAATTCAAATATAATTTTAAAATATTTTTTAAAATGCAAAATATCATTCCCTCACTGTGTCCCCATTCCCACATGTAAGTAAATAAAATGGTTTCTATGGTATTAAAGCATCTATATTTGGATTATTTGAATTAAAAATTTATTAAACATACTTTGATAAATATTATCCATTATACTACATTTATATATTATGCAATGAAAGAAATTAGAACACTTATTATTGTTGTCCCTGGCAATAGATATCATTCCCTCATTAAACTGTAATTATACCTATACTTACTCTAATAACGGCAGCACGTACTTTATATAAGTCAAACTTAATTTATATAGAAGCAAAGTAAAGAAAACATTTTGTGTTCTGTTGGAAACATTTTACAATGAATAGCATATGGCTCTCAAACGTTAGATTGAAATACAGTATTTTTATTATATGTCATTCCCTCACTCATTATAAAGTTAACTAAAAGATATCAAATTTGCTTTTTTATGCTATTATATTAATAAAAATATGTTTTAATAAATATTTAGTGTTTGAAAATATAGCTAAACTTAATAATATTTTTATAAAGTAGTTTCTAGAAGAAATTTGTCATTCCCTCACAATCATTCCCTCATTTTTCTAATTAATAAAAATAATTACTATTTCAAAAATTATCAGATTCAGCTTGGTTAATATTATTTTTTATTAACTGTGTATGTATTTTTTATTATTTTTATTAACGTGTATATGCACAAAATTAAAAAAAAAAATTGGAGCAATTTTATTTGAGCTAACTTTTTTTTTTTAAAAAAAGCCCACTCTTCAGAGAATGACCCATATAAAGTGGCAGATAACTTAGAATTTTCATTTTCCAGTCTACTATCTGTTAACCACATGCCCCCCCCCCCCCCCCCCCGACCTTTTTTTAATATTTTTATTCTGACATGTTGCTCTAATGGAATCCTATTTTAGGTAATTCTTTAAAAAGATTCTATCTAGGAAAGCGGGACCCGCCATAATTTTATTTATTGACTTTAATATTTTGGCTTATCTTTCACAGATTCCTATAAAGCTCACGAAAGAACCTGGCTATGATTCAGATGGTCGTGAAATTTTGAAATGTGGTTTTAAGATTGGTGGCGGAATCGATCAAGATTTTCGTAAAAGTCCACAAGGCTATAAAGACAGTGTAAGTATACATATTTATCATTATTTAATTAAAAATTGTGTTCAAACTTCTGTAAGAATGATGCTGAAAATTTACTGTAATACATTATTTACACAATATTGTCAGAAAAAAAAAAAAAAATAATAATAATTTTCTAGATTATGGAAATTTTTACTAAAAAGAAATAAAGAAATTATTAAAAAAGGGAGAAATTTTTGTTTATAATTTTTAAATTTTCTGTGCTCATAAGAAAAGAACAAAATTTTTACATTTGCATAGGTCTAAGGTTTAATGTATAGGTAACATTGACATCTCCCTTTAAATAATTGGTTAAGGGATAATTAACTTCAACTAATCTGACTGGCAGCCTAACCCCAACTTATTCTATTAATAAATTTGTCTTTAAAATTGCTCATTACTTTTTTGTTTTTAATTCCGTTTTCACATATGGAAAACTCACAACTGTTAAAATGTTTCTTGTTGTGCAAAAATTATTTTTAATATTCCATTTTGAAGCTATAATGTAGGCTACACAACAGTGACATTGTTGCAGAAAATAAATTGTCCCTTGCAGAAAAATTTGCACATAAAAAATTAAAAATATTCCTAAATTTCAGTAAAAAATAGAAATTAATGTCTTATATTTAACAATTCTTTAGCAGTCTTTAAATAATACTGATATCTTTATATCTCTGTAATATGTACATATTACAGTTTCCCCCAGGTTTAAAAAAGGGCAGGCGTGAAATTTCTGCTCGCCATTGGCGAGTGGAGATTTTACTGTGGCGAGTAAAATTTCGGTCAAAATGTAGATAGAATCCTTACAGTATACGGTGCTTCAAAAAAAAAAAAAAAAAAAAAGAAAAAGAAAAAGATTATCAATTTAAAAACGTAAAATTATACTAATCTTAGGAAAGGTAACCAGACATCCTCTTTTTAAGAGGACAGTCTTCTTTTTCAACACTCTGCCATCTTAAACGGAAAAAACATTACAGGACTAAAAAGTCCTCTTTTTTATGTTTTTTGTCCTCTGTCCTCTTTTTCAAATGAAAAGGATTTAGTCCTTAATTTCAAAATTTTCACAAAACTGGGAAGCTCAATCAGTTGTTGGTTGTGTCAAACGATGAACACTAACTCTTTTCTGCGTTAGGTTAGCAAAAGAGCAACTTTCTAATAAACTTGCCAAAGCATATTATGGTTTATGTCTATTCAGATTCTTCGAATCACAAAGAAATAAAAGTATTCCCTATATTTGTATGGTTTTTTGATCCAGATCACGGAATCACTATTGAATTTTCATGAAATCATTAAGAAAGTGGTGCACCGGTTGGTACGTGGTAGGTTGATGTATGTTGTCACTTTTGCATGAATAATAGTCTTCATAAAAATAGGCCCACCAGTGTTTGAGAGGTTCTGTCCTTGAAACTGGTATACGTGAGGCACTGGGTTTGATACCCGGTCGCACTCATTGGCTTAACTGTTTGGAGTTTTCTGTGGTTTACTCCAAAACTAGCATAAATATGGGCTAGGAATTCTTAGAAAGACCCCACGGAGGACTCTATTACTCAGGCCTAGAGCCCTAGTGCAAACAATTGGTCTTAATGGTAACACTGCCACCACCTCACAAAAATATGCAAAAATTAGTTGAATTCATTTTATCTCCTGGCGAAAACACTCCCACAAAGTTTTTGTTTAATTAACAAAATAAATATATGTGAAAAAAATCCCCTTTATATACCTACATTAAAAACTTAACTACTAAGACTAATTTAGGTTATACTTGTGAGAACTTTTATAAATTGTTGATAAAGAATGACTGTTCGTTAAAACAAATCGTTTCATCTGCCGAATATAAATTTTATTTTTTCATCTGCCAATTTTATTTTTTCTTTTATGATTATAATTTTAATAAAAAAAACCTGTCTACTAATATTTTATGTAACTGCATGAATGTACCAAAAAAAAAGTTTTTGTCTATAGCAAAAATTAATAATAATAATAATAATAAAAATCTATATTTCCAGTGACACCTATAAAAATTAGGGATTTTTCCTCTCGTATCCATATATTATTAATTTAAATTAAGGTGTACTGATCCAAATTCATCATTTGAGATAAAAATGTTTCCACCACTTGTGTAAAGCAGCTTTTGAATTGGTTTTTATAATCATTTTCATTCAATTTTGTGTCCTCTAAAATGACCTCTTTTTCAAAATTGAATGTCTTCTATTTTCTTATAAAATAAAAGACAATGTGTAATTTCTCCTCTTTTTCCAATAAAAAATTCTGGTTACTTTATACATAAAAAATAGAGTAAGTTAATCATATTTTGTGGCAAGTAACTTTCTTTTTCAGCGAGTGTAATCTAAGTTGAAATTTCGGGCCCTGCTTAAGGGCACATTTAAAATCCAGACACTCATTTTAAAATTTCGATTTTAAGTGTAAATAGAAGAAAAAGTTGTAAATTTGAACTTTCTTTAGGTACACCTTAATTTTGCTTGTTATTTATGTATGAATGAATATTGTGTCTTATGCACAATACATTTATTTATAACATATCTTCAGTTTGAAGGTTATTTTCAATAAAAGGCAATAAGGGAGCAACTTTTTTAGATTAAGGACAAAAAGGGTGCAATTTTTTTGGCACAGGGGCAAACAAGGTGCTTTTTTTTCAGTCATAGGGCAGGCAGGGTGCAGCACCCTCCTGAAACTGTCTGAGGGAAACTCTGCATATTATGTGTAAATTAGAAAATATGCCAATAATGTGTTGTAGAAATAGAAAAGGTCTGCACGAACAAGGCTTGTTGCAGAAAGCATAAAAATATTCTGTCACAGTGAATGTTCACAAAATTTTGCATTTTACAGCTTTAAAATGAAATATTAAAATTTTAAATTTTGGTAAAAAAGAAACATTTTAACAACTTTTGTGAGTGGAAATGTAAAAAAAAAAAAAAAAAAAAAAAATACATTACATAATAAGTAATTTTTAAAACAAATTTTTTTCATAGAGTAATATGAGGTCAGATTTCCAATTCAATTTAGATGAAGTATCCTTTTAATGGAGGGAGGGTGGGGGTGGGGGGGTGGGTAGAAAATTATGAACTAAAATTTCTGAACTAGGATTAGTAATAATTTTAAAATAAAAATAGAATAAACTGGACTAGCAGTAAAAGTAAAGGTATTTTTAAATAGAATTTAAAATATGCTAGAATAAAGGAGTTATAAATTTTGTTATTAAACAGTAATTGTGTACGTCAGAGTGATTTTAGGTTTCAAAATCCTTTTCTTACAGGGTATCTATGTGACTGAAGTATATGAAAATAGCCCTGCTGCAAAGTGTGGCCTGAAACTTCATGACAAGATTTTGCAGGTAGGTTAATATACCAACTTTTAATACTGTTTTTTAAGATTTTTTAAACTATGAATTTATTGATTATTTAATGTATGTTTTATGTCTAATGTAGTATGATCAAAATACTATTGAAAATTCTGTATTTGTCCTTTAAAAAAAAACCTAAATTTTATAATTTTTCTGTATACAAAGTCAAATAATACACAAAGACAACATACCAATGTTTTTACAGTTTGTTCTGATTATAAAAAATTTAAATAATTTTTATTAATTTCTATTATTTTTAGAATTCATTTTGTGAAATCTTTTAACAATTAGTACAAGAGCCAAACACTATCAAAGGATTCTGTTCCCAAGTCCTAAAATTAAATTTTATATATGTTTATTTATTTAATTTTCATTTATTATTATAATTTGTAATTAAGAATTTTTTTTTTATTTTGTGTAAATAATTCATTAAATGAATAAATCTATAAATAATGTATTTATACCTATATATTATTTATATTTACCACTGCTATTTATGAAATTATTTTACACATTTTTTTTTTTTTTTATACCAGAATTATGTACATAATTCCAGAATTATGTAAAAACCAGAATACCCTATGTCCCAAACTTTCTGGATAACAGATCCTATACTGTATTACAAATTGCATCATATTTCCTGTATTTAAAATTTCTCATTCTACTTTTTTTTTTTTTTTCTTTTCAAACAGGTAAATGGATACGATTTTACCATGGTGACCCACAATAAAGCTGTGGAATACATCAAGAAGAATCCAGTTTTGAATATGCTTGTGGCAAGAAAAGGCGTCACCCATTCTTGATAAGTTGTTTTTAAGAGCAGCGAATCTAAAAGTTTACTTAGTCATTATTCTTGCTGATGTTGCAGAGTTCTTAATAGACTAAAGACTGTGTGTTTACTACACTGTCTAAGTACGTGAGAATGTGATAAAGTACAAAATTATTATCTGGCAGTATATTAGCTATCTTGTACTTATTGTGATCTTTTGTCTTCTTTATGCTGAATTGAATTATAGTAGGCAAAAATGCATTCTCAAATACTTGGCATTGCTGAAAGTAATCAGGTTTAGTCAATACAAATTTTTACTAAGCTAAAATTTATATATGTACAGAGGTTTCATTATTTACTATTCATGGTTGCTACTCCAACAGGAGAATTAAATTCTCCAATTTTTTGCTTACTTTTATTCCAGTTGCATTTTACGATGTGTGTTCTGTTTTCAGTGAGGCAAAGTACAAAAGTATAAGAAATGTTTGTGAGGGTAGAATAAATATGTCATTTGAAATTTCAAATGGTTTGTAATTATTAATAAGATTAAATAATTTTAAACCTATCAAAACTTGTTCTTGTGATTGCAAGGTCATCTTGCACTTTCTGTGTTTTTTAAGGCTCTTGGCTTCAGCTTTAGATTTCTTTGCACAACCTAGACTCATCTCATGAACACACATGGCAGCTGTTATTATGAAAATTCTATTGCACTTGGGATTTTTCAAGAAGTACTATAAATTCTGTATTTATTATGTATTCTGCACTCCTGGTGCTTCACCCTGAATCATTTCTGCTTTCACAGAAAACTTCTTATTATCAAATTTTTTCGGCTTAATTTCTGAATTCTCCCCCCCCCCTTCATTTTTGATGGAGGTAAGCATTGGTTGCAACCACATGCAGGCACTCACATTGATATTGATTAATTAATTTATTCCATTCAAAACATTCAACTTACATTCCCTCAAGACTGGAAAAAGCATACAATGTTTGTACATTTTGTCTTCATTAGCAATAAATCTACCAAATTTATTTTTTAATAATAAATAAATAGATAATTCAAACTAAATTTCATAAATAATTGCTTTTTAATTACACACTTCTTAAAACATAGAATAACTAAAAAACAATTGCAGCTAAAAGGTTTTTATAATCAGATACATTCATTTACATCAGATACTGAATGGTACATCATCTCGTTTTCATCCTCGAACTTTCTCACTAAGTTTGTGATAGTCGCGAAAATTTATGAGAATCTCTGACTTTTTCAGATTTTAGGAAAAATAACTTCAATTCACTGATTTATTATCAGCCACATTTTCAAATTCTCTGATTTTTCCAGGTTCTCAAGGTAGAGTAGCAACCCTGAATATTAATGATTAGCTTATACACCAAGCAGGACCATTGAAAAGAAAACAAGAAAGTTAATTTATTTAATACAATTGTAAAAAACGTTATATGTGTTATAGATTCAAATGAGATACTCTATGAATACTTATATACCAAATATTGCAAATTCCGGATGCAATTTTTAATAAGAAAATGAATGGAGTAACATTCCTTTAGATATATATTTACAGCTTGTAAAATAAAAATTCTGTGATATTGTGAATTTCTATGTAAGTTAAAAATGAAATCTGTGTTAAAGAAAAATTGCATCGTGTGAAATATAACTTAATGTCAGTTTAGTTCGAACATACATCAGAATCCTAAAACAGTTATTACATATTGTTAATGTTTGCTTTATGCAAGACATGCTTTTATTTACCAAAATTCTAATTATTTATTATTATAGAAAGAATTGATTTTAAGAAATATGTGAGATTTCAAGGCAGAAGCAATTTAAGGCAAAAGCAAAAAATATTTTGGTTCTTACAGTATTTTTTAAAATCTCACTTTTACTTAAAATTGCCTTTGAAAATTCCCATTTTCTTTTCCCTGTTTTAAACCTTGAATAAGTAATAAAAATAAAATTATAAAATCTTGCAATGATAAATTTGACTAGATAATATCAATGAGTTGAAACACTCAAAATCTTTTTATATTATACTTCAATTTAAAATTATCCCAAGGAATTTTTTCCATTTGTAATAATCCTTTGAGCCTAGGTACATTATAACTTTGGCTTTTATATCTTTTATAAACATCAATTGCTTATAAAAGGAAATGCATGGAAATAAATGTGTACATTCAATTTTTATAATCACAAACTCAATAAAAAATAAGTCGTATTAATGATAATTTTTTTTACTTGATTAATGGTGTTAATATAACTTTCAGCTGATTATGATAGTCACTTGTTACTGGTTTATAGAATTAGTCGTTTAGATGAAGCAAAGTCTGTAACACTGAACAGATGTGATTTAATTAAGCAGCACTTGCAACATTTTCATCACATTATAGTAAAGTATTATTGATAACAGTAGTAATATTAGAGTAGAGAAATTTTATGCATCTACATTGTATTATTCAACTGTTACTCTACAAATGTTTAAATTTTGTTTGTTATGCCTGAATATTTAGATATTTAAAATATCCTGCACATGAAAAGATTTCTAAAATTTCTTAAACTGTTCATTTATTTAAAAAAAAAAAAAAAAAAATTTCTTAAACTGTTTCAGCATTGAGTTACTAGTTAGCTTTTGCCCACTTAGTGCTCGATTTCTACTTACGTATTTCCTAATCTAATTTACCAAAGTTTGTTTAGCTCTCATGCCAGTTTAAATTTCTCAACATTGGTTTACATGATATTTTAAAAATAATGTTTTATGTAATAACATTTACATCTTTAAAGTCCAAAAAGCTTCATTAAATTAAAAAATAATATCATAATCTTTTAATTGAAATTTTATAACCATATAAGTATTTATTCATTTTATTACTAGTCGCCTATGCCTATCTAGCGATCGATATTTCTTAACATTATTAATTTGTTATTTATTATATTAACAATATTTTTTTAGTTCCCCCCCCCCTTCCCTCTAATTTAATTTAATGTTTTGCCCATAATTTGGCAGTTTTAGCAGTGGCTTAGAAAGAAAACCACCATATATGTTCTTCTAAAAATTTTTAAAGAATAGATGTAAATCTATGTTAATGCTTTCGTTAGTTTGACTTATTTTATTTATTTCAAATCATGGGTAAAATTTGCTTTTTCTCAATACATTGTTGCAATTGTGAAATCATTTTTTTTATGCTAAATCATCCTTATTCCGTTATTTTATCCATTCCTGCAAACCAAGGATAAAAATTATTTTTTTATTTTAGTACATTTTTGTAGCAACGACATCTGTTTCAAGCGTTATTTTTAGGAAATTTGAGTTTTTGTTATTAAGAAGAATATTTTCTCATAATGTATAAAAATTCCACATTCCTATGAAAAAAGTAATTGTTTTGTTTTATCCAAGCTTTTTTTTTTTTTTTTATGATTGCAATAACTATATTCTACTATTAGGAAATAAATTTTTTAAATGAGATTACCTCTACAAATGAACTAATAAATTTTATAAGTTTAATTTATTATTTGAATCAACGAATGAATTTCCTAAAAATAATGGTGTTGTTGACATGTGCAAATTAATTGTAGAATAGTTTGTTATTTGGTTATTGCAGATAAGTGTTCAGTTAAAATAAATTTATTTTTTAATTTCTTTCAATGTATGTATAGAATTTCCGTCTTATGTACAGGGCTGTACAAAATTATTGGAATTTATAGTCTTCAATTTGGATGTAATTTCTGAAATTGTTTATAAACTATGTGATACTTTTTTGAGGAACATTTAGTAAACTTATTAAGTATACAAAAAAGTCGCACAAAGTAACTCATACATATTATGATCACTTATTGGCAATTTATTATTTTAATTGAACAAAATTTTATTTCTTGATATGAAATTTTAAAACTTGTCTTCCTTTGCATACACTGTACTTGCTATAAAAATCACTTTTACTGATATTTGTAAGTAATGACTTTACTGCATTAACTTGTATAAATGTCAAGTTTAATATTGTGGTTGTTAGCTATTCTTTGAATAAAGCAGTTTACTTGAGCTGGAAACTGGACTATTTTATACAGTTTTTCTGTCTTTGTAATTATATCTAGCGATGTTAGAAAGTGTTTCATAATCTGTGTGCATTGCATGATTTCTCTTTCTTGCTTTTTTCATGCTATGGAAAGAAATTTCCATTTTATCGCACGTGTTGTTGTGTGATTAGTACACGGGTAGCATATTGGGACTCATTTTGATGTATTTATTTATTTAACAAGAATACGTAAATGTGTTATTTAAAAGTAATTGATGATGAATTAGTTGCTACAGAAATTTGAATATATATATATATATATATATATATATATATTATTATTATTTTTTTTTTTTTGAAAAAATATATATATATATATATCTGTACTGATAAGTATAGAGGATTTAAGTCCATATTCTTGATTTTTCAGGAGACAAAAAATAAAGTTAAACTAACTAAAAACTAATCAGAAGAATCGATTAAGAAAAAGGGATAATGTTGATTTATACCCTTTATACCGTTCAGTGATTGTCAACCTTCATTTAATAAAGGAAAAAAAAACTGAATTAAATATTTTATACAAAGATTAATGCTAAATTTCTGACTTAAATCTTTTTTTACAAATGGATTTTCTCAAAGACTAAATGACATGGATTTAAATCCTTTATACCAATCGATAGAGAATTTATTTCTGGGTCTGAGTACATACTTAACTCAAAATCAACATTTTTGGACTTAAATCCTTTATACTTATCAGTACAGGTATATTCTCTGAGTTTTTCCTGTCTTTTTTAAAAATACTAGCCTGACTTAAACCTATCTAGCCGGATTGACTTTTAAAAACATCAAAGTAGATTTCAAAACGATGATTTAAGAATATATATAGGAAAAATCTGAAATATTTAATACATAATTTAGGAAAAAAATTATTTTATTTTAGGCACATCTATCTTAAGTTTAAATTGTGATTAATTACTCAGCTTAAATCTTTACTTTCCTGATTACACCTTTTCCGAGAGGGCCAAGTTAGCCCAGATGAGCCAATAACCGGAAAAATGCAGGTTCAGTACTTGAGCCAGAGAAAGATTTTAATAGTAGTTGGTGCATGTAAATTCCATTGTGGCAGCATTGTGCTTCATGTTCCATAAAAATACTTCTGAGGCTTGCTGAAGTATGCAAGTCATAACTTATTTGTGGAAAATTAAAACTGCAATGGCATATCTCATGACAATTCTTAGGGGTGAATCCCAGACTGTCATCAATTGCGCATTGCATAGTTCTAGTCCTCTAGTGCGATGTTAAACTCACTCAACCCCAACATTTCTTGAGCAAGACATTTCATGACCACTCTTTGCCAGTTCTTTAGTTTGTTCTGCAAAAAAATTCACAGACTTCAGAATTTGAAGTGTTTGTTTGCACTTTGCAGAACTTTGATGAAAATTACCATTGATAAAATAATAATAATAAAATAAATAAAATACATTAGATAATGAGTAATTGTGGAATCAAATTTCCACATAGAATAATATGACCTTTGGCTGTTGGTGATATTAGGTATTATAATAAGAAAGCACCACAGAACTGGCATTGTAAAGTAATAGTAAAATACTTTGAATAAACAACATAAAATGCAATTAACTTGCAACAGTTGTTTCAGGTTGAAAGAACACACGACCCTTTGTCAGGCAAACAATGTTGGTACAAGTGCTATAATCAAAGTGGCAATGCATTGTTCTTTCGACTTGAAACAATTATTGCAAGTTTATTGCATTTTATGGTGTTTATTCAAAGTTTTTTACTTATTAGATATTAGGTATTGTGTATTCTTAAGGGGTTATATGGGTCATTGCATGTTTAGAGAGTTAAAAAAAAAAAAAAAAAACTTCATTACAAAAACACATTTTTGTAAAATAATTCATGTAAGATTTATGAGTATTATTAATGGGACTGCTAAATTAAAATATTGAGTAAAAATAGCCAATGTTGAAAAAACTGAGAAAGATAAATCATAATATTTCTGGTATTGTATTTAGTACTTAAGGATGTATTAATATGTGTGATTGTTTTGTACTATTTAATGTTTCATGCAAATCATATTCAGTTTTATGAATCAAGCTTTGGCACTTTTAACATCTTATTTTGTCACTCCACTCAGATGTTAAGATAGTAATTTTCATGATTGCTTGTAGTGTATTTGTAAATGTTAAAATATACCTAAATTTTAAAAATTTCATTTTATATGTATTTTTATTTTACAGGGAATTATAATTTTTATTCAGTTTCTACATTTTTATAAACTAAAATTTTCGAATGAATTTTTTATGATTTTGTTTTAAAAAAATTCTTAATGTGTTTTTCAGAATTTGTAATAAAAAAAAAATACAGTAGAAGATCATTATAATGCAATTCTATATAACGCAATTTTCTGCATAATGCACAACTTCTCAGACATAAACAATGAATTTTGCAGTTAAGAAATACTTTGTAAAAAACTGTTAGTTTGTAGAGAACTTAGTGTGATCATTAGTTTTTTTTAATTCAGACCTTTTTAATGAAAAAACTTCCTTTCATTACAATTTTATTTTTTTGAAAATGAGTCATAATATATGATTTGGTGCAGGCATATATAGACTATTTTTATGAACTAAATTTAACTGAAACCTATTACACATCCAACTACTGTTCCAAGAAATGTAACTGAAAAATATCCTACTCTGTTTTGATGTGTTTCGACATATTTCGCCATGTTTACAAGGTAAATTTAGTTATGTGTGAAACGATCTATATAATGCAAAATTCTATGTAACGCTAAGCCTTGTGTTTTTAGGTTTGTGTTATAAAGATCTTCTACTGTAATTATTATTTTATATTTCTTTTTTTTTTTATTATTAAAATCACACAATCAACTGATTGGAAGAAAATCATATTCATTGAAATTTTATTTTTCTGACTGAGTGAAAATAATGCCTTGACCAAGAGTCGAACCCCGGAACTTTGACTTACAAGGTCAAGGCTCTACAAATTGAGATATCCAGGCCGAAAACCAGCTGGCATTACTCACTCAGACAACCTTTAGGCAGAAAATTTTATTTTTCCAACCGAGTGAAAATAATGCCTGGACCGGGTCAGGCATTTCTAAAGGTTGTTTAGGAACAACCTTTAGGCAGGCGTTTCTGCCTAAAGGTTGTCTGAGTGAGTAATGCTGACCGGTTGTCGGCCTGGATAGCTCAATTGGTAGAGCCTTGACCTTGTAAGTCAAAGATCCGGGGTTCGACTCCCGGTCCAGGCATTATTTTCACTCAGTTGGAAAAATAAAATTTCAAAAAATATATTTTATATTTCTGTTTTTAAATTTTTTCCGCCCTTCAAGAGAATTTTTTATATTATGCAGGTTTTATTAACGTTGTTTCCATTTTGTTCTTCTCAAGTGCTGATTGAATTATTATTATTATAGATAATTATTTTTATATATTGTTTTATAATTTTCATGTGGAAGTTGAAAAAAAAAAAAAAATGAAAATATGTGTGCGGGAACTTTTGAGCTGCAGCATTTTTTTATTATCTTTTATAGAAAACTTTTATATTTTTGTTTTTAAATGTATTGCTACAAATATTTAGGATTTTCAGTTCCTATTAATGTTTGTGCTTATTTTATTGTACAAGATTTTATTATTTGCAAATAAAATAAAATAAAAATTATTATTTTTGTGTATTATTTATAATTTATTTATTCTTTTATTTGGCATCATTGCTGCCCTTCAGCATCAATTTATAAAGCAGCTGACTGCAGATGGCTTGTTTTGATTATTTGCTGCTAGATGGCGATTGATGTGCTTTGAGATAACTTTTTATGATTTGCTGATTTAAGAGTTAAGAAACTTTATTATAGAACATTTCAGCCTGATTGTTTACAACAGGCTATGAGTGGAATAATATTGGCCAACAGAATTGAAGGAATTATGCTAAATTAGCAAGCATAATTATTGGATGAAAAGCAGAGCCAGTATGAATATAAGTGAAAATTAAGTTCTGTCACTTGATTTGGGGGCTGCAATATGAATTTATAAATTTTAATTTATTACGAAATCAACGACAAAAAAAGTTAGAAGTGTTTTCCTTGCATTTTTACAAAGGGAGCATAACAAAATAACAATAACTTTTTTATATTTTTTACTGGTGTGAAATATTTTTTAAAAGATTCAAAAGTGTGTAAATTATAATTTTTTTTTTAGTAGAATTAATCTAAATTCTATATTTATGCTTTATAGACCTGAAATTTTTTTCTATCTATTCATTATGTGGTGATTAATCAAAATAAAGTGCAGATTTAAAAACAAATTGCAACTCACTACTCTCCCCCCCCCCCCTCACTCCTGTGACTTTTATAAGTACAATTTTCATTAATCAACTATGTAAAAGTCATATTTGGCAATTAAACGTAAATTTAGTCAAATAGCAGTGAAATTATCGTATATTTCGAAAATCAAATGCAAAGTATTACTTATTTCCAAAATTATCAAGTGTGAATTTTATTAGCCACAATATAATTCCATATTTACACATTTAGTTATGATTAGGCCTAAATTAATTCAAATAGCATTGGAGAATCCTACATTTTAGAAATAGGCTGCAAAAATATCACACAATTCAGCTATTCGACATACACAAAACAGAAATTTCATTGATTTTCAAATAAAATAATGTTTTTTCAGGAATCAGCTTTAAAAAAAAAAAGTGTCCAGGAAAGATTCAAGTCTGAGAATGGGTATTTCATAAAAATCAGCATGCATAAAAAGGGCCCTATACACACAAAAAAAATGATTAATCTTAAAACAGGTCCTTTTCCAAAATGTGGAAGTTTAAAATGGATACTTCATTTAAAAAAAAAAAATCGAATGATTTAATTTTTTTCAAAAAATTCTAATTTTTTTTTTTTTTTTCATTATTCAACTGAAAAAATTTCGAAAAAGTGGTGACTATGCTAAAAGAATCTACCAGCCACTGGCAAATAACTTAAAATTTTAATTTTCAGATTTAATGTATGTAATAACAGTAAATAATCTAATTTTCCTGTCTCGATAAATTCTTTCAGCTTTCATTTTCTTCAAAACAAATATGAAATATGTCTAGACATAAGTAAACCAAAAATATTTTTTATTTTATTTGGTGTGCTGATTTTTAAAATGATCTCCATTTTTATCCATCACGTCAGGATTTTTAGTAAAATCGATATTGATGTTTTTTTTTTCTCGAACAATATTGCATTACAATCTGGCAACAGTGGTTATGGGATACATTTAAATCTATGTAAAATGATCGATTCTTGGTATAGCAAATTGACTTTTCAGCAATTGGTTTATTTTTAATGGGTTTAAATGGATGAAAACCATTGTTGCTAGATCACACAAAGCGTCTGGTCGAGAGAAAAATGAAAAGTTCCCTTGGGTGCTTTTTACATCAAATTATGGTGCAGTTTCTAAAAGAAAATCACCAGCATACTATTTTATTTGTTTTTACAGGGTTCATACTCATCAGGGAAAATCTGGAAAACAGGGAATACTCAGGGAATTTAGAATTTGTTAAAAAAAAGTCAGGGAAAATGAAAATTTTCATAAAAGTCAGGGAAAATCAGTTATAAAACCTGGAAAAACAGTTTCTTTTTTCCTCTCGAGTTATGTTTTTCTTGTTTAGCTTCGTATCAAAATTTAAATGATTAAGTATTGTGAAAATACGCATGTAAATAATGATTTCTACCTGAATTTCTAGCATGATCGGCAGTAATATTACATCATACAGTGGAAGTAGATGTAATTTCTCCTCTCTAGAGGAGCGCTTCTTGTAATATGTCGCTAATATTTTCTTGAAAATTGTCTGGGAACTCAGGGAATTTTTTTTCCCATATTTGAGTATGAACCCTGTTTTATTAAGGTTATTTTCATAAAATAGACAATTGACCAAGAGAAGCAAGTACTATGTATGCATAAAAAATCGAATTTTTCAAGAAAACATTATGTGATAGAAATTTTTCATTATATTTTTTGAAATCCACAAAGTTCAGCTATCAGTTCACTTGTATTTTTCTCATCGCAGGCCTATGTTATCATATAAGTAAAATACATTGAAATTTAAATAAAATAACGAAACAGTACATTTGGAAAGTGTTTTTATAATCTATAGAAACAAGAATCTTAACTGAGTATTTTCACATTTTGAATTCTTATTTTAATTTCAGTGTATTTTATTGAATGTGCATGAGAAAGTTTATACTTTTTTCTTCAATTCAATGCTCTGCACATTTCTTATTTATGTTTTAAATTCAACAAAGGCCCCTGTTATTAATTTTCTATGTTTTTTTTTTTTTTTTTTTTTTTTTTTTTTAGATGATAATATTTCAATATACATTGGTTCAAGTTGCACCAAGTGCATATGTAAAATCTTTACTGTGAGAAGTTATGTTGATTGGTGGTGATATACAAGAAAGTTTTGTGATCCCCATAGCATATTAATTTATTTCATATGCATCTGAAAGATTTAATATTTTTAAAAATATTTTCAGCAGACAGCAATTTATTCATGAACATAATAAAAAATACTGTTTATGCAGGATAACAATATTGCTGTTTGATTTCATATTCTTCAAGATAATGGTTTTCCCTAAAGGTGTAAAATTAGACTTAATAATAGTGGAACAGAATTTTATATCAGACAAATAGATGATATATACAGGGTTCTTTGAAAGTGAAGTGCATTTTATATTACATGGAGATATTTAAAAGTTTGAATGTTAAAAAAAAAAAAAAAAAAAAAAAAAAAAATTGGTTTATGTTAATACATTCAATTTATGTTTTTTACATGTTAAATTAATTTAAATTTACAGTGTCATCATTTTTTTTTTAAATATTAATTAAAGAGAAATGTATACTTTCGATGACCTCAAATAGACTCTCACCACTTTAAAAGTCAACAAAATATGAAAATCATATATTTATGAAATATTAAATATGAAATTTCAATTGAATAAAACCAATTTTTTTTTTTTATTAAATTTTTATTTCATATGTCAATAAATAAATAAAAAGGCTTTATTTCACTATTTCTTCAGGTAATGCAATTTTAATTACTTTAATTACAACTTTATATTAATATGTGCCATTTTTTATTTTTATCATGAGAAAGATTTTGAAAATAGTCATGATGTATTGGAAGAAAATAAAATAATAGATCCATCATATCGTTGAATTTTTATGTCACTAACAGCGTTACCACACATATAAAAATGAAACAGAGAAATTATCTATATATATAAAAACATTCTTCCTGAGTGAGGGGGTGATTCATCATCGCCCAGAACAAACCCCTGGATCTAGAAGCATGAAATTTTGTGACAATGTTCTTTCTATGACATAGGCATCCACTAAGAAGCGATGTTTACAAAATTCACCCCCCAAGGGGGGGGGGAGGGGGGCAAAACGTGATTTCACAAAATCCTTCATATCTCAAACAAACAAAAAAAAAAAAAAAAAACAGATATCTGTAAAATTTTTGCTTTAAAATATAGCTAATACAAATGTCTAAAAATCGATTTCTGGAATTTTAGAAATTCGGTCCCCAAGGGAAGGGGGGCAAAAAAATAAAAATAGAGTTAGATCGTTCAAAATTGGTATATAGAGGTTTTCGATACAAATCAATTGCGGATATTTTCGAATTTGTAAAATTATTAGGAGGGGCGGTAAGGGGGGCTATGGGCAAAAACAAATAGAAATACAGTTAGGCCGTTCAAAATTGGTACAGATAGGTTTTAGAGGCCTGCAAGTCGAATGGGGATATTTTCGAAAGTGTAAAGTTATTAGGAGGGCTGGGAAGGGGGGAGGGGAGAGCAAAAAAATAAAAATAGAGTTAGATCATTCAAAATTGGTATATAGAGGTTTTCGATACTTACAAATCGATTGCGGATATTTTTGAATTTGTAAACTTATTAGGAGGGCGGTAAGAGGGGGCTATGGGCAAAAACAAATAGAAATACAGTTAGGTCATTCAAAATTGGTACAGATAGTTTTTGAGGCCTGCAAGTCGAATGGGGATATTTTCGAAAGTGTAAAGTTATTAGGAGGCCTGGGAAGGGGGGGGGGGGCGGAGGGGCAAAAAAAAAAGTTAGATCATTAAAAATTGGTACATAGAGGTTTTCGATACCTACAAATCTATTGCAGATATTTTTGAATTTTTAAAATTATTGGGAGGAGGGGGGGGGGAAGGAGCAGAGGGGCAAAAAAATAAAAATAGAGATAGATTGTTCAAAACTGGTGCATAGAAGTTTTTGATACTTACAAATAGATTGCAGCTATTTTCGAATTCGTAAAATTATTAGGATAGACGGGAGGGGGGGAGGTGCGAAGGGGGAAAATAATAGAAATAAGAGTTAGAGCATTTTGGGAATTTTTTCCGAAGGCAGTGAGAACCTGGTGCAACATTTTTCCTAATCAGATTTTGTTTCTCTTTTTTTTTTTTTTTTTTTTTCTTTCACGTGATAAAAATTAATGCAATTTTGAGAATTCAGTAATAATAGTGATTCATTTAAAAATAGGGACCAGCGAAGCGGGCGTTGCCTGCTAGCGTGGTATAATTTCTGAACTAAATATTATGTCTTTGAGGAAAGCAAAATTTCACTACTTTCGAAGTAATTATATTTGTAATTTCATTAGCTAAGTAAATTTATATGGACAAAAGGATGAAAATGTGGGAAGTTTTTTTGTTGGGAACTGTGTAAATAAAAAGCTCATAGCAAATTATATTCACTGTTATCATTAACTAACTTTTCTGTCAAAAATTGACATACACCACTTTCAAGGCAAACAGCTTATTTTTAGAACTTCACAATTCACATTAAGTCATCGTTTGCTAAAACAAGCTAGAAACTTCTGTTGTACTGTTTTTGTTGATTTTGCGATCTCACACTGAAAACTTTACAATTCTGCCCTTTTAAAACAGTCAAAGCAATCACATATTAATTTTGGGCATTAAGTAAGATATGTTTGGTCCAATGTATCTGCAAAAGAAAATCAAAATCAGTGAGTTCACTAACGAGTAAGAATTTTATAAAATCAGGGTAGTTATTTGTGGTTGCCCTGTATATTTATTTTGTGACCCATTTACTCAACTACCTTAAAATGCTTTTACAATTAGAGAAATTCACTGAGAAATGGAAAGTAGTTTCCAATAAAAGTTAAAAATTTGTATTTTAGTTAATTCAATATTTGAAAGACTGATAAGAGCAGCACCGATAAATAGTAGGCATATCACTCAGGTGTTTATAGTTGTATCAGTAATGTTTATTATAAAAATTCATTATTATGTACTTTTTTATTCTTATTTTCTCAAGTTATACCTTGTTCAAAAATTATATAGATATTAAAAAAGAATATACAGTTATCCCCACTTAATCGGGTAACGGATAATTGAATACCCCGTTTATAAGTATAAAGTTATAGAACCAATTTTTTTCTTATAGAAATAATGTTAAATTTCCTCGTTTATAGAAATATTTTTTACAATGCCACTCTGCTTAATCACATAAACACTCAAAATTTTTAAAATAAAACTCCTCTATTTCTGGGCAGATTTTTCTATCATTCTCAAAAAAAAAAAAAAAAAAATCTGTTCTTCTTTTAGAAACCTTGCATAACTAAAGAGTGCCTTTTAAACATGAGATGGTATTCCTGCCGAGGTGATAAAAATCGTTTGCAAAAGCCAAATTTATAAAATCGGCAACTGATAATGAAATTAGAAATTAAAATAGAAATGATCTCCAGGAATTAGAAATTGCAAATTTTGAAAGTTTTCAGATGATTGAAATAGAACTTTATGAACTCGTAGATAAAGATGGAGAAAAAGATGAAGAGTTTAATATTTTAATAAAATCTTTTAAATGAAAGTGATAAAGAAGAGCAAGCAGATCCTTCTCCAACGATAAACAAAGTTGCAAAATCCTTTAATATTACTCATCGTCATTTTGAGTCTCATAGAAGCTATTATAATCTATTTATGTGCTTTAGAATAAGAAATTGAAAAATGTTTAGTTAACTCTAAGTCAAAGTAATAAACCATAACTGATTATTATTATTATTTTTTAATAAAATTGTAAGTATACTTTATTTATTTTGTACTTATTCCAGCATTAATTTTATTTGTAAATTTATTATAATATTTTAACTTGGTAAAAGTTTGGTTAAATATTTAAATAAGAATGTGGTACTGATGATTTATCTTTTCATGTAAGCATAAAATCATTTAAGAGGGAGCAACCTCCCCCCCTATATCACTATTAGAGTGATGTTGAGCAATTCAATGTCGCGACAAAGGGGACTACTCCAAGGTTTATTGAAAAAAAAATACAAAGTTTCGCCAGGCTTGTATCTCAAGACCGACAAAGGGCGAGAGAGGTTAAAATAATAATTGAGAGAAAAGTTATAATTATACATGTAATTGTGTTTCTAGTCTTCTTTGCATAATCAAATTAATAGAGTTGGAACAGCAGATATTCATTTAAGCAGGGCTGACTGTATTTTAAAACAAAAATCTAAATAAAATGAGAATGTATGTTGTGATGTACAAGATTATAAACACTTTAAGAAATATCATTTAAAAAGAATTTATTGAAAAAGTCTAAAAATGTATCAATCATAAAAATAGTGTTTGCTATAATTATTGACATTATATCTATAATCATGGATACATATTGAAGGTATTTTTCTGTATTATAAGCGACTTTTAAAAATTAGCAAAACAAAAGCTTTTCTTTTCTTAAATAACAAACACCAGACTTGCCAACCAATTTTAATTAAAAAAGGGAAGATTTTTGTTGAAAAACCAGAAGATTTCATAAAAAAGGGAAGATTTTTTTTTTCTCTTTGACGTATTAAAACAATACAGTTTTATAATTTTAATATTTAGAAGCAATCTATAGAAACGTTTTACTATAGATTGATTATACTAAATATATAAAAGTTTTTAATGAAATTATTCCTCTTCAACATATAAATATCTACAAAACAGAATCTGTAAGAAATTTATTTAACAATAGACAAAAAAAAAAAAAAAATAGTTAAGTTAAAGTATAACTATTTTTTAAAATAAATATAGAATATGATTTTTGTGTATGTACATTAATCATACATATAAAAAAAAGTAGCAGTAGCTAATTATCAGTTTCAAACGAGCATAAAACCAAATGAGTATTAATTTTCTTGAATTGATTTGGGAAAAATTTTCCTACCTGAAAAAATTATTCTTCATTTTTTCCCCATGTTTACACATTTGGTATAAATATGACATACAAATATTTAATTTAATTGATGAAAAATAAACAGATTCATTAAATTCAGCAATAAAGATATAAAAATAGCTACATATGTCAGAAATATTGAGCACTTCTATTGCTTTATTGTTTCTAGAATTGATCATTGATCACACTCCTGGGAAGTGTGTGTGTGTGTGTGTGGGGGAATACAAAAATAATTACAGAGTAAGAAATATTAAAACTTTCAACTCCACTTCTAGAATCTAATGTAAGAACTTTAAAATTAATATTATCATTTATGTTGCAGATGGATAAAGATTAGGAAACAAAAGACTTCTGCAGAACATTTGATTGCTGATCACTAGTTGGAGATAAAATTAAGGGGGGGGGGGGCAAAAAATAATTACATCAGCAAGAAATATTTAACAATTCTATTTCTTTAAATGCTCTAGAATCTCATAAAGCAAGTTTGAAATGAATATTGACATTTATGTTATGGATGGAGAAAGATTGGGAATCAGGAGTTTTCGTAGAACATTTGGGTTTCTTTTTAAAACGAACGCTATCCGCGACTTTTTTAAAAACGGAAGATTTCATCATCTGTCCGGAAGACCGGAAGATACGTTAAAAAACCGGAAAAGTTGGCAAGTATGAAACACTCATTTGATATGTACAAAACAGACTTTTAGCTTCTTCTATATACATAAAAAGCATTGGATTAAAAAAAAAAAAAAAAATTCAACTTTCATTTTTCAATAAATTTACACATTTCAGATGTCCTGAACACAATTCAAACAATTTTACAAGATGTCTGTTTATCTATATGTGTGTTAACAAAATTTTGTGGATGCACTATATCAGTACCAATGGACAGAATTCCCTATAAATTTATCTTTAGTTAAATTAGTAGTGATTAGCTTCTGGGATATATTCCAAAACAAGTATTGCTGTGGTGTAATTTTTTCTCAGTTGATGGAAGGCTATATCTCAGCTTCTATAATATATATGTGCACAAAACTGGATATGTATAAGAGCCATCATGAGAAATATTGATTCAATTTCAGTGCATATCAGTTGACATGTAAAACTGCTATACAGCATTATAAACTGATTAAATGAAGGCAATATCACACCTTCTATGGATTATGATATATACACTGCATAAAAAAAGTAGACGGACACTTCTTTACAATTTTTTAAAACCCCGTCTTTGTTTAATAGGAAATGTCATTTAAAATTCTTTAACATGCTTATACTTATCAATCTTCATATTTTTGACAGACAAATAAAAATATTCAATTATTTATAATTTTAATGTAGGGAAATGCAGAAAATAGAAAAGATATACATTTGCACAATATATATTTTTTTAAAAAGTAGACGGACACTGGTCAAAAACTGCAATTATCTAAGTCGGTGTTTCTTCCGGAATACCAGTTTTGCATGTACATGTACATTTGGCATTTTGCCAATTGCTAACGTGCTTGACAAGATGGTTTTATGTAATTAAATTTCTTGAAGATGAATGTGCCATGCAACGAGGAATTCCTCTAACTGATTACCAGAAAGGACAGATTATAGCGCTGAAAAATGTTAATAAAGGAGTCAGAGAAATTAGTAAGCTCCTTCTAATAAGCAAAAGTAGCATCAGCGCTTTTCTACGTGCTCCTGAAGCCCATGACGTAAAGAAAAAGAGTGGCCGGCCAAAGAAACTTTCGCTTATAGACCAAAGAAAAAATTTTACTGAGCTGAAAAAAAATGGAGCATCAATTCCCAGAGTTCGAATAAGCACAGGAATTACTAACGTAACTTCTCAGACAATTTATAATTACATTAAGCAATCAGAGCTCTTTCAATATAAGAAGAGAAAACATCATCCATGGTGGAAGGATCACCACGTGACAGAACGCCTATAGTGGGCTCAAAACCATATGTCTTGGACTACAGAATGGATATCTGTAGTTTTTTCAGATGAGAAAAAATTTAATTTAGACAGCCCAGATGGATATCAATATTATTGGCACAGTTTGGAGAAAGAAGACGAAGTGTACTCTACTCGGCAAGTTGGTGGTGGTGGCGTGATGGTGTGGCTAGCTGTTGGCTATGGTGGAAGGACAAATTTAGTGTTCCTAAGTAAGAAGCAGACTCACAAAGGTTATATTGAAACACTAAGCAGTGAGCTTTTGCCATTTGCGCGTGATCTTGGAGGAGAAAACTGGATTTTCCAACAAGATGGAGCGCCAATACACACCGCTAACAATGTAAAAAAATGGTTTCATGAGAACAACTTCAATGTTTTACCCTGGCCAGCCAAGAGTCCAGATATGAATCCTGTATAAAACATTTGGGCTATACTTGTTCATAAAATTTATGAGGGTGGACGCCAATATGAATCAATTCACCAGCTCAAAGAAGCTCTTACAAACATTTGGGAAATTTTCTGTCAAAAAAAGATTCAGAATCTCATTGTTTCGATGACTAACAGAGTATACGAACTTATTAAAGCAAATGGGAGACGAACCCCTTACTAAAAACGTTTCATTTTAGAGATACAAGATGTGTCCGTCTACTTTTTTTAACCCGTTAGTAGTCGCTAGTTGGTCGATTTGCCGCCCATCCTTCAGTTTTTCCAGATTTTTTTATTCAATAGCCACCAAAAATTTTTAGAAGTGGCATTTGATATACATAAAACACGAATAAAATTGAAGAAACGTCGATCACATCACTTCTTAAAATTATTGGTGACAGTTAAATAAAAAGTGCGCAATCTGTAATAGGTGGCGCTGTCTCTAGCGACTACTCACGGGTTAAGAAAAATTACAGTGCAAATATGCACCATTTTTGTTTCCTGAATTTTTCCACTACATAACTCAAAAGGATTGAATCTATATCCAAAAAATAATAATATATGATGTCTCCAGAATATAATTATATTAGAGAAATGAACCTCATATCTCTAATTAAAGAAATAAACTGCTTTAAAGTATTACAAGCAAGTGCCCGTCTACTTTTTTTATGCAGTGTAAATGCACCAAAATTGGCATGTGAGATTGATATTACAAAAAACTGTTAATTCAATTTAAGTGCATATCAAATAAGAGGTGGCACCTTCTATTTAACAATTTAACCTTGTTTATGGGAAGATAATATCTTAGCTTCTATGGATATATAAATGCACCAAACGTGATATGAGAAATAGCTTTTATGAAAAATTACATTTATTCAGTTTGAGTGTATATTATCAGAGGTGATGGCTGCTATCATTAACTCAGTTAGCTATACCTTAGCATCTATCAATTAAAATTGCATTAAACTGCATATTTTTTAAATCTTTATTGTGAAATGCTATGTTGATTAAATTTTTTGTTTGTGTTAACAAGTATGTGGCACCGTTTCCTAGAATCAGGGTTAGAAATAAGCGGTCGTCAGTCGCATTTTGCGACCAGTTTTTTTCATTTTGACGCCTAGAATTCCAATCATAGGTGCCATATTTGACGCCCATCATACCTAATAATTTTCCCAATCCCAATTCCACCAAGTCTATTTCAGTCAATTGAACCTAATAAAAACTAATTTAAGCAATCATAACTCTATGAAAGTAGTTGACGATTTGTTAATGATTAAATTAAACAGCCCTAAATTGGAAGATTTCTGCCCAGAAAATGCTATTAAATTGTGGTGGAATGATGTATTTTCTGGGCGAAGAATGAATTTGCGATTTTAAATATGTATGTTTAATATTATCAACGCAATTACATTCATTACATAAATATGTTTTATATAATCTTGCATGTATTATTTACCAGCTGATGCTTGATTATTATTATTATTTTTTAATATACACATTTAATTATAGATGGCACCTAGATTTTTCATTTTGGCACCCAAAAAATTTAATCCAGATGTCATTTTGACGCCTAGTTTCAAAATTCTTATTTCTAACACTGCCTAGAATGACATGAAAGAAAGGTTTGTTATGGCACAGTATACTAGAGTTTTTGATATTTAATTCAATTTTCGGGTAAAAAAAAGGACAAGCTTTTGCAATGATCTAAAATTTAGAAATCATTTTTGGTTTCTTAAGGAAAGCAGGAAAAAAAAAAAAAAAAAAACTTTGTCTAAGGTTAAAAAGAAAGCACCACAGAGCTGGTGATTAAAAGTAATTGGTACAAAACTTTGAATAAACACCATAAAATATAAGAACTAGCAACAATTGTTTTGGGTCAATTCATCAGGCAAATAAAATAGGCAAGAGGGCTGAAAAGAAATGCTTGTTTGCAGCACTTGTGCCTACTTTATTCACCTGAAGGGTTATGCTTTTTTTTTACCTGAGACAATTGTTGTGAGTTCTTATATTTTATGGTGTTTATTCAAAGTTTTGAACCAATTACTTTGTGTAAAGTACAATATGCTAAATATTCAAGTTCAATTCTTGGACCTTTAGCTCTTGGTGGAAATAGTATTCCTTTCATCCCCAAAAATGTAAGCAATACAATATTTTCTCGGTTATATTAGTTTGCAAATTATTGATTTATCAAATATTTTCTGACTTTTGTAACAACTGTAACATATTAATATTACTGCTAAGGTTTAAAATTGTTCAGCATTTATCATTAATTTTCATAACTGATCATAGATTTGTATAACAATTTTCAAAAGACTTGTTATACATATCATTAGTTGATAACAATTAGTCTTGCTTCAACAATAATGATAGTCTTGCTTTAAACATCTAAAATGACAATTTTTACAAAATACCTTTATAGCAAAATAACTTATCAATAAATATTTATTATTACTTAAGCATATAAGTACAAAATATAATACTAAAAAAATCTTTTATATTTTCATATTAGCACACTTAATTTTTAACAATTTGTTTTATTAGAGTGGGAGAGAAATCCAATTTAATATCATTTGTAATTAGAAAAGGAAATAAATTTACAAAACCTGTATATTTAAAAATAAATATGTCATAACATATTTTAAAATCAATACTCAAGCCCAAAAAGCAGATACAGTTCTAGTTATTGTATTTCTACAAATAGGACACTGGTTTTGAATATGTTCAGAGCAATCGTAGCATAAGCATAAGTGTCCACATTCTAACAATATAACCTCAATGGGGTTGTCCAAGCAAACAATACATTTAGGCACCTCTCCATCATGAGCATTACGATGTTTATCGTTCATTCTACGCAATTTTCTTTCTTCTTCAAATTTTTTTCTTTCCCTACGTTGATTTATTTTCCGCTTTATTTCAAAAAATGCATACCGTGAAAGATAAATGAAAGAAACAAAAGTACAAGCACCTATTATGATAGTCGAAATTTTATAAACCTTCGTACTGAAATTTACTTTACTAATTAGAGATTCCAAGGATAAAGGAGTCAAGAAATAAGTTAATCCTTCATCTGGTGGTTTGATCTGTAGCTTGCTGTTTTCAATAACTAGTTTCCCAATAGCAAGTAAAGTATCATCTTCACATAATAATTTTTCTATCTCCTGAATTCCCAGTGTCTTTTCACCACGAACGATATCAAACACAGTATCTCCAATGGTTTCGTGGTGGCACTGAAATTCATCATATACTGTAGGAATCAAAAGTTCTTGAGCAGTTAATGGTTCTAGAACTTCGACGGATATTCTTTTCTTAAAAACATTCAGAGGTTTGCTGCACAAAGCAAAAGGAACACTGTTGACAGTCTGAAGAAGATTACTGTTGGAAGATCCCCTGAAAATATATTAAAAGGGCACATGAGAAAACAGATTTTTAAACAGAATCTTTGTAAAACAAAAGTACAGCTGATATGCTAGTCACTTATGCAGAATTAAATATTAATACTTTTCAGCAAATGTGATGCATTTGATAGGACAAAGCGAAAATGTAAAAATAAAACAAGAATTAAAAAAAAAAATATTTTTTTAATACTCAAGGATAAATGAAATAAAAAACTGGATATTCTCTCTCCTTCTTGAGGAAGAAGCAAAATGAAAAAAATGTTAAAACATTTTAAAATACCTTACTTTTAGACTTTACCCTGAAATTCTTTCACTTGGGGCCCCTCTGACATCCTCTGAGGGAAGATTTGCACGGACAATGCTGGGACGTGAAATGTTGTCTCTTTTCGGTTTTGCCGCTTCCCCGATGAGGTGGTGCCATATTTTATCTACATTGGCCTTGGGCTCGTTGCCACTAATGATTAGTATTATTAATAATTTCAAGTGTTTTGTGAGTTTTTTTTTTTAATTTCATTAAATTGAAACTTAATATTTACAGTTTGGGCAGTTTTTGTCAGAGCTGTGATATTTTTGTTAAATTTAAAGTCTGAGAACAACACTTCATGTGCCATGTCAGCACTGACCGTGCAAGCCTTCCCTCTGAGGATGCGGATCAGTTGTAGCTTGTAAAGGTAAAAAAAAAAAAAAAATGCAAAAGTCTAATTTGGCCACTTTAGCAAACAAATTTAGCAAAAAGTAGCTTCAGGTTTAAGAGATATAGAAAGCCTTTTTTAATTTTGTGCAGAGTTAGCTAGGATTTTCCAGACTGATCTATAACATTCCCCCTAATCTTCCCCATAACAATAAAAAGAGCTGTTCATTGTTGTTCCTGAACAAATAATATTCATCCTCTGCAGTGCATATAACTCTGTTTTCATGACTTTTGTTTAATAAGTTAAGAATGTTTAATAATTAGGGGTGGGAATCGATTAAGAGTTTTAACTGGGTTAATCGTAGTTCATTAATCGATTAATCGGTCGATTAATCGAATTTTTAATCGGTTTTAATTTTTTTTATATAATTATATTTCATTGATGAATAAAACTCGCACACTGTAAATAGAAGCGTCTTAAATTCAGACAGAAGTGTGTCTGAAATGTCAATTCAGACGCATAAATGTCTGAAACACTTACGCATGCAAAATTTCAGACGCATGTGCTGTCTTAAATTAAGACACGTAAGTGTCTTTTTTATAAATGAGCTCAGATAAGTGTCTGAATAAGGTTGATATGTCTGAAATTAAGACATATAACATTTTCAGACACATAAAATTTCAGACATTTTATAATTTATGCACTTAAAAATTCAGACATTACAAATTTCAGACACTTAGAATTTCAGACATTTGTATTACTTAACAAATTTTCCATATGGAATCTACTTTAAGCAGCATGCATATCCTGTTTTAACATTTTTTAAACAAATAAATTTGACATTATTTTATGTAATATAAGTAGTTAACTTATTTAAAATACTTAGACATGGATCTTATTCTGTTAAAAATTAAAAAACAAAATTAATTTTTATTTAAAATTCTCACATGTAATAAATCAAAAAAATATTAAGATAAACGAAGCATGTAACTTGTAGCTAAGAAAGCGAATTCGTAGCTAAACAATCTTAAACAATTTGTGCATAATTGATTTTTTTTTTCGCGTTTTAAGAATTATTTTATGTTTCCCTACACTTCAAAATGTAAAAGAGCATTTTTTTTTTTTTTTTTTTTTTTTGTTTCATGTATATAGTTTGTTTTCTTGCAAATACCAGTTAAAAAAAAATAAATAAATAAATAAAAAGAATACGCATTTTACAAAAAAAAAAAAAAAACTCTAAACCTCTACATATGAAATTTAAGATAATATGTATTAAGCTTTACTTCTTATAAACAGTTTTATTGCAAAGACATAAAACTTCAATTTGTTTTACGGATACTAGAATATATTTCGTTATACAAGCAGAGTACAGCGTGAGCACCGCTTGATTGGGAAGACACTCGACTTTGAATCCATTGATTGTCAGTTCGATTCACGCCAGGGGCAACGGGGACTATTATTGTAAAAATTATTAATATATATATTCTATGCTCTAGGAGATTCTAAAATCTATTTCTCACAGGTAAACAGCATAAAACGCATCTTTTTATTTATGAAAAATATTCACTTCAGACAGGATCAAAGATGGCGGAATTTCAGATGTTTCGAGTGTGAAACGATGTGCTTTTTAAGACACTTTTTAGCAACTTAAAATTGAACACCCGTTTCAGACACAATTGTGTCTGAATTTCAAACACTTGCATTTACAGTGCATATTCTGTATCTATGTATATATATATATTATTCATAAGTTTGACTGAGATTTTTTTTTTTTTTTTTTCAAAAATTTTTGTCTAATGAAATATATTTGTTTCATAGCTGAAATTTAAATCAATTTTCAGAGTAATAATTGGTGTCTTTAAGTGTTAATTTCATATAAATATTTTCACTTATTCATTTTTTTTTTTTTTTTTTTTTATATAAATTAATATTTCAATTAATTTTGAAAGAAACATTAAATGAATTTACACATATTTTAGTTTTATATTTGCAGGCCTTGTCCATCTCGCATGTCACTATTTTTAAATGAATTCTCAAAATTCCATATCATTATCATAAAAATCTCAAATTCTTATATTTTAGTACTTCTTTGTCACTTCGGACTAGAACACAGAATGTTATTTTCTGTTTCTACTTCAATAGTTACTATCAGCATTTCTGAACAGACAATAAACGCTTGATGATATTGTGAAACTCTGTTGACATTTCCCCCATCAGAGGGATAGTGGAAATCTCAATTCCTTTTTTTTTTTCTTTCTTTCTCTCTCTCTCTCTCTTTTTTTTTAGCATTTTTATTTTTTGAAAGCTTCTTGTTTCTGGGAATACTATTACCCTAGCCAACACTTTCTGTAGAAGGCTACAGACAGGTGGTGTTGCTCCAGCATGCACATGGAGCGGTATTTTGTTTAATAACTGTCCTCTCCCTTTTCTGTATCAACAAAAGTGCAACAACTTTTTTTGAGAGGTTTCATTTATTTTTATTTTTATTATTATTATTATTATTTTATTTTTTTTTTTGCTTTTTCATTATTTGATGGATGTTTCTTAGAATGTTTGTTAGAAAAATATGCGAAAAAATATTTTGTAGGCAGAACAGCATTTTTACTTTAATTCGTAGTTTGAAAATTTTAATCGGATTTTGAAAATTTTTAATCGAATTAATCGATCCGATTAACTCGATTAAAAAAATTGATCGGGACTAAGCATTGATCGATTAACCGAACCGATTAATCGATTAATCGGCACAGCCCTATTAATAATATTGTTAGTTTTGGAAGTAAAAGTTGTTAGATTGTTTCGAGAATGAGTCAAATAACGTGCATTTATTGACTAGAACCTGCCTGTTTATTTAGAATCCACTTTACCCTACACAAGAAAGTTGTTTTTGAGACCATATATTTATACTAGCAGACCCTCTGGCATCATTGTCTGTGCCATTACCTATTCAATTAAACGTGTCATCTACCTATTCGATTTAGATAAAAAAAAAATAAGCATTGCAATTTATATAAATGTGCACTTTTAATGGAATATCTTGCTAAAACACCTGAATTTAGAATTTCCCATTGCGCTGCATAGATACAGTCCCAAAAATTAAAATTACTTCAAATAGAAGTAATATTTAAATTTTCAGGAAGTCTGTATTTTCATTTTCAGATTGTTAAAGAATTAAAAAAAAAAAAAAAAAAAAAAAAAAAAAGCTCAATTATTTAAAGTTTATGATTTTGTACATTAGAAAAACTGAGCTTACTTTTAATTAAATAATATTAATAAATAATCTAAATTTGTTTTTTTTATCTGTACAGAATATAAAAATATAAAATAAGTAAAAAAGCATTTAAAGAAACAAAAATATAAATTTGTTTTGAATCATTACTTTCTTCTATATTCAATAGAAGAAAGCATTTTATTCGTAAAAATTTTCAACTTCCCGTTTTTGGTGGATTTACGCATTTTCAGTGAACCAGAATTTTGAATTTGACTGTTTTTAGAAAATGTCTGTCTGACAAAAGTTTTGTGTAGCAGCTCTAGTTCAAGAGTTAATGCACAGAATTTTTTATAAATTTATACATAGTTGCGCATTAACAAAATAAAAAAAAAGTTCCCATCGACTTTTGGTGCAAATTACTCAATAGGGTGCACTGCTATACTGTGATTTCTCCCATTTAAAGTAGGACTATATCTCTTCTACTGTGTATAATTAAAAAAAGACTAAGTATGTCAAAGGGCTATTATGAAATATGTTTATTTAATTTATGCGCATATCGGCCAATAGACGATGCTGTTATGCTGCAATTTTCCCGTGAATGGAGAAATTATCTTGGATTTATTTGTGTATAATTACACAAAATTTGGTATGTGAGAGGGCCATTTTATGAAACATCATGTTGATTCAATTCTGGTGCATATTGGTCGATAAGTTGCTATACTATGCTGCAATTTACCCTGTAAATGGGAAGGCTAAATCTCAACATCTATAACATTTAGTTGCACTTAACTTGATATGCAAGATAAATAATAAGAGAACGAAAGCTGGCTTAATTTGGGTGTATATTGACCAACAGATGTCGCAGTTGTTCCTCATCTTCTATGATTCTCCACTTGGCTACATCTCATAATCTTTTGATTAAAATTGCACTAAACTCCATATCTAAAATCTTTATTGTGCGAAGATATTATTAAGTTTCTTCTGTGCATGTTAAAAAGCGTGTAGCTTTGTTATGTAGAATGATTTAAAAGAAAGTTTTGTAATGGCCATAACATACTTAAGCCATTGAAGCTTTTAGATTTTTTTTTTTTGTTTTTTTGGCTTCTTTCTTTTATGTTTTCTTATAAATGTCTCAAATGAAAATATTGGATTCATAAAAATTTTCTACATTTGGTATTCGCTGAATTTATACATTTTAAGAGGTCCAAAACCTGGTTTGATCAATTTTTAAAAATTTGTGTGTGTGTGTGTGTGGCAAAAATTCCGTTCAACTGATGTTGGCCTTATTTAGGTGTATATCAGCCGACAAGTGAATCTGCTATTGTGATTTTTTCCAAGCCTATATCTCAGCATCTATTGATTAAAATTGCACCAAACTCCATATGTAAAATATTTATTGTGTGAAGCTATGGTTAAACTTTTGCACAATTTAAACAGTAAGTGGTGTGTGATGGTCACAATAAATACGTTTTCTTACCAAAATAACCAACCCTTCAACTATGATTATATTAGTAAAATATTTTGTTTCATTTTTTTTTTAATACATATCAAACACACATTTTTTAGTACTGTAAAAAATGTGTAAATGATAAGTTTTTGTTTTATAATTCTGAACAAAACCTATATATTTATGACAAATTGCAAGTGTAGGAATGAGTATGTTAGACTTAAGTTTTATTTTTCATCACAATATTGCACAAATAAATAGAATGCTAAATAAATATGCTTAAGTAAATTATATTTAAAATGTGTTTAAAAGAATAGTATAAGAAATACGTTTATATTTTATTGTTTTAAAATAAAGAAAAGGAAAAGAAATATACAACACAACAAAAAACAAATTAATGCCGGATATCCGGTCCGGATATCCATATCCGGCAGGCAAAGAAGCTCCGGATATCCGATATCCGTTATCCGGCAAAATCACTATCCGTTTTATCCCTAGCAAAAATATCTCAGGGTAAAGCCTAAAAGTAAGTTTTTTAAAAATGTTTGAGTATTTAACACTTCTTAGACCTTAAATAAATAAATACAAATAAAAGAAAGAAAGGGGAAAAAAATCCCCAATTTAAGGGATATCCTAATATATAATAATAATATAAAACAGAATATAATTCTATTCAACAATTTTTTTTTTTTTTTTTTTTTTAAACTAATTAAAAAAAAATGTACATTTATGTTTACAAGTATTTGCTTATACAAACATTTTTACAAATATTTTATAGTTATGATTTTGCAGTTTTCTTCTTTCATTTGTTTCATCAAGCAGATGATGTTGCTTGATAATTTCTGTAAAATGCTACTAAGAAAAGAAAGAAGACTTAATTAATATCACACACTTTCCCTAATAAACCCCCTCATTGGAATGGCGATCTTTTATTACACTAAAATTTTGTTAATTTTATCATGTATCAATACATACCTATAAATTTTATTATACTTATGCTATTTTACTACAGTGTATGAACCAGTCTGCCTAGCCTAAGCAAAAGCATCTTCAAAGTTGTTTATGTATTCACCTAACAATCAATACACCAATACTATTTAAACATGTAATAAATAGCAATTAAGTAAATCCTCGAATATTGTCCATTTTTATATGAGTTTCAGCAGATTTACAGGCAAGGCCAGACTAATAAATTTTTTTACACAGGTTATTTGCAATTTTTTGTGCCCCTCTACAATGAATAAAATTATTTAAAAAAAAAAAAAAAAAAAAACCTATCAAGGACCTAGTAAATAGAGAGGTAATGGGACAGACTACCCTTTACCCACACAAAGTTGAAGAAAAATACATTAGTCTTTTTATCTTATAAACAAATATTGTCTATCTACAACATCAATAAGTATAAAACTTTGAATAAGCACCATAAAATGCAAAAATCCACAACAAATGTTTCAAGCCAAAAGAAATGCGTTGCCACTTTGTTTGCAGCACTTGTGCCACACTGAAATACATGTTATGTAGAATCTTTCTCTATATAAATGTATGTTAATAAAAGTATTTGAAACTTCTGATAGAAGTTCAAAATATATCGTTCCACTCACATTAAACATTCAGTATCAATACCAATATGCAGAATAAAAATTATATATATTTATAAAATAAAGATATGATTTTTAAACTTGGCAAAACAAGTTTGAAAACACACATTACAGAAAATTTAAACTTATACTACACATATTCACCTGCATGCATTCAGCAGTATTTTTAAACATGCAGATTAAGTAACAAGAATGAAAATACCTACGACACACATGTATTCACCCAATCCACTAGTAGTGCCATCCGCAAACGCCTACGTGGCAAGAAAAATCCACTGAAAATTTGTGATTATGGGTTTAATTTAAGGAAATTTTCAGAATGTAATGTATAAGATAATAAATATTTAATAATTAGTATAACAGATTTCTGATATTACATTGTTGAATACAATAAATATGGCATGTAGAAAATTCATTTCAGCTTGTTAACATGACAACAATAATTTGAAACATTCAAGTATTTCAGGGTTCAAATTGCCATTAGTTTATTTCCCATTTCGCTAAAAGATATATTTTGCAAAAATATGTGAGCAATAATTACGCTAAAATGCAAAAACCTGATAAAATATAAGTTTTTCATGAAATATCTCTGTATAATAATTAGACAATAGATGTGTCAGAAATCTGTATCAGTGAGAAAAAAATATCCGGATCCGTTATTTTTCTTTAATGGATCTAATACAGATCTTTCGAAGAAATGTTATGAAAAAAAAAAAAAACTTATAATTTTTTTATATGTATTACAGTAATAGTACAGGGTGGCTACAGAAACCTAGAAAAAAAGTTCCCTGATTTTTCCATGATTTCCGTTACCTATATGCATTTCATAATTTTGTGTACATCACACTCTTGTGTAACATGCTCGTTAAACTACTGCAATTCAAAACACTACACTGACGTTGAAAAATATCTCAATCTTTTTTATTTTTCTCTTTGTTCACTTACAAAAATAAAAAAATAAAATGAAAAAGTCAAGATTTTGGAGAAATTAACCAAATTATAAAAATATAACTCATTTTAATTAAACAACCTATTAACATCATGGCATAAAATTATTCCTCAAGTTGTTGCACTATTTTTTTTATTTATGCTAACTAGGTGAGATTCAACCAGAAAGTAGCCAATCCTGCACAATCATGGTTAACCCCTTACCTGTCGACGAAAATTTAGGAGATTCGCTTCAAAGTATCACTATTCTCTTTCAACTCTGAAATGAGTAAATCTTTCAAAAACACTGTCGGGATTACTTTCAAGTTTATTTTATTACATTGTCAAGCTGTGTCAAAAGTTTCACTGGTAGAAGTGAAATACAAAGTATCATACTTCAGGAAAATGTATATATATGCCCGGGCCAGTTAAGGGATTAAGATAACATCTGTTTCGAGATCTTTCAGTCATACTTGCTGGGCAAAAATGAAAATTTCCATGATTTTTGGGTGTTTTTACAAAATTCTCTGATTTTTCCCTGATATTTTCAGATTGATAAAGTACCCTGATTTTTCTATGATTTTCCCGATTTTTGCCACCCTGTAGTATAATAAGAGACTTATTATGTTGTGGTTGAAAGAAAAAAAAAAGAAAACTATTATGCGGTGGCTATCATAAATTTTTCTTCTGTATAATTCCAATATAATAATTGGTCAGAAAACTATCTAAAACCTGAAAAAGGCTGCATAACAGCTCATTAAATCTGCATAGTTCTTGATAATAAACCACCTTACATCAGACCTGTATAAAATAAAAAAAAATTCCGTGCACATGACCTAAAAGCTAAAAATTTTCTGCAAGCATTTTCCGAATAAAGGTATTTTATGTACTATTTTTGGAACATCCTATCTGTTTTTCCAATCTTATTTATTTATTTTTAATTGAATTGAAATTATCTTTTTCTTATGCTGTCAGATTATAAAATTATTTTCTTAAGATTTTTAAATGTGAAATAAATTAATAAACGAAAAAAATGAAATTTTATTTGAATCAAAATCTGAACTTTCAATTTAGAAACACTTCGGACCATTTCTGCATGAGGAGATAAATAGATTAAAGATTTATTAGACACAAGAAGGTAAAAAGCGGAAATTAACTAATTTTTGACTTCTGCTGCAATGGCTGATGTTTATCCTTTTTTTTGGGAAGTGTTTATTGTATATAAAACCTATCACTTTCAGACTTTTAAAGAATATACCATTTACAGGGTTGCTACACAAAACAGGAGAAAAAATTCCCTGAGTTTTCCCTCTCTCTTTTAGAAGTAAAATAGATGACACGCAATCACACAGCATTGGAATCTAACATGTTTACATGTCAATTGAACATAACTAGGATATATTAATTTTATTAACTTATTATAGTTGGAAAAAAAAAATAATAATAATTGATTCACTATAAAGCACTAAAACTTTAAAACATTTGATTATGAAAAAATTTTCCAATGTTTTTCCAAAAAATTTCGAAATTCCCTGAATTTTCCCTGTTTTTGCTATAAATTTTGAAATTCTCTGAGTTTTCCCTGTTTTTTAATAGATTTTCAAATTCCCTGAGTTTTCCAGGTTTTTCCTTTTTTCTAGGTACTGTAGCAACCCTTATTTAGATGTTATAGACTCGACATCTAATAACTGCTTTAAATTGCAGCCTTATTATTATTTGGGTTCGGGTTGCAGATTAACAAAAATAATTTTGTTAGGTTCCGAAATTTCACCAAGAACAAAAAGAGGGAGATGAATAATATTCTCTTCTTTTTTCCTTCACTCTTCTCTCTTTCCAATGGCATGACATTGGCCACATTTAACACAGCCATTTGGCACTGCACTAGGTCAGAATTGTAAACATCTCCATCTCCAAAAGTTGTTTGTATTATATCTTTTACGCCGAAACCGTAGCTGGAATGTTTGGAGATTGGAAATAGTAAACCTTCCTAAACAGCGTACAGCACTCACTGAAGACTTTATAGAAAGCGAGAAAATTAAAAAATAAATTTTGCGAGTTATCCACGGGCTTTGATTATCTATGAGTTGCTCCGCAACTCAATTCCGCGAATAATCGAGAGTTTACTAAATTTACAGACAGGTAATATATCCCTCCTCATCCCCTAAAAATGTTTTATCGTCTTAAAAAAAAAAAAAAAAAAAAAAAAAAACTTTCCTCAAGATAGGAAAATTTACCACAAGAACTTTCCGCAAGATAGGAAAAATTTCCACATGTTGTGCACATGCGCGTCTATATTCTACAGCCCTGCCTTACATATAAAATTTGGTGTGTAACACTATAAGTATAGCCTTTCCGAAAGTGAGTGTTATGGCAATATAACAATGCCACCTGTAGGACGGGACGATACATGCCAAAATACAATCAGCACCAATTTATATTGTAATCCAACAAAATATAAAGTTTTATGATGTACTGTGCATTTTTCGTGATATACAGTTCTCACAAAATATTGGTAACGTACACACACGGACATAAACATTTTCGAAAAATGACTAAATCGTGTTCAGGACATTTTAAAATGTACAAAACTGACAAAAACTAGAAATCGGATATTTTCAGAAATCCTATATTTTCTTCTTATGCATATAAAAGAATGTAAAATTGTTTGACGAAACAATGAATGCGATATGAAAGAAATCTCTATTTAGAAAATGTCTATGGCAAATTGTAGGAAATGCACAATAAGAAGGCATACAGAAAGTATAAAACAATTTTGAGCTGTAAAATTAAAATCTTGATATATGAATCAAGACTATAATTCTTATAAGACTGGTCATGCATTAAGGGGGTGCATCACGGATCGTCAAGGTCATCCAAAGCCCATGTTATTCTATGGCAAAATTTGTTTATAGAATTACACATTACCTAATTGTTATTTTCTAATTCCGTTTTTACATTCTTAAAATACGCTACTGTTAAATGAGTACCCGTTTTCCAAAAATTTATTTTTTTTTAATTTTTAATTTCAATTTGGAGTTTAAAAATGTGAATTTTCACTTCATGAATTTTTCTCATTTTTGAGCTGCAAAATGAAATATTAAAATTTAAGAAATTCAATTTTTGGAAAACGGGTACTCATTTAACAGTAGCGTATTTTAAGAATTTAAAAACGGAATTAGAAAATAACAATTAGGAAATGAGCAATTCTATAAACAAATTTTGCCATAGACTTGCATGTAATTTGGTGACTTGAGAGGAGGAAATTGTGAGAGGGAGTAAGCAGCCTTAACTCTAAAGCTGTAAATTTTAAGAAAAATAAAGATAAATTATAAAAATTAATATTTCAAATTTTAACTGTAGAAAATTTCTTTTAAAATAATTAAAACAGCGCTTTAAAAGAAGAAAAAGAAAATGTAAATACGATTTATAGTTATGTAAATTTGTAATTATCTGGAATATTAAGGGCAAATTCTAAAATAAATCCTAAATTCTCTGACTTTTCCATGACAACCTTTCACCATTTTCCATGACTTTTCCCTAACTTACGCTGTTTTTTCCTACAAAAAATTCACAAAATTAGCGACAATTCAGCAATTTACGATAGTGAGTGTTCAAATATGCCTTATTTCTACAAAATCTGCCAAAATTCCTTAACTATGCATGAAATTCCCCGACTATTCCATGACTTTTCCAGACTAGTGGCTACCCTAATTTTTTTTTTTTTTTAATAAAACAAAATTCCTATATAATAGATGAGTTTTATTAGTTAAAATGTTATTAGTTAATTTCAAAATGTGTTTAAATAAATTTTTTATTGCAAAAGAAGACACAAAAATGATGATTTTATGACTGATTTTTCAAAATCAGTTTTAAATCTTTAATTATATGACAAGATATTTTTCATTATTCAAAAGTATTTCTATATTTAGCATAGTATTGGCAGTGTTTTAAGGATAGTTTAATTGTGATATTTATTTTAATGTAAATATAAAATTTGTTGTATATAATCTAGACTACAAAAAAAAAAAAAAAAGTTTTCTTTTTTCTTTATTATTTATCAACTATGCATAGGGTACGCTGATTTTTTTTTTTTTTTTTTTTTTTTTTATCATCAGCATCACTAAATCTGAATGATATTTACTTCTATTGGGTTGTCTGGAAAGTTTGTGCTGATTTTGAAAGAAAATTGAAACGCAACACATTTAAATTTTGGTATACATTTATTAAATTATATAGGTGCCATTCTGTTCTACAAGTTTTCTCCATCTTTCAGGAAACTTAAAAATTCCGTCCTTCCAGAATCTCTCAGGTTTTTTAGTGAAAATTTTTATATGATTTTTTATCGTAGCCAAAAAATTGAAGTTTTTTCCATTAAGGGAATTTTGTAATGATCAAAATAAATGAAAATCTGAGGGCTCGAGGTCTGGTAAATATGGTGGCTGAGGCCAAACATCCTATCCGAGCTCCAGCAACATTTGTCGAATTGTCAGACACACATGAGGCAGCATACTGTCCTGATGGAACACGACAATTCACTATTTCTGGACGCTTTTGTTTAATTGTTGACTTTAATGTTTAATTCATCTAATTGAGAGCAATACTTTTCTGAATTTATCGTCTTGTTGTTTAGTAAAAGCTCATAATACAGGATTCCTTTCCAATCCCACCAGATACAGAACATGAACATCTTCGGTTGAAGACCGGCTTTCAGGATGGTTAAAGGTGGTTCATTTCACTTTCCCCAAGACCTTTTCGCTTAAGATTATTATAAACGATCCATTTTTCCTCCTCTGCCACTAATTACTTCAAAAATGGTGTCTCTTTGTTGCATTTATAGAGCGAATCACAAATGGAAATGTGATATATCAGATTTTTCTCCGTTAAATCATGGGTCTAAACAGTTTATGTAGCCAAGCTTCACAAAATGCTCGTGGATAGTGGATTTTGATATTTTTAACAATTCTGCTAATTCATGTGTTGTATAGTGAGGATTATTTTTGATCAGTGTTTTAAACTGATCTTCATCTGTGGTGGAAGGCCTACTCGGGTGTTCTTGGTTTTCAAGGTTAAAATCACCAGCTTTTAACCTAGCAAATCACTTCCGCACAGTTCTTTCAGCTACAGTACCTTCTCCATAAATAAACAGTGCATGTTTTGTTTGCTGCTTGTGTGGCATTTTTGCCTTTCCGGTAAAAAAAAAAAAGCATTAAACACCTATAATGCACTTTGTTGGCTTCCATATTCAAAGGAGTATAAAACTGACAATAACTAACCTATCATAACCAAAATTTTTTCTAAATATGCCTGAAGTACTGACTTTTAGAATATGTATGCATGTCATTTGTTTTTAATCATCCTACGAAAATCGCCACCTAACGAAAATCGGCACGAACTTTCCGGATGACCCAATAAATATGTTTGGTTTTTTACCTTTTGAGAGGTATTTCATGAGCATAAAGAATGTACTCATGCTTCATGTGTACTCCACATAAGAAATAGCACCAACTTGAATATTCCACCTGAGATTCAATCTAAAATAATTTCGTTGTTGCTTCATATTATGCCTTATGAGACATGCACAATTTTTTCTCCCTCTCTCTCTCTATATATATATAGAAATCTGGTATGTAACAATCGGATGATTCCATTACCCACTGCTACACATATTATAAACTCTTTTGGAGATAGTGTGGTCAAAAGACATAAAATTGACCTAATCAATCACATGCTTAATGATTTTCCTATAATAGAAAACTAATACATATGCCATAAGACATAAAAAAGAGAGTTTATATAGCAAGTTTAAAGAAATCTTGAAAAATAATTTCTGAGATCTAAAACTGACCAATCTTATTAGGACACCTATAAATTTTCCTGTAGTAGCTAAGTAATACATGCAAAAGGGCTAAAAAAGGGTTTATGTAGCAAATTTGAATACCTGTTTATCGGGAAACAACAATTACTTCCATAAGGAGCTAATACGCAAGTGAGTGATTGTAAATTCATAAAAAAAATACCTGAAAAGTTAGCGAGAAAAATTTTTTTGTATAGGGAGAGAACATATAATTTATTGCAAGGAGGTACAATTCCCTCATTATGAAGAATATTAAATATAATTATGTCTAGCGCAGGGTTAGAAATAAGCGGTCGTTAGTCACATTTTGCGACCAGTTTTTTCATTTTGATGCCTAGAATTCCAATCATAGGTGCCATATTTGACGCCTGGATTTTTTTCATCATCATACCTAATAATTTTCCCAATCCCATCAGACTGTAAACAAGTCTATTTCAGTCAATTAAACCTAATAAAAACTGATTTAAGAAATCATATCTCTATGAAAGTAGTTGACGATTTGTTAATGATTAAATTAAACAGCCCTAAATTGGAAGATTTCTGCCTAGAAAATGCTATTAAATTGTGGTGGAATGATGTATCTTCTGGGTGAAGAATGAATTTGTGATTTTAAATATGCACGTTTAATATTGTCAATGTAATTACATTCATTACATAAATAATTTTTATATAATCTTGCATAAATTATTTACAAGTTGATACTTTATTATTATCATTTTTTTTTTTTTAAATATACATATTGAATTATAGATGACACCTAGATTTTTCATTTTAACGCCCAAAAAATTTAATCCAGGCATCATTTTGACACCTAGTTTCAAAATTCTTATTTCTAACACTGGTCTAGCACTCTAGCGGTTACATGAAATTTATATTTTAGTCTTATTTAATGAATTTAACTATTAAAAAATAAAATAGAATTCCGGTAAAGAAAATGAAATAAATACCTGAACACAATCACCCCTGTAATATGGCAAGTTTTAAAAAAATATGTAGAGCCATTTTTTAAGAAACCAACATGTGAAACTAAAAATTGACCTATTTATTCCGACTTATCTATTTTCCCGAACTAACTGACTAATGCATAGGATTAGATATCTAAAAGGAAATTCACATGGCAACTTAAAAAAAAAAAAAAAAGTTGTTTTTGATATATGGATTTGTTTCTTTTGATTTTCCATGTCCTACTTCCAGCTTAATAAAAATTTTGCAACATTGATAAGATTATTTAAAGTTATTTCATTACAACAGAATATAATAAACAATATAAACATACACACACATAAAATAAATATTTTAAAAATCTCTACAATAAATTTTTCTAAGACATACATACCATATACCAAGAAATGGATTCCACTTCACTTTACGTTCAACAGTTATTTTTTCCCGAATTACACCACTTAGGTATGGTGCGAACTGGCTTCTTAAAGGAGCAGTTAATGCTTGAATTTTTCCAGAAATTGCAACATATTTTATTGACCCATTATTATCTTCAACTTTTTTCTGTAAACTAGAATCCAATTCCAAATAAGGTGCTTCCTAATACAAATACACAAGTACAGTATATATTTTATTGTTAAAATTATAATTATATAACATAAAAAGGTATTGATAAAAAAAAAAATTTCTAGTAAAATAGTAAATATAAAAACTGGAAATATTCTTTTAGTTCATAAAGTTTTAACTTTAGAAAATTCTTCTATGAAACTGTACATTTATTGCTAAAATTTACTAGTAAATTTTAAAGGTTTAAATTAGAAAGGTTTTATTTATAAAACCTTTCATATAAGAAAAGAGGAACTTCATACTCAAATGTAAAAAATAAATAAAATAAATAAATAGAGCTGTACCGAGTACTCGGTTTCTACTCGGTACTCGGCTTACTCTGCCAATTTGCCGAGTACTCGGTACTTGGCCAAATTTGGACTAAGTATTCGGCCAATACCGAGTAGTTGTTATAATTTCATTATTTTTATGTATTATTGAAAGAAATGTATTCATAAGAGTTGTTTATTAATAACTAAACTAAAAAATTATGAAAATATAGAGACAAACTTTCGCTGCAAACAGCTTTCTGCAGTTAAAACGGGTGAGTAGATTGCCACCAAAATTGTATAGAGATGATTCATGATAGGAGTTTATCCATTTTAGTTTCAAGAATTTAAGTATAACCATCTTGTATGTATGTAATACGCAATTTTTTTTTAAAATAAAAACTTAGTACATAAAATCGTATCTAAAAAAACAGACAAAAATAAAACATTTTAGAAAAAAGAAAAAGAACACTTAAATAATACTAATATAGTAGATAAAACTTCAGTCACATATTTGTGCAAATAGAAGTAAGATACTTTTAAAACTGTGAGAAAAGATTGATTTTAAATTTAAAAAATAATAATTATGAAAAAGGCAAATACACTAAAATGCATTCCAATTGTTGGAGAAAGGATTACTAATATATATTAATTTAATAAATTACCTTACATAAATCCTTACTATGGTCGAGTTTCATATATATATTTCGGTCACCTAACGGTGCCATCATCAGTTCACTCGGCAAAAAATGATTCCAAGGCGCTAAGACTGGACGGCTTGTTTATTTGTTTCTTTCTTGACCTCTTCACTTCTCTTGTCTTCTTTAAACAGCTGTTGCCACTCGGGAGGAATTATGCTATGTTCGATATCATTGACATTGTTATTATTGGTTAGTATTTCGATAGATTCTCTTTTGAGGGCATAATGGTGAGAGTTGTACGGGGCTATTTTTTGAAAGTTAATAGAATCAATGTTAATTGGGTTAGTATTGTTAGTTCTTGAGAATGCTGTGGAATGTCTATTGTATTTTAAGTCGGTAATATGTTCTGAAATACGGTCTTTTATTTTTTTCTTCGTCATTCCTATATATGAGGCTTTATTTTTATTTTTATTTTGGCATTGGAAGTCTATTTTATAAATGCCGGCTGTATGTTTAAAATCTATTGAGTCTTTTTCATTTCGAATACGTTGGTAAATATTTTTGTTCGGTTTTATTGGTATGTTTATATTGTTTTTGGCGGCTTCATTTTTAATTTTTATGGCGGCTCCTTTGCAGTATGGGATCGCGGGGGTGAAGAGTTTTTTAGATTTTTGGGCATTCGGAATATTGTGAAGAGCTTTAATACGTTTTTTATAGAATTTATCAACTATGGAGGGATTGTAATTGGCTTTCTTGGCGATATCTTTAATTATTTTTATTTCGGAGTTTAGATATTTTTTGTTTGAGCATATTAGAATAGCGCGATTAACGTAGGATCGAATGGCGGCATATTTGTAAGTGAGGGGTGTGTGACATTTATTATTTATGATTTCGTTATTACTAGTGGGTTTTCGGAAGACGGTGGTGTCTATGGAGTTATTTTTGTTTTTGATAATGGTTACGTCTAGGAAATTTAAGGAATGGTTAGTTTCAATTTCGTGTGTTAGTTTGATGTTCGGATCGGTATCATTAAGTTTTTCAAGAATGCTTCCAGGATTTATTGTAGGAGGGGTGACGGAAAAGATATCATCAACATAGCGAGTCCAGATTTTACATTTGCTGATCAAGTTACTTGCAGAATTTTCGAACATTCGCATTTTAAGTTCGGCGATGACCCCTGATATGGGGGACCCAATAGGCACGCCTTGGGTTTGTTGGTAATAGCATCCATTGAAAAAGAATAATAAAAAATTAAAAATGAAGCCGCCAAAAACAATATAAACATACCAATAAAACCGAACAAAAATATTTACCAACGTATTCGAAATGAAAAAGACTCAATAGATTTTAAACATACAGCCAGCATTTATAAAATAGACTTCCAATACCAAAATAAAAATAAAAATAAAGCCTCATATATAGGAATGACGAAGAGAAAAATAAAAGACCGTATTTCAGAACATATTACCGACTTAAAATACAATAGACATTCCACAGCATTCTCAAGAACTAACAATACTAACCCAATTAACATTGATTCTATTAACTTTCAAAAAATAGCCCCGTACAACTCTCACCATTATGCCCTCAAAAGAGAATCTATCGAAATACTAACCAATAATAACAATGTCAATGATATCGAACATAGCATAATTCCTCCCGAGTGGCAACAGCTGTTTAAAGAAGACAAGAGAAGTGAAGAGGTCAAGAAAGAAACAAATAAACAAGCCGTCCAGTCTTAGCGCCTTAGAATCATTTTTTGCCGAGTGAACTGATGATGGCACCGTTAGGTGACCGAAATATATATATGAAACTCGACCATAGTAAGGATTTATGTAAGGTAATTTATTAAATTAATATACACTAAAATGTTATTAAAAATATATTTTAACAATCAAATTTGTTGTTTTTAAAATTATGGCCCAAAATCACATATCTTTTTTTACTCTTCTAGAATTTGAAGATTAATGAAGTTTTGAATGTTTGAAAGGATAAAATATTTATTTTAATGTTCTCATTCCATATGTAAATATCATGCATCTTAAATTAAGCTTGAGGGTATAGGAAATTTTATATTCTCTAAGAATTATCTGAGAATGATTCGCATCCGAGAAAGACTATATAATAAAGAATGAAGTTATCAGTTATTATGGTTTTAATATTCCACTAAGCTGGAAGCATCAAATATAACAATGAGCCTAATTGTGTATATACACTACAAAAGTTCAGAAACATTTCATGAAAACATGCTGTTTGCCATTTAACTTAATCAGGGGTTAATCCAGGTTTTTGAAAATGGTACCCCATTTGTGAATTTTGTAAATAATTTGTGAAATTTTTTAAATTAATTTGTGAAAATTAAAAATGCTTAGTGAACAAATAACCGAAATACACAAAGTAATTTATATAGTTTTAAAATACCAATAAAAATATAAAAGTTGTAAAATAATTATATTTATGTTGATTCGGTAAATACCTAAATTGAAGCTATTTATAATTTTTTTGTAAAATATTTGAGTATGCATATTACGTGACATTTCAAATGATCTAAGACATCACATATAATATTGTTAGATTATTTAATGGCTATACATAAAATTTGACTCAAATTTTATAACCCCCTTCAAGTAGTACAAAAACCCAGGTATTTTTATGTATAACTTCAAAACAATGTCTCCTATAAATATCTACCATACAAATATATAAAACACTAAATAAATATCAAAAGTATTTATTTATTTATTTATTACTAGCCGCCTTCGGCAACCAGCTGGTTCGCGATCTCTAAAAAATCCGACTTTACGAAACTCCCGCTCGGTGGCGCCTTTTTCCCGTTTCAGGTCTAATAACAGCTTATTGATATATCGTGAAAATAGCTTATTGAAATCGCAGTAAATTCCCGCTCAGTAGCGCCCTCTTCCCTTTTCAATATCTGAAACAGCCTGTTCGCTCACCATGTTATGATCTTTCACATTTCTGACTTTAGCTAAGTCCCGCTCGGTGGCGCCTTATCCCCGTTTTAGAACTTACAACACCTTCCTCGCTCATTAGAATTTGAAATATTGAAATTTTAAAATATTACAGCGCCATCTGGCGGTATAAATTTCTGTAATATATTGTTCAATTCCAAATCAACAAAGCTTTCAAATGATGTATTACTTATAAAATTATTTTAATTAGTAGCTGAGCTACAAAAGAAAACCTAATCAGGACACCTTAAAACGTGTAAATCAGGTGAAATCTCGAATTCCACTTTCGATTTGATAATATAAAAGTATTTCAAAATATCTTTCGAATGAAGTATTAAAAATAATTTAAACATAATTAGAATTTGAAATACGCGTATTAGAATATTAGAATAAAATTTTATTTGCAATTAAATGTAAATTAAAATGTTTTTTTTTTTTTCTTTTATTCTGCGAAATTTCTTTCAGTAATCCCCGAAACTTGCATAATTCCGTGCTGTATAACGTTAAAATCCTTAGTACGGTCTGTGAGCAGAAATTCGAATTCGAAACTCTGCAAAATATTAAAGAATAAAGGTGTTCTGGGTATTCCGTTGTTTTCTCCGAAACTCCCGTTCCTTTTCTACATCTTTGCCCCTTCGCTCTCCCCCCCCCTTTCCGCCGATAATAATAATTTTACACTCGAAAATATTCGCATTCGATTTACCTTGCCTTAAAATCTAAATATACCAACCAATTTCAAACGCAGTAACTCTTTTTTTTTTTATTTTTGCCCCTTTTCCCCCTTCCTCAAGCCCTCCCTAATAATCGTACTCTTTCAAAAATATTCACAGTCGAATTATCGGGCATTAAAACCAAATACTACGAAATTTCAACAGCATATCTCAATTTAAAATACTGCAAAGTATAAAAGAAAACTTAATCTTTTTCCAATAAATACGTCATTTATTTATTTATTCATATATTTTCATGAAAATTGAACAGTAGCTTTATAATATGCTGTCTAGGCCAAATATTAATTCAAATGTAACGTGAATGAAAATTTGAAAAAGGTTGAAAATTGAAATTTTTATCCCCACTATGAAGCACGTGATATCTTAATTGGTTACATTCATTTCCTTTTTTATCGCAGACCGTTGTCTCCATGTGTTTTGTTTCCGATCGAGACAGCTTAGAAAATCGTCTGCTGACAGAAAGTTTCTTTTTCTCGGTCATTTTTCCATCGACATGGGTCGACATTTTAATTAATATCTCCGCAACTAATTAAAATTTTTAAATTCTGTTTTCACTATCAACTCGGGAAGGCTTCTGAGCACACGTATGTCAAATTTTATACTTCTGCGTTCAGTAGGGGCTGAACGTATAGATGCTCAGACAGACAGAGAGACAGACATCTTCTTTTATTATTATAGATAGATTAAACAAGCCATAGTTCTCTCTTAAATATGGCTATTTTTACTTTCTTCTATATTCAATAGAAGAAAGTATTGGATTCGTAAAAATTTTCGACCTCGGGTTTTTGATGGATTTACACGTTTTGAAAGCTGTAGAACACGATTCTGACATCTTTACGTTGAAAATATCTCTCAAAATTGGCGTTTATGTGAAATTTTGCCCTATACTGCCATGTTAAGAAATTCGTAAATTTTCAATAACGTGCGAAATTTTCAAAGTAGCATATTTATAGTTACTGATGTTCATTCTGGCATCAAAACTGATATTTTAAAACTGGTCTGACATTTTTACAGTAAAAAGTTTCTATTTAATGCACGTTTAAGTGAATTTTTGTCCTATTCTCCCATGTTAAGAAAATCATAAATTTGTAATAACTTACGAAGTTTTTTAATTCAAAAGTTGGAAATGAATAGGGTTCTTGTCAGTATCGAAAGTAATATTTTAAAACTGATCTGACCTCTCTGCGATCATTTGTTCATGAGATATCGTGTAAACAGACTAACAAACTATCACAGTAACAGACACCATACAAATTTTGTCATTTTAAGATACCTCACACCTGAAAAGGTATAAAAAAGTAAAAAAATCGAGGTCGAAAATTTTCACGATTACCTAAGTTCCCCATACCTATAGTATGATGGGGAACTAAAAAGTAAAAACTTAAACGCACACAAGATGGACTGGTCAAAATTGTATTATTGACAGTTTTCAACTTTATTAATCATCTGTAAAAATATATTTTTTTAACCAAAAGAAAATGTGATAATTTATTTTAAATTTTGTGTTTTCAAAAACCAATAAAACAGTAAAATCTTGAAATTCTTTATGGATTTAGACCCTTTATAAAGATTCTTGAATTGTATATACAGACAATATTAGGTTACTGTAATCACATTTGCTCAACCATTTTATTTCTTCCAATGAACTTAGAACGCAGCAGAAAAGACGGAGGCTAAGCTTTGAAACAGAGCTTCTATTGGCAATTCATTACGTGAGAATGCGATTTGGAGTATCGACACTTTTTACTGTAACCTTTTTGAATCGGAACTTTCTTTTCTCGTCTAGTTTTTTTTTTTTTTTTTTTTTTTTTTTTTGGGGGGGGGGGGCTAGTCTCCTGTGTATGTTTATCATATTGCAGAGAAATACTTCTTGATTTTTTGAAAGAATGTGGTTTTTCGACCATTTTCCAAATTTCGGCTGAGCACTGAGCTTCGATACAGGACATGCATTGTCAATTCGTTACACAGTGATGCGATTCAATGATGTGATTCGGTTATGCGACACTTATAGGAATTGGAACTACGCTTTCGCGCCTCAGAACTTTGTTTTTGTTTTTGAGACGACCGATCGTGTTTGAGTGTGTTTATCATACATGATTGATTCTTTTTCTTTACAGCAGAAAAGGATTATACAGGATTTTTTTTTTTTTCTTCTTCAGAGCGAGATGTTCCAAAAATATAAGTTTTAAGCATTTTTTTTTTTTTATCACCATGAATGGACTTTGTGAAAGTGCCGTTTTGCCGAAAATTGATTTTGTGAAGATACCGCATGGCTGAAAATTGATTTTGTCAAAGTGCCGCAAAGCGGCACTAAATTCGTCCTGGATTAACCCTTGTTAATTTTGTGTTCAAAAGGCTTATTTTTAATTTCAAGATGTGCAAAATTCTTCATATGTACATCAATTACTCTTTCTTACAACTACTCAGTATTCGGTACTCGGCCGAGTACTCGTTACTCGGCCAAAGTGCTACTCGGTGCAGCACTATAAATAAATAGGAGTTTTTTTAGACTATTTTCAAGAAAATATTAACAACATTTTATGATGTAACCAAATGTGTGGTATCTGCTGACCTTGCAGCATAGGATTGTTTTAGCCTGATACTAACTTTTAGATATTGCATAGCACTATGTAGTAATTATCCATTGTAGTAATGCAGGCTTTGCAGTGTTCCTAAAATTTTACTCTCATTTTACTATACCATCACCACTATTTTAAAACAATTTTTTTACATAATATTTTAACATTAAAACTTTCAAGAAAAAATTCTTTTTGACAAAAGTGTTGACAATACAATAAAACACATATTTTAGGAACGGTACAAGGCCTGAGTAATGTTAATTTTTTTTAAAAAAATTTGCAACACTTTATCATTTGAATTGAGCTAAACAAGAAAAATGTAGGACTAATAAAATAAAATTCATTTTTTTTTTTTTTTACATTTTACAATCAATTTGTCGAGAATTTTAATAAAAATTTTCTTTTTTTCGTGAGATTTGGCACTGTAAATTGTTGCAAATTTGAAAAAAATTTTTTTACTAACTATGAACAATTTATAAACAGATTTCATATTAGTGACTCATTTAAAAAGACTACTATTTTTTATTTGTTTAATGATTTTTTTTTTTTTTTATGATTTCATGAGAATTGGGAGATTTCTCGCTTTATATTGGAACCTGGCAATATGATAATCCTAAAAAAACATTGAAAAAAATTAACCTTTTTTTTGTTCAGTGTAGTTCAGTGAGTGTAGTTTTCTATTATGATTATGTGTGTAATGTTTTTTCTTGTCATTGTGTTTGTGAAAATAAAAAAAAAAAAGACAGAAAGGTAATTCAAGATGTAGAAGAAAAGTAAACTCTCGTAGGATACTGTTATAGTCCGTGTAAACTGAATTGGCCTGTGAAGGTCACATCTCCCCGGTCAATTTTCCTAGAAATGACCCATGTGATCCTGTTATCGCTCTTTCTTTTCCCACCCCATTTGAGCAATTGTTTGACTAGGAGAATATTTCATTCAGATACAATAATAGTTCACTTTTGGCTTGTTCTTTGGCTCCGTTAGCATTTACTTTTTCTCGTCGTTTCATTTTCGTATCATTTACTATGGCTGGTAATCCTGATATAAGGAAACAATCTAAAACAATTATTTATCATGTTTATAACTATTTTAAAGAGCTTGTTACTTCGAAACCTGATGCAAGAATTAGAGATATTTTTATGAAAACTCAAGAAACTACTGCTCAAGCTTGTGGGGTGTTACAAAGTTACAAAACTTTGAATAAATACCATAAAATGTAAGTACTTGCAACAGTTGTATCGGATTTAAAGAAGACACGATCCTTCGTCAGGCGAACGTAGTAAAAATGAGTGTTGCATGATTACCGCACTCGTTGGTGCGTGTGCTGCTTTGTTTGTAGCACTTGTTCCTACTTTGTTCGCCTGACAAATTGTCTTGTCATCTTTCGTTTTTTTTTTTTTTTAATAATTAAATTACATTTTGAAAAAAAAAAAAAAAAAAAAAAAAAAAAAAAACACTTTCCTCTCTGATAACTATTTTCGAGAAACGTGAATGTTACTACCCGAATGATAGTTACATTCACGTTACTTACCCCAAGTTTACCATGATTTTCCCCGAAACTCATATGAGTTTTAGCTAAGAATTTTAAGAAATACCCCTCAAGGACGTCCAGACCAATGTAAAGACAACCGGGCTTAAATTTCCCACAATCAGCATCATTTATATTAGATTTTAATTTTTACATTCATGATACAGTTTTTCACTCTCGGTTAAAAAAAATATACATATATACAGTAAGCGACAAAAAAAAAAAAAAAAAAAAAAGCTGCACTTGGATATTTTCAATTTTTTTTTCTGTAATCACTAATCTTATTGTTTAAAGTAAATTTTTGAACAGATTTTATTACGTTGTGTTCCGCGTGCAATTTAGTATTCAGCCAAGTGTTAAAAACAAGATGCAATTGTTCGGAAAATTGTAATTTTAGAAAGTGTTTCAAAAATGGCAAGAATAAGGCAATTAACGATACCACAAAAAATATTAATTTTAGAACAAAAAAAAAAAAAAAAATTTTTAATACGTGGGATGTCAAAATGATTAAATGTTAACAAAATATTAGTGATCTAGTTTTAAGCAAGATATAATATTTTTTGGCTGTTTAAACTGCACATTTGTCCTTAGGCGCCTTTGTTACTCATCCAGTCGAGATGGCCGCAAGTTAAAAAGCCAGCGCCTAAAAGATCAGTTTGTATTACATTTAGAACATAGCAGGGATTCAGAAAAAGTGTTTAGTAACATAATTTATGTAAATACAGTGAAATAACAACTAAACAAAGCAGATTTAATTGCCAGAAAATCTGAAAAAAAATCCTTCTTAATGTAAAGAATTATAAAACCAAGACATTAGAGGGTTAAAAAAATTAAAAAAGGATCAATTAATTATTTGGCTGAAGTTGTTTTCTCTGATGAGTCCAGTTTAACTTATTTCAAACTGATGGAAATAAGCAGATCTGATCATGAAAATGTAACTGACTTAATGGAAATCGCACTTTTAAAACAATAACATATTCCCCATACATTACGATACGAAAATGCATAATTTTTCGGTGAGTCTGGCAAATTTTCCTGTTCAAGGGATCAATTAACCCAAAATAAAATTTGGCTATTAACTCTTTAAGCCCCAACCACCTTGAAAACTGAATAACCCCAGGTTCCCAGGCAGATAGCCGAAAGTTCGAGCTGAGTTTTTCCCCTACTTACACTGTCAAAGCAAGAGATGACCATCCTAACCTTTTATGTATACTGACAGTATGCGAGAAGCTGTTACGCCCCTCATTCATCAATGCTTCAGAGAAAGGATTACAATCGTTCCAGAAAGATATTACTTGAATGCACTGGGAATGTAATTTTTCGATATTTTTGTTTTTTATTTTAAAGAAAATATTTTTATCCATTTTATTCTACAAAATGAATAAATCGAGTTTTTAACATATCCTTTTATTTTACATACATTTTCAGTTTTAACTTTAAATAAAATTTGAGTATTGAAAATTTCTGAATTTAATATCTTAATATTTTTAAATTTGCAAGTATATCCCAAAAAATGAAAGCGAACTCTTATAAAATAGGTTTTAATTACTTTAAAAAGATGTATGTTTGATGATACTATGTTAATAACCTCAATTTTTAAACAGATGTGTAAATTTAAGGATGATTTCTAAATTTAACTCAAGTCAAAAGCTCTACTCCACCCCCCACCCCCACCCCCCCCGCACAAAAATAAATAAATAAATAATTGAATGTCGGATGTTTTATAAATATATCATGCTATATTTTATTATTTTGCATACATTGCCTAATAAAAGTTATTAGATAGTTGTAGTAGAATTAGGCCATTTTCTCGTATCGTAAAACAACCTCTTACATAAATGTGACTTTTGTTATCACTATTTTTATTTTTACTTTATTTTTTTTGTGTGTGTGTGTGTAGGGGGGGGCATTGTGCCATTCCTAAACGTAAACATGAACATTTTAAAATTATGAATGTGTTTTTAGAAAAACCAATGAGAATTTTATTTATTAGATTAGAGGCAGAAAGACTACAGCATAATATTAAGATTGCAAGCAGCAGTTACTTCTCAGCATAATCTGCATTTCTCTGTGTTTTATTTATATATTTATTACGAAAATATTAATAAATTTTTTTGTTTATGTCTTATATTATATTTTGTTTATGTCTTATATTATTATATTATGTCTAATATTGCAGACAAGTTTTTTTTTTTTTTTTTTTTAAGTTTTCATTTCTCATTAAACTTTAAATATTTTATAGACATTGTGATTATTAAATAAATAAATATATGCATATTACTTTAGAAAAAGTAACAAAGATGAAGAAAATTTAAGGCTTTTGGTACAGTATGTTCTTTTTAGTTCCCCATCATACTATAGGTATGGGGAACTTAGGTAATCGTGAAAATTTTCGACCTCGGTTTTTTTACTTTTCTACACGTCTTCAGGTGTGAGGAATCCGAAAATGAAAAAATTTGTATGGTGTCTGTCTGTAGGGTGTCTGTTAGTGTGTCAGTGTGTCAGTCCGTTAGTGTGTTAGTCCGTTAGTTTGTTAGTCTGTTAACATGATATCTCACGAACAAATGATCGCAGAGAGGTCAGATCAGTTTTAAAATATTACTTTCGACACTGGCAAGAACCCTATTCATTTGCAACATTTGAATTTAAAAACTTCGTAAGTTATTAGAAATTTACGATTTTCTTAACATGGGAGAATAGGACAAAAATTCACTTAAACGTGCATTTATTGGAAACTTTTTACTGTAAAAATGTCAGACCAGTTTTAAAATATCAGTTTTGATGCCGGAATGAACATCAGTAACTATAAATATGCTACTTTGAAAATTTCGCAAGTTATTGGAAATTTACGAATTTTTTAACATGGCAGTATAGAGCAAAATTTCACATAAACGTCAATTTTGAGAGATATTTTCATCGTAAAGATGTCAGACTACTTTTGAAATATTATTTAGGACACTGGCATGATTATTAATGACTATGAATTTTCCAATATAATGATTTCGTAAGTTATTGGAAATTTACGAATTTCTTAACATGGCTGAATAGAGCAAAATTTCACATAAACATCAATCTTGAGGGATATTTTCATCGTAAAGATGTCAAACCACTTTCGAAATATTATTTAGGATACTGGCATGAATATCATAGACTACGATTTTTCCAATTTAAAAAATTCGTAAGTTATTTGGAATTTACGATTTACTTTACATGTCAGAATAAGGCAAAATTGAGCATAAATTTCCATTTTGAGGATCCTAAATATATTAGACAACTTCAAAATTACATTTGTGATATTTGTTTGAACATGATTGAATAGAAATATTCTAATAGGAAAATTTCGTAAATCATTCGTAATTTACGATTTTATCAACATAGCGAAATTGTAAATTTTTCATATAAATATGAATTTTGAGGATTATTGCATTGGAAATAGTAGGATGAAAACTAAACAACAGAATTGACCCTGATAAAATAAATTAATATATTAGAATAAGATAAATATATCGAAGTGAACGTTGGATAGCCTATTAGGCGGGGATTTCATTCTGTCATAATATCAAGCTTTGGTCAAATTCATTTCTTTTAACATGATTATAATATGTCTCGCACTAGAAATTTATGAGAACATAAATATGATGGGGAACTGAGCAGAGTCCACCTATGCCAACTAGTTTTATTATTATTATTATAAGCCGAGATCATTAAAAACTGACTAATTTCTAATACATTCTTAATTTAATTTTCACTCGTGTGTAAAACTTTACTTCTCAACAAGAAAATTAAATAGCGTTTTTTGCCTTTGTATAGTTTATTTTTATTTTTTAGTGGATGCTTTTAACAGGATTTCTGAAGAGATAATAAGGAAATTATTTATTATAGCAAATTTGTTTTATTTCTTCCAAAAGATTAAGCAATTATAAACAAAATTCAACAAATGAAAAGATTTTTTAAATATTTATTTGTACAAAATACTAACTATTTCTACAAAGTTACTATCTAATAAGATGTTATTTTACTCTTTATTTCAACTACTTTATTTCTTGAAAATTTCATGAAATTAGTTTTGAAAAATGCGGCAAAGACAAAGAAAACTTAAGGTCTGTTATTATTATTTTAAAGCTAATATAAACTGAAAATGATTAATATCTAAGACGTTTTAATGTTCATTTTCACTCTTTAGTAAATGAAACTTTTTCAAGTATTATTATCTCCTATCAAGAAAATCGAAGGGTTATTTCTTGTTCTTCTATAGATCGCAGATATTTAGTTTTTTATTTATTTACTGAACATTTTACGTGTTTTTTATTTTTTGTAAATGATAATAATAAACTGCTTCAGTCTGCAAGAATTGTTTCCCCCTCCCCCACGAATAAATATACCTTTCCAATTACAGCTAAAATTCACAAAGGTAAAACTGATTTCATGAATATAATTATTTAGAAAATTAAATAGTTCTATAAAGTGACATTCCTACATTCATTTTCACTCATAAATATAGGAATCTTTAATTTATTCTTATTCTCAAACAGGGTTTTCAGTTTATATATATATATATAATACGGAATAATGTTAATATTTTAAGCGGATACATTTTTAACCGTTTTAATGGATGTGCTAGTTAAATAGTTCTTCCTTATTCAAAAGTTATATTATTTAATCAAATTACTATAAAGTAAAACTGAAAATTTTCTCGTTTCCATCTAGCTGACAGCGAGGTCAACCCCTTTAATCCCACCTGTCATTCAAGCCGGCTTATCACGTATCACCCCTAGTTAATCCTGTTAACATGGGGGGAAAGAGTTTTCTCTCGGCTAGTACGGCTATTGTGGGATCCAAGTGGTTCGGCTATCGCCGGCTATTCTGGGGCTCAAAGAGTTAAAAAATTCATATCTGACCGACTACTTTGGGGGTATTTCAGACTCTTCCAAAAGTACATAAATTCATTTTTAATCACTTGAAAATATTCTGCTATTTTTAATTATCATGAAATTAAAATTTTTCAGAATAATTAAGAAATAGATTATATATAAATGAAAACAATTGTTTTATCTAGTTTCAAGTAACATTAAAGAAAGTTAATTATTAGATACATTAATCATAACAATTAATAATATGTAATAAAAGTTGTCTTTATCAATAACAGTATAATGATGTATGTTATTTTATTTTTATTTATCTATTATTTATTTATTTATTTTATTTATTTATTTTTTATTTATTTATTTATTTTTTCGGAGTTGTCTGAAGGTATCATGGAAGAGCACATAGGTATCATGTTATGACTTCCGTATTATACAAACATAACAATTTTATTTGTTGCAATCATTAGTTTTTAAATTATTACAAACCCAAAAGGTATAAATAAATTTTTCTGTTGTGCAGCTTTTTTTTTTTTTTTTTTGTCACTTAGTGTATATATATATTAGAATTCAGATTCTTATAGTCCAAAATGTACCGGAAGAATAAATCTGATAAATTAATTTGTCTATATTATTCGCTGTTAACAGTTAATACCGTTTTAAGACTAGAAAAAGAGATACGACCACTTTAACTGCAAAGCTATTTTATAATAAGAATAAATAATTCATAGCTAAAGAGCATTTAAAAATGATTAAGAAAACAAAAATTACTTTATTCTGCTCTGTAAACTAATTGTTGGTGTTAATCATATAGTTTTAGGTATTAAGTAAGTCATAGATCATAAAATTATATTAAAATTCCTTAGCTACAGGCTTTTCTCAAACCTTTAAAAGTGTAGTGGATTGGCGGTGCATCGGTTGAGACTAAATTGTTACTTATTTCCTCCGATACTTAGCCAGTATCACAGAAAATTACGAACGAATAAGACGACGAGAGCGACTTGTGTTCGCACCCGGCACCTCCTGTCTACCAGCTTCGAGTGCAGAATCTATTGGCTATTGGTACCTCTTGCCATTAATAATCTATGTGAATTGCAGGATTTTTCATTTCTGATTTCATCTCTTTTTAACTCCTCTCGAAAACAATAACAGTGTGAGATGAGTAACTGATACTGTAATTTTTTTCTATATGTGACAATGGTAAATGAAAGTTAGAAATTCGTTAATTAATAAATATGTTAACTTTAAGTATAAGTACAGGAGGAACTAGTCATGAAAATTGAGAATGTGTTTAACTTCTATAACCTTTTTACGTATCTCAGCTAAAATTAAGACACTTTCCTGTTTTTAATCTTAAAACATTTTTCTTATTTTATACTTTTTATTGTTCTAGTACATGAAGTAAAAAATGAAAGTATATTTAATATTCTTATATATGTAATATATAAGAATAGGTGGTCTGAAAATTGGAATATTATATAGATAGATATGAGTGTGTATAAGTATGTATTTTGTATTACCATGTTCAATGTGCAGCTATCAGAGTGCAATTTTGCTTATTAAATAACCATATTTCTAATATTTTCTAGATCTCTAAGTAAGAAAATAAAGAACTTTTTACGATTTCTTTCTCCCTAGATCAGAAAGTTTGAAAATTTTACTCAGAAACAAATTAAAATAATTTTCCAAGTATATTAGAAAATTAACTTTGTTAAGCTAATAAACGAAAAATTGATAATTATATATTACCTTCATTTTTAAATAATACACATAAAAGATAACCTTACGTATAGACAAATATGGAATAAATATAGTGGATTTATACTACAGGTATTCAACACGTTATTACATACATGTATACTAGCAATAAAAAAAACTAATCTGCTCTCCAATTGCTTTTACTAAGATAACGAAGTTGCATGGGAAAAAAGACGCGGAGAAGTTAGCGTCCCATAAAACCATGGTAACGGGGGAATGAAGAACCCTGAGAGGTGGCCTTGACAGGTCTATTTTTCTTACACAGAGTATAGTGAAGAAAATCCGTTTAGCTTGATCCCATTTGGAAGGAAAAGATATGAAATCAGGCAGGCCTCTTGGTTTCATTAATCTATTTAAATTTAGAATCTTTGAATTAGAATTCTGGATCTGTCACTTCTATTGAAAACTGAAATGATTAAAAGTAAAGAAGGTGGCAGAAACAGAACAGAAAGCTAAATTTCTAAAATATTTCATGCTTTCCTTGAGGTGTATGAAACCTGAAAAATAAAGATATTTTTAAAAAATTTATTTTGATATAGAAGAACTCAAACGCAAGTATAAGATGATTTTTTAGGCAATACAGTAGAGAGTCAAAAATCCGCACAGCTCGGGACCAGAGGTTGTGCGGATTTTAGGATTTTGTGGATTTCGGGGCCCATAAAAAAGGATTTTCACTTTGAATAATAAAAACAGAATATTATTCAAACTAAACTCATACTAGTGAATAATAACACTGAATATTAAATTACTAGGTACATAAGAATATTAATGAACATTAACAAAAATATATAATGAAAACAATAAATAAACATGAAAAAAAGTATTTGTCAAATTTAGATAAAATCTGTTCACATATAACTAGTTTTAAACTAAATTTGAACCTGTATGATTTATTTTTTTATTTATTGTAAATAGTAGTAACACAAATTTAGTTTTCTACGAATTTCATTATCCTTACAAATTATGCCTTCATCAGAAAGCATTTAAAAAAATTATTATTTACCTGATTGATATCATCATATTTTCTTATCATCATATTTTCTTCTCATAATAATCATTATTTCCTTTTGATGAATTTAGTATACTGTCAGTAATTTCATTAGTAGCAACTCGGCTCTTGCAGTCTTTCATATTATTATTATTTTGTTTTTCTTTTTTGTAATCATAAAATGCAAACATAAAATCTGTATTCAAGATCTTTTTCAAAAATTCTGATTTGCAGTTTTTTAATTTATAATTTATTAATAGTGAATTTCATTTTTTGTATCTGGCAAGCTGTGCGGATTTCGGACTTCGGCGGATTTCTGGCTCTCTACTGTATAAATAAATTTGCACTAGAATATTAAATTTTGAGTTTCTCACAAAATTCTGAAAAACACATTTGTAAAGCTTTTTTCTGTAGCTCAAAATATAAATTTTCATTGTTTGAATCGTGATTACAAATCACATTACATGGAAATTTAGCATGTTTCCTATGCTTCAGCTTCAATAAACAATAGTCAAAAGAAGAAAGGCAATGGAATGAAATCTAAATTGAAGAAGTTTTATGTTTGAATGTTAAGTAATATAGTTAAAATGCGAAAGTAAAGTACTGTTTTTCTGTATCAATTATAAAACAGATAATGGAAATATGAATGAAAAAGCTTGCAATGAGCTGTGAATGCTCAGTTGACGACCTTCTAAGTAACAGAGACTCAATTTTTTAAGTTTCATAAAAATGTTATATTTTTTTAGGTTAGGTCTTCACCAAACTTTTTACTTCTTATTTATTTTTTTAAATTCTAACAATAGTTTAAGATAACAAATAAACAAACACTATGCTTTTGATTATATATAAATATATAAAATATTAATCAATTTCACAGAAAATAAAGTTAGGGGTTTCAGGCATTAAGAGGCCTTGGCGACAAAAAAGTAAATTTTTTCTCAAGCAAAAAATATGTACAAGCAACTATGGTAACCATAATAATTACTTTTTACTTTGATATTTTTTTGTGCCTACAGCAGAGAGTTCAAAATAAATTGTAAAATCTTCGTAAGTTTCATTGTATTAACTTTTAATTTTAAGTATAACATTTTTTCTAATAAAAAATATTAATTTATATCCTTAAAAGATAAATATACAATTTGATAAATTACAAATAGCTAGAAGAGAACTATTGAAAAACATCATGCATTATATTTTAAGAACTCCTTAGTTATTAGAGCTGCCACTACCATTTTTTATCAATATATTAAATTACATACCAAAAATTATAGTTTTTTAAACATTTCAGGACACTGGCACAAATGTGTGAAAGCCCGGGAAGGGGGGGGGGGGGGGGACAAGAAAACGTTTTGGCATGCAAACATGCCAGCTGAGAAATAAGTGTGTGTTTTGCTGGCATGCATGAGTTACAGTCAGTACGAATGGGTTAATTGTTTATTTATTTATTTTTTTGAAAGAATTTGTTGTATTTTTATAACTTTTTGCAAAAAGCCTAATTTTTTGAGGGGTTAAATTCAATTGAGTGTGCTTGATCCATTTAATGTATTTTGTGTTTGTGTGAGCTTGCCAGTATGACAAATATTGGCAGACTGGGTGAATCTCTTTTCCCGCTTTCTTTAATTTTTTTGCTCACTTATGTTGTCTGTTTTTGCATAATGTGCACTGTCTAACGTGCTGGGTTAAGATTTCTTTTTCTTACAGTGCATGTGTCCTGAATTTTGAGGCAATCTCCCAAACTCCCAAAAAACATTAATATCTCCCGAATTTTCTGAAATTTTACAAAATTTTCAGCAAACTATCAGTGATCAAATGTTTTACGAAAGCTTCTGATTCCCAATCTCTATCCATCCACATTATAAATGTCAACATTCATTTCAAACTTGCTTTATATTATTCTAGAACATGTAACGGAAAAGAATTGTTAAATATTTCTTGCTCATGTAATTATTTTATGCCTCCCCCCTTTATTTATCTCTAATTAGCAATCAAATGTTCTGCAGAAGTCTTTTATTTCCCAATCTTTAACCATGTGCAACATAAAAGATAATGCTCATTTTAAACTTGCTTTATTAGATTCTAGAAATAGAATTGGAAGAGTTTAATATTTCTTACTTTGTAATTATATTTTTATCCCTTTTTTTTTGCCTGGATCGACCCCTGATAACCAAAATGGCTCTCTGTGATATTTCTATGAATGATTGTTTAAGGAGGTATGGTAAATATAGCGAAAGCTATCTTGCTATATTTCCTGCTTTAGGAAAGATGTGATGAAATAGAGGATAACTACTTCTTCATATGTTTGTCCAAAGTGCAATAAAAATATGATTTTAATAGATATTAAGGAGAAAACCAATGGTTTTGTATGAGTGTGTACTAATCAGTCTAAAGAGCAAGAAGAAGGACACACTCTATATTGGAGTGGCTCCTGGTTTGCTGTTGGTCATTTGGATATATGTACTATTTTAATTTTGATGTGAAAGCAATTTGGAAGAGTTACTGAGAATTATGCTATCGAGGACCTTACAAGGGAAGTATGAATCAATCAATAAAATTCTTACTGAAACCAAACCAAGCCTAAATTAAAGAGCATGGTGGAAATAACCATGTTTCAAGTAATATTAGAGAAAATTAATTATTAGTTACATTAATCATAGCAATTGATAATATCTAACAAAAGTTGTCTTTATGAATAACTAGCCGCCTTCGGTGACCAGCTAGTTCGCGATCCTCGAAAAATCTGACTTTACGAAACTTCCGCTCGGTGGCGCCATTTTCACGTTTCAGGTCTTACAACAGCTTATTGACATATAGTGAAAACAGCTTTATTGAAATATTTAATCGCAGTAAATTGCCGCTCTTTAGTGTCTGCAGCGCCCTCTTCCAGTTTCAATATCTGAAACAGCCTGTTCGCTCACCAGGTTATGATCTTTCAAATTTCTGACTTTTTGTGAAAAAATCGATGTTTCGTAAAATCTAAAAATATGGATCGCTAATCTGTATTTTGTTAAAATGTTTATATGGTTTGAAAGAGGATTAAATGACCTTTTTAAATATACTTGTTGTTAAGAAATGGAACAGTTACTCTGTCGTACAGGGTGATTAAAAAATGACGACTGAATGACGAATGAAATTATGGACCCTTTTTAAAACCTTTTTTTTTAAATATAAAAATACCGTATTTTTCAAAAAAATTTGTACCGCAAGAATCGGTAATAAATGCTTTTTCTTGTGGTACAGGTGTATTTTCAATATCTGTGACTGCTAAGCTGGGATGGCATTACAAAAACGTGTGAAATTTTCTCTGTGTTTCTTCTTTTGAGGAACAGGCTGAATTCTACTTGGAGGGTGGAAAATACAATCAGCTCACTTTTTAATTAGACATTGGTTGATGTTTTAATTAATATCTCCAGAACTAATTAAAAATTTTAAATTCCTTTTTCACTATGCACTTGGTTAGGCTTCTAAGAACCCGTATGTCAAATTTCATAGTTCTGCGTTCAATAGGGGCTGAATGTATAGATGCTCAGACAAATAGACAGACATCTTCCTTTATTATTATAGACAGTATAACAATGTATGTTTCTAAAGTTGAGTTAAGAAAAAGCACACGATTTTGCCATCTAGGAAAGATCAAGAGATCAAACAAAGATCACATTCAAATCTGGCAAGAAAATGACACGAGTCATAAAGTAGCAATTTTGATTTTGTCATTGAAAAATGAATATGAAGTGCCGCAACATGCACGAAAAGCATCACATCTCTATCCCACAATTTATCCACATGAGAGCGAGAGGCATTTGTGCCAGTTTTAATATAGGTTAGCCAATATGTTGATACTTTCTAGGTTGCGTTATTTAAAAAAAAATTTGAGTGGGTGCGAAAAGATATTGTTATTTAAGAAATTTTATGTGTTTATTAAGAAGCCTAACAGTTAATAATTTTCTTTGACTGTGAATTCAGTATTACTTATATAGAATAATATTTCTTAATATTTTTCTCATTTATAGAGATCATTGTTTCTGAATAGTAGTTTTTTTTTATAATATTTTATTCACAGTTAAAAAATTAAATATCACTAAATGTAAATGGTATTACTGAAAAAGTTCGCAAAATACTAGGTGATTGACTTCTGAATATAAGAATAAATCAGCCAGCCGAATAGTTACTATTCAGTTTGAAGGACATTCGGTATTCCGCCAAAACTGCTATTCGGCACATTCCTACAAAATATACATTAACAATATTCTATATTCATCGACAGATATATTTACTTTTAATGACTTCAGACATTCAGCATGAGACTTGTACTGTTTATACAGAAAACAGGTTACACACACTTCAAAAGAAAAACTTGCAAGATGTAAAAAAATATTCTCAGCATCCATATTTTAAAAATTCATTTGAGAATTATTGAGCAAGAGTCATAAATTCCACATTATGAGCTTAAAATCCAGTCCTATGTTCAACATCTGAAACAGATAAAGATACTAATTAACTATATAAATATAATATATATATTGTTCATCTTCAATGAAAGTTTCATCATGGTCTAACGTCACCACAATGAATAAATTTTAACATTGTAGTTGTGATTTAATATCAATTATAATACTGGTTATTAAAAATGATTTTTACTACTAGAAAAACAAATTTTATAATTATTTAAAAGGCAAATTTTTGCCCTTTAACTAACAATAATCAAAAGAATAACAAACAAAAACAAAACAAATCACCTTAGCATTCTACAAATGCCAAGCCAAAAATCTCAAAGTTATTTTTGGATAAATAATATTATATTTTTTAATTATAAATAATGGCTGTAGAATTTCGGAATTTTGGATTTTAATTTCAAAACTAAATTAATAATGGATTTTATGCATTCTACGAAAATAATGTAAAACATAATCTACAGTAAAAATTAAAAAAATAAAATAAAATGAATACTAATTATTGTAGGACAGACGTAATATAATAAGTAAAAAAGAAGTAAAATTTTAAACTTTTTTAATCAATTTGTTAAAATTTTATGACTCATCACCTTAGTAATAAAATTTTAGAGATTTTTGTGGCATCACTTTAGAGTTTCATTGTACGAATGCCACGTCAGAATTTTCTCTTGTAGCCGTTGGAATTTTTTGTTTATTTCTTTCATATTTAACTTTAAGAACTTGGATGAATTATTTTCGTCTTAAATACTATTTGTTTGTTAGTAAATGACTAAACAGTGTCAGCCCGTGGCTACTTAACTGAAGCATAGGTGGGTAGCAGTATAGTCGGGCTTGTTGAATCTTTATCTATTGTTCTCTTTTTAGGCATTACTGGTCTAGTCTGAAAAATTAATAAAACAGTTTTCTATATTCTATGAAATTTTTGTGTTTTTATTCTCGTCCATTTTTCTTTCTATATATATAAAAAAAACATCCTTTATGTCACTTGTAACTAGAAAATAAACACAACATTAATTGCGCGTTTAAATAGTGCTAATCTTTGGTTTAAAAATTAGTACTATATAAGCAGAATTTTACGTATGTATAATTTTAACAAATTTAAGCTCACAAAACAACGTTTTACTGAGTTTCATTATAATACGACGAATATTCATTTTTTCACCGATACCATAATTTTTGATCATTTTTTTTAACAAAAATATTTTATAATGCATTCATCATTCACTTGAATCGATAATTTATGTTGATATGAAAAAGGCATTATATGATTCAAGTTACTTTATTTACTATCTATCGATTTACTGACATGTTGTGGAGTACCAGATAGGTAAGTAATCTCCAGTTCACAAGACTGCACACTAAATCCCAAAATAAAGAAATTATATGTTTGTTTACAATTTTTTCGAAAATTGAAGTCTATTTATTTTATAATTTAATTGTAAGCATGGAACAAGATGTTACTGTTTTTTCTCTTTTATGTTTAATTATTTTATGAATTACTTGATTTAATTATTGGACCATTAAGCCTAAAATTATTAGTACTATTCATAGACCTATTATAACAGTGGATGGAGGGTTTCATTTTTACGGTAAAATAAGAAAGTGAGGCAAAGATGAAACAGCTGACTATAGAAAAAGGTTACTTTTTTGCATTTATCGCGTTATTGGCAATTTTTTGTTTTGAATATAGATATTTATTATTAAAAGATACAGCAAGCAAAACTGGTGTAAAATACTACAACTGCCATAATTTATTTTTGCCTTGTTATTAACACCTTTCCAACAAAGTTCAAAAGTGTTTATGAGTTTGGTTTGTCTGTCTATACTTAAACTCCCATAAATAATAATGGAATTTCTTGAAATTAATATACGGTATAATATACTAAAACTAATTTAAAGAACTAAATTTAACAGTCATAAGTATTTTAAGCAAACTAACTTTTAAAGGAAAATAAAAAAATTTAAAAACTTTAAAAAAAAAGGAAAGATATTGTCTGCATAAGAGAGAGCAGAGTTTAGAGCGTGCTGAGAAAATTTCAATGTTGACCAATTTGGCTTACTGTAGTTCCTGGTGCCACATGACTTTTTTTTAAAAAATGAGTGATCTTTGCCACACAAAAAGATTGCTCTGTCCCATCCACTGTTATAATAGGTCTATGGTACAATTGCTGTAAAAAAGTAAAATTCTAAACTTAAGATTATATTTAGTCAAATAATGAATTACTGTGTAATTTATTCTCATTAAATTGCGAATATTGGGGGTACACTTTAGTATGGAACCCTTGGTAAAATTCAAAATTTGGCACCAAAGTAGCTTGGACGTTTCTCGCCTAGGTTTTTAATCTATGAAATTGTGAAAGCCATTTCAATTCATTGCCAAAATGACAGATATAAAGTCACCAAGGGGTCCCAAACTAAAGCTGTGCCAGTACTGTTTCATGTATATGCCCTAAAATTTTGGTTTCTTTTACATCATACTCCAGTGCTGTAGCAGTTTTGGTGCTTAATATAAAAAGCTTTTGTTTTATAAAGCATGGTATATAACTTAGCAACATCAAATGGTGTTTAAAAAGGACTGTTAGGTTAGGGGTACTAAGTTCTAGGATACCACCTGCACCTTTGCTGCTGCACTGATAAAATGTATATTAATTTTATAGTGTATGACATTTTTTATGTTATATGGATATGTATTTAATAAATAAATATGATAATTGCATATTGCTTTTTCTGTACAAGTAATAGGAGTAAATCTAAAGCTGTCTTGATAAATTTTTATAATGAAAAAACTAGTTTCCATTGATGTTTTTGGTACTTCCTACTTTAAAACTGTTTGAGTCAGTTTTCTTTTTTTTTTTTTTTTTTTAAGTAAAGAGTGTGCAAAAACAAAAAGAGAAGAAAAGGTTAGGGAAAGTTGGAAAAGGATTAAGGGATTATGTTAACATGCAAAAAATGATTTTTTTTTTTTTTAATATATATAATTGGTGCCACATTCAAGTTCTCTATTAAGATTGTGAAAAATTACATATGGTTATGCAATATATATTTTCATGAGAAGATAAAATATGCAACATTTTACGAAAATGTTGTCATATTTGAAAAGAGAATATATATGTCTTTGCTTCCATTTACTTTTAAGATACATATAGTACGACCATGTTTCCTGCGATCATAGAGACCTCTGCTCATGGGTTCCTTCAGTGAATCCAGTATTAAAATTGGGGTGATAACCTCATGGTTGATAGAAAATAATTGATAAGTAGGGCTTTGTGTGTGTGTGGGGGGGGGGGTGCCCACTTAAAAATATAAATTTTTGTAGCATAATAAAAAATTTCACTTTATTTAAAATCATTCTTCACTTGACGTTATTATATATATAACCCTATCTACATAACATTGTGTATCATTTTAGCAATATATATGCCAGTTTAATATTATGCAATTATTTAAAAAAGTAATAATTTGCTTTAAAATTATAAGAATTTAAAACAATAAATATTAAACAAAAATAAGAAATACAATATATTGACCTTTTAGGGTTCGATAGAGTCAAAAATTGGGGTCCTTTGCTGACCCTCACAGAATTCAAATTCATAAAAACAGCCTTTTAAAAAGATTTAGTTTTAATTTACCCATAAAATATATATTTATTTGTAGTATATAAAGATTGTACATGGAAGGTTTAAAATTGTTACTCTTTAATTAGTTTTAATTTTATACAAAAAAAAAAAAAACCTCAATAAAAAATTAAATTCAGAATTGTGATAAAATACTGAATAGAATGAAATAATAAGAGTTCATTTTACTTTTATTGCACAGTTTAAACCAGACATTAAGAATCCAAAGGTCATTTAATTTTTAATTATAATTTACATTATTTTGTAATAAGTTTTTGTCTGAATAAACTGTTCTCTTTAACTTAACCCCCCCCCCCCCCAAAAAAAAAAAAAAAAAAAAAAAAACCTGGGTTGTTTTTTTTTTCTTTTTTTTTTTAAAGAAACACCCAGTTTTTTAAAGACCCTGTTAATAAGGTAATACATAATAATAAATCTCAACCTGTTAGTCAATATGACACATTCTAAGCCTTTAGAATTGCCCTCTATGCTAGACGCATCAAACTGGGTCGCAATATAGAACTGAAACTTTAGCAAGAATTTTTTTTTTACTAAGAACATTTTAATTTCAGGCAGTAGTAATCCTGGTGTTTAATGGAACTCTTTGAATTGATAGTGCTGACTTTATCAGCTTAAAAAAAAAAGAGCAACTTGTTTTTAAAAAGAACAATTTTTATTTATCTTTCACATTTGGTAGTTTTATATATTTGCTGTTTCGTACATTGTGATTTCTGTACACTACAAAAGTAAATTTGTGTTTTTGCTTGAATGTATGTAAGCTATATTTACTTCATTTGTTCTTATAAGAATTCTCTAAAACTATCCCCAGAAAGCTGCATTTCCGAGATAAAAATATCTAAAGGTAAATATATATAATATAAATGTTAGCCCAGTAGCAGGAACCATGCAGCACGGCAGTGAGCGCTGCAGATTGTTTGAAACTCTACAGATTAATTTAACATTTCAAAAATAAATGTCAAGTTCAAAAATATACTAATCATTGCCTTTAGATTATTATATTTGTTGTATATTTTCAATTTATTTTCTTTCTAGGTGCAAATATCACATATTTTATGAATTGCTAATACTTCTTTTTGCTACCGACTTAGTCCAACATTCCTAAATTGCAGACAAATTTTGTTTTGCTGCAGATAGAAACAGTAGTTTCTGCTACTGAGGATGTTAAAAGAGCCACAAAGTGCTAAAATATATTAGTAAAGGGATCCTGACGGGTCACGTAGAGGAAAAGTCAGGAAATTTGAAATTAGCGAAAAAAAGTCGTGTGACAAAAATGGTGTGGATTTTTTTTACACACATATCATATACCTATTTATTACTGGAGATCCATTTAAGAAATCTTAAAAATATTTCTTCCTTTATATTTATCATGGCTTTTTTTTTTTTTGGGGGGGGGGGGGGGGTAAGCTTGACAGGTCCGAGAATAATTGTGTAATTTTTATCCTGCTCACAGTCACAGCTCAGCTATTTCAAGTATAAAAAGTAAAAGTGATTTTTTACCTCGTTTGCATTTTTTGTGATTTTAAATTAAGAATATTTGCTGTAAAATAAAGTACTTGCATGTTACAGTGGTTCCTGTTAAGCAAAAGTGTCAATTTTGGTTGCATTAACATTGAACAGTGGCATTTAATTCATGCTTACCGTTGAAGTGAAATACCATGCTGGTTTTAATATTTATAATAACCAAGCTTGGTGATTGATAGCACTGTTACTGTAGAACTACTATAACATGGAAGTACAAACATAAATTTTTTTAAAGCAATTACTGAAATAGGATTATTTCAGCTGTAAGGAATAATTTGATTTCCTGTAATCAAGCCAACAACTAGCTGTGATAATGATTTAAGTGATTTTTATGGATCTTATGTAGGCAAGTAGCATTTTACAATTATAATATGCACTTTAAATTTGTTTTGCCATGTACATGAAGCATACATATTCAATATTTTGACTAACCAAAGAAGGCTATATAATATCATTTAGCATCAAAAGTAGCAAACTCAGACCTAGGAGTGCGTAGCTTTTCTAGCTATTTGCCTCTTTTTTTTCACATTTGTCTCTTTTCTAGCTTTTTTCATGTTTTTTCCATTGCTATTTTTTCTTTACCCATTTTTCCTCAAAGATTCACTTTCAGATCAATGTGTGCTAGATTTTAATTCTTAAATGTGAAGAGGGATGTCATGTATATTGCTCTATAATGCATCCCCAGGGCATCATTAGGCAGTGCATCAGAAATGTTGCAGTAGTTTTTCAAAATTGCCAGCACACATGCTCAATGTACATATTTCATAACAAATTCAAACTAGATAAAATAACGAATTTAATATTTTTTTCCGTGAAGTTATCACTGAATCTAAGTTCGTTTTCTTCATTCAGTATTCTAAAGGACTTGCTTTTGATGAGAAAAATGAAACCATATCATTAGAAGTTGGATCACAGGGAAATGCACTTTCTAGAATCTAGCAGCATCTGTGATGCATTTAATGTAGAACTTCCAATGAATTATTCTGGTATTGCTATAAATTTTGTTACAAAGATAATTTTTCTTATATATGATGCAAGCTTAGATTCAGCAGGGGTCTCAATCTAGGCAAAATTTGGGTCCCTTCACAAAATTTCACATCATAAAAAGAGGGACCCTTCACAAAATTCAAATCTAAAAAAAAGGACCGTTCACAAAATTCAAATTTATAAAATGAGCCCCTTCACAATATTTTGTATTATGAAAATGATCATTTTATTAAATAGTTTAAGGTTTTCAATATTTTTAAATTAGTAATTCCTTAATTTGGCTCAACGAAACTATTAACTTGATATTAAACATATACAGTGATTATAAAAGTGGAAGATTTTACACTATTTTATTTTTTCACAAAAATATTTTTTCATAAAAAAGACTCAAAAATTAAAACCTGGATCGACCTTTGTTCTATTTTTTATGCACATTCCCCCCCCCCCCCCCCTTTTCCAAATTCATTTAAAATATATATTTTTTAAAAAGTACATACATTAGTTTCACATCTTTGTTCATACTATTCATTTATAAGGAAAAATCTTCTTATTTTTAAACATCTTAGTCTCTTTTTCAAGAGTGTTTTACCACTCCTAGGCTTGCAAACTTGTATTTAGCACAGAATTAGTTAAATTCTAATTGGATTAAAGAAGGAGATATTAGTAACATTTATTTAACATTTTAAATGCACTCACTAAAGTATGTTCTGCACTATCTAGCTAGCCAAACTTGGATTTAATACAAAATTAGTTAAATTTTAATATTATAAAAGATTAAAGAGGAGGCATTTATTTAACATTAAAAAACATATTCACTGACTTATCTCTTCTCTTTAGAAATAAAAAGAAAAACTACAAAACATTATTGTATTTTTATTTTATTTTTTAGTTTTGAAATGCTTGCAAATTTTTATTTTTTATTATTGTTTGTAGTAATAAGCTTTTATTTATTTATTTTAAATGAAAGGGATTAAAAAAAATATTAGGAATATATTTCATTTATGTAAGTTTTTTTTTTTTTTTTTAATGTTATATTAGTTTTCTGTATACAGATATTAAACACCATAATATACTATTTAACATTTGATTTTACGTTTATACTTTGTTTTAATCAGTAGCTGTAATTGAGTGATTTTAATTTATACAGTGGAGCACCTTTTATACGTTTTTCGACTTAAGTCCCAAATCATTCCATTGAATTATAATGTTAAAATACTTCAGTTATATAAAAAATAACGTACTTTATTGCTCCATTATTTTCATGAGAAGCCGCTTTTCGTCCTGGGACCCCAGACGTCCTCGGTCGTGTCTTCAGTGGAAAGTTGCTGGATCTCAAAGAGCTCATCTTCACCTGTAATCAGGCAGCACCACTGTGCTTCAACTCTGGTTTTTGATTTATCATTTACACAGTCTCGGTTATGGAATGGATAATTTTGACAGTTTCTCGGAAGAAAGCATAAGTGTGGTTATTGTAGTTTGCAATTTTCACTACATCATCAAATTAAACTACAATACTATTTTCTTGATACGTGTTTGCTAGAGCGGTAGTGTTTTTGGCATATTTGATATTGCTTTGGTGTTCTTTTATTCTTGTTTTTTCTTTTTGTTGCACCTATGTAACAGCCTGTTTTGGTATTTGAGGGGGATGTTGTAAATTCCAGCAGTTTCTAAGGGGGTGGGGAATATTATCCTTATGGCTTCTTATAATTTGAAAGATATTTGGGCTCGGTTTTATCGGTATATTAACATTAAAATTTTTAGCTATTTTGCTGGGGTTTTGTATGTTATCTAACTGCCTAATTCTCTTTCTAAACAAATCAACTAAACTTTTAGGATAACCAGCTTCTATTGAAAATTTGTTTCGAAAGAGAATTAGGCAGTTAGATAACATACAAAACCACAAAAAATTACTAATGAAATTCACTTATTCAATCCCTTACAATCAAGGGACCTCCAGCAAACTAAAAAACACAGCTAAAAATTTTAATGTTAATATACTGATAAAACCGAACCCAAATATTTTTCAAATTATAAGAAATGATAAGGATAATATTCCCCTTTTAGAAACTGCTGGAATTTACAAGATCCCCCTCAAATACCAAAATAGGCTGTTACATAGGTGTAACAAAAAGAAAAATTAAAACAAGAATAAAAGAACAAAAAAGCGATAGCAAATATGCCAAAAACACTACCACTCTAGCAAAAACTTATCTAGAAAATAGTATTGAAGTTCAATTTGATGATGTAATAAAAATTGCAAACTACAATAACCCCACTTATGCTTTCTTCCGAGAAACTGCTGAAATTATCCATAACCGGGACTGTGTAAATGGCCACAAATCAAAAACCGGAATTGAAGCACAGTGGCGCCGCCTGATTACAGGCGAAGATGAGCTCCCTGAGATCCAGCCACTTTCCACTGAAGTCACGACACAGGAGGTCTGGGGCCCCAGGACGAAAAGCGGCTTCTCGTGAAAATAATGGAACAATAAAGTAAGATTATTTTTTATATAATTGTTAAGTAATGCTTCATTAAAAAATAATTTAAAGTTAAAATACTTCGTTTATACGACACGAGTAAATTCTTAATTTCACTTATTACGTTTTTTTTTTTTTTTTTTCTCCTTGTAGAATCCCAAGTTTGAGTTTCCTTCCAGGATTAAAAAAAAAAAAAAAAAGATGAATGCTCTTTGTTTTATTCTTATCTTTTTCAATTATTATTTCTTAGAACTATGGTAACAAAGTGCGACCTGCAATCGATAGCCTGGGGGAAAGGGGTCTTAAAGAAATTTTCAGAGGTAAGCAGTGGGCGACTGGGTTAAATTGTAGGTATACATTAGCCAGTGACCACTTGAAGACCTCCCACTTTTTCTTTTAATTGATTCCAGGGATGGGGTATGAAAGGGGGAAACAAAATCACAACTTTATAGGCATTTTGTAAACTTGAAGATTTATTACTCACTTCCATTGAGCGACTTGGAAGATTTTCTTATTTCTTAACATGTTTATTTGACATTGCGGTTGGAGAAACACTTTTTTTTTTCCCTTCCTTTTAATCATTTGCAAAAAATGGCATCTTAGTTTAGAGAACGAAATGCTTTGTCTTTAAAGGTTAAAATCGAAATCTTGAAACAATATTCCGAATTTCTATATTTTTAATTATCATTTAATTTTTATTCTACCTTTTAAATTTAATTAAAAATATATCTTATTCAAATAAATGTAAAGGAAATCATGAAAATTGATTAGACTTTTATTATTTATATGACACTTTATTGTGTATTAATGTTAAAACGAATTTTCAGTTGTACGTTTTTTTCAGTTATACGTTTTTTAGGAACAGTCCCTTGAAAAACGCATAAATGGTGCTCCACTGTATAATGAAATGTACTAGTAGATTATTTAATTCATAATTTACAAAAACATTTACTTCAATTTTCTGGAAACCAGTCACATATCAAATATTTTTAGTGCTAGTTATTTTATGAAAACAGGTTTTATCATTGTATTTTTCCCATTTTTATGCACTTAAAATTTTCCTGTTTCACTAATCTTTTCCTTCAACAATCTGTCTTTTTTTTTTTTTTTATCAGAAGGAAGAGGAAGCAATGGTTTTGACTACTTGTAAATTCTTTAGAGCCCCTACATTGACTTGACACTTTTAAAGCTTATACTTCAATTTATTTAAATGAATTGTCAAAGTAATTACGTTTTTTTTCCATAAATATTTTTTATATAATCTTGCATACTGCATATAAGTTGATACTTTTTTTTTTTTTTTTTTTAAACTACATATTTAATTAGGGAGGGCACCTGGATTTTTCATTTTGATGTAAAAAAAAATTAATTCAAGCGTCATTATGATGCCTAGTTTAAAAATTCTTATTTGTAACACTATTTAGAAGCCTTTATTTTTTTATTTTTATTTTTTTCTTGTGCTGCGCAACATTCTGAAAAGAATTTCTTAGCACTTAAACACTGTTCACTGTCAAAATGTGCAATTTTATTTTCTCCTGCACACATTCTCACATTGCCTGCATATATTGAAATAAAATTAGTAATTTATTTTTGTCATGTATGAAAAACAGAAGCTAGATTTGGAGTGAACAACCTGTGACTCACTTTTGCAGCCTGTTGTGGCATTGACGCAATTTATAATTTGATACTTCCTGTTATCACAGAAAATATTTAAAATCCATTATCGCATTGGCCAAGGCTTGGAAAACCTCAATTTTATAAACTCTGTCAGGCATGTTAGTCTGGAGGATACATGTGCAAATATCTTATTTAAATGCATATTAATAAAAAAAAATTACATACCTAGGGAAAAGAATCTAACGACACTATACTTATATTGACGTTGTTTACTTCATTTTAAGTGAAAATTAAAGAGAAGATTATTATATTTTAACACACTTTATTTTTGGAACGATATTTTTGATTGAATATTTGCATCCCCAGCCGGACATTCAAGGAGAAAAAAATACATGCTAAATTTTAATTTTTCCACATCTCGGGCATGTCAGCAATATAATTTTCGAGCCCTGATATTGACTCTTCTCAGTCACTAAAAATAGTATAGGTGGCCATAACAATTGTCACAAGCATTTGAGCTGCAACATTGTAGCTTTTTCTATTTAAAGCAATTTACTATTAAGTATAATATATGGTGCAGCCTGTCAAAATAAAATTCATTTTCAAAGTGGTCCTCAAAATCATTTGGGTTGAATAGGCCTTAGCTAAATGGAGGGGGGGGGGGGAGTTAGCAAGTGGTAAGTGATTGGAAGAAGCTAGCAATAACCTTTTTATAGTGAGTTTTCCCTAGTGGTACTTCACACAATCTGCACTAATCATACATACAATAATTTAGTAGCAGAGGTAGATCCAGGTATTAATCGTTGGGCCCTGAAAAACAAATATTTTTGTGAAAATATATATCTATATAATGCAAAAATTTCCATTTTAGCAGTCATTTTATATATATTTAATATCAAGTTAATAGTATTTCATTGTATTAACTATATGGTACATGTTAAAAATACCACTGAAAACATGGAAAATTTTATTAATAGATCAATCATTTTTATGTGAAAGAATCATTTTTAAAAATTTTGATTTTGTAAAAAAGCCCTCTTTATGAATTTGAATTTTGTGAGGGGGCAGCAAAAGAGCCCAAGGATTTTTTCCTGCACCAATTCCTGGGTAGTACTTATAAATTATCAATGATTCAAACCTCATTTTGATATTTATTCTAGTATCGATAAATGTATTGATTGACATAGTACTGGTATTTAACATATAATGGAATTTGATTGTATCTGAATTTAAAACTAAAACGAACTAGGTAAATTTTGCTTATTTATGTTCGAATTGCATAGTGTCTTCAATTTTAACAAACAGCAATTGAAATATAAACTTAATTAAAAGTTTTTTTCTAGCAAGAAAACTTTACTGTATATAGACTACCCAATATTCTTCTCCTAATTGTCTTACAGCCATGTGATGCAAAGAAACATTTGGTGTAAATATTTTATGATAAAGCCTTATATAAATCAAGGGTTAAAAAAAAAAAAAAAATCTTAAAAATCAAAATTTTAAGTTAGACCAGTGGCTGTTGTTACCCTTTCAACTTACTTATTACTTTTTTCCAAAGTTAATTTTTCTTAATTTATTTAAATAACTTTTCTTAAAATATTTGCTCATACATCACAACAGAATTTAAATCGAGCTATATAATTCACCTTCTCTTTGATAATTTTTTTTTTTTTTTTTTTTCTGTAAATGTACGCCATACAAACCATTCACACACTATAAAGTATCCTGCATTCAGAGTAGAATTTCAGAAAAAAAATAACTCTTGTATAAATCCAAGCTGGATTTTTAGATTTATTTATTTTTTTAAGTGAACAAATTGCTCTTCCATGTTACTAATTTAAAAAAAAAAAAAAAAAAAAAAAAAAAAGTTGTGAAATTTTTAAAAATCTAACATCATTGATAAATCTATCAATAAATTTTATATCTGTCACTAAAAGATTATGAACCAGGGGTCGATCCAGGTTTTAATTTTTGGGTCCCTATTTTGTGGAATTTTTATTTGTTTTTGTGAAATATAAAATATTTTTGTGAAAAAGTAAAATATTGTGTAAAATCTACCGTTTTTATAATCACTTTATGTAATGTATAATATCAAGTTAAGAGAGTTTTGTTGAGCCAAATTAAGGTAATTAATTAAAAATAATACTGAAAACATTTAATAAAAGGATCATTTTTATAAAACAAAATCTTGTGAAGGGACTCATTTTATAAATTTGAATTTTGTGTAGGGTCCCTTTTTATGAATTTAATTTTTGTGAAGGGTCCGCAAAAGGGACCCAAATTTTGCCTGGATCGACCCTTGTGAATTATTAATAAATCTATAAATTTAAGGTGTGCATAAAAAATCCATGATTAGAGGAAAATTGATGTTTCTTCTATTTAAAAAGAATGGGCTTGAAGACCTAAATAGTGAAACATAGCATTTCTTATTTTTTCTACCAATCTCAAAAAAAAAAAAAAAAAAAATCTGTCTTGAAAAAACAAGTAGACAATCATATTTACACTAATAATAGCAGTTTATTTTCTTAATAATTGTATCATTAATATGGTGCACATGGATATTAAAAAAGTTACTTTTTGTATGTTTTAAATGTGTTAAAGATACTTAAAAAGTATTTGATTATTATACATTTATATATATTTCATTTCACACTAAAAAGTTAAAAATAATTCTCATGTACATTTATATGAAATTTTGCCCTATACTGCAATATTAAAAAATATGAAAAAATGAGAACTTAATCAGCACAAAATTAAGTCAAGATCCAACTAAATATCAAGTTTGGTTTGAATTCAGTCTATTAGTTTGTAAGATACAACATCCAAAAAATTTTTGAATACACACATAAATCCATCAAAAACAGATGGTCGAAAATATTCAGGAATTTAATTCTTTTTTATATATGTAGGAGAAACTAAAACAAAATAAGCTAACTCAGAACCAATAGCTTTAAAATTCTCAGTATTATGCACTTAATGCGTGAAGGGCTTAGGAAAGATAAGAAAAAAAATAATAATAATAAAGATCATTGTAAAAAAGAGAACGCCAAACAGTGAGAAATATACCAAATATAGCCCATCTGAAATGGATAGGGTTCCAGTTTAATCACATTTAGCTCTCTTTTAGATTCATTAAATTTAAATTCATTGCTCTTCATTGTTAAAATGACATAATTGTGCATGTTTGAGAACAATTTATAAGTTTTGTTTACAGATTATCACATTTTTAACCAGGCAGAACGGGCGCCGTGAAATGTAATGTGAGGACGGGCGTGGGGTGTCAGCGCACCCCAAACATATTAAATAACATAAAAACGAAAAAAATCTTTAGAATTCAATGTGTTAATGAAATTCATGATAATTACACTATTTCTCGTGAAAATAAATAACTGAAATGTTAAATTATCGTTAACTTTAAAAATTAATAGAAAATAAATTAAAAGAACTCAACTTTTTCCTCCTTGTTCGAAAAACTTATTTTTTCCCATGTGGCACTTAATTATTTTCTTTACCAATATTTATTATAATAAAAATTATACATTACTGTGGATAAGAATATTGAGACATTAATTTCCCTAATAATTAGGGTGTACATGGATCAGAAACTTAATTTTTTTGCAGTTTTTATGTATAGCTTCAATTTCTGAGTGTCACATAAGAATGAAAAAGAGTCTGAATTTGCCGTTTGCATATGCTCCACACGGAGGATGACCTTGGAGGCAGGTACTGAAGGACCCGACCACTTCTGTTTATAGGGAGAGAGAGCAGATAAATATTTCCAGGCATGGGGTGTCAAAACACCCCGCGCCCGTCCTCCCGGGTTAATGACTTAAGTAAAATTGTGATTAAGTTTTATTTTACTTTAGCAAGTTTAATTTTTTTAATATTGATATTTAAAAATTAAACTTGGTTACTTTTTTTTTTTTTTAAACAATTCTTAACATGCAAATTTATATTTTCATAAAAAAAAAAAAAAAAAACTCTCAGAGGAAGAAATCAATTTATATGAGAGTAATTACGTTAATTTTGCTAAGCAAGGCTAGTTTTTTTGCCTGCTGGTATTTATAATTTATTCCGGGTACTGTTAGTAGCTGTCTTTTTTCACATCACTTTGGTTTTAGAGAAATTTTCTCCATTATATGGGGTGGGCAAAAAGTCCACACAAATTTTAAAAATTCATAAAAACCGGAAAAATTATTGAAATAAGACTGCTTCCAGTATTAACATCACTAAGAGACAGAAAAAATAAAAAAGCCTCCAAATGGTTCATCACAGCAGTATGTGTTCTAAATGATGACCATGACAGTGTTTAACATACTGCAGACAAATCATAAATCCAGCAATTTAGGATGTATATACATCTCTTTGCTGATTGCAATTTTTAATTTTGGCAGATTGACTAAAATGATACATCCAGAATTTCAAATATTCCAATAATCAGAAGTCTGCTGGAGTCAAATCTAGAGGATAAGGAGGCCATCGGAATCTGCACTGCCTGCTAATGTTTTTGTTTTCTCCAAATGGCTATCAAAAATGCCTCTGACTTGAGTAGCAGTGTAAACAAACATGATCGTCTGACATAGATTCCTTAAACTGCTGAACAAGTTTTATGAGACCTATCTCTGTTAAAGCCTATTTTCCACTCCTCACATTTTTTGAACTCTGAAATTGTGCAAGACAATGGTTGTGATATTTACACAAACAACTTCACTGACAAAATTTTCTTTTGCACTTAGCATATCATTTTTGTTCACATACACGGTTTATAATGTTGAATTGATTTGCATATTTCCACAGGAGTTGCTCATACCAGTGCCATCTACTGGTTGTTTTATGAGTTATTTTTTCTTTTCTGTTTCTTAAAAAAAAATCCTGTGGTCTAGCAATGCTAAATTCGTCAACCATTCCCCCCTCCCTTATTTTTATTAATTTATACAGACTTTTTTTTCACGCATTATAATAACAATGAAATAAGAAGAAAAATGCTCTTTAAAATTAGTAGAGTGAAAAAAAAGGGCAGGTACTGATACTCTGGAATAAAATGATAAATATTACTAGGTATTAAAATTTTAATAAGATATACAACCTTTTATTACTCCATGTTTAATTGCTGGACCGGTTTCTTCTGGGGCGCCCCAGCTTGTTCACCAGCATCACATTGTGCGAAGTCGCTCGAAACTGATGTTTCTTGTTTCTTCCCTCCTATATATACTCTTCGCCATTGGCGGTTGAGGACAGCCCCATCGTTGCCATTGCAGCAATTGGAATTTGTTAAAATTTCTACGGATTCTCTTACTGTAGCGTAACTGTGGTTGTGGTAGTTGGCCAACTTTTTTACCTGATCAAATTTTATGTCTATCTCTTCGTTTTTATTTACCTGGGTTAACGCGGTTGTTATTTTACCTGTCATTATATCATGGCTATGTTCTTTAATTCTTGTTTTTATTTTTGTTTTACCTATATAACACATTTCATTTTTTTGTTTATTGGTATATGGAATTTTATAAATTCCCGCAGTCTCTAAAGGATTTAATTTATCTTTGTCGTTTCTGATTAGTTGGAAAATGTTGGGGTTAGGCTTGACAGGTATGTTTATATTATGTTTTGTTGCTACTTTTTTAATTTTATTGGAGATTGCGCGATCATAAGGAATTGAAGTTGTGTTTTTTTTAATCTTTTTTTAAATAAGTTATCTATTAATTTATTTGAGTAACCTGCCTTTTGTGTAAATTGTTTAATATTTTTTATTTCGTTTTTTAAAATTTTAGGGTCTTTACAAACTATTATTGCGCGATTTATGTGGGCCTGTATTGCATTTATTTTATATCTAAAGGGGGTTTTACTATTTTTATGGATGATTTCATTACTACAATTAGGTTTTCTGTAAACTTGGGTGGTTATTTTATTAATATAGCGGTTGATGGTAACATCTAAAAAGTTTAATTGACTATTATTTTCTTCTTCAAGGGTAAATTTTATATCTGGGTCTATTTGATTTAGGGAGTTTAAAACTTTTGTGGGGTCAGTTTTTTGGTCTATTATAGCAAAAACATCATCAACATACCGAAACCAATAAAAAAAATTTTCTTTAAGTTTTTTATCTAAATTATTTTCTATTATACGTAATTTATATTCAGCAAGGAAACCCGAAATGGGAGATCCCATTGGGACTCCCTTGACTTGTTTATAATAATTTTTATTGAACATAAAATAGTTTTCATTTAACAAAAAATTAGTAGCTATATTTAAGTTTTGGGCTATTGCAGGGTTTGTATATTTTTCATTTATTTTTTCATTTATTAATTCAGCAATATTTTTAATGTTTATTGAAGGATAAAGATTAACGACATCAAAACTAACAAATTTAAAATTTTCCTGTATTTCTATTTCATAAATTTTTTGGATAAATTCTTCTGTGGAAATTAGGCTATGTGGTGAGGGGGGAAGTAAATTTTTATAGATTTCAGCCATATATTTTTCTAAAGAATAGGTTGGTCCTTCACTTTTGCTAACAACTGGTCTTATTTTGGGGGGGTTCTTGTGATCCTTGTATCTGCCAAAAATTCTTGGTGTATTGGAAGCAAAATTATTGTAAGTAGGGGGTTTTCCATCAGGCCAGGTACCTTCTTTAATTATTTTTTGTGTTTTTTCAGTTATTTTGTTTATGGGATCTTTTTTTATTCTTTCAGCGCCTATTTCTTTTATGGTTTCTTCCATTTTATTTGTGTAATCCTGTTTATTCAAAATTGCAATTTTTCTAGTTTTATCTGTTAACATGCAAGTAATATTTTCATTTTTCTTTAATTCATTAAGGGCCTTTAGATCTTCTTGATTAATTTTATTATTTTTATTTTTAATGGTTTTATTAATTTCTTGTATAGCAGTGTTTCTTATATCAATTTGTGCTTCCTCTGGAACCTTTTTTATTGCAGATTCTAATTTAGCGATACTATCTTTAATTTTAATTGGTTGTTCCAAAATATATTTTTGACCCATTTAAAATGGGTCAAAAATATATTTGCTGAATATAAATTACGTATAATAGAAAATAATTTAGATAAAAAACTTAAAGAAAAATTTTTTTATTGGTTTCGGTATGTTGATGATGTTTTTGCTATAATAGACCAAAAAACTGACCCCACAAAAGTTTTAAACTCCCTAAATCAAACAGACCCAGATATAAAATTTACCCTTGAAGAAGAAAATAATAGTCAATTAAACTTTTTAGATGTTACCATCAACCGCTATATTAATAAAATAACCACCCAAGTTTACAGAAAACCTAATTGTAGTAATGAAATCATCCATAAAAATAGTAAAACCCCCTTTAGATATAAAATAAATGCAATACAGGCCCACATAAATCGCGCAATAATAGTTTGTAAAGACCCTAAAATTTTAAAAAACGAAATAAAAAATATTAAACAATTTACACAAAAGGCAGGTTACTCAAATAAATTAATAGATAACTTATTTAAAAAAAGATTAAAAAATTTAAATCAGATCAATAACTTTCAAAAACCTAAACTAAAATACACAACTTCAATTCCTTATGATCGCGCAATCTCCAATAAAATTAAAAAAGTAGCAACAAAACATAATATAAACATACCTGTCAAGCCTAACCCCAACATTTTCCAACTAATCAGAAACGACAAAGATAAATTAAATCCTTTAGAGACTGCGGGAATTTATAAAATTCCATATACCAATAAACAAAAAAATGAAATGTGTTATATAGGTAAAACAAAAATAAAAATAAAAACAAGAATTAAAGAACATAGCCATGATATAATGACAGGTAAAATAACAACCGCGTTAACCCAGGTAAATAAAAACGAAGAGATAGACATAAAATTTGATCAGGTAAAAAAGTTGGCCAACTATCACAACCACAGTTACGCTACAGTAAGAGAATCCGTAGAAATTTTAACAAATTCCAATTGCTGCAATGGCAACGATGGGGCTGTCCTCAACCGCCAATGGCGAAGAGTATATATAGGAGGGAAGAAACAAGAAACATCAGTTTCGAGCGACTTCGCACAATGTGATGCTGGTGAACAAGCTGGGGCGCCCCAGAAGAAACCGGTCCAGCAATTAAACATGGAGTAATAAAAGGTTGTATATCTTATTAAAATTTTAATTTTAACTTCATGGATATAAATTATTTCAAGTATTACTAGGTATGTCAGGTTACTTCAAGAACTTGAGTAGTGAGGTATTGGGATTGGAATGAGTCTACTTGGAGCAGCTAAGCCTGGGTAGAATGCAATCTGTGGAGGTCTTTTTAAGTGGTCCTAGCCTGTATTTAAGTAAGTTTTAGAAAAAACATGAAAACCCCAGAACAGCTAGGCTACTGAGTGTGACCTGGGTTTGAACGTAGCATCTGCCATTTACTCAATTTAAAGAAACCAACTTACCAATTCTCGGCCACTGGTGTGACCAATAAATTAAGTATTATTGCAAAATCTGCAGTGTAATAAAATAAATAAATAATATGTAATTAGCCTATAGTGTAGGGAAATAAATTTCTTTTGATTGATAGAAAATCTACAATTAAAGCTGTCTTTATTTACAGCCTTTCCTTCCCAGCAAGGCTGTAGCCAAGGATGGAGGGAGGGGTTTCAATTCCTAGTTTTTTTTTTTTTTTCTGGTTATGGTCTTGCCTCCCAGAAGTTATTTCACCATTAGTGGAGAGGGGTAAAGGACCCTTCAGAGACTGGCTTCAAGTTCGGTTTCTTTTGATATCCCTTTGATCTGGGGAATCGAATTGACGCGAGGCAGGAGAGAGTTTCCCTCGGCTGACAAACCTCCTACTGCGATCGAAATTGGGTCTCTTTTGTAAAAGAGCAATAAAAAGTAATGTTCTTCATTGTAAATGTGTGCAAAATGTCAAGGGTCACTTTCGGACAATAGATAATTTATGAGTTTTGACGCGCTGTATGTTGCCAGTCTCTGAAGGAAGCTTTAAGATATTTGCCTCATGCTTCCCTTTTAAGGAGCTGGGCTGGAACAGTTGTGATAGAGAATGGAAATTGGAATTTTCCATAATAGCAGACTGTATTTCTCAGTGGTAGATCAAAGATTAAATATAAACTTAAGAGGCATAAAGTAAGCTGATCACTTGAAGAAAAGGGAAAAAAGGTTTATCAATTGCTTGCCATTTAAAGAGGGGGAAAAAAAAGAATCGTCATCAAGATTTTCTGATTAGTCAAAATATAGATAATGGATCGTTTAGTATATTTAAATTGCAAAATTTCATATTTAATTTTATTTTATTTTTCAGAATAACATAATATACTTCAAAATCATTGATAGATAGAAATTGAATCAGATGAAGAGCTTAGTGAATGAACATGTTATATGACAGTTTAGTAAATTTGGGAAATTCAACAGTAAAGAGCTATTGAATAGCTGAAAAACATGTTTTTAACAATTTCCTGTGTCGATAACTGCATTATTAGAAGACTTTGAAGTGCCAGTAAATGTCTGATATTTAAGAGACCATAAGTTCTTCATTCAGAAATCTTTCATTTTTAAATGTCACTTAATATGTTTGTTCACTGAGCTCTTCGAGCTATATAACTTCTCTCCCTCCCCCCCTCAAAAAAAAAAAAGTAAATAAAATAATAATAATCAGGCATTTATGTAGTCCTTAAAAAGTTCTTGCTTTTATCATGGTTTTTATTGTAGACTACTGCACATTGTAAAATCTATTAATATACAGAAAATATTTTAGTGATCTCCTTGTGGCTAAAATTGAAGCTTTCTTATTGATAATTCATATTGATTTTTCATAGTTTTTCTTTAGTATAATATAAATCTTAGCACTTTATTCTATACACTAGATTCATGATTAATATGAAATTTTCCATTTGCTCTTTTTGTTTTTGCTTAGGAGTATGATAGTCTACAGATTCCTCTCTTTTGTATATACAGAGAAACCTCTCAAGTTGGACGCTTTTTCTCGGAACGGAATGTATCCATTAACATTGTCTAACCCCTATAAGTTGGACACTTTCTTGGAACCGCAGGTGTCCAACTTAGAGAGGTTTTACTGTACATAGCCCCACCCAGGGCTCGTGAAATACAGTCATCATTGGCGACCAATATATTTTAACTAGAGACTATGTTTTCAACTTCAAGAAAATTAAAAAAAAAATTGTTTTTAATTTCAGTATTTTGGTGAAAACGTTGGTCCCAGAATCGACTCTTACTCCACTATTGAGGTGGTCTAACTCTTGCCATTTTAATTCCCGTTCCTCTTGCTACAGTTTGAGGTGCTATATTGAATGAATACACCAACCCCACTTTTCTTCATGCATGTTTCAGAACTCAGAGTTAAATTAGTGCACAGTTTTAGGGAATTGGTTTATACAGCTCCTGTTTGTATATGCTTAGTAACCTGGTGCTGAATTGTTGGCTGTTGTAGTGATATATCAGTGCCAATGGTGTGTGTGTTAATGAAAATAATAGCGCCGGTTTCATGATGTTAAATTTAAACAGGTTTTCCTGATGCATCATTCTAGCATATTAAATATTTGGTTTTTATGCATAGAATTTTAATTTCTATATTTAAATATTTTTTTTTTTAAAAAAAGGGTATATTTTACTGGCTACCAGACATTTTTGCTGGCAACCGGTTTTTTCAAATTCTTTGAGCCCTAGCCCCACCAGTGGCCAAGTGGTTCTATGCTTAAAACTGACATGTGTGGAGTACCAGGTTTGATCCCATGTCGTGCTCGCCAACCTAATCGTTCGGAGTTTTTTGTAGTTTTCTCCAAAAACACATAAATATGAGTTAGGACCCTTTGAAAAAAAAAACACAAAGGGAATTCCACCTATAGGCCTAGGACCTTATTGTAGTCATCCAGCCTTTACCCACTCAACCAACCAACCCTACACACATACATGTTCAAGCACTTACCAATTTCAAACAATGCCTTTTTTTTTTATTATTCAGAAGATCTTAAAGCATGCAATACAGAAATTTTTGTAGGAATACAATACTTCCATTACCTATGGTAATCGGATAATTGTAGCAACATATGACGATAACAAGAATTTTCCAAGTGTTTAGTAATCCTGATGTTCACAAATGCATAATTATTCAGGCTTACAGTGTTTTCTTTGTGAGCAAGAGCAATCTTGCATATAAGTCAGACCTCCCCCCCCCCTCACACACACTTTGTACCCTGCATTTTTGTCTTAAAAATTTTCACTTATATGTAAATATATATGGTAATCATTTGGCGAGTACTTTTTCAAATATAATATTGTTGTATTATGGCTAGTCTGTTAATTAAAATTAGAGGGTAATCCAGGGCTTGGAGACCACAAGCTGCTAGTGATATTTCGGCAAGCAATTCGATTGATTATCTAATATAATGTATACTCAAGTGTTTAAACTTGAAAAAAAAAGTTAAATTTCACTAAATTACAATATTTGTGGTTCTGTTTTAACTACCGTGTTTACTCGTGTAATAGTTGCCCTCAGATAATGTGTCCATTTTGAAGCAGAAAAAATCGTTCAAATACTTTCCCCATATAAAAGAAAAACAATAAACATGCCTCTTTTTTGTTTGTGCAACTGATGAAAAAACTATTTCATAAGCAGTACATAAACTGCAAACATTTGGTAAGTTACTAATTTTATTATATTTTTATATGCCAGTAATGTTTTAGCATTAGAGTGTATAATATTGTGTAATAGATTTCCTCGCATAATATTCACAGCTGGACTTTCACAATAAAAAATTTGCATAAAAAGTGCGACTATTACATGAGTAAACATGGTAATTTCATGCTTAGTTGAATCTTTAATTTACTCATTTTTTGAAGCAAAAATAATGTAGACCATATTATAAAAGTATAATAGTAAAATGAATGTTTCTGTGTTTACAGTCCCCTTTCTTCATAGTTTTATTTATTTTCCTTTTTTAATATTTATGTTCTTTTATTTCCTTAGGATGAATTTGTGTGGTTATGTGCTTCCATTAAAATATTTCAGATGTATTTTGTGAGCTTTCATTTGTATAATGAAAAATACTAAAAAATAAAATTTTAATTATTTATTGGGTACATTAATTTTACAATTTGTTCTGTAATAAAAATATATTTAAAGGTTTGCTAATGTAACATAGCAATTAGGTATCTCCAGATACAGAGTCCTGTTTAGTAGAAGGGGGGGGGGGGATTTTGTAAGGCTATTGAAACCATTTTTTTTTTTTTTTTTTTTTTTTTAATGAGAATTTGTAAAACACATCAGGATTTTAATTTCCCCCCTTCAAACAAGGCTGTAGCTGGGGGTTTGGGGATTCAATTACCCTCCCCCTTAAAATTTTGTAGATTTATCAAAATTTCGTGGGTTTTACTTCGTTTTTAACCTTTTATGTTTTTTTTTTTTTTTTTTTTTTTTTTTTTTTGCCTTATTGCCTTGCTGCAAATTAATAAAATCAATCATTTTTTCATAATTGATTTTTTTTTTTTAAGGCTGATTGAAAATTACATGTTTTACTTTTGCAACTGATTATTTAAATGTAATTATTTCCTGTAAATGAGAAACATTTTGTTTAATTGCAAAAAATTACAGAAATAGGCAATTTTTCTTTTTTTTTCCATATTCTAGGAATATGAGATTATTTCATGATAAATCAACAAAATTCCTACAGCATGTAAAATGCATGATAATTCCGTTACCAATTTTAAGTGTAATATTAGCTAATTGCTTTTTTTTTTTTTCCACTACCAATTTTTGAAACGACATTTTGTAGCCAGCTAACAAAATCTTAAATTCTATTCCAAAATCTGCTTCTCAAAATATGTGATTATTTAGATCAACAAAATATTGCTCCTTGATTACTGAAATGTTTTTTTTTTTTTTTTGTGACTGTTTGCGAAAATAAATTTTTTTGCAAAAAACCTTTCTTAAATGGTCAGATTTTTGTGAGGAGTCCATTTTCAGACACTAATTTTTCATAGATAAACCTCTGGAAATATCCATGTAAAGTTATGACAGAAGATAAAAAACATAAAAGTTTATAGTGTAGTTACAGAAAAGTTATGTTAGTAGATTTTGCTACAGGTGAAATTTATCAAAATTAGTCAGTTGAAGCATTCAAAATAAAGTTAAACTTTATTTTTTTATCACATAATTTTGCAAGTAAGTTGGCTAATATATTAATACGAAAGCACCACAGAATTGGCATTATAAAGTAATAATTACAAAACTTTGAATAAACACCATAAAATGCAATAAACTCACAACAATTGTTTTGGGTCAAAAGAACACAACCCTTGTACAAACAAGCACGAGTGCTGCAGTCAAAGTGTCAATGCATAAAACCGTTTCAAAAGAAGAACAAAAATATATAAAGACTGTATTTATATTTACATTCATCTTTATATATTTTTGCTCTTCTTTTGAAACTGTTTTGTGCACTGCCGCTTTGACTGCAGCCACTCGTGCTTACTTAGTTCACCTGACGAAGGGTCATATGTGCTTTCGATTCGAAACAATTGTTGTGAGTTTATTGCCTTTCATGGTGTTTATTCAAAGTTTTGTAATTATGACTAATATGTTGCCAAGAAATATGATACAGAATTGACCGTGTAATGTAACAGATTTTTTTCCAAGAAAAATCTCTTAATTGCTGTAAAAAGATTAGTAAAACCCTTTGCATTTATTTACTTTTTTTAGTAAACAATAAACTCAAATTGATTTTTATATCAAGCATAATATTCATATTTAAATAATAACCAGTATTTGTCACAAAATTAGTGCAAAGGTAATTTTTTTGCAATCTATTAATTGGAGCTGTCAATCAAGTGAAATGTTTGTAGAGTTTAAACCTATATTATTGAATATGTTATTTATATTTACAAACTTGTGTCATATCCAGATACTGACTTTTGTAATACATTATCTATTAATTTCACTTTTGTATTGAGATTGTTCAGGAAAAATAGTTCTCTATCCCTTTCATCTCAGATTATAGAAGGTTGGTGGGAATGCTGCAACCTATCTCATGAAATAAAAAATGATCAAAATATGAAGAAAAAAAAAAGCTTCTGTAAATTATTCTCATTAAGTTCTGTAACCCTGGATAGTTCTTTACTAATTCCATTCTGTAACTAGTAAAATAATAACAAGATGCACATATTACTTCCATTACCCTACTACCGTAGGTAATGGAAGTATTGTATTCGGTCTGAAAATTCGATGTCGGGTTTTCACCTGATTTACACGTTTTAAGGTCCCCTGAGTCCAAAAAAGTGTTTTTTGGCAATTGGTCAGTGTGTATATATGTGTGTGTGTGTATGTATGTATGTGGAGAATCTTCTGGCTATTATAGCTGAGAAACTAATAAAGATAGAGCTACGAAACTTTAGAATTGAAATACGTCTGGTGTACAGATGAAATTTCCAAATTTTGGTGAAAATTGAAAAACTGGAAGTGGGACATCGGAAACCGGAAATGGGACCGTAAGTCCGTATCTCAAAAACAGCTCTAACGATTTTCTTCAAACTTGCTATGTAAACACTCTATTAGATGTCCTTTCGAATGATTCAGTTGGTTAGTTCAGGAAAATTGATAGGCGTCCTGTATAAATAGTTCAATTTCTGGCCTCGCAAAGGCGTTCCTTTAAAAACGGTTCTACGGATTTTTTTCAAACTCGCCATTTTAACTCACTTTTAAACATGCTTTTGTATGTAATTATTGTTTTCCTGTCAATAATTCAGTTTAACCGGAAGTGGGACATCAGAAACCGGAAGTGGGACCGTAAGTCCTTATCTCAAAAACGGCTCTAACGATTTTCTTCAAATTTGTTATATAAACACTCTATTAGATGTCCTTTCGAATGATATAGTTGGTTAGTTCAGGAAAATGGATAGGCATCCTGTATAAATAGCTCAATTTCAGGTCTCCCAAGAGCATTCCTTTAAAAACAGCTGTACGGATTTTTTTCAAACTCGCCATATTAACTCACTTTTAAATATCCTTTTGTATGTAACTATTGTTTTCCGGTCAATAATTGATTTTTTGTAAAAGTTGGTATCTCAAAAACGGCTCAAACGATTTTCTTTTTAGGTCACTTTTATGTTTTCTGATCACATTATCTCTCAAAAATGCATATAATACGTGCAATAGTGGGTAATGGAAGTCGTGTGGTTGTTTCACACCAGATTTTTTTTATTTTCATAAGGAGAGCACAGATTAGATTCTTAGGATTTTTGTACAAATTTTCAGGTATTTTGTGTAACAGTAAAATAATTTTTAACACTCATTTAAACTGGGAAAAATGTTATACATTTAAAAATTATTATTATTATTTTAATGAACTGTTTACGATAGAAAAGTACTTAGTATTGCCAAATTTAGGGACTTTTTTTTAATTCAATATCTACCGCTCTTAATTGTAACGGTCGCTCCGAAGATTAATCGTCTATTATGGACATACTCTTTAAACTTATTGGTAATTATTGAATTAAAAAAGTCTCTAAATTTGGCAACACTGCTAATCTGCATACCTTGGGATTGGGAATTGTTAAGATTTGGGTCTATTGATAACTAGTTATGAGGTTGCTACACAAATCAGGAAAAAAAAAAAAAAAATATGGAGTTTTCCATGTCTCTTTTAAAAGTAGATGATACACAATCAATATAGCATTAGAATCTAACATGTTTACAAGTCAACTGAAAACAATCTAGGGTATATTAATTTTATTAAATTACTATATAGTTGGGGGGGGGGGGGGGGAATGATTTTTTCTTCATTATAAAGTACTAAAATTTTAAAAAAGGATTTGATTATAAAAGAATTTTCCAATGTTTTTCCAAAAAATTTCAAAATTCCTTGAATTTTCCCTGTTTTTTTTTTTTTTAATAATTTTTGAAATTCTCTGAGTTTTCCCTATTTTTTAATAGTTTTTCAAATTCCCCGAGTTTTCTAGATTTTCCCAGAATTCCACGTACCATAGCAACCCTATATCAATATATTTGAATAGGTAAAACTAAAAGTGATTTCCCATAATAAGTAACTTGTATAATAATGTTCAATAGATGCACATATACAGCATAGTAAATTATTGAGCAACATAATAAAAATCTAATCAGTACCAGTATAAGTCAAAGTTTAACTAAGTATGAGATTAATTTTCGTCATCTATATCCTCATTAAGCTACAAAATTCACAAAATCTTAATGCATATTCATATAAACATTTTCTAAAAATAGTCAAATTGAATTGGAACAAGTGTATATCAAATAAATAAATATGAATCCCTACAATATTTATTATTTTTAATTCATTTTAAAGGGGGGGGGTCATCTACTTCAATTTGAATAACAGAGTTCACACCAGAAAAAATACTGAATGGGATTTTCCCACTCTAACAAAAAATTAAAGTGGATTTTAATTTAAGTGAGAAATTACATAGTTAACATATATATATATATATTTTTAATTACTAATATGCAAAAAATCAAATGTTAAAAATAGAAGTTTAATTTTCTTTTCCCTTTTGTGGTTAAGGATCGATGCTGCTAAAAAACAGAAACTAATTTTTCATTACAAATGCAGATCACTTAATCTGTTTAAAAATTCATTTTTTATTTATTTTTGAGTATTCTGAGTGTTTAATAGAAGTGTAGTAACTGGAATAACTAAAATTATTTCATATATAATTGCTATCGTTAGTTTCCACAAAGATTTGCTTCCTAGTGCTACCGTTCTCTTTCAACACTGAAATGAGTGAAACCTCCAAAAACTCTGTCAAGCCATGTCAGTACTTTCACTGGTAGCAGTATAATACAAACGATTGTACATCGGAAAACGTATATGTACACCTGGGACAGTTAAAGGGTTAATAAAATATTACACTTCTTTATATTCTTTTAACAAATATTTACAATTATGAAGTGTTTTGAAATAATTACTTAATATTTCCACTTTTTTTTTTTTTTTTTTTTTTAATAATATTCAAGAAATTCTAGAGAAGTTAACAACAGAGGATTACAGGCTTCAAAGCAATTACCCAATGGAATTAAAAAATGTGTGAAACACTATGAGCAATGTGAAAAAAAATTGGGGGGAAATCTCCTTTGCGGTATATTTTTGAATAAATATTTAAAATATAGCAGGATCAATCCCACCCTAAACTTTAAATTCTTTGAAAACTACACTTTAAAATAAAATAAAAGGAGTTGGTCTCATTATCAGCTACAATCTACTTAAATGCAACATTTCAATGAATTTTGATCTATTGAATACACTAGACAGAATCTTATATTCTCAGAAGGTAAAAAAAAAAAAAAAATGATGTTATAAATTTATTTATCTTTGTTTTTCAAACAGTTCGCTAACTTCAGATACAATTATTTAAAAAAAAAAGGCATAATTTTATCTTTTACCTTTAAATCAATTAAAACAAAATTTAAAATTATTCAGTAATTATGCATAAAATGTCAACAAAATTTACATAGTGTATATATAATATAGTTTAAGTATGTAACTGATTTAGTATCAAATTGAAAAAGTTAAAAAAAAAAAAAAAAAAACGGGCATTTTTTCTATAGCTCATAATTTTTATTACAAATATATTAATCCACTAGCACTCATACAGGATAGTTAAGTTACTCCATTCTTACAACTTACATATTCAATATTTTATAGGCAGAAGAAAATTTCAAAGAGTAATAGATAAATGTATATTTAATTAATACAAAAAAAAAAGTTTTCTGTGATATATATCTATAGATGCAAACTTAATTCTAAGATAAATTAGCTTTTACCTTTACTATAAGTATTTGGTAATAAATTAAAATACATATATTTATTATAATGAAAAAAACATAAGATTATTAAAAAATAAGATAAATGTAATGTTTCAATATTTTAATCTATTGAAGGAGGGGGGGGTACTTTAATTTCGACCATTTTAGTCTGTATTCTCCAGATAAAGACCTAGAAATATAAGTTGCTCCTTTTATACTGATAAGTTATTATTTATTAACAAAAACATTTGTTGTGTAACTTAAAAAAATTAACAATAATAATATGTTTTAACTCTCTACTAATTTCCTATTATAAATAAAATGTTTCAAAATAGAACATCAATAAGCAATAACATGAACTAAAATATGAGGTTTATTTAAAGTTTATTCTAAAATTTCTTATTCTAACATATATATATATGTATCTGGACAAAGAAAAATTTATTATAGTGAAAATTTATAAATTTACGCATGCATAATTTTATCATTAATTTTTTCTTAAATATGGAAAGCTGTGGAGATAAAAAATTATTATATATTCTGTACATTTTTTATAAACTCGGAATTGTATGGCTTAGCAAATGGGAAATTCATTTTCCTAGATTATGCCATGCCTAGGTTCCTAGTACAGACCTTAACCTCCACCTAGATTTTTTTTTTTTTTTTTTTTTTTTTTTTATATATATAAAGTTATCTTTTTAATCAAAAATAAATTATTTAAAAATTGTACACATAAAACAGGGTTCTCACCTTTACTTCAGAAATAAAGTGAGATTTCTAAAAAGAATGCAAAAACAGAAATACTTTTAAAAAAATAATAAATTCATTTTTCAAAAATATTATGTTCCAAAGAAAAGTGAAAATTTTGGAGCTGAAAATGTAAAGTGAGAAAAAACTCTAAAGAATATTAGAAGCCAGATAGACTATTTATTTAAAGGATTCTATATGAAAGATGTAATATAAAACAATCCTTGAAAATGCAAAGTTTATAGAAAATACTTACTAAAAAAGATAAAAATTTGACTCTTTAAACAATAATTATGAATACCAATTATTTAAAACAGATTTATTTAACAATTTTCTGTATAACCATTTTGTAATATGGTTGTAATAACTAAAGTTGCATTTTTAATAAAAATACATATATAAAAGATTGTGATATATTTTTACAATGAAATATGTGTGTAAACTCTAACCTATATACACCTATGTGTATATACGATAGTTGTAAATTAGTTCATTCTTCATAGAAAAATAAATACCAGTATTTCCTTATAGAAAGTTATAATCTTTATAACCATAAAAAATATTATTGAATATTTTTGTTAAGGGGGAAACTGGTACTAACTGAAAGACTCATTTAAGAGCTAACTTTCGAATGACTTGGAAAAAATTCAGAAATTAGTGCTTAATTTACTGACAGATTTTTTTAGCTGCTAAATTCTCGCAGGAGAAAAAACACAAATAATGAATTTTTATGTTTCAAATGCCAAATGCTAAAATGTCATAGTCAAATTACATACACTTTTGTTTATTAATGGTAAGGAATATGTCAAGTATCTTTAATTCTTAAAATGTGACCTAACTCTGACATTGCACAGATTTAAAATAATGAAAATTTCTGAATTATATTACATATGATAAATTTACTCAACATGTTCATTTACTCTAAGTTTGCAGACAATAAAAATTAAATCATAAAGTAAATTTACTGAAATAAATAAGTCTTAGTAGCCAAAAACGAAAATCACAATCATAAAATTACCTGGTAGGGTACTTATTGGGAGGGATTGCACACATGAACTCGTTAAAAGTTTTCTTTTCTTTTTTCTTTCTTTTTTTTTTTTTTTTTTTTTTTTTAAATAGCTTTTCAGCACCTAATATTTTCAGAAAATATTTTTAATTAAATCCTAGTATCCCTCCCCCTAAGAAAATGTATGATTAGATGCAAGAATTTCCTAGTAAGCCTTCTACCTAAATTAGGGATTTGGCATCCCTAATATACATGTATATATACATAATATGTATGGGTATTAAAAATAGGTGATAATAAATAATTTTATTTGCTGAATAATCAACTAATACATTTTTTTTTCCTTTTCTACAGATTCATCCCAATCCTTTTTTTGACTGAAAACATACAAGTATTAAAATGCTTTATTTGGAAGATTATCTTGAAATGATAGAACATCTACCTCAAGAACTGAGAGACAGATTTACAGAAATGAGAGAAATGGATCTACAAGTTAACAATGCTATGGATACTTTAAGTGATAGGGTGAAAATATTTTTCCCTAATGCTAAAAAAATGAAACCGTCTGAAAGAGATGCAGAATATGAAAAAATAAGACAAGATTACTATAAAGCTCTAGAAGATGCTGATGAAAAAGTTCAAATTGCTAACCAGATTTATGATTTAGTAGAAAGGTATCTTAGGAGATTAGATCAAGAGCTAACAAAATTTAAATTAGAACTGGAAGCAGACAATGCTGGTATTACAGAAATTCTTGAAAAGCGATCTCTTGAATTGGACAATCCACCTCCAACAACAAATTCAATTTCATCTAGTTATCCTAAAGGAGAAAAACGTAAACATAATCAAACAAATATTTCAGTTTCATATAATCCTGAGAAACAAATAGGAACTGAAAAAGTATTTTCTTCTATTGCAACTGAAGCTATGAGGGAAACAATAGGAACCAACAGAGTTGTTTTGCCAGGACATTCCCCTTCATCTTCCTCAACAAGTAGTAGTAGTTCTACAAGTTCAGCTCAAGAAAGGACAATTGTTTTGGCTCCACAACCAAAAGCTGCTGCTTTTGGAGGTACAAATGCACTGGCAGCAGCAGCCTCACAAGCTATAGCAGCTACTCAACAGTCTCTTAAACGTGGTAGCTCTCAGAGTCAATCTAATTTAGTACAACAAGGACGGCGCACAGCTAGTTTGAAAGCCAGTTATGAAGCTGTTAATTCAGGACAGAATTTAGGAAAAGAATTAACACTGGGAAATAGAGAAATAAATTCAGTTGCAGCAACTGTGCCAACGAATATACCTAGTGCCACCCTAACTGTGCCAAATGAAACAAAAACTAAAGTAAATAAAAAAGCCCGTACTACTCAGGCTGTTCCTCCACCAGAATTATCACCTGCTTTAGAAGATTCTGAAGATTCTTCTGCTGTTGATGATAATCTAGCTTCTGACTGGAACTATGATCCTAATGAACCAAGATATTGTGTTTGTAATCAAGTATCTTATGGTGATATGGTAGCCTGTGATCACAAAGATTGTCCATTTGAATGGTTTCATTATCAATGTGTCGGTATTACACAACCACCAAAAGGAAAATGGTTCTGTCCTCAATGTTCAGCATCAATGAAAAGAAGAAACAGAAAAGAAAAATAGTTATTTTATAATTAACTGTTATTTATTACTTAATACATTTTGTTTTCTAAATTTCATTTAATAATATTTAGTTAAATGAATTACATGTAAAATACATAAAATTGTTCATTGCCAAAATTATTTAACTAATTCTCTTACTAGTAACTGTCTTAAAATTAACTTCAAAGTTAGCAATGTATTAAAAAAAAAAAAAAAAAAAAATGTTCAAACCATTGATTAAAAATAAGTGAACAAAATTATATTGTTTAGTTACTTTAGGCAAATTTGTGACTGTAATATAACAATTACAACTGCATGATTAAAAAATGTCCAATAGAAAATAAATTTATCTGCATATAATATAAAACAATAAATTTTAAATTATTAAATGAGTTTTTTCTTGTGTGAATAAAAAGTGCTATTTTATGGAAATGAATCATTTCAGTTTATATAAAAGAGAAACTAGGTAAGATTAAAAATTTCTCTATCTTAAGGCTGTATATCAGTGAGATACCCTTTTTTTTTTTTTCTTGTGTTATTTTATGGAATTTTTGTTGCTTCGTTATATAAGGATATCTCATTCAAAAATAAAGTTTTTTGAATTCTTTTTATATATTTATTTAAATATTACTCTTTGAATATGTCGCCTTTTACAGGGTGACTACAAAATTCAGAAAAAAAGTTCCCGGATTTTCCTGAATAATTTTGACAGATTTCCATAATTCCTATTACCTTTTTTCTTACAGGCCATAATTTTTTGTATATTGCACCCTTGTATCACACCCTTTTATGTATATTGTACCCTATTAAGCTAACTGCATGATTTTTCGTTCATGTTTTTTTTTTTTTTTTTTGTTAATATACACAAAAAGAAAATTCACATTCAAAAAAAAAGTTTGAAAATTTGGGAAAAATCCACAAAATAAAAAAAAAATTGAATCCTTTTAATTGTACATCATCAAAACAGAATTTTTTTTTTTTTACTTTGCAAGATTTAACTAAAAAGCAGCCAATTTTCGCTAAAATATCATTTGTTTGGAAGGCAAAAATAAAAAGTTCCATAATTTTTTGGTATTTTTACAAAATTCCCTGATTTTTCCCCCTGATATTTCCAGATTGATAGAGTTCCATGATTTCCTTGTTTTCCCTGATTGTTGCCACCCTGTTTTATGTTAATAAACAATTAAAAAAAAAAATGAAATTAATTTAAATATTTTATTTCATTAAGTACATTTAGGACTCTTAAGTTTGGACCTCTAAACGAAATAATTGAATTAATTTTTTCAAAACATTGCTCACTAAGCTAAAAGGCGACATTAAATAAGTAATATTCGAAAAACTTTGTTTTTGAGTGAGATATTTTTATAAAACAAAGCAACGAAAATTTCATTTGATAACATGGAAAGAAAGAAAGAAATCTGACTGATATACAGCCTCAAATTCAAATTAATAATAGTTGGTTTCATATAAATTTTGTGTGTGTATGTGTGCAGGAGAGAATTAGTCAACTAAATATATTATTCATTTCTCTACAAATCACCCCAAACTTTTTCTTTAAAACAAAGTTTCCAGTTGAAATTGTGAATTTCAAACTGATTTATACTTTTAAATGATAAGAAACTGTTTTTATAACAATATCAGGAATTAAAAACTTTGTTCAAAAATGAGTAGGTATACAATGCATTTTAAAAGACTATCTTTGCCAGGTAAAAACAATTTTTATCTCTATGAAAGCAGCATGGAAAAAAAAAAAAAAATATATATATATATATATATAGAAAAAATAGAACAACTAATGCAAAAATGATAGGAAAAAACAACCATTCAGCCAAAGGAATGAAACAAAAGATACCAATTTATAATTAAAAGATACAAACATATAAAAAAATAATTAATTAAAAACTAATAAAATATTTGTTTTCATATAACAAGGATAGTCTTTAAAACTGTACTTTCCATCCTTTTTTGTTCATAAAACTTCATTATTTATATTAGGTGTGATATTTTAAAAATATTTAATTATAGAAATTAACTAGCTTTAACAAATCTAGCATAATGCAAGCAAAAATCAAAAGGTAGAAAATATATGAAGGAAATATGAATTAGTGACTTCATGCTGAATAGATAATAAAGTGGCATCCATATGTAAAAAGGGTCATTTGTGTGCAGCAGTTTCAATACCTTTATGTATACTAGCATCACTGCAGAATATCAAGAAGGATTGGTGTTCATAAATATCTACGTCTCTGATACAAGAGCTCTAATCCTTATAGTTATGATGACAGTGCACACTTATAACTATAAAAATTGTAGTGTGTGAGTTATTCTTTTTTATAAACATGAAACGGTACAAGGCTAAAAACAATTAAAACTGAATAAAAATACCAAATAACCTTTTAGAATGCAGAAAAATATTTTTGAAAATTTTCTGGTCTTCTCTCAGTGCTACTGTAACCTGACGTTTTATTCATCTTTGATATCTTTATATTTTTCTTCAAGAAGCTTTAGAGTTTTGATTGTGAAAATGCGATATATTTTAGTGAGACAGCAAGGCACCAACGAGATGCAGAAAAATAAGAAAAAGATACTGAAAATGAGAAAAATGTCAGGTCACAAGCATCATTGAAGATGTCAACGTAGACAGACAAAAATATTTTGCTGCATTCTGAAGGGTTATTGGGTATTTTTAAACTTTAGTTTTTATTCTTTTTATTATATTGGATGCCATTTTATTTTCTAAGAAGTAAATATAGACTATCTTTCTTAAAAAGTTGTAGGCAACACTGATCGATCGATGGCAAGCAAGACAGAGGTCAGTAGGCAGCATGATTCTGAAGATGGCTATGAATGTATGCTGAAATATATTTATCATGCTGCTAAATAAAAAGGATTAAAATGTAAGGTAATTTTTTCAAGTTGATAAAATATTCTCCTTTTTCAACAAAGCTCATTTATACAGACAAAACTCTAGAGTACCATCTTGAAAATAATCTTAGATTATTTAAGCACATATAAAAAGAGAGAACTCTTATTATTTTAATTATCAGGAACACAATTTTATTACTTTAATGCTAAGGTAGCATGCATCATAATATGACTAAATTCTAAAATTCTGTAGAAAGAGCATTTAAAATCTATACAAATGCCCAGCTACTAGGGCTGGACGATGTCAGGAATTTAATATCATGATATATCGTCATCTTCACATCACGATATTCTGATATATCGATATCACGACAAATTCAAATAAAATATTATGGTTATTAAATCATTATAGTTATTAAATAAGCTATTAAATAAGCAAAATTCTGTAAATTGACATATTTATTAAAATATAGGCAGAGAAATACAGAAAATATTTTAACACATTGACTGTCAAGCTACAAAATAACTCATAAACTACGAGTAAACTCATGGCTTGGTAAACAATGTATTAAAATTTTCTAATGAAAAATTGTTTAATGCAAAGATCATTCAGTATAGCAAATATAAACACTACTTTCTACAGGTGGACTATCAGAATCATTCGTTTCACTGTATGTACGTATAACAGGAGGAGGAGTCAATGGCTTCTTTGAAGTGTACTCACCAAATTTTAATGGATGGTGCACTTTCAAATAAGGAAATAAATTTGTTGTACTCCCTCCTTTTGCGCATACATGTTTTTGACAGAGTTTACAAATTGCCACATCAGTGTTAATAACAGTACCATGCTTATTGGCAGGTATCCCAAAAGTAGACCAAACCTGACTTTTAGGTTTTGATTTAGATACCAAATTATGATATTCCAAAGAATCAACAGTATGCCTCGTTGTCATTTTAAAAATTAAAGATTTTAAATTAATAAATACCAAAAAATTAAGTATATATTTAAATATTGCTAATTTTAAAAGAATTTCAACTAAAATAGACCATAAATACTAATTGGTTTGTAGAAATTTTCGATCATTCATCCAGTTTTAATATATTCGTTTATGATTCAATCATTAATTAGCATCATGTATATCACTAAAAAATATATTTTTTTAAATAATTATATAGAACAAAGAATTTTGTTTATAAATTTCATTTACAAAAAAATTTAGACAAGATTAATTAATTAACATCGGAAATATACCATTAATTAAATTAAAATATATACATGTAAACCCCTTTTTTTAATATTTTTAGAAGAAAAAAGAAAAAAACCATTACAGATACAAAATAATTTTTTATACTCTCTTTAATCTTTATTTAAGATTCATTGTAGCTCAATACTTATCATTTATTTATTAATATCGAAAATTCGGCAATTTGAATCTTCCCACCAATTATAATAATCAAATTATGAGTCCAATCAAACAATAAAAATTTAACATGCTTGTTCCCCGCCGTCCCGTAATATTCAATCATGATCTCCGGCGACAGCGATCGTCGTCGTGAGTAATATGAGTAAACAAAGAGTATTTTCCCTTCTTGAGTGTTTATCGGCTATTCTGCGCAGGCGTGATGTTTCTGATTATATTCATGAATATAATCAGAATCTGTGAGTGAGTGAATGTGAGTATGAGTTTATTCTATTCTAATAATGGAATCAAAAATCATGATTACGATGATAAAGCGTATTGCTGATCGTCACTCGTTTTACTCATGAGTAGCGGGGATGATTAGGCACTTTGATATTTTGATTTCATTTATGAATACGATATGGACATGATGTTGAGTTTTTAGTGAATAGTGTGAAGTAAATCTTGAATGATTGAAACCAGAGAATAGATTCTTTGATTGAAACGATTTTCAAGTGTGCGGCGCGTGACTATCGTTGAAAAAAATTAATTTATAAAGCAAGGTTTTTTTTTTTTTTTTTTTTTTTTTTGTTATTTTATGAAAGAGATTTGCTATAGGCTTGCTTTATTAGAACAAATAAAAATATTTTAACCTTTAATCATATTTTTTCTTCAAAATATTATCAACAAAGACAATTAGGATAATATAAAATCCCACAAGTCTTCACTTTGCTAGTGCTCAGAGCTTGCTTAAGCTGTTGTTTACTTTCTTCTATACTCAATACAAGAAAGTATTGGATTTGTAAAACATTTTGACTTACGGTTTTCGACGGATTTACACGTTTTGAGAGGTCCAGAACACAAATTGGCCATTTTTAGAAAATAGGTGTGACAAAAATTTTGTGGTAAATATATGTGCAGAACTACTGCACCCAATTGAATATAAATTTATGATGTAAATGCATCTTAACATAAATTAGTGTTTATCCATTTCTGGTGCCGATTGGTCAACAGGTGGCGCTGCTATATAGCGATTTCCGCAGTTTCAGGAATTACAGCATGGAATTGAATATAAATTTATATGTAGATGCACCTTGACATATGTTAGTGCCTACCAACTTTTGGTGTCAACCGCCCAACAGGTGGCGCTGCTATACAGCGATTTCCGTAATTTCAGGAGAAGCTATATCTCAGTAATTACTGCACAGAATTGCATACAAATTTATATGCAGATGCACCTTGACATTTATTAGTTTTTGTCAACTTTTAATGCCAATTACTCTAAAGATGGTGCTGCGATAAGCGATTTCCGCAATACAAGTGAAGGCTGTATCTCAGGTTCTATTGCGTATGATCGAACTTGATACATGAAAAGGCCATTATGATGATACAATTTGGGTGCATATCCGCCGATAGGTGGCGCTGCTGTAAAGCAATATTCTAGGAAAACGGGAAGGTTGTCATTCTAATAGCCACAACATAGTAGTTTATTTATTTTTTTTAAATGTGGTTTCTAAAAAAGTCCATTTAAAATAGAATTGAAATTTCCCTCCAAAGTAATATATCTTTATTAAGGGCAATTTTAGCAGCAGGGTAATAAAAAAATCAATTGCTTCTAAAACAGTGATATATGATTTCATATAAAATCATTATCATTGCACAACAAAGCTAAATATTTCAACAATGAATTAAAATACATGTAGTAAGTTCTGATATGGACATCAAGAATATTATTGTCCCCCTCCCCCTTTTTAGCATTCCATAAACTGAAAATGTGGAACATAAATTAATAAGAAGTTAATTCTACTTTTTTAGAACATTAGTAATTTTTTGTCATTTTTAATTCTTTCATAAAACATCCAAATTCACAAAAAAATGAATAAAAACAATAACAACAAACCTTCCGCTTCCCTTGAAAAAAAAAAAAAATAAAAAAATAAATAAAAAACTGTTCCTCTCCCCATAAAATCTATGTATATAAAACTTCTTTTCATCTTTCATGCATGCAATTTCTATTTTTATTCATCCTTATTGATAGGTAAAAGATTTCATGTAGAAATTTTCATAAGAAATTATATTATCTATAAATAGCCGATATATCGTGACATGTGGTTGATCAATATCGATTATCATGATTTGTGGCATATATCGATATTTGACGATATATCGATATATCATCCAGCCCTACCAGCTACCCTTGGAACATACAAACCACAGAAACCCAGCTACCATTTTCTCGACTTGTTCAACAAATGACAATAAAATTTTATATGAAGTTACTAAAATTCTATTGTATTGTTAACTTTTAAGACATTAACCCTTTGCAGCACAAGGTAATTGAGATAACACTGTCATTGGAATTCACGAGCAAAATTGAAATAAAAGAAATTGACGACATTTTCTGTTATGTTATAAAAGTAAAATTTTGCTGAAAAATTCCTGGGATGAGTTTTTGCAGTTGGAACTTAATAATTGTGTCTTCGTGGTGAGGACAGTGTGTCGTAAAGGGTTAAAACTAAGTATTACAGACTTTCACAAACCACTAACAAAGAGCGTACCTTGTATTTCTTAAATAAGTAATAAAATATGTCGATATATTAATAAATATATAATAATAATTTTTTGAAATACTGATTTAAAACTAAAACTATCCCCAAAATATACAGTTTTTAATAATAAATTTAATATGTTTTATATACTTATATTTACTATTAACTAACACTGCACATAATAAGATGGAAAAGATTTTTTCTTGTTTAATTCAGTTGTCTAAAAATTATGCTAGAACCAATCATTATAAGTAATGTCTTGTTATTTTACGGTATTTACGAATTAATTTAAGGTTAGTTAATAGTAAAAAAAGAAAATTCCGTGGTTTGATCTATTGATCAGATTTTACTTTTCAAAGAAATTCTAAAAATTGGCTAGGTATATAATTATCATCATATAATATTTCATAGTATATATTATTTTTTAATGCTGAATCAGCTAATTTGGCAAAGTACAGCATCTGGTGGCCCTTTGATAAACATTTTTGGCTCTACTTTCCAACAGGTTCAGAGGCCTTTTTTTCCTCCTCTGGTGTACAGCTTTCTGAAAGCAGTTTAGTATTCCTAAGCTAGAAAATCGGCATATAGCCTCTCTCTCTATATATACAGCCTATATATATTTGTTAAAGTTTACTTTCTTCAGATACAAAAATGACAAACATAAAGAATGTTAAAAAAAAAAAAAAAAAAAAAAAAAAGTGGCAAATGGGAAGTAGGAATAAAGACTTTTTTTTTTTTTTTTTTTTTTTAACGAGTTCCACTCAGCGGCTCTTTTATTCTGGAAACAGTGCTATTTTAAAACTAAAAATTTCTAAAAATAATCATAAAATTAATACTCAGATTAAATGAAAGATATCTATTATGGTAAATTTAAATATCTACCTATACTGAAAAAGAGAATTTAAGCCAGTGTTCATTTTGATACAGATACTATCAAAATTAGAGATAACTCCTAAAGAAAATTTTTTAAATGTTAAATAAAATAGACAATATTTCTAACAGATTGGTACTGATTTTCTTTTTGTAGTATTGTTTGTTAGTAGAGTAAGAGTATTGTTATTCATTTATTTATTTTTTTCTAAAGACTTGGCAATCCTAATAACAAAGAAAATTACAAAAAATTTATAAAAACCATAAGAAAATAAGTGACTTTTAATGGACACGATGAGAATTTACATCTTACAATATCAAAACACAAGTATGAAGATGATTAATACTCCATAATTTTTAGAACTGATAAGAGGAAAATCATTTTAAATGCAGTTTATTCTTAATGTCACTTATTAAACTTTTATCTATACACTGACAAAGAATTACATAGCATTTATCTTCTTCTTCATATGGGCAAGTTTCGTCACGTCTAAATCCCAGAGATTTCATATAGAAATCAAGAGCAGGTTGGTTATGAACAAAAACTGTTACCATTACTTTAATCAATTTAAATTTAAAGGCTATCAAAAATAATATGCTCATTAAGTATTTTCCGACACCTTTTTTATGAATTTCTTCAGCAACCTGAAGTTCGTAACAATATAAAACAGGATGGTTAATTTCGACTTCAAATCTAAAATGACTAAATCCAAGAATTTTTCCATCCTTATTTCTTGCTATCAAAAATTTAGCATTTTCATCAGTTAACTCCTCTTTCTTTTTATTTTCATCCCAACCCCAAGAACTTTTCTCATAAAAATCTTGCATGTTAATTTTTAACAAATTAAACATTTGATCCATATCCACTTGTTTAACCATGTCTGATGATTGATATTCTATTTTTAAGTCAAGACCTTCAGAATGATATTCTGTTAAGTCTTTCATTTCATTCATTATATCTTTAGCAATATTAGCAGCTTGAACTAGAGAAGCAACTTGGGCTTTTTTCTCTCTTCTAGTTACTCTAGGTTTTTTCTGTTTTCCCGGCATTTTCCTATAAAGAATTTCTTAATTATATATTTTATAATTAATATTAATTAAAAATATGCTACATATAAAAGCATAACACAAGTGGAAATTTAAGTATTAACACAAAAAAATAAGAAATTTGCAAACAGAAAATTTAAAAATCAAAGCTAAGGACTGAAGAAAATGACAGTATGTGTGCTCTTTATTTTCAAGACAAATATAAATGAAATAACCCTTTATATTTTTGTAACACAAATTGCCAGCATTCAGCATACAAAATGCTAATAAAATCAGAATTATAAGGGGTGGCCATAATATATATACTTTTATTTATTTTTTGACATTTTCCCAGTTTTTAATGGAATACAAATTCTAAAAACAAAATATATATATAGAAATACATGTATTGTTCTCAGCTGCTTTTAGAAATTACTTCTGGGTACACTAATACCATGGTTTGATTTACATAAACATCTAAAAACATATTTTAAGAAAAAATCACAATAATTTGATTTGCAAATGTACAGATGGATAATAAAATAATACGACACTTGTGTGTTTTTTGTTTACAACATGCAAGGTTTTCAAACAAATGCAATGCCAAATTTCGAAAACTTAACAAACTATATTAGACATAAAGTACCCTGCTTCACTGGTCACTATTATTTAAATGAATTCTCAAATGATCACTTTATAATATAAAATCTCATAAAATAATTTTAAAAAAAAAAGAAAAAAAAAAATCATTTTAATTGGTTAAAATTTTAGTCGGGGTTGAGACTCGTGCCACCTTTGGCAGTGGCTTTTCCGCCTGCAACATGCTGAATCTGGGTTTCCACTTCCTGCCGCTACACATAACCAACACACACACACACAAAAAAAAAAAATTACCTTCCAAAGATAATTTGGAACAAGAGTTATGCTGGGAAACATGTTTCTTCCCCTCCCTCCCCACACACACCAAAGGGGGAAAAGGGAGAATTTTTCACAAAATCCCTTTATAGTGGGTGTTGGGTACACTTGGCACACCTATAAACCAAAAAATTCCCTTCCTGAGATAATTTGGAACTGAGTTATGCTTGAAAACATGTTTTTTGCCCTCCTCCCCTCACCAACAGTAAAAGGGAGAATTTGCAAAATCCCCTTACGGTGTTAGCAAACAGAGCAAAAAAAATCGGAAACTATATGCAAAAGCAAGACAATGAAATGAGGTACTAGAATTTTGATGATAATTTCCTATTAAATGAGAATTATTTTAAGTTTAACAATAGAATATATCAGCAAAAGAAGGGGGTCCCAATGGGATTGTCAATTATGGGTTTTATTGCCGAATTCAAGCTAAGATTACTAGAAAAAGAAATTCTTGAAAAATCTAAAGAAATTTTTTTTTTTTGGTAAATAGGTATGTCGATGATGTTTTCGCCGTCATCAATAAAAATTATGATAGTAAACAAATATTAGATAAAATAAATAGCATTGGCACGAATATCCAATTCACATACGAAGATGGAATAGACTAGCAAATAAATTTTTTAGATGTTAAAATTAAATGGACCGCAAATAAAATTAAAACTACAGTTTACCGTAAACCAACTAATAGCAATGAAATTATCCATTATAATTCTAAAACCCCTTTCTGTTACAAAATTAATACAAGTAGTTCCTATATCAATTGCGCTATATTAATATGTAATGATTCTGTTGACCTAAATAATGAATTAAATTTAATCAAAGAATTTACCAGAAAAGTGGGTTATCCCAATAAAATAGTTAAAAAACTGATTAAAAATAGATTAAAAGCCACTGTCAATATACCCAACTTTCAAAAACCTCCTTCAAAGTTTACCTCCTCCATCCCATTCGATAGCGGAGCCTCAAACAAAATAAAAAATGCAGCAAGTAAGATTGGTATAAATATCCCTATTAAACCTAACCCAAATATTTTTCAATTAATATGTAATGATAAAGACCCCATCCCTCTTTAGAAACTGCTGGAATCTACAAAATACCTTTCACTAATCAAAACAATAGACCAGATTCGTACATCGGTGTAACAAAAAGAAAAATTAAAACCAGAATTAAAGAGCATAAAAACGATATAAAAACCGAGAAAATTAATACAGCATTAGCTAAAACATTTAATAATGAAGAGATTAAAACAGATTTTGAAAAAACTAAAAAACTCACGAATTATAACAATTACAGTTATGCAATGTACAGAGAAGCCATTGAAATAACGATAAACCCGGACGTGTGCAACAACAGCGGCACAATGGCACCAGATCGAATGTGGTGCTGCCTTATGGCGACAAATACACAAGATCAACATTCCAAGAGCTCCAGTACAGAAGAAGTCGCTGAAAAGAGCTAGGCACCCAGCCAAAAATATTCCGATGACTGAGCATGAAGTATACCTAATAAAGGTTTTTTTTTAATTTATTTAATTATGTTTAAAAATACTTCATTAATATTTAGTTTCTTAAAAGTAGTTTAGAAGAATTACAATTAGAAATAAGTATTATTTGCTAAAGGGCAAAATTAACAGTCGCCACCGGCCACATGGCGACTAAATAAAAAAAGATGGCGATTAAAAATTATGAATCTATCGCCACTAAAGTCGCCACTTTTTGTGATCATTAAAAGATTCTAAAAATCGAGCGATGATAGGCAATCGAAGCCTTGAGTTCTCCAATCTTTTTCCATCCATGGCATAAATGTCAATGTTCATTTTGAACTTGCTTTATTATATTCTACAACCAATAAAGAAATAGAATTGTTTAATATATCTCACTCATATAATTTTTTGGAAGTCCCCCTTTCCCTTCCCCAAACGATCCACGATCACACAGCTTATAGAAAGCTTTATAATTTCTAATCATTCTCCATCTGCTGCAAAAATATAAATATCTATTTTAAACTTGCTTTATTAGATTCTAGAATCTGTAAAGAAGTAGAATTATTTAATCTCTCTTACCCATAATTTTTTTAACCCCCCCCCCTTTCTTATTTATATGTATTTCTTATTTTTCTTGTGGTGATTATACCACAAAATGGTGACAATGTTTTTGCAGTCTGAAAAAAATAGTCTTATCATATGAAAAGTGGCCACTAACTTAAAAAAGTGGCTACTAATGAAACTGACAATACCGGCCACTGGTCACTAATGAATTTTCCTAGTTTTGTCCTTTATTATTTGCTCCCCGACCCCAAAGGAAGAAAGTGGTCAACATTTTGTAAAATCCCATTAGAGCAGCAGTCGCCAACCTTTTTGACTTCACGGACCACCAAATTGATAATTTAATATCCCACAGACCACTAATATGACTGCTGAAGAAATGTAAATATATTTCTCGAATAATGATCAGATAACCCCATTTTATTAAATTAAATAAACTTATTTAAGGCAAAACAATATAAATACTTATTTTATTATAAGAAAAAAAATATTATAAGATAAATACACATTTAATTGCAGCAATGATGCATAAAAATTCTTTAATTCTAATAAAACAATTAAAGGGAAAAAATCATGAACACATTATTATTGTTTCCAGATTATAAAAAATTGAAATGAGGGATTAAATTACCACGATAAATTTCTATTTCTATACATAAAATTGTATTTACTAAATCTAGTAATATGTATATTTTTAGATAATTAAAATCAATGTGAAGTTTTATTTTTAATGTATGTATGAAATATTTGAATAGTATGATAAAATTTAGAAAAAATGTAGCTAGGTACCAAATGCAGGTAAGAAAAATTCAAAACGATTTCTATGCCCGATATGAAATTAAAAATTTTCTGACAAATGAATAAATAAATATTCCATTTAATTTGTGCTCATCCAGAAATTTCTGAAATCTAATTTTTAAATAATCTGTGAGAAAATTAAAATTCTCAGTGGTAATCAGCAAAAATATACGTGTTACTTGCACCATTTTGTTTCTGTTTCTTCTTATGCCTACTGTTTTTTTATAATATCTGTTTCGGCTATATTAAACTTGAGACACTTAAATTCTATAGAAACTGAGTATATATTTCCCACTATCAGGAAAAATGTCAGTTATAACAGCGCCACATGTCACCATATATACCAATATATAATATATATTGAAAGTAATACTATATCATAATATATAACAAAAGATTCAATTTAATTAAAATTTATTTAAATAAAGTATAAAATTTTAAAATAAAACTAAGGACTAATTTTTTTTTTTTTTTTCTGTTGGAGGTAAGGAATCTATTCTGCATAATTTCAAAGCTCTAAAAAATAGAAGAAGAAATGAGGTAGCGGATATTTATTAGAGAGTACATGTTTGAAAAATCTGTATTAGGGCAGGGGTAACCGGGGCAATAAACAAAAAGTAAACTTTTGTTATAAAAATTGTTTCTTTGGATGTAGTTCAGATTTTATATTTTTATGACAATAATATTATGTGAATTATCTGATCAAAATATGCAATTAATGTCTTTGTAAATACAGAAAAATAAAAATAAATAAATATGTGTCTAAGAATTACCCCGGCAATTGGGGTAATTCTTAGAAATGCACGGGGTATTTATTAGACACTGGATTTCTATGTTTTATCAATAGAAAATAAGATTTTTACAAACAGTACTATACTCTATTTCCTTTACGCAGTCACCTCAAGGCCACGCTCAGATGAACTGTGATTTCACTTTCACCATCCGTTGCTAGGTTACTGTAGAAACAACGCTATCTCACTGGATGGAATTGAGCACGTAATCTCATTCATGTGATCTCCCTCTCTGAATTCCGTGGCCTTGAAGTGCCTCTGATGAGGAAATGGACTATAGTCAGTCAGTATTTGGTTATATTGTGCACTTCAAATAGGGTAAAATAATTAACAATTTAATTAAAACACGCATACAAAAAAAAGTTACATATTTGATTTCCCACTTTATAACATTTTATAAAAATCAGGGAAAACATGGCAATAACTAAAATTGTAGTTTAATTATTAAATCTGGATGTACTAGGTACTAGGTCAGTTGTGGCGATAAAGCAGAAGAATTAAAAACTTCAATTAATTTTTCTTAGTTTATTCACAAAAACATCCTTATAGAACTTCTGAAGGGTTCTATAAACGTCAGCAATCTAATCATCATTTGAAATTTTAAAGGGGAAAACAGAATCCGTCTGAATTGGACCATAAAATAGATTCAGGAACTTTCTCAAAATCTGGTACTGAAGGTCACCAAATTTTGTTGTCCTCATACCATTTCAAAATTTTCAATTCCAGATGTTCAATCTTTTCATTTTCTTTAAAGACCTCCGTAATATGGAGGTCTATAATATAATATGGAGTTTCAAAACAAGCAGCAAAAAATTTATCACTAGCAATCTTATTAAATTTGTTAAGTGTAGCTTCAATTGATGCAGACTTTTTGGCAAGACATATTTTTTAATATTAATGGTAGCATAAGAGTTGCTTAATCCGGGTTGCTACGTCATCTGGAAAACAGGGAAAACCTGGAAAACTCAGGGAATTTGAAAATCTATTAAAAAGCAGGGAAAACATAGGGAATTTTCAAAAAATATCGCAAAATCAGGGAAAATTCAGGAAATTTTGAAATTTTATGAAAAAACATAGGAAATTTTTTTCATAATCAAATATTTTTAAAAATTTTCGTGCTTTATAATGAATAAATTATATCCCCCCCCCCCCCCACAAATATAGTAAGTTAATAAAATTAATATATCCTAAATATGTTCAATTAACTTGTAAACATGTTAGATTCTAATGCTGCATGATTGTGTGCCATCTTTTTTACTTCTAAAAGGGACGGGGAAAACTCAGGGGATTTTTTCTCCTGATTTGTGTCAGGGTTGGCAAACTGGCCCAGCCCAGAAAAACCCACTGAGTTTTTGCAAATAAGTGTGTTTTTCTTTAAAATTATTTATAATTTACAAATCCCATCTATAAAGTATAGAAAACACCTTACCTTTTAAGAATAAACTCTTATGTTTATTTTCTAGAAAATAGTATTAAGCATAAAAAGTAACTACAGTTATAAATATAATAAAAGCAATTTTATCTTCTATAATTGGTTCAATTTTCCTTTACCTGTAAAACAGAACAATATTTTTGTTTAACAGCGGACATAAATGTTGTCCAGAATCAATATTTGTTTAGTTTTAAAACTTTATAATAATTTTAATTTTAGTAGCAACATAATTATAAATCTAATAAAATTTTCTTCTATAACTGTTTCAACTATAAAAAAAAAATAAAAAAAAAAAAAAAAGAAAGAAAGAAAAAAAAGGAAAAGGATAAAGCAGGGCAACTTATTTTTATAACTAAAACTAGTTGGCATAAGTGGACTCTGCTTAGCTCCCCATCATATATATATGTTCTCAGAAATTTCTAGTACAGGATATTCTCTTAACATGATTATCATGTTAAGAGAAATGAATTTGACCAAACGCTTGACACAGTGACAGAATGAAATCCCTGCCTAATAGGCTATCCACCATTCACTTTGATATATTTATCTTATTCTAATCTATTAATTTATTTTATTAGGGTCAATTTCGTAGCTTCATTTTCATACTACTATTTCCAATGCAACAATCCTCAAAATGCATATTTATATGGGATATCGTCCCATTTTGCTATGTTGATAAAATCTTAAATTATGAATAACTTACGAAATTTTCCTATTAGGATATTTGTAGTCAATCATGTTTAAGCAAGTATCATAAATGTTATTTTGAAGTTGTCTGATATATTTATGATCCTCAAAATGGACGTTTATGCTCAATTTTGCCCTATTCTGTCATTTTAAGTAAATCGTAAATTCCAAATAATTTATGAATTTTTTTAATTGGAAAATTCATACTCTATAATATTCATGCCAGTATCCTAAATGGGTTGGGGACAAAATCTCGCGGGACAAAATATCGCGAGGACAAAATATCGCCAACGTAAATGAATACAAAGCAAAAATGAGTTTGTAATTATTAGTACTGTTGCATAAAATTTCATGACAGCACATACCTTAGTCAGAGCACTGACATTCCGACAAATCTACAACAAAATTTTTTACAAATTTTACTTAAAATAGTTTAAAGATTATATTTATTAATTTTTTGTCAAAATTAGTCATATTGAATTAAATCGTGCTTATTAATTTTAAAATTTTTAATTCAAGTTTGTGAACAGTGTTCAGCTTTAATGTCAACAGTGATGTACACGATTTTTAAAATGTATTTTGAATAGTGAAAAGCAAAAGATAAAATAACTTAAAAATAAACATAGATAAAATAATGAAATTCAACTCTATGATTTATTTAATTATTTATTTTAATTAATTAATTAATATTTATAAGGCCCTGTGGCCCCCTCCAGAGATCACACATGACACAAAATCAAATTTTCAAATAGATCATACTATTTTTTTGACGCAATATTTTGTCCGGCGAGATTTTGTCCCGCGATATTATGTCCGGATCCCATCCTAAATAATATTTCAAAAGTGGTCTGACATATTTACGGTGAAAATATCCCTGAAAATTGACGTTTATGTGAAATTTTGCCCTATTCTGCCATGTTAAGAAATTAAAAAATTTCCAATAATTTGCGAAATTTTCAAAGTCGTATGTTTCTAGTTACTGATGTTCATTCCGACATCAAAACTCATATTTTAAAACAGGTCTCAAATTTTTTCGTTAAAAATTTTCCATTTAATGCACGTTTAAGTAAAATTTTGCCCTATTCTCCCATGTTAAGAAAAGCGTAAATTTTTAATAATTTCCGAAGTTTTTTAAACCGAGGTCGAAAATTTTCACAATTATCTAAGTTCCCCATACCTATAGCATGATGGGGAACTAAAAAATTTAAATGATATGTATTGTACTTAAGAATTTAAATTCTTTTATTTTATCAGTTATTCTCATTAAGAATATTTGAATAAGCATACATTAAAATAAAATATAGCCTAATCTTACAAATTAACACTATTTTACTATTAGAATCAAACCAATTTTTATTTCTGAGATAAATATTAGATTAATTATTAATCTGTAGTTTAATATAATTAGGTGTATTACAACTAATATGCTAAATAACATATATATCTAACATTACAATGCAAATGTATTCAAGCAAAAACCCACAAAAGCCCAGAAAAACCCAAGTGGGTTGGGTTTTTCTAGAAAAAACTATTTTTTTTTTGCCAACCCTGATTTGTGTCACAAGTCACAACCCTGCTATTAAAGTGATGTCAGAGAATGCATCACTGTGAAAACTTCCATCATCTGAAGAACTTCTAGATCTAGATTTTTCTGGTAAAACCTTTTTGGTTGAAGTGTTGTTCTTTTTCTTTAAGGAAACATTTTCCCCTTCTTTTTATTTTTTTCATTTTTCATATAATCATCAGATGTTAAAATAACTGCATCCATATCTATTATCTTAAAATGTTTTAGTTACTAATACCTTACTTTAAGAATAAATAAACAACCTAGTTCCATCTTTAGAATCACAAAAATTTCTTTCACAAAAAGTAAATAAAGGCATAAGATTATAGTTAATGAGCCATAATCTGTACTGTACACTGTACAGTCGGCAAAAAAAAAAAAAAAAAAAAAAAAAAAAAAAAGCCACTTCCCCCCACCTAATTTTGCCCTAAGTTGTTATAGAAACATGCGGCTGGTACCAAACACCTAATTATATTAAACTACTAATTAATAATTAATTAATCTATCATTTATCTTAGAAATAGAAATTGGTTTGATTCTAATATTAAAATAGTGTTAATTAGTAAGATTAAGCTGTATTTTATTTTAATGTGTGCTTATTCAAAATAAATATTCTTAAGTACAATACATATCATTTAAATTTTTTAGTTCCCCATCATACTATAGGTATGGGGAACTTATGTAATCATAAAAATTTTCGACTTTCTTTTTTTTTTTTTTTTTTAACTTTTTTACATGTTTTCATGTGTGAGGAATTCGGAAATGACAAAATTTGTATGGTGTCTGTTAGTTTGATAGTCTGTGCACATGATATCTCAAGAACAAATTGTCACAGAGAAGTCAGATCAGTTTTGAAATGTTACTTTCAACACTGGCAAGAACCCTATTCATTTGCAAAACTCAAATTAAAAAACTTCGTAAGTTATTAAAAATTTATGATTTTCTTAACATGGGAGAATAGGGCAAAATTTCACTTAAACGTGCATTAAATGGAAAATTTTTACTGAAAAAATGTGAGACCAGTTTTAAAATATGAGTTTTGATGTCGGAATGAACGTCAGTAACTAGAAACATGCTACTTTGAAAATTTCGCAAGTTATTGGAAATTTATGAATTTCTTAACATGGCAGAATACGGCAAAATTTCACATAAATGTCAATTTTTAAATATATTTTCATCGTAAAGATGTCAGACCACTTTTGAAATATTATTTTAGGATACTGGCATGAATATCATAGAGTATTAATTTTCCAATTTAAAAAATTTGTAAATTGTTTAGAATTTATGATTTACTTAAAATGGCAGAATAGGGCAAAATTGAGCATAAACGTCCATTTTGAGGATCATAAATATATTAGACAACTTCAAAATAACATTTATGATACTTGTTTGAACATGATTGACTACAAATATTCTAATGGGAAAATTTCGTTAGTTATTTGTAATAAGATTTTATCAACACAGCAAAATGGGGAGATATCCCATATAAATATGCCTTTTGAGGATTGTTGCATTGGAAATAGTAGCATGAAAATGAAACTACGAAACTGATTGTAATAAAATAAATTAATAGATTAGAATAAAATAAATATATCAAAGTGAACGGTGGATAGCCTATTAGGTGGGGATTTCATTCTGTCACTGTGTCAAACGTTTGGTCAAATTCATTTCTCTTAACATGATAATCATGTTAAGAGAATGTCCTGTATTAGAAATTTATGAAAACATATATGATGGGGAACTTAGCAGAGTCCACCTATGCCAACTAGTTTTAATTATAAAAATAAGCTGCACTGCTTTATCATTTTTTTCTTTTTCTTTCTTTTTTTTTTTTTTTTTTTTTAATTTTTTAATAGTTGAAAACGGTTATAGAAGAAAATTTTATTAGATTTATAATTGTTGCTACTAAAATTAAAATAAAATTATTATAAAGTTTTAAAACTAAACAATTTAATTAGATAAATATTGATTCTGGACAACGTTTATGCCTGCTGTTAACCAAAAATATCATTCCGTTTTACAGGAAAAGGAAAATTGAACTAATTATAGAAGATAAACTTGCTTTTACTATATATTTATAACTGTAGTTACTTTTTATGTTTAATACTATTTTCTAGAAATTTAAAGAGTTTTTTCTTAAGAAGTAAGGTGTTTTCTATACTTTATAGATGGGATTTGTAAATTATAAATAATTTTTAACAAAAACCCACTTATTTGCAAAAACCCGGTTCGATTTGTAATAATGTCTAGTTTATAATGGTATAGTTAGATTTTGCTTAGGGGGTCATCTACATATTAAAACTGGCATCAACTGCAATTTTTTCAATGGTAACCCCCATTTTTTACAATTTATTTGAATTCTTTGGATCAAATCATCGCGGAAAATGGCATAGTTTATATATTTTGCTCAATTTTTCATAGAGTTATAAGCTGTCAAAGTATGGGGCTGCTAATGTTAAATGAATATGACAAACATTAATTCATATCTTCCCAAAAAATTATTATACTCAAATTCTGTTTTTTTTTTTTATGCATTAGAATGAAGTGACCCAAACATATTCTAAGCATATTTTTGATAAAAAAAATTTTTTGAATTATGAAAATTATTAATAAATTCATATTTGAAAAAATTATGAATTATGACCTATGTTAATTTTTACACAAATAGAACGGGCATCATCAAAAACATGGGTTTCCAAATTTAAAGCTCGTTCCTAACATTATTTTTTGAGTTACAGTGACATTTCATTTTTTACTGCTGTTAGGAGGCCGTCACTTGTTATGATTTGTATTCTCTGTGAGTAAATATCTGTATATAGTTTGATGAAAAACTATTTTAATTTATATTTTTGTTATTCTAATTGACTTCTAAGCAACATTTCGGTGTTTATCAAATCATACAAAATGGCCAATTTTTATAAAATTATCGCAATGCAGGTGAGAGATTGTGAAAGAACTCCGAAAGAAATGAAGCCCCGCCTCCATATCACAGAAACAATATTAAAAAAACTAGTTTGCATATGTGTATTTGACTCTATATATGACGCTTGTATGCATAAATATCAATGGCATTTACTACATCGAATGCTGAAGTCAAAATTTAATGATTTAATTGCAAATATGAAAAAAAAAAAAAATTGTTTTATAATGAAAAGTTTTAGAAAATTGTGTAAAGGCGCGACTTCCGTTGCAAAAAGGAATATACTCGATCCTGAAATGTCAAGTCTTTCTTCTTAAATATTACATAAATTTTCCTAGTTTGTCACTGCTAAAATTCTATTTTAACCCTGTTGTTCCTCTTTTTTTACTTGAATATTTAACTTGAGGTTCGTACACCTCAAGTTAAATATCATGATTTAGGAAACGCGGTAAGGCGAAGATTATTGCTTAAAAGAGAAATACACAGGGAACAATCTTTCGTTTCTTTTTTTATTTATTTATTTAATCGTTTTATATGGGGCATACTTTATCAGACCAATTTATGCAAATTCAGTCCGACACTGAAAATTTTTATTTAATTTAAATTTTTGTTTCGTTTTCTTAGTAAGGTTTCAAAGTTTATTATACAAATTAGTATATTTTTGTAAGATTAACGCATTCCAGGCCAGGCGGGGAATTTTGATTGCATTCCAAAAGGATGATAAACCCCACCCTCTGGCTTTTTCTGAAACAATACTTTTAAAAATGTTTTTTGTTTCCTTAATTTTAGTTTGTTTGACTCTTTATAGAACTCTAGAATATATAAACAAGTGAAAGTTGTCGATTTGATTGTTGATGACAAAATTTCAATTATTTAACACTTTCGTGACCGCTGATGTAGATTCAAGACATTTGAAAATCTGTAACTCCGCCAATTGACGTTTCTTTCAAAATTTTTATGCATTATCTTAAGTATATAACCAAATTCGTATTTTTACAATGAAATAAAAAATTGATACAACTACTTTGATTAGAAAAACATAATTGAAATGTATATCCATTTCTAATATAAATGTGATTACAGAAAATTTTGTTCTGAAATATTGTAACTTTGAAGATTAACGCCCACAGGCAGACCTTACTGTTAAAAAGACAAAAGCATACGGTTGCGAAAGTGTTAATCATGAATTTTGTTACATAATTTTATGTTTTAGAGAAACGTATGAAGGCGGTGACCTATTACCCAAAATAGGAATGATTTTGAACCGTATCTCCTTTTTATTGAATTTTAAATATCCTTTTTCAGATTTTAGTTTAAATCTGGTTATCTAAATTTTTGTATATTGTATGTTGGAGGTTTGTACGCCTCAAATTAAATGCAAAACTTTATAGTAACACTTTCATGCGGGGCTTACTGCATAAAATAAAAATATACCCAGCAGAAGTAGATAATTTTTTTTTCTTAAATATTAAACACCTTTTTTTTTTTTTTTTAACCTCTATTATTATTATTATCACTATTTTTCTTTTATCTTGCTATCTAGATTTTTGTAATTCATAATTGGATGGTTCATATGACTCAAGCTATTTAAATTTTTACGTATGAAGTGATGCATTAAATTAATCTACGTTTATTAAATTTAAACCACTTAAAATCTTTTATTTTATAAATAATGATAGAAGATTTTGAAAACTCAGTTTCGTTTTTTGCATATATTAAAATTTCTATACTATTTTTCTGGTGTGAAACTTAACAAATAATGTCTCTTATCTGTGGTAGATCATGATTTATTTTTTCTAAAATGTATAGACGGACCCCTAATACATTTTCGCTTGTATCTCTATCTAGAATTCATTTAAAATATATAAATAGGTATATTTTCCGAACTGCCTTGATCTAAAAAATATGAATATGAGGGTTAAAAATTGGGGTTGCTATCGCAAAAAATTAAGTCTATGCCTGTTTTAATATGTAGATGACCCTATAAGCCAAACCTAACTATGCCATTATAAACTAGACGTTATAACAGATCGATTGGTACCAACTGCATGTTTTTATGATAATTTAGAGTGAAATTAGGTTGGGGAGGGGGGGCATTTTTTTTTTTTTTTTTGCCGACTGTACATTCATTGTAATAATCTAATGTTTTTGACTGTAACTTAACGTTTTTGTTCACTTGAGGTTTACTTTATTATGAATTGTTATCTGATTTTTTAATAAAGTACTTAGTTTTATAATATTTATTGATTTCTTTTTAAATTGTGCCTAATGGATAATCAATGAATGGATAATCAATAGTAACTGGGCTCTTTAAATACTTTTTTTTTTTTTTTACATTATGTTAATTTACCTTTGACTAGAACAAATAAAAATTAATTTAAACCTATTTTTTCATTGTCTAAGAATTACCCCAGGGTGTCTAAACATTACCTCAAGGATTTTCTAAGAATTACCAAAGCATGAAACAATGCAACAATGTCTTTTAGAAAGGCCTATACTCATCTCAGTTTATGAATTCTAGAATTTTCTGTTAAACTGTTAATAAATTTGAAGGTAATGAATTTCTTCTTTAATACCATTTAAAATCTGAAACTAAAGTAAATAAATATATGCAATAAACAAATTTGAAAATATTGAAAGTAAAAGTTGATAGGTATTTTTTCAGAGATATTTTTCTAGTGAAATAGGAAACTTGCTCATATATGGATTTCTGCTTAGGAAATTTTTATACAATGAGAAAAGACATTTAAAAACTTAAATTCAAATACAAAATGAAATAGAAGTTAATAGCTTTTAAACACCAAGTGCATCTAAGAATTACCCCAAAGTTTCGTGCCTGTAAAAATTACCCCGGTGACCCCTATTTGGTTTCTGAGATGATGTGGAATTGATTACATATAATTTCGAATTTGTAAAATTATTAGGAGGGTAATAAGGAAAGGTATTTAGAAAAATTAAAATAGAGCTAAGAGCTACAAAAGACATGTTATTTGGGGTCAGGAACAGGGTTTAAACTGCCATTAGTTTTTTTAGCATTTTGCTAAAGCATGTTGGTCAGAATTTCGCTAAAAAGCTAAAACTGGATAACTGTATAAAATATCTCTATAATAACTCGATTTTTTTTTTTTTTTTTTTTTTTTTTTTTGTAATATTTGTAGGTAAAAACTACGAAAGGACTGAAATTTTTGGGAATGATTATTTATGTAGTAATTTGGATTTATTTTTAATTTTTAATGATTGAATTGAAATGCAAAAATATTTAAAAGTATGTCAGAATTCAGAATTTGATTCATAGAAGCATTCTTAGGACTAGTATTTCACGATTATATACCACTACACTTTACTTAATTTTTCAATTGCTTTTTCATTTTACACATATGATATGAGTAACTCTTTTTCTATTGTTAAAATCAAAACATAGTTTCCCTGATTCATATTTTTAAAGTCACAAATACGGATGCTTGGTTAATGAACAAAAAAATAGAAAATAAAACTGAGGATAACAAAGCTAAGTAAAAGAAATCAATGGTATCCAAAGAATTAACTTTTCAAAAAGCTAAAATAGTGCTTGCCTATTTTCGCTAAAATGCTAAAGTAAATTTTTTGCCAGGTTAAACCCTGGTCAGGAATCAATTGTACATTCACTATAAAAAAAAAAAAAAAAAAAAAAAAAAAAAACTGTAACCTCGCTGCCAAAATTTAGCTATATATTTTATGATTAATCCATTTTTTTATGGTTAAGTTTACCATATTTTTCTGTAATTTACCCTAAATGTTTTGAAAATTTTCCAGTTCACTAGAGGTCGACTTAAAATTTTTAGAATTGGCCAGTGGCCACTGGACATGGAGTCAACTAAGTTGCCACTTAGGAGTCGTCATTATACATGAAATTCACATATATAATTAAAAAATATAAATATGCACATAAATGCATAAAAGCACAAATGATATGGTAGGAAAATTAAGCTAAGAAATAGTGTCCTTTATTGTATTTATTTTAATAACAAAAAGATATTATGTATTTCCAATGATTAAAAAGAAAAAAATCTTGAAATATTGTTTTTTTAAAAAAATTACGTACTTCTCTCATGTTAGTAATCTATTAGATATCTCAAAGCATTGAAGTTATTAAATTTTAATTATATATAGCTAGAGTTATAAAATTCTAGAGAATAATCTTTCTGAGAATATTCTCCTTGAAGAGAATAATTGAGAATTTTCTAATAGAAGCTATAATAATTGGTAATATAGAAATGTGTGCTCCTTATATGCTTCAATATATGTGAAAGGTTAGAAAATTATGAAATTTTGCTTTCAATAAAATAATGAGATTAACTAATTAAATAAATCTATTTAGTTGTAAGTATAAAAAAAAAAAAAAAAAAAAAAACCTCTTCAAAGTTAATCATATAAATTATTCAACATAAAATCTAGTGATTGATACCCACATAATATAGTGTCAAAGCATTGAATGAATTTTTTTTTTTTTAAATTTCATTAAAAAAATATTACTGATTATTTGTTTTTGCTTTAAAGTGTTTTACACTTATCTGTATGAGATGAAAATGAATTTATAAAATACATATTTAAAGAGTAAACATATGGGGTTGTTCCCCGTTCAAAGAGAAATCATTTGCCTGTGAAAAGAAGTGTCAAATTGACATATAAAGCCCAAAACATTAAAATTTTAAAAGCCAAAGAAAAAACAAAATCAGTTTAGCTGAAACAAAATAATGTTGATGACAAAGAACTCGAACTGGATGAGTTGTCTGCAAATAAGCTTAACTCATCATTCATCAGAAAATAAAGCTGATTGTTAATTTTGATTCTAAATTTTGTGTAACAAGTAACCAATTACAAAATAAAATTAATTTCATTTTTAAGCTATTTATTACTTTGGTTTTTAACTTGAATAAAACATATTGCATTATTTATAATAAAACATTATATAATTTAAATTTGCTAACTTTTTAGTGAAATATAAAATTTTATTTTTAAACTACAGACTTTTGATTCAGAGATTTTCAAGCAAATTAATTCTCTGCGCTGTACACATTATCAAGTTATTGATTAATTAAAACTCTTAAATATTTAAATTAATAAAATAAATAAGTTAATAAAATAGTTAAATAAGTTAATAAAAATAAGAATTATATGTAAAATAAGGATTACCTACAAAATTATGAATTATGTGAATTTGATTTCTTAAGCAAACCTAAGAGTATTTTTTTCAAAAATCTTTATATATAAAGAGAATATACTCTTTAAATTTCAAGTTTTAGTGATGGTTTAGCTATAAATAGAAATCTTTAGGCATTAAAAATTTTAAATTTGTATTTTATAATATGAATATACATATATAACTATTTATTGCACAGATCTACAAAATTAATGTTGGCAAAATTTTAGTAGCTACAAATGTTTTTTGGTGTGCTGAAATAAAAAATGAAGCCAGTTCTTCTCTATCATATAGAGACTTAGTCAATACAGAGTGTCTACCGACACAATATCATGTTGGCCCAGTGACAGAAAATTTTGTAGCTGTCTGCGACAGGTTTTTAAAATTTCATAATCTGTCTGCGAAATTTTCATGTAGTCAGGGGGTGAAAATGGCTTACACTCAAAAAGCCTGAAAGCTGATAGCGGCAATCTGGGGGGGGGGGGGTTACAACAGTGGTGATCTCGTGCAACAATACACGATACAATTTTATTACAGAACAATATAGTATAAACAATTATAAAATAATAAGTTTAACTCATTCAATTAAATATTTTATAGCAACGTTTGACACAACACAATAAAAATAATTATAAATAATAAAAGTTGTAGTTTTGATACAGAAAGTTTTATAAGTGAATTTTGAAGTGGAGAAGTTTTGGAGCAGTTTTAAATGAAATTAGCAGTTTTCTACGTTTCCGTAGAATTTCAGTAACAGGTAACAGAAGAAAAGAATATACACATAACGCTGCCTGTCAAGGAAGATCTAGGCTCCTAGGTCGCCCTTGTTAAGCACTGTTTTGTGTGTTCCTACTAAGGCACCTATGGGCTCTAGAGTTTCTACCAGAGAGCGTCTAAGACGTCATACATTGGTAGCACATTGTTGTGGGCGAAAAATGTCCGTAAATTGCAGACAGAAACTTTCTGAAAGTTGCAGGCATTTTTTTTTTATTAGTACAGACAAAGAGTGTCTGAAAGTTGCAGACTAATTTTTTTATTAGTGCAGACAAAAACTGTCTGCAAGCCGTTTTTCGGCATCCGTGGCTATGTCGCCGTGTCGCCACTGGAATTTCTGTCACTGGGCATGTTGGTAGACATTAAATTGTATGTTCCCACGATTAATTTTAATTAATCATGGAAACAATAAAAGTTATCACATAATTATGTTGGTAGTAGAGTCATGTAAAAAATTGTATCCGTAGACACCCTGTATTGACAAAAATCTATATGTGATGGAGAAAAACTGGCTTCATTTTCGGTTAGCACAGCAAAAAACATAATGATCAGCCAAAATTATCAAATAAAAATTTTAGATGTAGACCTGTGTTATTCATTATTTGCTGTTAAATACCTTTTATCTTAAATATGTACTGAATATATAGAAAAATTGTTTTTGTGGAACTTATCGGAGAATACTCTCCAACTGAAAATTATGAATCGTAAAGAGAATATAATGAAATAAGGTTTGTCTATTTTAGTTATGCATGTCAAACTGAATAATTACGAATAAATATTATAATTTAAGTTGTAAACATGAAAACTTTTCATGTATTTAAAAATAAAAAGAATATTCTCGATTATTCTCTGATTTTTAAGCTTCAGAGAATATTCTCAGAATATGCTCACCTCACATCTCTACACATAGCTCGGTAAAGAGCATAAACCACATTATCCTTCATATCACATAAGAAAAGATACCTTTGTCCATGATCTTGTAAATCTTCAAAGAAGCAATAACAAAAGTTAAATGAGTAGTGAGTGTATTAAACAATTCTACCTCTAATTAAGATCTACACATTTATGCTGCATATAGTACAGAAAGGACTAATCACAAGACTTTTGCAGGGGAGGGGGCCCAAAAGATTACATGAATGTGAGATATTGAACAATTCTACCTATTTATAAGTTCTAGAACCTAATAAAGTGTGTTTAAAATTAATATTGACATCTATATTGTAGATGGAGAAAGATTGAAAATCGCTATCTTTCCTGCAAAAATCGGGAGACTTGGAATTTCTACACAATACTGTTTCAGAAATAATCTGCGAACTAAAGAAAAAATCTGCGACGTCTCGCATCTCACATTTTCTGCTATGGGGAACATACGTACCAGCTTTTAACTCATTTGAACAAAGCGTTTAAGACAATATCAAGTTCACTCAACATACATACATCATTGTAAAAATAGCAAAAATGAACTCATAGGACCTCAAAACATATTGATACACCAACATCCCAAAGTCGACTTTTTATCATGGTTACAATATTTTCCTTACATATGTATTTTTGAAAAGTAAAAACTTGCATAAAAGATATGTGAACCATTTAATTTTATCATGCTTAATAACAAATTTTAAAAGAGATTTATGACTCAGAGTGGAAATATCACTGTAGTTGAAAGCAATGGAGGAAATGAAAAGCAATGCGGGAAATGAAGGGGGGGGGGGGCGAAATTAAAATTGAAACTATAAAATATCACTTTTGCATCCAATCCACCCTCAAAAAATTACAGATATATTTATTTATTAAATATCGATTGTTAATTTTGCATGTCTATTTTGAAATATTTAAATTGACTATATACACAAACACATATTGATAAAGAATTGTTTTATATACATGGAAAGAATAAAGATAATTTTTAATTTACTATTCGCAAATAATTAATAGTGGTCAAAAGTGGACGAAATAGTATTTTGTCCGGGATAGTTTTAACCGGTTTTTTCCACTATGGAAATGCAAAAATTGCTAAAAGAGAAAAATTGAAAGAAAAAGAAGGAAAATGGAGAAGGAACAGAAAAAAATCTACACAAAAAAGAACCAGATAATCTTCACTAGAATCTCCAATTTCATTTGATGATTCTATCGTGAATGAATTGAGCGACTAGAATATGAGTGAGAGCAAAGAATTGACCATCTTTGACGAATCAGAGTTAAAACAATGTCAATTTGTTCTTGGGTTCCTGGTGAAAAGCTAAAGAAATACACAAAAACATGTATATTTTATTTGTGCTTAATCAGGATACAAAAGAAAAGCAAGCAATACAAATTCATGGGTTAAAATCCACAAAGAACAAAAAGGACTTTGTAAATGTTGATAACAATTTATTCAACATAACATATCAAGATTTATTATCCATAATGCCCCCAACCAGAATTTAAGATGAAATATCGACAATTAATATTTACATTTTAATAAAAATTTATTTATTAAAGAGAAAATGTAAATCTCATGTGACTAGATTGTATAAATAAAATATTTCATCTACATTAAGTCACTTTTATTGTAGTACAGTGTGAAAATGTTAATATATTGTTATTATTACTGCATATAACAATTTTATTCTTTTTTCTTTAGCACATTTGACAAATCTAGTTGGCACATCAAAAGTTGCTATGCCCACTTCTGGTGCATAAAGTGATTCAAGTTTTTAATTTCTTTAAAATTAATATTACAATTATTTTGATATTTTAGGTGACTGTTATTTTAGATAAGAGTTTGAACAACCATAATAAAATATATTGATGGAAGATTTGGCGTGGGATTATAAATAAACAAGGCAAATAACAACGTCTAGAATGTCAAAAATAAATAACAGGAAAGCAGACAGCTGTTTCGGTAGTAATGTAATGATTTCAGCTTACAAAAGATTCGTTCCCTCGGATGAGAAATAAAAAACAAACTTTATTTACAAAATTTCTGAGTTCTGGATTAAAAATATGTAGATAATAGAATCACAAAATATAATTAGATGATTTATAAGGTACAACTATAGTATTTCCCCTCAGCTAGATTTGGCGATTTTTCTTTGGCGCCGATTTGAACGATAAGGATGTCGTTCTGGATTGTTTGCGATATAATATGGCAGCCTACATGCTATTTATTTTGAATTTATGATTTATAATTTAGCTTACAATTTTATCATTTATGCTATATGTTTTATGATTTTTAGATTTAGCCATAATTGCCAACGAAAAATCGCCAAATCTAGCTGAGGGGAAATACTATAGTTGTTCCATTTATAAGCCTGTTGAAGAAGATCAAACAGTTTTTTTTTTTTTTTAAGTATATAAAATCCAGGGAAACATGAATTCCCAAAAATCCAACAAACGCTGGAAACACATAGATGCTTCTTCTCAAAAGCAGGTCCTGGCGACCCATAGAACAGCAAAACGTAAAATTGACTTCTAGTTTTTACTTTGACTTTACAGTTTGGGTTGCATGAATCCCCAAGGTAAACGAATGTTCTTTTCTTTTGTCTATTTTAGCACCTGGATCGTTGCAACATGTCAAGAAATGATTTCTTATGTGTTAGAAGAAAAGGGCTCAGACTTTTGACACCTCGTAGCAATTTTCTCACGCTGTAGAAAGTCTATTTCTTACAGTAGCCTTTAGTGTACCGTCTTCAGTGCATAAAGAATTGTGAGAGAAGTGCTCTTATATACATAGGAAAGGGAGGGGATTCAGCTTAGGATGAACAGCCAATAGAATAACGTAGAATTTGGGGGATTGATCAATAGGGAAATATGAAATCCAAGTTGTATAAAATATGGAACAAATTAAGAAAATGTGGACTGAATGTAAAATTTCCAACAATCAGACAAATGGGGCACAGCGAAATCACAATTAACAATATTTTTATGATTTTTATAAATATTAAAAGCTTCAAAGAAGTTGAGTTTGTCAGTGGATTTAGGCTTACAAATTATTTTAGCTGAATCAAATTTTTTCCTCCCAGCAATGCTTAAAAATAGCCGATTTATTGGTTTCTTATTTACGGACGTAATTAATATGTTCTTTAAGGCGGAATTTAAGACTGTGTTTAGTTTGCCCAATGTATGATAAACCACACTGGCAGGAAATACTATAGATACCCCAAGAATTATCCAAATCTATAGGATCTTTTAATTGAGAAAAGGTGAGTTTATCCGAAGGTAAAAAAATTATTTAAAAATAATATTGTTTGAGAATTTTAGCTATTTATGGCATGACTAGATTTAGGAAAATAGGATATAGCAATACTGATATTGGAAGAGACTAATTTAGTAGGTGACAAAGTACAGGGAAGTTGTAATTTTTATATAACTTTATCTATAATGGAAGGGTTTTAATCTATGTCAATTGCTATGGCTTTCAGATACTTCATTTCAGAGCTTAACAGAACAGGATCGGAACAAATATTAAAGGCACAGTTAACAAAAAGTATAGAAAGCAGCCATTTTTTGAGTAGGTTGGTGACATGAATGCGTATGAGGAGGTAGAAAGACAGCAAAATTTTTGCGATAGACGGTGGTGGAAAATCCATTTGCAGTGCGTGAGACAAGGGTTTCAAGGAATAGAAAGTGAGTGATTATTCTCTATTTCATATGTGAATTAGATATCACTGTCTATAGAATTTAGTTTGTAAGACATGGTCAATACTGTGGAGATGTGTTGATAAGCGTGAAGGTGCCATCAACGTAACAGGCACAGAAAGAGAAAGACATTTTCTTACGTACGCTCCAGCACTTCTCTCTGAAAGAATATGTCTTTAATGCTCTTTAAAAAAATGTCTTTCCCTTTCTGGACCCATTACATGGATAACACTTTCACGCTTATTGACACATCTCTTCACAATACTGACCATATCTTACAAACTATAAATTCTATAGACAGTAATAGCCAATTCACATATGAAATAGAGAATAATGACTCATTTCTATTCCTTGATACCCTTGTCTTACGCACTGCAGATGAATTTTTCACTACCGTCTATCGTAAACATTTTGCTTTCTCTACCTACTCATGCGTGTTCATGTCACCCACCTACTCAAAAAATGGTTGCTTTTTATACTTTTGTTAACCGTGCCCTTAATACTGATCCTGTTCTATTAAGCTCTGAAATCAAGTACCTGAAAGCCACAGCAACTAACTGAGGTTATAACCCTTCCATTATAGATAAAGTTATCCAAAAATTACAACTTTTCTGTACTTCGTCTATTAAATTAGTCTCTTCCAATATCAGTATTGTTTTAACCTATTTTCCTAAATCTAGTCATGTCATAGCTAAAATTCTCAAACAATATGATTTTAAAATAATTTAAAGGGGAAAAAAAAATGCTTCAAATTAAAATAAGTAATATCTACTTTTTATTGCCTGATACATGTTTGTATAATTTATTTAGACTCGTTTACAAAATTATAACTCAGCATCAGCATACTGCATTGGAACATAAGCCTCAATTTTTAGATGTACAGAAAAGTTTCACTTTCTACAATGATTATTTATACTACATATGCAGGGACTGACTTACAGAAGTCCCCCCCCCCCTCCTTTTACAATACAAGTATACAAAGTAAATTTTGGATACATTACATGCATGGTGCTGACTCTAGGCTAATTTGGTGGGATGCTCCCCCCTGCAGCCCTTTTTCAACGCATCTTAGCACCCAGTGGCCCTTTTAAAAACATTTTAGTACCAAATGGCGTTTTCAAACATTTTAAATGTTCAGAGGTCTTTAGATAATGTGCAGCAATAGTTTTACAGCATTCCAGGAACAAATGCATATAACCCACATATATACACATAAAATTAATAATTCACTTTTGTCATATACAAAAATCACATAGAAGAGCGCAAATTATGCTAACAATCTCCTTTTTGAAAATAAGTTGCCTTTTTTACTGAATTCCCCCCGGCAGTCCTTTTATTTTGGAGTCAGCACTAATGCAAAATGCTTTTAGTTTCATAAGGTAGTTGATTTGGGGACCTAGGCACTTGCCCCTTGGAAAATTAGGCCCTGAGCATATGATATAACACTGTTTTTAAACCTATAAGTGTTATCTATGTATTTTAATAAGAGAACACTACAGAACTGGCATTTTAAAGTAATAATTACAAAACTTTGAATAAACACCATTCAATAGTAGGGATGAAACGGATATCCGGTAACTATCCGGTATCCGGCCGAGTTTTAAATATCCGGCGGGGTACCGGATATCAGCACACCGGATACGGATATCCGGCAATTTCAAGCCGGATATCCGACGGATATCCGAAGGAGAAAATTCAAGCTTAAACTCCCATCAGATGAAACTTTTGCGACAATTTTTTAATTTTTTTAAATCAGTTGTAGCTTTAGAAGGATTTTTTCTTTTTTTTTTTAAGTTGGCTTCTGTGAAAATCGATTTTGGATTCATTAGCAAACAAATTTAGCCAAAAGTAGCTTCATGTCTAAGAAATATAGAAGCCCTATTTTAATTTTGTACAGAGTTATCTAGGTTTTTCTTCCAGAGTGATCTATAACATTCCCCCTAATCTTCCCCATAATAATAAAACGAACTGTTCATTATTGTTCCTGAACAAATGATATTTATTCTCTGCAGTTGCAGTGTATATATAACTCTGTTTTCATGTCTTTTGCTAATATGTTGTTAGATTGTTTAGTAATATTGTTAGTCTTCGATGTTAAAGTTGTAAGATTGATTCGAGAATGAGTCAAATAACGTGTATTTATTGACTAGAACCTGTTTATTTACAATCCAGTTTTACATACACAATAAGCTGTTGTTTTTGTGACCATATATTTATACTAGCAGAAACCTGGCATTACTTGCGCCATCTATCTATTCGATTTGGATTTTTTAAAAAACCCTCCAATTTATATAAATTTGCATTTTTAGTGGAATATCTTACTAAAGCACCTGAATTTAGAATTCCCTGTTGCGTTGCATAGATATATCCCAAAAAATTAAAATTACTTCAAATAAAAGAACATATTTAAATTTTCAGAAAATCTGTACTTTCACTTTCATATTGTTCATAAAAAAAAAATTCAGTTATTTAAAGTTTTTGATTTTGTACTGCACAAAAACTTCACTTACTTAAAGAATTTTAATAACTAATGTAAATTTTTCTTTCTTATCTGTACAGAATATAAAATAAGTAAAACGTATAAATTCATTTGTAATTATTACTTTCTTCTATATTAAATTGAAGGAAGTATTGGATTTGTGAAAATTTTCAACTTCCAGTTTTCGGTGGATTTTGAGGGAACCAAAACACAATTTGACCATTTTTGGAAAATGTCTAACTGACAAAAATTTTGTGCAGTTCAAGAGTTAATGCACATAATTTCATATAAATTTATACATAGTTGCATCTTCCCCACCCCCCCCCCCCCCCCAAAAAAAAAAAAGTGCCCATCAACTTTTGGTGCAAATCACTCAACAGATGGAGCTGCTATACTGTGATTTCTCCCATTTAAAGGAAGACTATATCTCAGCTTATACTGTGTATAATTAAAAAAATAAACTAAGTGTGTCACAGGGAGGGCTATATTATGAAACATGTTCATTCAATTTCTGTGCATAATGGCCAATAGGTGATGCTGCTATGCTGCAATTTTCCCGTGAATGGGAAGTTATATCTCAGATTCATTCATGTATAATTGCTATAAATTTAGTATGGGAAAGGGTCATTTTTATAAAACATCATGTTGATTCAATTTTGGTGCGTATTGGTCGATAGGTGGCTATATTATGCTGCAATTTACTCTGTGAATAGGAAGGCTAAATCTCAACATCTATAAAATTTAAGAGATAAACAAGATAAAAATAATATGAGAATAAAAGTTGGCTTAATTTGGGTGTATATCGACCAACAGGTGGCGCAGCTGTTCCTCACCTTCTGTGATTCTCCACATGGCTACATCTCAAAATTTTTTTATTAAAATTGCACTAAACTCAATATCTAAAATCTTTATTGTAAGCAGGTATGATTATGTTTCTTCTGCATGTTAAACAGCATGTAGTGTTGTTATATAGAGAGATATAGAAGAAAGTTTTGTGATGACCATAACATACTAGTTTGAAGCTTTTAGTTTATTTATTTATTTATTTTTTTCTTCTTTCTTTTATGTTTTCTTATGAATGTCTCAAAAGAAAGTATTAGATTCATAAAAATTTTCAACTTCTGGTTTTTGATGGATTTACACATTTTAAGAAATCCAGAACCTGGTTTGACCAGTTTAAAAAAAATGTCTGTGTGTGTGGGACAAAAATTCTGTTCAACTGTACCTTCGGAACTACTCCGTACTACAATTACATATAAATTTATGTGAAGTTGCACCATGACATAAATCAGTGCCTACCAACTTTTGGTGCAAATGGCTCAACAGGTGGTGCTGCCATACTGCGATTTCTGCAACTTAGAGGAAGGCTATATCTCAGAAACTACTGCACAGAATTTCATATAAATATATATGTACATGTAATTTGGCATATATTAGTGCCTGTCAAATTTTGGTGCCAATCGCTCTACAGGTGGTGCTGTTATACAGTGCTTTCTGCAATTTATTGAAGGCTATATTTTAGGTTCTATTTCATGCAACTACACAAAACTTCATGTTGGAAAGGCATTATGAGAAATTATGCTGGTTCAGTTTGGGTGCATGTTGGCCAGTAGGTGGCTCTGCAATACAGAAATTTCCCCTCAAAAGGGGAAAAGCTGTATCTCTTATTCTATTGTGTATAATTGCATAGAACATGGTATGTGAGAGAACCAGCCATTGTGAAACACTATTGTGATTTATTTTAGGTGTATATCAGCCAACAGGTGGCAATACTGCACTACAATTTACCCAATGAATAGGCTAAGTTAATCCCAACTTCTATGATATATGTGCATGAAACTTGATATATATGACAACCATTATGAAAGCAAATGTTGACCTTATTTATGTATATATTAGCCGACAGGTGGAGCTTCTATTATGATTTTTCACAAGCGTATATCTCAGCATCTGTTGATTAAAATTGCATAAACTCCTTTTGTAAAATATTTATTGTGAGAAGCTATGGTTAAACTTTTATACGATTTAAACCGTAAGTGGCGCTGTTATATAGAATTATGTAGAAGAAAGTTTTGCGATGGCCACAACATTTTTGTTTTCATGTGAAAATAACCCTTCAACTGTGATTATATTAGTAAAATATTTTATTTCATTTTTTTAATAATAGTATTGTAAAAAATATGTAAATAATAAGTTTTAGTTTTGTAATTCTGAACAAAACCTATCTTTTTGTGATAGTGATTTTCACCAAAAATTGCAAGTGTAGGAATGAGTATGTTAGGCTTAAAATTTTATTCTTTATGGCAATATTGCACAAATAAATAGAATATTAAATAAATATGTTTAAATAAATTATATTTAAAATGTTTTAAAAAGAATAGTATATGAAATATGTTTATATTTTATTGTTTTAAATTAAAGAAAAAGAAAAGAAATATACAACACAACAAAAAACAAAACTAATGCCGGATATCCGACGGATATCCGGTCCGGATATCCGTATCCGGCAGGCAGAAGAGCTCCGGATATCCGATATCCGGTATCCGGCAAAATCACTATCCGTTTCATCCCTATTCAATAGATTAATTATTTTTCTGATTTAACTTGCATATTGAGAAAGATGCACAGTTTTGTTACTGATAAAGCAAGAGACTTTCAAAAATTTTAAAAATAGTCATATAAAACCCTTCAATTTAATACTGCTTGGATATTTTTTGTGTTCAACACCTTATTCAAATTTTTAACAAAATTACAATAATTTTGATAGATTTACCTTAAATGCCTGCGCTCGAAAAGAAATAAGGAATTTTATGTTATTTAAAATAAAAGTATCATTTACAGACTACGGATAACTTAAATTTTGGAGATATGATTATAAGTTATAGAATGTGATTTTGCATTTTTATTCATTTTATTATTGTTTCAAGAAATAAAAACAAATCTCTTTTTCTCTTCTAACGAGTAAAGTCTTTTTAAATTAACTTTTAAAAATATAAAGTTAATTTAAAAAGGAATTCTGTAAACACAGATAAATTTCAATAAAAATACTACATTATTTAAGCAGCTATTTTTTTAAATATTTCTGACACTAAATCTGCACAAGTTTTGAATTCAAGATTTAGATGCTTGTAAATAAATAAATAATAATAATAATAAAATCCTCTGCATTAACTCTAGTAAGTGATCGACTCAATAGAATGGCTACTGGATCATATCCATTTAAATATTGAATAATACAATGCAAAAGGCTAACTTACAATTATTATCTAATTAACATTTAAAATACATACATATACAGTTATACATGAATACTTTACCAAAACTCTTAAATTATAGACTTTATAAGCATAACATTAATTAATTTTTAGCGTTATTAATAATCGGATAATATGAAAGTACGTCATATTTCTAATAATATATGAAAAAGAAAAAAATATATATTTTAATATAATTTTTAAATAATTATCAAAGAAAAGAGAATAGCTAAGTTCTGAATGAAGTATAGATTAGAAAATTATTTCTATTATAATCTGTAAAAGAAAAATTAGAAGAGAAAAAATTAAAATTACAATCAAGATCAACAATTAGCAAAAACATTTACATACTTTTAATATGAAATCCAGAACAATCTATCAGGAAAAACAAAACTGAACTATAACTGATGCAAAAAAACGAGATTGCACTAAATGATATATATAATCAAATAGCAGCATTTAATTGTGACTACATAATATATATAAGACAATATGTCATTAGATCAGCGGAAAAAAAATATAAGTTAAACGAACAAATAGAACGCTCGAACGCGGCCTTGGTAACGACAGTTCTATTACGCATGCGTACGCAACGAAAACAAAAACATTCTTATTAATTATTAAAAATTCATTTTTTTATTCTACCTTGTAAAGTAATTCTGATATTATTTCCAATTTCTAATTTTAATAGATAGTAAAAATGTTCAAATGCGTGCAGACTCTCCAAACTTGAACTTAAAATTGCAAAATTTAACTTTTTTGGGTTAGAGGTTAACAAATCAGCTGACAGAAAAAAAGGAGTGGGGAAGGGGGGAGGAATGTCAAAAAGGTGCGTTCAAAGCAGTGTATTGAAGCTGTTCGGGCTGCACAAACGCCACAAGAAAAGTCCGTACATTCAGAACTACCACTTCGATGAATTGGCGCTAGTTACACGTCCGGCTTTCTGGGGATTTAAATAGCCGGTATGAGGTTTATCCCGGTGACGTGATGATCACGTGATGGTGGTATTTATCTCTAACCTCGTGGATTGTTTCTTCTTGAACTAAGCAGTGAGCGCCATTATTTTTATTAATTTTTTTCATTATTTTTTGTTTATATTTCTCCCCTTTTTCTCAGCAGTGAATTTTTAAGATCATGGTTTATTCTATCCTAGATCGGCCGGATATTTTTCTCATGAAAATATCCAAGAATACATTCTCATTCACAGAATGAAGGACACGGAAGTTCTGCTGCTTACAAGAAAGTATTAATGCGTGTAAGCTTTTCAAAGCAGAATTTGTAATAAAGTTTACATTTCAAGAAGTCCAGAATGGGAGAAATACATATTTAAACATTTGTAATTAAGTCTAGAATAGAAACTAATTAGAATGTGAAGAAAAATGTTTTTATCATAAATAAAATAATAAAAGATCTTTTATTCATAGTGCCTTTTGCGTCTTTCATTGTGGATTTTAAATCTTAATGCCTAAGTTTGCTACACATTCGGGAATATTTCTTATAAAAAATGAATGAAATATATTATATTTCTTATTTAATAAAGGACAGTTCATTATATTTTTCTATAAAAGCAATTGACTTCTGAAAAAATAGTCAGTGAGTATCAATCAGGAGATGTTTTGGTCCCACTTTACAGTGATGGTAAACATTTTTAATATATTTTGTAAACTACTGTATTAGATTTAGAATAATTTGCATACATATGTATTGTAAATTTTAAATAATATCTACATTTTGTACTCACATTGAATAATCATCATTTACAGAAATTGTAACTTTTTTTTTTTTAATTATACTGTCTTACAATATATATTTATCTACATTTTTTTTTTTTTTTTTTTTTTCATACGTATGCGATGCAATATAATAATAATAATAATTCTATTAAGATTTCTTGAAAAGTATTAAAGAAAAACATCAACATTTAAAATTAAAAATATATATATATTTTAAATAATTCCTGATAAATATATATGTATATTTTTTAATTTTTACTCTTTCCTTCGGCTTTACCAGTGGCCAAGAGATTCTGCTGCCTAAGCTGGTTGGGGTGAAATACCACGATCGAATCCAGGTCGCGCTCGTCGGTCTAGGGTCAGGCCAGTCGCTCTAATTTTCTCGTGACCTTCTCCAAAATTTGAAAAAAATGGGCTAGGAAAAATCCTTTTGAATATTTATTATCCTAGTATCTGAAATAATTTAATTTTAAATAATATCTAATTTTGTATTCGCACTGTATATTTTAATTCTTCATTCGTTTCTTTTACAAATATAATAATAATTATTTTATTGAAATTTCTTTAAAATTATTTGCAAGGAAAAAAAAAATGAATGTTTTAAGTGTTTTGAAAAACGTTTTTAAACAATCCTTGATAACTAATTTTTAAGTTTTTTCCTTTGTCCCAAAATTTTCCACATAGAATATAAACATTTCCCTATTGAATAATACGTAAATGATTCCTTCTAGCCTGTGTTTATGCCAGCTTTGGAGAAGACCACAAAGAAACCACAGAGGCTAGACCAAAGAGCAGGAAACGGGTTTGAATCCGGCACTTCCCTCTACGAGCATAAAGAGCAGAACCTCTTCCTCTCGGCCACTTGTAAAGCCAAAATAGTGGAAAATTTTTAAAAATTAGATATCAAGGATTAATTTTTTTTTCTTTCAAAAAATTTGAATTTTATTTTTTTTTATATTTTAAAACTTTTTCAAAAGATCTTAATAGAATTATTTTTATTGAATTTCATTGCATATGCATAATATATATATATATATATAATTGTAACTAATACAGTAATTTAAAAAAAATAATAATAAGTTTTAATTCCTATAAATGAAAATTATTTAGAGTGAGTACAAAACGATGATATTAATTTAAAATAAAAACTTAAGTAAAAAAAACATTTTTTAACATTAGAAGCTTTTTATTGTGGAGTCCTAAAAAGCATAAAATAAGTTTTTTCTTGAAAAGACATGCTATAAATAAAAGTAAGTTTAAACAATAAGAAAATTATTGAGAAAAATATAGATATTTCACTTCTTCAAAAGATGAAAAATTTTAAACATTTTAAAAAGTTTTCGAGACCAATATTCTTAGTTAGTTTTTGTATCAGTATTCGTTAAGTCCCGAACTTAAAAGGTCTCGAAAGCTTTTTAAAATATTTTGAATATTTAAAAATTTTCATCTCTTGAAAAAGTGAAATATCTATATTTTTCTCTATAAATTTCTTATTGTTGAAACTTACATTTATCTATAGCATGTCTTTTCAGGAATAAACTTATTTTAGGCTTCTTAGGACTCTACAATAAAAATCTAATATTAAAAAATGATATTTTTACTTAAGTTTTTATTTTGTGCTTTTTAGTTCGAAAGGAAAAAAAAAGCTTCTAAAAGAACTAATCAAAAATTCTTAGGGTACTGTGTAGACATTGAAAGATTTTCTTTTAGCAATTGATATTTTTTCTATTAATTACCTGCAAAAATTAACACATCGGCCCTTGAACGATCGAACCCCCCCCGACCATCGCGTTGTCAGCACAATGCTGTAATCCAAAATCGAATAACAGTCAAGAAAAGTCACAGAGCACGCTATAAAATCCTAACAAATATTTATACAAAAATTAATCACTAAGAATATTGTTTTCGAATGTTTTTTAAAATATTCTGAATATTTAAAAAAAAAAAAATTATCTCTTGTAAAAGTGGAAATATCTATATTTTTCTTTAAAATTTTCTTATTGCTGAAACTTTTATTTTTTATATTTAGCATGTTTTTGCAAGAATAAATTTTTATTTTATGTTTTTTAGGGTTCAACAATAAAAAGCTTCTAATGTTATTATTATTATTATTATTTAATTAAAGTTTAATTTTGTGCGTATTAGTAACTATAGAAAAACTTCGTAAGAAATATAAAAATTTCTTAGTATACTGTGTAGACAATGACAGATTTTCTTTTATCAATTCAAATCTTTTCTATTAATTATCTGCAAAAAAGCAATGCATAAGCCCTTCAAGGATTGACCCCACGAACACGGCGGTATCAAGATGACTCTCTAACCAACTGAACTAACAAGAGACGAAAAATGCTTGCTTATACTTACATTAAGCTGGAGGTGTATTGTTTTTTAGCGTTACACCAAGACACGATGACAAAAATGCAATTTTAATAATAAGCATTAAAAAAAAATATTTATTTATTTATTTTTGTATTTAGATTTTTTATTTTATGCTTTTTAGTAACTAAAAGTTTCTCAAAAAAAAGCTCTTCAAAAATTCTTAGTAACTATAGAAAAACTTCGTAAGAAAGATAAAAATTTCTTAGTATACTGTGAATATATTTTATCAATTGGCATCTTTTCCATTAATAATCTGCAAAAGTCAAGACATTGGTCTTTCGAGGATCGAGCCCACGATCACTGTGTTACCAACATGGCGCTCTAACTAACTGAGCCATCGAGCGACAGAAGGATTTGCTTGCATTTTACTTTAAAGTGGAGGCACCTTGTATTTTAGCGTGACGCGATGACAAAATCCGATTTCAATAAAAAACTTCTAAAAAAATATTTATTTATTTATTTTTACTTAAAACTTTTTATTTTGTGCTTTTTTAATATCTAAAAAAAAAAAAGATTCTTAAAAAAAACTCTTAAAATTTTTTTAGGATACTGTGTAGTCAACGAAAAATTTTTCTTTTAACAATTGACACCTTTTCTACTAATTATCTGCAAAAAAAAAAAAAAAAAAAAAAAAAAAACGTGCCAGACCTTCGGGGATCGAATGCTCGACCACCGCGTTATTAATTTGACGCTATAACTAACTGAGCAAGGCAGCGACAAACAGAATAGCTTATATTTACTTTAAAATGGAAGCGCCTTGTTTATTAGCGTGACACGAAAACGCGATGGCAAATCCAATTTCATATAAAAAACTTCTAATAAATAAATAAAAGAAAATAAAAAAAAATCTTTCCTCTTCCTGTCTCTTTTGTTTTTGATTCAAAAAGCAGAAGCAGAGTGCCAGTGCGTCTTTCATTTAGTTCTGAAGTAGTAGAAAAAGTAGATCACTATTCGATCTAAAACAAATATAAGTCAATTTTTGAACTATTTAAAAAATTGAAGGACTTAAAACGAATCCTTTACAAAATATTAACGACCTTTAGATTGATTTCGTTAGGAATTATCCGATTGAAATCACTTAGTTTATTTTTTCTTCTCTTTATCTTCGCATCTATATATAATGGAAAATTTGTCAGCACGGTAACTTCCGAAATAATGAGTCAAATCAAAACAAAGTTGGACAGTAGAAATATATTGAAATATATAACAAATATATTGAATGAATTCGTTATTTAAGTTGGTCCGCCATTTTCTTTCCAAGATGCACCCACTTGAAAATTTGAAGTTTTACAGTGAATTTATCTAACAAGTATCATGAATGAGCTTGCTGAGCAACTTGCTGCGCCATTTTGTTACCAAGTGGCGACTACTTGAGAATTTTCATCGTTATTTATACATTTTGAAGTGCTGTATTAATTCAAACCAAAGTTGACCAGTGGATTTATCTGAGAAATATCAGTCATCAGTTGGCTGCCCAACTTGCTACAGATTTTGTTTCCAAAAGGCGGCTACTTGAAAATTTCTAATCAGGATAACTTTTGAAATATTGAATTAATTTAAACCAAAGTTGGACAATGGACTTATTTTACAAATAGCTTCGAAGAGGTTGTAATTTGATCCATCATTTGCTTCCAAATGGGGCCACTTCAAAATTTGTCATTTCATTAACTTTCGAAATTCTGAATTAATTCGATCCGAATTTGGGTAGACTTAAGTTAGAAAATCATTCGATATGTTCGTTGATGAACTTAATCTGCCATCTTATTTCCAAGTGTCAGTCACTTGGCAGTTTCAAATTAACATAGAAAAGGTTTTTATGAATCGATTTGCTAGAACTCCGTATGTAAATAGCCCACATCAATGTCTCCACCGTGTTTGTCCTGGTTTTCTTTTTCATTTATAAGTACTCTTATATGTAGTAACATTAGTTGCATTCTGTGATCTGTCATTTATTGAAGGTGAAAAACTGAATTGTTTTTCATCATTTCAAAAGAGAAGTTTTAAAATGTACAGTGTATATTGGAACAAAATTATTATACTGTTAAAGTTTAATCATACTTCGTAGACCTATGAGTGTGAAAACAAACCTTCTTGAAGCTAAGAACTTATTTCCTAAAGATTTTTCATCAAGATATTAAATTAAAGACTCAAACAAAACAGACACAATAAAACCGGTCTTCATTTTTTACTTTCTTATACAAAGTATAGGAAAGCATTATAAAAACGGATTTGCGAAACGAATTTTGTACAGCGTTTCTTTCAGATACCTCTTCGATGGGCAGTGCTCCATAAGCCCCGGGGGAAATTCAACTGGTGTTATTTACAGGATATAAATAATTTGAATTACTAAACACTACAGTTAAAAACTAGTACCTGTATTGTGGCCATTACAAAACTTCTTGTTATATAATACTATATAATAGCGCCACTTACCATTTAATATGATTAAAAATTTAATCATATACGGTAAAAAATACTTTTTACAGCAGAAACAACTGTAAAAATGTCTCTCTTTACAGATTTTTCCTCTGTAAATTGGCTTATTTAACAACAGAATGTGCTGGCAATATGGATGCCAGCTGGCAACGGATATTCAGAGAATGTCACACCTAGCATTCTCAGACTGCCATGCTGACACTCGATACGATTTACAAGGAAACATTCAAAAGATGTCGTCTTCAAAAAATATTGAAAAAAATATATGTGATTCTACTCTTCCTAAAACACCAGAAAGTGAAAAAATTATCGGCTGAAATGAATTACAGCGATCACAAAAAATTATCAAAATTAAGCATATTTGGCTATTTCACATTGTTAGGCGATTGATTTTGAGTATTTAGCGGAGAAACAAAACACGGTTCTGTTCGTACACAGCAATCACGGTGCTAGCGAACTGAACACCTAACAGCGCTAAATCGCCAAATATGCTTAATTTTGATAATTTTTTGTGGTCACTGTAATTCATTTCAGCCGATAATTTTTCATTTCCTGGTGTTTTATGAAGAGTAGAATCCATCAATAGTAACATATATGTTTTTCAATATTTTTTGAAGACGACACCTTTTGAATGTTTCCCTTTTAACCCTTCAGTACTTTATCGATGCTGTTCGAGATCCAGAAATTCAAAAAGCGCTGAGACTCTCCAACATCAGGGATGTTGAATCAGCTTTAGGCTACGTACATAGGATAGAGGCAGCCCAACAAGCCTTCCGTAAAAACAGCCATTTCATCAGAGCAGTCTCATTAGATGATACACCAGCTGATGTAAAGGAAAGGAAGAGAAGTCTCGCAGAAATCTTAAAAAGATTGCGCAGCCTTGAAAGTAATAAGGAAGTAAAAGATCCGAAGATAAAGTGCTGGGGCTGCGGAAGAGATGGACATGTGAAGAGAAACTGCCCTGTACGACCAACTAAAGAAAATCACCTGGCTTCACCATTACTGCAGGGAAACTAAGAAAAGACCATCTCCCGGGGCGGAGGTTGCCGGAAATTAAAGAGCCCCACTTCGCAGATTCTATGTTTCCTCGATGAGTGGCGGTGACAATGGACTTTACGTTCATGGCCAAGTTAACAACACCACCTGCCGTATGATTCTTGATACTGGAGCCAACGTAACCATCATTAGAACGGATTTGGCTCAAGAATTAAAAGAGAAGATCATCTGGACGCCGCCCTGCGTTAAACTCCAGACTGTGACCGGTGACGAAATCAAAATATATATGGAAAAATGAACTTGACTATCATATTTGGAAATGCCAGATACCATCATATGGCATATGTGACTGATATAAGAGATCCTCTAATCCTTGGAATTGATTTCCTGAGGAAGTTTAATTTTAAATTGGACTTCAAGAATAATGAACTGAATTCAAGTTCGGAAGACATAGCTGTGTTCAACACTGAAAATCCAGACATTCAACCAATTTGTCAGATAACACACCAGTCTGAAATCTCCATCCCTCCCCACACAGAGACAATAGTTTTCGGGACATCTCCCAAATAGCAACACTTCCGCTATGGACTGTTTGAATACCCGAATACAGACAATAGCCCAAGAGGAGTTCTGGTGGCTTCATCTCTGGTTGATTTCTTAAAGAGCACTATTCCAGTGAGACTCGCAAACATCAGCGATAAGGTTAGGACAGTTAAGAAGGATGAGGTGTTAGCAACCTGTACTCCTGTTACATGCATCAACCGGCCCATGCAATCAACCGAATCCAAGTCTTCTGAGTTGTTAATAACGGAATTATTCAAGAATGCAGAATTAGGACATGAACAGAGATGTGCTGCGGAGAAGCTACTACATGAATTTAAAGACTTTTTTCTCGAACTCGAACACCGGAAGACGTCGGGAGAACGAATATCACCCAGCACAGAATCGACACAGGAAATCATCCTCCAATCAAACAACATCCAAGAAGATTTCCATTTGCTAAATAGGAAAAGGTGGTTGAGCTTCTAAATGAAATGCAGCGTAATGACGTCATCGAGCCATCAACGAGTCCTTGGGCCTCTCCCATAGTACTGGTGCGAAAGAAGGATGGTTCAACAAGATTTTGCGTTTGAATGACATCACGAATAAAGACAGTTACCCTCTTCCCAGAATTGATGACACATTAGACACACTTGCTGGCAATAAATGGTTCTCGACTTTGGATCGGAAGAGCGGTTACTGGCAAGTGGAATTGCATCCTGACGATCGTGAGAAGACTGCATTCACCACTGGACAAGGACTGTGGCAATTTAAAGTTATGCCATTTGGATTATGTAATGCACCTGCAACATTCGAGCACCTGATGGAAACAGTGCTAAAAGGACTTTCTTATAAAGCCTGTCTGGTGTATTTAGATGATATTATCATTGTGGGGCGCACCTTTGAAGATCATCTAAGTAACATCCGTATAGTGCTAGAAAAACTTTGGATGGCTAACCTGAAATTGTATCCTAGCAAGTGCAACTTGTTCTGTCGTGAAGTGAGTTATCTCGGCCATATCATCTCTGCTGAAGGTGTGAGAACTGATCCTGAGAAGATCTCTGCAGTCGAGAACGGGAGTCACCCTGAAAAGGTACACCAACTACGGAGTTTCCTGGGATTATGCACTTACTACAGGAAGTTCGTCAAGGGTTTCTCAAATATTGCCAGACCCCTCCACAAGCTGATGGAAGCCAAACAGAAGTTCCTGTGGACAGCTGAATGTAAAAAAACGTTCAAGAGACTTAAAGAGGCCTTAACATCATCGCCTATCTTGACGTACTCACAGCCGACAAACATTTCATACTTGATACAGATGCCAGCCATGAAAGTGTCGGTGCTGTTCTGTCACAAGAAATTGAGGTTCAGGAACGTGTCATTGCCTACTAGAGTAAATGCTTGTCTAAGCCTGAGCGAAATTACTGTACCACCAGGAAAGAGCTGCTCGCTATCGTAAAAGCCATAGAACATTTCCATCATTACCTCTATGGAAGAAGATTTCTGCTCCGGGCTGGCCACGCATCTTTAACGTGGTTGCTTCAGTTCAAGAACCCGGAAGGCCAGATTGCCAGGTGGATACAACGCCTCCAGGAATATGACTTCGAGACACATCATCGTAAAGGGACTCTACATGGTAATGCAGATTCCTTGTCAAGGAAGCCCTGCTCGGAAAGCTGCAAGTACAGCTCTAGAGCCGAACAGAAATACCAGCCGATAAATCCGGTTGCCTGCCAAGCTACAGTCTCAACATCATCGATATTGGATCAGGGGAAAGACCAGGAACTTAGACAAGCCCAGTTGGAAGATTCCGACATAAAACCAATATTGCAATTGAAGGAGACGACCAGCAAGAGACCTACATGTCAGGACGTTTCCAGATTTAGCCCCATTACGAAATGTTATGTGGCTCTCTGTGTCCTCTTCATATCAGAAACGGCGTACTATACAGAAAATGGGAATCTGATGATGGAAAAAGCTTCAGATGGCAGATTGTATTGCCATGATCGAAGATTCCAAACGTTCTAGAGCAGCTGCATAGTAGCCTTACCGGAGGCCATTTTGGGGTGATGAAGACTCTACAGAAAATTCGAGAACGCTTTTACTGGTACAAGGCAAGGGAGGACGTGGAAAAATGGTGTAAATCCTGTGACGCTTGTGCAGCACGCAAAGGCCCAAAGAAACGAAGCCGAGGAAGACTACAACGATATAACGTGGGAGCACCATTTGAACGGATTGCACTCGACATCTTGGGTCCTTTGCTACGGACCTCCAGTGGAAATAAGTACATCCTCGTCGTGCTGGTCTATTTCACCAACTGACCTGAGGCATATCCCATTCCCGATTAAGAGGCATGCACAGTTGCTGAGATCGTAGTGCAGCAATGGGTGTCAAGATACGGCACGCCCCTACAACTTCGTACCAACCATGGTACAAACTTTACATCTGCTGTTTTCAAAGGACTGTGTCAATTACTCGGCATAGACAAAAACCAGACAACTCCCTTACATCTCCAGTCGGACGGCATGGTCGAGAGGTTTAACCGTACCATCCTGAATAACCTGTCTCTTCTATAGTATCAAGGAACCAGCAAGATTGGGACTTGAAGTTGCCATTGTTCCTGCTGGCTTATCGAAGTGCTGTCCATGAGACCACCGGCTATACTCCAGCTCAGATGCTGTTTGGACGCGAACTTCGTCTCCCACGAGAGGCGCCTTCATCGCCTGAGGAGTACATCCAAGATCTCCAGGCACGATTTGAAGACGTACACGACTTTGCTCGGGAGCGGATTCATTTGGCAACGGAGAAAATGAAGACAAGGTACGATTTAATCCCTTAACGCGAGTTGCACTCGCTAGGAGGATGCAAAATTTAAGATCAAGCTGCAAAAATTCATCCCGGAAATTTTTTAGCAAAAATTTACGTTTATAACATAGCAGAGAACCGGGTTTTTTTAAACTAAAAACTTAAAATTTCTTTTTGTTTAATTTAGTTCATGAATTCCGGTGGCAGTATAATTTAAATGATCCGAATTGTCTTGCGCCGCAAAGGGCTAAAGGCTACACAACATGAGTTCCAGGAAGGAGACAAGGTCTGGTTGTGGAATCCTGTTCGACGCAAAGGACTCTCTCCCAAGTTACAGTGCCACTGGGTACACAGTCTTAAAAACAGTCCGTACACAGTCTTAAAAAGGCTGAATGATTTAGTTGTACGGATTTCTAAAACACCTTCATCAAAACCGAAGGTGGTGCACTATGATAAGCTAGCCAAGTACCACACTTAACGGTAATATTAAAATTTAAAATGTAAATACTTGTAAAATTTGCTCATGCGTAATGTAAATATTTGTATATAAATATTTGTACATATTTGTAAATTTTGTAAACGTTTCTCACTTGATTTTGCAATCTATATTTCTATTTTGTCGTTATATGCAACTTAGTTTTTGTATTTTAGATTGCGTAATTTTTTTCAGTTTCGCCTCTTGACCAATGGTTGCACTGCCTGGGAACGTGCAGTCCTTGGGAGGGGGCAGTGTTACGGAATTGTAAATAATTATATTTATTTTTGTATAAATTCTTTCAAAGAGGCTTAGTAAGTTGATAAAATGGTAATTTTGTGCATTTCTCGTTTGTTTTAGCGTTAAAATAGCCTAATTTACCTTTAAAAACGCATTAAAAAGCTCCAATAAGGCAGGAAATGGATTTGGCGCCAAATTTGGCGATCTTTTTTTCCTTTTTGGTAATTTTTTTTGGCGATCTTGGCGAGAAAATCCTTATTATGGATATACCAAATATGGAAGGTGAAATCTTATAGGTTGACCACTTTCTGGATTTTTCTCGAAAAATCTGGGTTCGATAGAGAAGTATAAAAGGAGCGTTTTTTCGCCAAGGCAGTTCAGTCTGAGATCAGAGTCAGTCAGTTTCGCTAATGCTTGCATTGCAATTGAAGGAGTTCTAAGCCACTTTGAATGAGTCTTGCTTTATGTGCTATTGTTATACAGTTTGTACTGTGGTTTTGCTGTTGACAGCTGTTAATTAAGCTGTGTTTATTGGTGGAATTGAAGCTGATACTTGGTTTGCAGACCTGTATTTTTCTGGAACTTTCTGTGAACAAATTACTGAATTTTTGCAATGGTTCCTCTCATTCTTGGACAACTTACGAACCCCCAAGTTCGCAACAATACAATATAATATGAGATATAGCCTGCAAGTTCTTTTTTAAAATTCCAGAATAGCAGGCCATCTATTGGCTGATATGCACTCAAACTGAATCCGCATTATGTCTCATAATGGCTTTCATATCAAGTTTTTTTTTTTATTATTATTATTATACGCAATAGAATCTAAGATATACCCTTTGCTAAATTGCAGAAATCATTGTATAGCAGCTCCATCTGTTGAGCAATCGGTACCAAATGTTGACAGGTACATTATATGTCAAGGTGCATCTACATATAAATTTATATGCAATTCGGTGTAGTTGTTGCTAACGTATAACATTCCGAAAATTGCAGAAATCGCAATACAGCTGCTCCATCTATTGAGCAATTCGCACCAAAAATTGATAGGCACTAATTTATGTCATGATGCAACTGCATGTAAATCACATGTAATTGTGAGCAGTAGTGCCTATGATACATTTGAAACACATTTTTAGTCACACACAGACAGATGGATATTTTTTTAAAATGATTAAATCATGCTCAAGACATCAAGATAGAGAGCAGATCTATGGAAAATAGGAAGTTAAAAATAATTTATACGAATCCAGTATTCTTCTCTTTTCAATGAATACAAAGAAGGGTAGAATTAGTAACTTGTGGCCAACACAAAACATTGTTCTATATCATTCTATATCATTCAACATCAACAGCGCCGTTTACGGTTTAACATGAACAAACATACATTTATTTATTTCTAGGTTTTCTTAAGAAATATTTTACTTATGCAGTTTGGTACAATTTTAAGCAACAAATGCTAGGATGTAGCCTTACGGAAACATGCGGAAGGTGGGTGTGAGCATTGCTATTTGTCGGCAGCTATATATCCAAATTAAGTGATTTTTTTCCCCCCCATAATGTCGATTTTCCATATCAAATGTTGTGTATTAATGCCCTATATTAGTAAAGGTATAGTTTTGTACCGTAGCTAAAGCTAGTATTGGATTCGGTCAAAAATTTCGACATTGTGTTTTCACTTGATTTGCAAGTTTTAAAAGTTCTCTTGAGTTAAAAAAAAGGGGGGGGGGTTGGAAATTTCTCAGTGTGTATACGTGTGTGTGTGTATTCGTGTGTGAGAGAAATCTTATTACTATCATATCTCCAAAACAGATAAAAGATAGAAAGACTAAACTTCTTATTAAGATAAGTCCGGAGAATAGATGATTTTGAAAACATTTCGTGAAAACAGGCATGTGCCGGATCGTCAAAAATGTGATCCGCGGATACGGATACGGAGACAGATACGGATCTTTGAAATTAAGTACATATATGGCAATTTTTGCTTCCAACACTCGATTACCTTAGGTAATAGAAGTAATGTATTCGGTGAAAATTTTCGATAACGATTTTTCGCTTGATTTGCATGTTTTAAAGTCTCTAAGTGTAGGAAATTGGTCATTGTGTACGTATGTGTGTGTCGGAGAATGAAGGGGGGGGGGGGGCTCTGTTGAATCTTCTGACGACGACTGATGAATCTTCTGAATCTAACGATAGAATGACCAAACTTCATATTTAAGACTTTTGTTGAAAATTAAACATAACCTGAAGTAGGGCAAGGAAAACTGAAAAAAGACAAATCCGCATCTTACAAACGGCTCTAATATATATATTTTCTCAATTTCGCTATATAAAGCCCTTTTATGGATGCCTTTTCGTATGTATTAGTCGATATCACCAGGAAAATTGATAGGAATTCTGAATAAATAAGTCAATTTTAGGTCTCACCTATTGGTTTCTAATAAAAACGGCTTTACAGATTTTCTTCAAATTCGCCACATTAACTCCTTTTTTAGACATTCTTAATTGTTGGTTTCCGGTGAACAGATGAGTTTCCTAATTTTAGGTGAAAATCGGAAATGGGTTCGAAAGTCAGTATTAAAAAAAATGGCTCTAATGATTTCCTTTAAATTTGTTACACAAAACCACTTTTTAGATATGCTTTCGCATGTATTATGTGGTTACTACAGTATGATTGATGGTGTTTTGATTAGATAGGTCAGCTTTGATCTCGGAGTTGAGTGTTTCATGAAAATAGCTCCACAGATTTTCTTTAAACTCGCTATATAGACATTTTAATATGTTTTAATGATATATGTATTAATTTGCTATTACAGGAAAATTGTTAGACGTTTGATTGATTAACTTAATTTTATGTCTTCTGACAACACTATCTCCAAAAATATTTTACAATATGTATACGCCTTATTGTGCATTTCCTTTAATATAAATTTTCTAAATAAAACTCTTATTTCATATCCCATTCATTGTTTCGGGAAACATTTTTACTTTCTTCTAAATACATAAGATAAAAATACGGAATTTGTACCGAATTCCGGTTTTTGACGGGTTTGCACGGTTTAAAATGTTCCGAAGACGATTTAAATTTTGTTACAAAATTGTAAATAATTGTGTTTATATTTGTATAAATTCTTTCAAAGAGGCTTAGTAAGTTGATAAAGTGCTAATTTTGTCCATTTCTAGTCATTTTAGCGTTGAAATAGCCTTATTTCCCCTTAAAAACGCATTAAAAAACCCAATAAGGCAGGTAAAGGATTTGGCGCCAAATTTGGCGACTTTTTCCCATCTTGGCGATTTTTTTTGCGACCTTGGCGAGAAAATCCTTATAAGGGATATACCAAATATGGAAGCTGTAAGTTGATTGGTTGACCACTTTCTAGAGTTTTCTCGAAAAATCTGGGTTCCATGGAACAGTATATAAGAAGCGCTTTCTCGCCAAGGCAGTTAGTTCAGTTCAGTTTTCAGCCAGCTTCGCTAGTACTTGTATTGCTCTAAGCCTCTTTGAGAGGGACTTGCTTCAAGTGTTATTGCTATACAGTTTGTACTGTGGATTTGCTATTGACAGCTGTTGTTTAAGCTGTGGTTACTGCTTGAATTGAAGCTGATAATTGGTTTATTGACCTGTATTTTTCTGGAACTTTCTATGAATAAATTACTGAATTTTTGTAAGTTTAGCCTTTCATTCTCGGACAACTCACGAACCCCCAAGTACGCAACATTTCTGGTGTCAGAAGTGGGATTGTCTGTGAATGGTGATAACGAGAACTATGGAGCAAGAGATGAAGAAACTTCTAGAAAGCTTAGCTGCCCAGATGAATGAAATGAAAGAAGTACAAAGAGAGATGAAAGAAAGTATGGAAACCGGACAAAAAGAATTGAAAGACGGATTGACTGAAGAAATGAAGGAAATGAAAGACAGTTTGGGTGAAGAAATTAAATCTAATCAAGAAGAGATGAAGAAAGAACTATCATCAGTGAGAGACGACTTAGTAAACGTGAAAGAAGTGATAGAGTGTAAGTTATCAGACGTGGAAAACAGAATAGATGGAATAAAAGAACAAGTTATGAAAATAGAAGAGAGTTTTGAAGAGAAAGCTATGAAGATAGAGGAAAATGTTATGAAAGTAGAAAGGAATTTTGAAGAGAGATTTATGAAGATAGAAGCAGAGAATTTCGAGGAGAAAGTCATGAAGAAAGTAGAGGAACATCTTGAGAGAAAAGTAGACGAGAAGTTGATCTCCTTGCCCCAGGAAACTGAAAAGAAAGAGAGAAGAATCCAGAATCAGGAATTTATTAAGTTGTCTACCTACGACGGCAGTTCCTCCTGGCATGTATATAGGACGCAGTTTTCCATCGTAGCTGAAGCTAACGGCTGGGCCTCTACCGCCAAGTCAGTCCACTTAGCAGCAGCATTACGGGGAGATGCAGCCGAGATACTGAGAAATGTTTCTAAAGAAGAAAGGAACGACTTCGAGGCCCTGACTAGAGCACTGGAGCTACGGTTCGGAGAGAAGTGTTCTAAGGACTATAGTCGCCTCCAGCTAAAATCCCGTTACCAGAAAACAGGCAAAAGTTTGCAAGAGTTGGCAGCGGACATTCAGAGACTGTCTCACCTAGCATTCTCAGACTGTCATGCTGACACTCGAAACGACTTAGCTCTTCAGTACTTTATCGATGCTGTGCGGGATCCAGAAATTCAAAAAGCGCTGAGACTCTCCAACATCAGAGATGTAGAATCAGCTTTAGGCTATGCACTTAGGATAGAGGCAGCCCAACAAGCCTCCCGTAAAGACCGCCATACCATAAGAACAGTCTCATTAAATGATGCGCCTGCTGATGAAAATGAAATGAAGAGAAGTCTCGCAGAGATCTTGAAGAGATTGCGCAACCTGGAAAATAATAAGGAAATAAAGGATCGGAAGATAAAGTGCTGGGGCTGTGGAGGGGATGGTCATGTAAAGAGGAACTGCCTGTACGACCAACTAAAGGAAATCACCCGGCTTCACCATCACTGCAGGGAAACTAGGAGAAGGCCATCTCGCGGGGCGGAGGTGGCCTGAAATTAAAGAGCCCCAATTTACCGTATTTCATGTTTCATCGATGAGTGGCGGCGATAATGGACTTTACGTCTATGGCCAAGTTAACAACACCACCTGCCTGAACAGGGGCGCAGCCCCGGCTCACCGCTCGAAGAGCGGTGTTGAGCTATACATGGACCGAAGTCCAAGTAGGGCTGTCCCGAGATTTATATCCCCTTGAACGAAGGAGGGGCATCAGGGCAGTTCCACCCCGCCGGACGTTTATTTAGAAGCAAAAGTCTGGTATTACAAGTGTCACCGCCAGGCATTATGCCTTCACGCGACAGTGGGCGGTGAGAAAATACATAGGTCTTTACATTTTACTTGTTGATCCGCATGTCGGGCCCAGCCGACCCCACGCGACAAATGGCATGTGGACTTGCTTTGGTGTCACAGCTGAAAGTTTTATTTTGATCTTAAGATCTGGTCACAGTTTGTGAGAGGATGAGCTTTCCACACATTGAGCACAGGGTTCAAATTCAGTGAGCACGGGGTAGAGAAAAGTATAAACTTGGGGAAAAAAAAATTTAATTGACTTAAACTTAAACATTATTTTACTTAGTCTGTGCTATCAGTGATATCTATTAAAAGGGAGAAGATTTTATTGAGTTTGTGAATTAATGGCTTTCGCGTTATGATATTAAGGAGCCAGTTATTAGGTCGGGGGGAGGGGTTTCTTAGATGATAATTTACAGTAAGGGGGCAGAAAAATTAATAATGGTCAGGAGTTCCCGCCTCTCCGCAGGGACACAGGGACGAGCGACGGCAATGAAATCTTTTCAGATAGGAGGGGAAGGGACCGTGGCCACTTAGGAAGGCAGTTATGGGGGGGGGGGTGAGAGTCCAGGAATTTGTGCTAACTGCTGGTATTAATTGGTAGGTGTGACGTCCTTTGTCTGAGGAGGACCAATGGTCCTGCCAGCGTTGTTGAATTAAAGATTTTATTTTGTTTTTGACATAGGAGGGGGGAGCGGGGGGGCAGTAATTTCTTCTGATTCCGTGGCTGCTTTTGCCATGGAATCTGCGATTTCATTGCCTAGCACGCCCCTATGGGCAGAAACGTGTGCCAGGGAGCAGTTACTGTTTAGGTTACTTAGCTATTCTTTAATTGCAATTACTTGAGGGTGTCTGCTCCTGTGGCGGGCGATGGCTTGCAGACCCGAGAGACTATCACTGAAGATACTTATGTCCGGGAAAGTGACTGTGGTAATCCAGTCAATGCCTTTTTGGATGGCTAGGAGTTCAGCCTGAAACACTGTGTTATAGTTCTCCAGTCTGCCAGCCCACCGATGGATCACCGAACCCGATTCAAGCACGCAGAATGCTGCTGCTACTCCTGATTCCGTCTTTGATCCGTCAGTGTAGATCGCCACAGGCACCAACGGCGAGAAGCTGTTTTTGTTGCAATCAGTGATTTGCGGGGCAACATCCTTGCCTGGATGGAGAGACCAGCTGCAGGTCAGGTGTTGTAATGATGTGTTGGGGAAAATTGTGGAACTAAGTTCCTGGTCTTTTAGCTGGAGGATTTTCGATTTTATATGTGTTTCGGCGACCTGCAGGTGGGCGTGGGGAATTCCAGTGATTACGGTGATGGCATCAGTCGATATCGTTTTAAAACCCCTTGCTATCTGAAGCAGGAAGGGTCGTTGTACCGAGTTTAGCTGGGTTATCGCATCACTCCTCAAATGACCACCCCAAATGGAGGCACCGTAAGTGATTATCTTTTCAATTATAGCATGATACCAGGATTTGAGGAAAGATGTGGATATTCCCCATCTTTTGCCTACCATTTTGGTTGAGTTGTGGTAAATTTTTAAAGTTTTCAGTTTGAGGTCCTTAATATGGGGCAGCCAGTTGAGGTGCCTGTCAAAGGTTACATCCAGGATTTTAAGATTGTCAACATGGTGTACGCTGATGCCACCAATCCGCATCTTGGGATATCTTCTTCTGCTGAGGGCTTTTGGGAATGCTAGTGTTAGGGCTTTGGTTTTGGAGGGGGAGAGTTTCAGGTTGAGGTCTACCAAGATATTGTTAAATAGAGATAAGGCTTCCTGAGCCTGGTCTTCCAAATTTTTCCTTATGCGGCCAGAGAGAACAAGGGAGAAGTCATCCGCGTAAGCAAATACCTCAAAACCCGCTGAGCTCATTCGAAGAAGAATGGTGTTGGCGATGATGGTCCACAGAATGGGACCGAGACAAGAGCCCTGCGGGCAGCCTTTTGTCTGAGGTAGTTCGGAAATTCCGTCACCCCAATTGACGATGACTTTCCTTTTGGAGAGGTAGGAGCAGATGACCCCCTCAGTTCCCCGGGCAGCCAAGGTCCTGGAGGGCGCGTAGGATGTGTGGCTACTCTAAGTTGTCGAAAGCTCCCTGAATGTCGAGAGAAACGATCGTGGTGTATTTCTGGGCGTTGCAGCTGAGGGCGCAGGAACTTCTAATAGCTTGCATCGCTTGTTCGCTGGATCTGCCCTCTCTGAACCCGAATTGGTGTGGGTGCAGCAGATTGTTAGATTCTAAAAAGAAATTTAGCCGAATGACCGTAAGTTTTTCCAGAAGTTTCCCTAATGTAGGAAGGAGGCAGATCGGTCTGTATGAGGAGGGTTCAGAGGGAAGTTTCCCTTGCTTCAGAAAGTACACCACTTCGCCTCTTCGAAGTGTTTCTGGGAAGTATTTCAGATTTAGACAGTGATTGGCCCATTGATGTAGAATATGTGGTAGAGTTTGATGGACGTTACGGAGGATTTTAAAGTCAATGTGATCAGGGCCGGGAGCTTTCTTAATGTTAAAACTATAAAGAGCAGCTTTGACCTCGGCTTCCGTGAAAAGGACTCCGAGGGAGCCGAGAAGATGAGTTCTTGAGAGTGTGGTAAGTGTGATTCTGGGAAAAGGATGCTAGTTAGATGCTCCAGGTTATTACGTTTGGAAGAGAGCGCCGGGGGACGCTCCAGTTTCAGTTCAGTTGGTGTAAAGTACTTGTTATTGTAAAATTTTTGCGCTGTTCCGAAAAGATGTGTTTGTGTTGAGCAAAACTTCTTCCATGCGTTACGCTTGGTTGTGTTGATGTGTTTTTTAAAGAGAGCCGAGTGTAGTTTTATTGTTTGTTTATGCTGTGTATGAAGAGAGGGTTCGATGAATTTTAGTTGTCTTTTCAGGGCAGTGAGTCTGTTACGCATGGAGCGAAGTTGGGGAGTCCAAAAGGTGTAAGCGAACTGCCGTCCCGACTTTTTGAGTCTGAATGCCGAAGCCGCAGCTGTGTGTATGGTCGTTATGAAGTGTTTTGTGAAGGATTCGAGATGTTCCTTGTTGGAGATGGTTGCTAATTGTGCTGTTAGATTCTCGGATTCTCCGAGTAAAAGGCTATTGAATTTCTTGAAGTTTCCACTCTTGGTGCCAAAGCGTTTGGAGTGGGAGATAGTGGGTGTTGTGTTTAATGTGAAGGTGATATAATTATGATCTGTGTTATTGAAGGCATCCAGGACTGACCAGTCATTAATCCTAGCGAACGCCTTAGGGTTGCAGAGAGTGAAGTCTGGCCAGCCCCGGGCGTCGTGCTTTTGAAAGGTTGGTGTAGAGTTGTCTATGTTTGCGAGGCAGATATTATTCGAAGCTATGAATTCTATAAGTTCGCGACCCCTGCGGTCCTCACTAGGCGCACACCACAATGGGGAATTCGCATTGAGGTCGCAACAACATATGAAGAGTTTTTTCTGGGTAATGAGGTGCTGCCACTCCTCTAAGCAAGTCTCAAAGTCTGCGGACGGGGCTGCATAGGCGCTACCAATGAGCAGTTCACCCTCCTTTGTGGAGAGTGTAACGAAGACACAATTATCCCCTGTGAAAACGTGAGTGTAGTTAAGAGAAGTGTTAGAGATGATAATGTGTGCTGAGTTGTTTTTGGAACTGAAACGTGACCAGGCTGTGGGGAAGCCGAACAGATCACCCCCAACGGCGCAGTAGGCATCCTGTAACAGCCTAATGTCTATGGAGGCTTCGTCCATGAAAGTTCGGGCCGTCAAGTTCGCGGCCATGCACCTGTTGAAGTTGATCTGCAGAACACCACCTGCCGGATGATTCTGGACACAGGAGCCAACGTGACCATCATTAGAACGGATTTGGCTCAAAAACTAAAAGGGAAGGTCATCTGGACGCCGCCCTGCATTAAACTCCAGACTGTGACCGGAGACGAAATCAAAATATATGGAAAAATGAACTTGACTATCACTTTTGGAAATGCCAGTTACCATCATATGGCATATGTGGCTGATATAAGAGATCCTCTAATCATTCGAATTGATTTCCTAAGAAAATTTAACTTCAAATTGGACTTCAAGAATAATGAACTGCATTATAGTTCGGAAGACATAGCTGTGTTCAATACTGAAAATCAAGACATTCAGCGAATTTGCCAGATAACAGCCAAGTCTGAAATTTCCATCCCCCCACACACAGAGACAATAGTTTCAGGAACACCACCTACAAAGCAATACTTCCGCTATGGACTGATTGAATACCCGAATACAGACAATAGCCCAAGAGGAGTTCTAGTAGCTTCATCTCTAGTTGATCTCTCAAAGAGTACTATTCCTGTGAGAGTCGCAAACATCAGCGATAAGGTCCGAACAGTGAAGAAGGATGAGATGTTAGCAGCCTGCACTCCTGTTACATGCATCAACCGTCCCGCGCAATCAACCGCATCCAAGTCTTCAGAACAATTAATAACGGAATTACTAAAGAATGCAGAGTTAGGAAAGGAACAGAGATGTGCTGCGGAGAAGCTACTCCAAGAATTTAAAGAACTTTTTTCTCGAACACCTGAAGACGTCGGGAGAACAAACATCACCCAGCACAGAATTGATACAGGAAATCATCCTCCAATCAAACAACATCCAAGAAGACTTCCATTTGCTAAACAGGAAGAGGTCACTGAACTTCTGTGCTGTGTCTGTGCTGTTCTGTCACAAGAAATTGAGGGTCAAGAACATGTCATTGCCTATTGGAGTAAATGCCTGTCTAAACCAGAGCGAAATTACTGTACCACCAGGAAAGAGCTACTCGCCATCATAAAAGCCATAGAACATTTCCATCATTACCTCTATGGCAGAAGATTCCTGCTGCGGACTGACCATGCATCTTTGACGTGGTTGCTCCAGTTCAAGAATCCGGAAGGACAGATTGCCAGGGGGATACAACGCCTCCAGGAATATGACTTCGAGATACGTCATCGTAAAGGGACTCTACATGGTAATGCAGATGCCTTGTCACGGAAGCCCTGCTCGGAAAGCTGCAAGTACTGCTCTAGAGCCTAACAGAAATACCTGCCGATAAATCCAGTTGCCTGCCAACTTACTGTCTCAACACCATCAGAACAAGATACCGATCCATGGAGTGACAAAGAACTTAGACAAGCCCAGTTGGAAGATCCTGACATAAAGCCAATATTACAGCTGAAGGAGACGACCAGCAACAGACCTACCTGGCAGGACATTTCCAGATTTAGTCCCATTGCGAAAAGCTATTGGGCACTTTGGGACTCTCTTCATATCAGAAATGGCGTATTATACAGAAAGTGGGAATCTGATGATGGGAAAAGCTTCAGATGGCAGACTGTATTACCAAGATCAAAAATTCCAGATGTTTTAGAACAACTGCATAGTAGCTCTACCGGAGGACATTTTGGGGTAATGAAGACTCTGCAGAAGGTTCGGGAACGCTTCTACTGGTGCAACGCAAGGGAGGATGTGGAGAAATGGTGTAAATCCTGTGATGCTTGTGCGGCACGTAAAGGCCCGCAGAAACGAAGTCGGGGAAGACTACAACCGTATAACGTGGGAGCACCATTTGAACGGATTGCAATCGACATCTTGGGTCCTTTGCCACGGACCTCCAGTGGAAATAAATACATCCTCATCGTGATGGACTATTTCACGAAGTGGCCTGAGGCATATCCCATTCCCAATCAAGAGGCATGCACAGTCGCAGAGGTCCTAGTACAGCAATGGGTGTCAAGGTACGGCACGCCCCTACAACTTCATACCGACCAAGGTAGGAACTTTACCTCTGATGTTTTCAAAGGACTGTGTCAACTACTAGGCATAGACAAAACCCAGACAACACCCTTACATCCCCAGTCGGACGGCATGGTCGAGAGGTTCAATCGCACCATCCTGAATAACCTCTCTCCTCTAGTATCAAGGAACCAGCAAGATTGGGACTTGAAGTTGCCATTGTTCCTGCTGGCTTATCGAAGTGCTGTCCATGAAACCACCGGCTATACTCCAGCTCAGATGGTCTTTGGACGTGAACTTCGTCTCCCTTGTGATCTCCTGTTTGGTTGTCCACCCGATGCGCCTTCATCGCCCGAGGAGTACATCCAAGATCTACAGGCACGATTTGAGGACGTACACAACTTTGCTCGGGAGCGGATTCACATTGCAACGGAGAAAATGAAGACAAGGTACGATCTAAAGGCTACGCAACATGAGTTCCAGGAAGGAGAGAAGGTCTGGTTGTGGAATCCTGTTCGACGCAAAGGACTCTCTCCCAAGTTACAGTGCAACTGGGACGGACCATACACAGTCTTAAAAAGGCTGAATGATGTAGTGGTGCGGATCACTAAAACACATTCATCAAAACCGAAGATGGTGCACTATAACAGGCAAGCCAAGTACCACAATTAACGGTAATATTAAAATTTAAAATGTAAATACTGGTAAAATTTGCGCATGCGTACTGTAAATATTTGTATATAAATACTTTACATATTTGTGAATTTTGTAAATATTTCTCACTTGATTTTTGTTTCTATTTTGTCGTTATATGCAACTTAGATTTTGTATTTGAGATTGTGTAAATTTGGTTAGTTTCGCCTCTTAGCCAAGGGTTGCACTGCCCGGAACGTGCAGTCCTTGGGAGGGGGGCAGTGTTACAAAATTGTAAATAATTGTGTTTATTTTTGTATAAATTCTTTCTCTAATTTTGTCCATTTCTAGTCATTTTAGCGTTGAAATAGCCTTATTTCCCCTTAAAAATGCATTAAAAAGCCCAATAAGACAGGTAATGGATTTGGCGCCAAATTTGGCGACTTTTTCCCATCTTGGCGATTTTTTTTGGCGAACTTGGCGAGAAAATCCTTATAAGGGATATACCAAATATGGAAGCTGTAAGTTGATTGGTTGACCACTTTCTAGAGTTTTCTCGAAAAATCTGGGTTCCATGGAACAGTATATATGAAGCGCTTTCTCGCCAAGGCAGTTAGTTCAGTTCAGTTTTCAGCCAGCTTCGCTAGTACTTGTATTGCTCTGAGCCTCTTTGAGAGAGACTTGCTTCAAGCGTTATTGCTATACAGTTTGTACTGTGGATTTGCTATTGACAGCTGTTGTTTAAGCTGTGGTTACTGCTTGAATTGAAGCTGATAATTGGTTTATTGACCTGTATTTTTTTGGAACTTTCTGTGGATAAATTACTGAATTTTTGTAAGTTTGGCCTTTCATTCTCGGACAACTCACGAACCCCCAAGTACGCAACAATATTTATACGCCTTATTGTGCATTTCCTTTAATATAAATTTCCTAAATAAAACTATTATTCCATATCCCATTCATTGTTTCGGGAAACATTTTTACTTTCTTCTAAATGCATAAGATAAAAACACGGAATTTGTACCGAATTCCGGTTTTTGACGGGTTTGCACGGTTTAAAATGTTCTGAAGACGATTTAAGCATTTTTAGAAAACGTCTATATATCTGTGTATGTAAGTTAATAAATTAAGTTTAATAAGTAAGTGTATTAGAACTGTATCTCGCAAAGAAAGAGATGTCTCGAAAATATATATTTAGTTGGATCACAATATAAATTTGTGCTTATTAGATTTTGGTGAATAGCGCCCTGCCGCTGACACTGCTTAACTGCCATGTCACAACTAGCGTAAAGGCTATATCTCATCTTCTATAGTATATGTTATGCATCTCATTTTATATTTAAGATGGGTATTATCAAAAACTATGCCGATTTAATTAGTGTTCATATCGGCTTATAAGGGGCGCTATTCTGCTGTAATTTCCCCTATTTACGGGAAGGCAATATCTTAACTTCTACAACGTATTAGCAAGTCGTATTGATATATAAAAAAGCTAAAATAAAAAGCTGCGCTGGATTAATTTGAGTGCATATTGGCTGATAAGTGGCGCAGTTATGCAGCCTTTTTCAAGTTTTATGTAATTTTTCGATCAATCATTACATTAGAATGATACAGAAGAATGTTTTGTGATAGTCACAATAAAAAAGTTTTTTTTTTTTTTTTTTTTTTTTTTTTGTCTTTCAATTACAACATAATAGTCTTCTTCTACTATTACTGCAGTACATATGAACAAACATATTAACTGTTATTGTTTGTATGCTGGTAACTTTAAAATTTAACACAATTCTGTTTTTCTTTAAAAAGAATAAATTAATAACTATATATGTATATATATTATTTATGATCTAATTATTTATAACAGTTTCTAATTTTCATAAAATTTCTACAAAAAAATACGTATTAGATCATAATAATAAAAAAAAAAAAAAACAGGATCTGGATACAGATATTTTTTCTCACTGATACGGATCCGGATCTTCTTTTTCTCACTGATATCCGCGGATACGGATACGGAGCTACGGCACATATCTAGTGAAAACTGAAAATGGGATTCTTAGTCCATATCTTCTCAAAAACTGCTCTAACAAAGTTGCTGTATAAATCCCCTTTTAGACTTTCTTTCACATGTGTTGGTTACTTTAGGAAAATTGATGTGTTTCCTAAATATCAGCTTTACGGATTTTCGTTAAACTTGCTATATAAATTTTATTTTATATCTTATAGATATTATATAGATTATTGAATAAAAAATCCGCCATATCTGGTAAGATATGTTACCAAGTTCCTTAATTTATCCCAGAGCATTTTTAGCCCCGCCTTCTTTCTATACCACTTTCATTATAATGAAAATGGTAGAGCCCTTTTGGTAAATCTTTTTTTTTTTTTTCTGGATCTTCTTTTTCTCACTGATATCCACGGATAAGGATGCGGAGCTACGGCACATATCTAGTGAAAACTTAAATGTGATTCTTAGTCCATATCTCCTCAACACGGAAGAAGATTCTATAGGAATTAAAACGAGATAGGGCAGCGAGCGCGGGAACCGAAGCTTTCTTTTCTGCATTAATTCAGTCGAGTGTAGGAAAGCGATTCGATCGCCACCTGGTGTAGTATCTTTGAAACTTATCGGAAGAAAGGGAAGGCCCGCCCATTCGGCTTCAGTCATCATCCGATTTCCAAGAACGACCAACGAACGAACAGCCAGAAATGTAAAAACACGCTGATTGGTGAATTTTCAAGATCTGGTCGCCCTCTATCTGTAAGATGAAAATTATTACCTTTCCGAAGCATTCGTAATACATCCTACTGTATTAATCCGTGCTCCTCAAAAACGGCTCTAACAAAGTTGTTGTACAAATCCCCTTTTAGACTTTCTTTCACATGTGTTGGTTACTTTAGGAAAATTGATGTGTCTCCTAAAAACCAGCTTTACGGATTTTCGTTAAACTTGCTATATAAATTTTATTTAATATCTTATAGATACAGGGGCGTTTGCGTCCCCGGAAATTGCTACCAGATTTTTTTAATAGTGATATTGTTGGTAGTTTCCTAGTAAAGTTTAGGAATTGAATGTAACCAAAATACAATTCATAATTACTGGTGGGAAATAAAATAAAAAACCCGGTACGCAAACAGCCCTGTAGATATTATATAGATTATTGAATAAAAAATCCGCCAGATCTGGTAAGACTGTTACCAATTTCCTTAATTTATCCCAGAGTATTTTCAGGCCCGCCTTCCTTCTATACCATTTTCATTTCATTATAATGAAAATGATAACCCTTTTGGTAAAACTTTTTTTTTTCTTTCTTTTTTTCTCCCCCCCAACTTTTTTTTATTTTATCGTCGCTATATGTTATAGAAAACTGTTCTATAAATTAAGTGGTGTGAAGTAAAGACGGGGCTAAAAGTTCTCCGGAATAAATTAAGGGACTTGACAACTCTACATAGCTGCCAAGTTTTTTAATTTATTCCGAAATGTTATTAGTTCCGCCCTTTTTCAAAACGTAATATTTTTAAAGTAATTTTCTTCATATTTAATCATAATTATATATTGAAGAAAACTTTTCTACAAATATTACGGTGTGAAAAATGGGCGGGGCTAACAACATTCCGGAATAAATTAAAAAACTTGGCAGCTATGACTCTAGTATATATCATGAGTCTGTTGTTGCTGCTACTGTTACAGTTGTTGTTATTATTGTTATTATTATTATTATTATTATCATCATTATTACCATTATTCATTTACAAGAAATTGCATTTATGAGTTTTTAATGTTATTTGTATCACCGGCGTTTATGTTGCAGTATTTTTCTAACTACATTTTGCTTACTGGGATATTTGTAATAGTTTTCAAATTTGAAGAATAATATATATAACAACAACAGCGATTTTCAAATTCTGGATGTGAAAATCTGGAACACAAGCAACCCTTTGTATAGTTTGCGTATTGCGAAACGAATAATGCTTCTTTAAAAATATGTCGAAAATTTTGTGAATATTGTGAGTTGAGCAATTAATAAAACTACGAAGGTGGAATTGCACCACACGAAAAAAAAATAGTTTTAAAGGAAAAAAAAAACTACTAATAATAATAATAATCTGCTGTTGAAGATGGTTTCATACATTGACAGATTGCTTGCGGGTATGGTAAAAATACGTTTTTTAATAAATTGCATGCAGGAAGCTTACTTTTACATTTTTTGCAGTTTATCTCTAGAGTGTGGGTCATGTAAAAGTACTTTATTTATTTATTATTATTATTATTTTGAAAAGCGAGCTCCGCCTTCACACATTGTTATAGGGTTGTTTTCCTATTTTGAAAGAAAGTTTTGCCTTTTAGTGTTGCTCGCTAGAAAACACCCACTAAATGTGTAAATTCGAGGAGAAATATATCCATCTGTTATTGGATTTAAAAAAAAGAGCGCCATTTTTAGGCATACCTCTAAAAAATACTTACCCCCCCCCCCCCCCCCCCCAAAAAAAAAAAAAAAAAAAAAAAAAAAAAGTATTCTAGTTTAACGCTTTATGTGTTGCCGGTATATATACACTAGTATTTTAGCATAGTTGCCAACATTTTATTTCATTCTGGAGCATTTTTCACCTGCCTTTATTTCGCATTACGTTATTTATAAAATAATTCTCTCAGGTATATAACTACGATGAAATAAGAAAAAAATACTCCTAAAAAAATAATTGTATGAAATGAAGGCGGGGCTAAAAATACTCCGGAATGAATTAAAATTTTGTCAACTCTGATTTTAAGCATCGATTACTGAGGATACAATTTAAATAATTTAATCACGATTATGCAAAATAATTGAATTAATAATAAAGCGTTTTATAGGAATGCCAAAAGGCGAGGCTTACTCTTCAAAATAGGAAAATTATCCCAGTGATAATGTGTTAATTTTGCGTGATATTCTGTAAGACATACTTGCTAATATCCTAATTAATATTCCATAGTATCGTTAGCCTCTGCCTTCTTTTTACACCAGTATTTTTTTAGAGGTTTTTTTTTTTTTTTTTTTTTTTTTATTTAATAGTAATTGCATTTGGAGAATATTACTTTACAGATTTACTGGTGTGAGAAAAAAGGGCGGGACTAGCAACACTACGGAATTTTAATAAGGATGTTGGCAAGTATGGTAAGATGACATTTATGTAAAAATGATAAAACTTAGTAGGAGGAGTTAAAGCTATAGAAATATAAATATATGACATTTTATATTACGAGAATTTGATTGTTAAGATATTGAAAAGTTAAGATATTTAATTAATAATAAAACATTTTATAGGAATGCCAAAAGGCGAGACTTACTCTTCAAAATAGGAAAATTATCCGAATGATAATGGTTTAATTTTGAATGATATTCTGTCAGATGACATTCGTGTATAAAAATGGTAAAACTTAGTGGAAGGAGTTAAGGCTAAAAAAATATATACTTGTCATCCATCTCATTAATAACCGTACAATTGTTACCGCCCCCTGAAAAAACGCCCGTTTTCTCACACCACTATATTTTTAGAGTTATTCTCTCTAAATATTGTTACGATTAAATAAGACTAAAATTGCTCTAAAAAATTATTGTTGTGATAAGAAAAGAGATGATAAATACGATAAAGACTATACAATAAGAAGAAAAAAAAATGTGATAGGCAGAGCACAGATCAGATGACAAACTAATATTATAATTATACGATCTTAGATCTCATTAAATTGTAGAAATTGATTTGCAATAGCTTGTATTCGGCTATAGTACATATTCTTAATGAAAACAAATGACTTCAATTGTAAAATATTACTTTTAAAATAATGAAGAAAAAAGTTTATCTAGTTTTTCAAATTAGTATTATCGAAAAAAAAAAAAATATTAGTACCATGGAATAGACATTTGCTATACGAGCAAAAATTAGCTAACGTATCATTTCTGTATGGAGAATTTTATGCTTTTTTCCGCATTTCATAAGCCTGAGAGAGATTTTTCAAACTGGAAATTATCTCTCATAAGTTGCAAAATATATGCAAAAAGAATTCTATTTGTAAATTTAGTCCTGAATTTTAAAATTGTTTTTAGATGTCAATTTATAAGTGTGGAGTTGGCATTAAATGTAAAAACTATAGCATTAAAGAGGTGATAAAATGGCAGTGCAGAATTTTAAAATGAAATTATAACTTTTAAGTAAGAAATTCTTTTACTTTCATTATTATTATTATTATTATCATTGAATTTATAATATTTTATCTATTACAAAAATTGAATGAACAATGACACAGAAAAAACAACCGAAGCTAACTACTATTTACTTTTTAAGAAATAAACCTGATTAAATACATGAAAGAAAATCTAGGACACCAGAATAGCTTTAAAGTTTTATTTTTATTATGAAAATCTGCATGCGCTTAACTTGCATAAATTTCTCGGGCGAGAGCCCAGTTTAATTGCGCTTGTGCGGGTGAATGGCCCAGTACAAGTGAAGTAACGAAGAATTTGTGCAAAGTTTTAATAGTTTGTGTGCTAGAGCTACATGTAGAAATTTCACCCTACAGTAAATATGTTCAGCCGAAGAGTATTGGATTAGACAGTAGTAGAAGGTCTTTTGTTCAGCTACAAGACCTTAGATCGCGCCCCTTACAAATGCTCCAGCTTTCTGTCCTCCTGATAAGAAGGTGTTACTCCAGGTCAAGCCAGCTTGCTCCTTCTACAAATGAGCATTCGTGGGGACTTGGTCTCAAGTGCTAAACAAGAAGGTCTCATAAATTGATGCGCAGCCGTGCTTCCCTCTATTCACGTTTAATTTAAACAGATATTTTTAGAGAATTTTTTTTCCCTTTCAAAATCTTTTTTAAAACCAAAAAAAGAAAAAATCTTAGAATCGGAGTTATTGTATTTTATTAAGTCAAGTTCTATCAAAAAGAAAAAAAAAAAAAAAAAAAAAAAACCCTCAGGGGGCAAGCGATGCCCCCACATGCACAGAAATTTTTTCCCAGTTAACCACTACTATTATCAATAATTCATATTAATTTAACAATCACAAGGTAAAAATAACTCTGCTTATGTACATTTATACGAAATTTTGTCCTATACTGCCATGTTAAAAATTTAGAAAAAATGAGATCACAGCGGCGCCACCTATTGAGCGATTGATTCCCAAATGTAATTAGCACCAGTTTATGTCGAGGACCAACTAAATACCAAGTTTGGTAAAATTTCGTTTAAAAAAAAAAAAAATACGATTTTTTTTTCTAAGGTTTTTTTTTTGTTAAAAGTAAAAAAAATCGATAACTTTGTTTTAAATTATCACAGATTTATAGTTCAACCATTTGTTTTAAAGGTGTTGACGAGGCCTTTCGAAAGATACCCATCTTGAAACTTTACACCCCAGGGGGGTACTTTCCCCCCCAGAGGGGGGAACCGATGCCCCCACATGCACACATTTTTTTCCCTAGTTAACTACTACTATTATCAATAATTCATATTAATTTTACAATCACAAGTTTAAAATAACTCTCATTATGCACATTTATACGAAATTTTGCCGTATACTGCCATGTTAAAAGATTGCATAAAATGCGATCACAGTGCCACCTGTTGAACAATTGATCCCCAAATCTAATCGGCACCAGTTTATGTCAAGGAGGAACTAAATACCAAGTTTGGTTAAATTTCATTCATTGGTTCGTGAGATGCAGCGTCCACGAAAAAGTGTTACAGATAGACAGACAGGCAGACAGACATTTTCTAAAAACTATTAATTCGTGTTCTGGACATCCCAAAGTATCGGCAGATGCCAATAGATGGCGATGCAGAGCGAGCACCTCACACCAAAAATAAATGTTAACTGCCTAGCGTCGTTAAATACTAAAATACTGCATCAAATAACCAAAACTACGAAATTCAGATGAAAATAAAAAATTACTACATTTTCCGCCACTAGCTAACAGCACTTGGCAGCGAAAAAATCAAGCGACTGTGCTCCTTCAAGGCAATCGATCGACTGGCTGTGATCTTAACACTCGCGACCGCATTAATTTGCACCCCTGGATTCGGAAAAATCGCCCCTTTCATTTGGTACCGTATTTCTAACAATAGGACTGATATATCTAATTTATTTTAGTGTTACACAAAACCGGTCTACAAAAACTCCAGATTTAAACTAATAGTCATTCGTCCTAAAAAAAATCTGGGAGTAGATGAATTCAGGACCAAAGTAATTATATAGCTTCCCAACGATCAACCTCTTAGCTAAATTCGAGAAAAAACATTGCTAACGAATTTACGTATGCATTTTCCCTTAAATCTTGTAAACTGAGGGTTTTTCCACAAATATACGTTACATCGCTATTGTTGCCATTTTTTAATTTAACGAGTGATTTAACAATTTCAGCTCTTTAAATTAAGTATTGTATTACATTTAGAGTCTGTTTCCATTTGTAGTCTTTGTTTGCATTTCTAGTATTTGTTTGCATTTAGGGTGTTTACATTTAAAGCCTTTGTTTACATTTACAGTCTCTTTACATTTGTAGTTTTTGTTTACATTTGTAGTTTTTGTTTACATTTGTAGTATTTGTTTACATTTGTAGTCTTTGTTTTCAATTAGAGTCTGTTTACATTTAAAGTCTTTGTTTACATTTGCAGTCTTTATTTAAATTTAAACTATTTGTTTATATTTGTAGTCTTTGTTTAAATTTCGAGTCTGTTTACATTTGTAGTCTGTTTACATTAAGAATCTTTGTTTACATTTGTAGTCTTTGTTTACATTTGTAGTCTGTTTCCATTTAGTGTCTTTGTTTCCATTTAAAGACTTTGTTTACATTTGTAGTCTTTGTTTACATTTAGAGTGTTTACATTTGAAGTCTTTGTTTACATTTGTAGTCTTTGTTTACATTTAGAGTATTTGTTTACATTTGTAGTCTTTGCTTATATTTAGAGTCTTTGTTTACATTTAGAGTCTTTCTTTACGTTTGTAGTCTTTGTTAACATGTGTAGTCTTTGTTTCCATTTAGAGACTTTGTTTATATTTGTAGACTTTGTTTACATTTGTAGTCTTTGTTCACATTTAGAGCCTTTTTTTCATTTGTAGTCTTTGTTTACATTTGTAGTCTTTGTTTACATTTAGAGTCTTTGTTTACATACAGAGCCTGTTTAAATTTGAACACTTTGTTTACATGTCTTTGTTTATAATTAGAGTCTTTATTACTTACAAACTTTGAATAAACACCATAAAATGCAATAAACTCGCAACAATTGTTTCGGGTCGAAAAAACCACGACCCTTCATCAGGCGAACAAAGTAAGCACGAGTGCTGCAATCAAAGCGGCAACGCACAAAATCGTTTAAAATGAAAAGAAAAAGTATATAAAGTAGAAACTAAATATAGCTACTGGTGTGAGTAGAATTGTACCAAAAAACAAGGAAATAAATAAATGGGTGAGATTAAACACATAACAATCAAAGGATAACCAAAATTAAACTAAAATCTAAGTTACGTGAGTAATTTCCAAGCATCAGAGAAGAAAGGAGTGGAAGAAATATCATTAACAAGATTTTTCGAATTTTTAAATATGTAAAATGCTTCATGAATATCCAAATGGGAGGAACAGACAGGAGATGAAATTATGTTAGTTTTGGAAAAATCAAAGCGATGACCTTGAGACCAGCAGTGGGAAGCAATAGAAGATTTGGTAATCTCTTCATTACGAACATTCCGACGGTGCTCATTTATTCTGTATTTCAAACGCCTCCTAGTTTGACCAATATAACCTAAGTTGTAGGACGAACACGGAATTGAATAAATTCCAGAACGGTTTTCGGTGGGAATGGGATCCTTAAGAGAAGATAATTTAATTTTATTGACGGGTTTGTAAATAACTTTGAAACCAAACGGTGAAAGAATTTTAGAGATTTTAAAAGAGAGTGAAGAATAAAAAGGTAAAACAACTGGGATGAGACTATGATCGTTTAATTTGGGAGCAGAACGTTTAGGATTCTTAAATTTATATAGAGCTTTATCGATGATAGATGGGTTATAGCCACGAGAGAGAGCTAGAGATTTTAAATAACTAATTTCTTTCGAAAGATTAGACGGATCAGAACAAATGTGTAAGGCACGGTAAACATAAGTGTAAAAAGCAGACATTTTTTGTTGAGGGGCGTGGTTAGAGAGAGCATGCGGCGGCAAAGAGACTGAGAATGGTTTTCTAAAAACAGAAGTTGAGAAACAATCCTTTTCTTTATTCACAAGAACGTCAAGGAAAGGCAAAGAGCAATCCTGTTCAACCTCAAAAGTGAATTGAATTTGAACAAAAAGTGAATTGAGGTTGAACAGGATTGCTCTTTGCCTTTCCTTGACGTTCTTGTGAATAAAGAAAAGGATTGTTTCTCAACTTCTGTTTTTAGAAAACCATTCTCAGTCTCTTTGCCGCCGCATGCTCTCTCTAACCACGCCCCTCAACAAAAAATGTCTGCTTTTTACACTTATGTTTACCGTGCCTTACACATTTGTTCTGATCCGTCTAATCTTTCGAAAGAAATTAGTTATTTAAAATCTCTAGCTCTCTCTCGTGGCTATAACCCATCTATCATCGATAAAGCTCTATATAAATTTAAGAATCCTAAACGTTCTGCTCCCAAATTAAACGATCATAGTCTCATCCCAGTTGTTTTACCTTTTTATTCTTCACTCTCTTTTAAAATCTCTAAAATTCTTTCACCGTTTGGTTTCAAAGTTATTTACAAACCCGTCAATAAAATTAAATTATCTTCTCTTAAGGATCCCATTCCCACCGAAAACCGTTCTGGAATTTATTCAATTCCGTGTTCGTCCTGCAACTTAGGTTATATTGGTCAAACTAGGAGGCGTTTGAAATACAGAATAAATGAGCACCGTCGGAATGTTCGTAATGAAGAGATTACCAAATCTTCTATTGCTTCCCACTGCTGGTCTCAAGGTCATCGCTTTGATTTTTCCAAAACTAACATAATTTCATCTCCTGTCTGTTCCTCCCATTTGGATATTCATGAAGCATTTTACATATTTAAAAATTCGAAAAATCTTGTTAATGATATTTCTTCCACTCCTTTCTTCTCTGATGCTTGGAAATTACTCACGTAACTTAGATTTTAGTTTAATTTTGGTTATCCTTTGATTGTTATGTGTTTAATCTCACCCATTTATTTATTTCCTTGTTTTTTGGTACAATTCTACTCACACCAGTAGCTATATTTAGTTTCTACTTTATATACTTTTTCTTTTCATTTTAAACGATTTTGTGCGTTGCCGCTTTGATTGCAGCACTCGTGCTTACTTTGTTCGCCTGATGAAGGGTCGTGGTTTTTTCGACCCGAAACAATTGTTGCGAGTTTATTGCATTTTATGGTGTTTATTCAAAGTTTGTAAGTAATAATTTTTACAACGCCAGTTTTGTGATGCTTCTTTATTAAATTAGAGTCTTTGTTTACATTTGGAATCTGTTTACATTTGTAGTCCTTGTTTACATTTGTATTCTTTGTTTACATTTAGACTGTTTGTTTACATTTTGAGTCTCTTTACATTTGTGCACTTTGTTTACATTTGTAGTCTTTGCTTACATTTGTAGTTTTTGTTTACATTTAGTGTCTGTTTACATTTGTAGTTTTTGTTTACATTTTTATTCTTTGTTTACATTAGCAGTCTTTGTTTACATTTGTAGTCTTTGTTTACATTTAGAGTCTGTTTACATTTGTAGTCTTTGTTTACATTTTTAGTCTTTGTTTTCATTTAGATTCTTTGTTTACATTGAGAGACTTTGTTTACATTTTGAGTCTGTTAATATTTGTGCTCTGTTAATATAGCCTTTGTTTACATTTGTATTCTATGTCTACATTTGTAGTCTGTTTACATTTAGATTCTTTGTTTATATATAGAGGCTTTGTTTACATTTGTAGTTTGTTCACATTTAGATTCTTTGTTTATATATAGAGGCTTTGTTTACATTTGCAGTCTGTTTACATTTAGAGTCTGTTTTCGTTTGTAGTTTTTGTTTACATTTAGAATCTTTCTTTACATTTGTAGTCTTTGTTTATTATATTTGTAGAATTTCTTTACATTTATAGTCTTTGTTTACATTTGTAGTCTTTGTTTACATTTAGAGAGTTAATTTACATGTAGAGTCTTTGTTTACATTTGTAGTCTTTGTTTACATTTGTAGCCTTTATTTACCATTAGAGTCCGTCTACATTTGTAGTCTTTGTTAACATTTAGAGTCTGTTTACATATGTAGTATTTGTTTACATTTTTTAACTTTGTTTACATTTACAATCCTTGTTTACATTTGTAGTCCTTGTTTACACCTGGAGTCCTTGTTTACACCTAGAGTTTTTGGTTACATTTAAAGTCTTCGTTTACATTTGTAGTACTTGTTTACGTTTAGAGTCTGTTTATATTTGTAGTCTTTGTTTACGTTTTTAGTCTTTGTTTACATTTAGAGTTCCATTTAGTGTCTTTGTTTACATTTGTAGTCTTTGTTTACATTTAGAGTGTTTGTTTACATTTAGAGCCTTTGCTTACATTTGTAGTCTTTGTATACATTTAGAGTCTTGGTTTACATTTGTAGTCTTTGTTTACATTTAAAGTCCTTGTTTACATTTAGAGTCTTAGTTTCCATTTAGAGTCTTTGTTTCCATTTATAGTCTTTGTTTAGATTCAGATCATGTTTAAATTTGTACTCTTTGTTTACATTTGTAGTCTTTGTTTACATTTAGAGTCTGTTTTTATTTGTAGTCTTTGTTTATATTTAGAGTCTTTTTTTACATTTGTATTCTTTGCTTATATTTAGAGTCTTTGTTTACATTTAGAGTCAGTTTACATTTGTAGTCTTTGTTTTCATTTGTAGACATTGTTTACATTTAGACTCTGTTTACTATGAGTATCTTTGTTTACATTTGTAGTCTTTGTTTACATTAATAATCTGTTTACATTTACAATCTTTGTTTAAATTTCTAGTCTTTGTTTACACTTGTTCTTCTTGTTTACATTTAGAGTCTGTTTTCATTTGTAGTCTTTGTTTACATTTAGAGTCTTTGTTAACATTTTTAGTCTTCGTTTACACCTAGAGACTTTGTTTACACCTAGTGTCTTTGTTTACAAGTAGCGTCTTCGTTTACATTTGTTCTCTTTGTTTACATTTAGAATCTTTGTTTACATTTGTAGTGTTTGTTTACGTTTGTTGTCTTTGTTTACATTTGTTGCATTCGTTTACATTTAGGGTCTGTTTCCATTTTGTATCTTTGCTTGCATTTAGAGTTTTGTTTACATTTGTAGACTTTGTTTACCTTTAGAGTCTTTGTTTACATTTATAGTCTTCGTTTACATTTAGACTCTTTATTTACATTTTGAGTCTCTTAACATTTGTGCTCATTGTTTACATTTGTAGTCTGTTTGAGTCAGTTTATATTTGTAGTCTTTGTTTTCATTTGTGCTCTATGTTTACATTTGTAGTCTTTGTTTACATTTGTAGTCTGTTTTTAGATTAAGTGTCTGTTTACGTTTGCAGTTTTTGTTTACTTTTAGAGTCTTTGTTTACATTTGTAGTCATTGTATACGTTTGTAGTCTTTGTTTACACTTGCAGTCTTTGTTTACATTTAAAGTCTGTTTATATTTGTATGCTTTCCTTACATTTAGAGGCTTTGTTTACATTTGTTACATTTAGAGTCTGGTTTCATTTGTAGGCTTTGTTTGCATTTAGAGTCTTTGTTTGCATTTGAATTCTTTGTTTACATTTGTAGTCTGTTTACACTTCGAGCCTTTGCTTACATTTGTATTCTTCGTTTACATTTAGGGTCTTTGTTTCCATTCAGAGTCTTTGTTTCCATTTGTAGACATTGTTTACATTTGTAGTTATTGTTTACATTTAGTGCCTTTTTTGCATTTGTTGTCTTTGTTTACATTTATAGCCTTTGTTTATATTTATAGTCTTTCTTTACATACAGATCCTGTTTAAATTTGAACTCTTTGTTTACATGTCTTTGTTTATAATTAGAGTATTTGTTTACCTTTTGAGTCTCTTTACATTTGTGCACCTTGTTTACATTTGTATTCTTTGTTTACATTTGTAATCTGTTTACATTTAGAGTCTGTGTACGTTTGTAGTTTTGTTTTCATTTGTAGTCTTTGTTTGCAATTAGAGTCAGTTTACATTTGTAGTCTTTCTTTTAATTTGTGCTCTTTGTTTACATTTGTAGTCTTCGTTTACGTTTGTAGTCTCTTTACCTTTAGAGTCTGTTTACATTTGTAGTTTTTGTTTACATTTAGAGTCTTTTTTTACATTTTTAGTCTTTGTTTACATTAGACTCAGTTTACATTTGTAATCTTTGTTCATATTTGTAGTCTTTGTTAACTTTTAGAGTCTTTCTTTACATTTGTAGTCTTTGCTTACATTTAGAGTCTTTGCTTACATTTGTAGCCTTTGTTTACATTTAGTGTCTGTTTACATTTGTAGTTTTTGTTTACATTTTTATTCTTTGTTTACATTAGTAGTCTTTGTTTACATTTGTAGTCTTTGTTTACATTTGTAGTCTTTGTTTACATTTAGAGTCTGTTTACATTTGTAGTCTTTGTTTACATTTTTAGTCTTTGTTTACATTTAGATTCTTTGTTTACATTTGTAGACTTTGTTTACATTTTGAGTCAGTTAATATTTGTTTTTTTGTTTATATTTGTATTCTATGTTTACATTTGTAGTCTGTTTGCAATTAGATTCTTTGTTTATATTAAGAGGCTTTGTTTACATTTGTAGTCTGTTTACATTTAGATTTTTTGTTTATATATAGAGGCTTTGTTTACATTTGTAGTCTCTTTACATTTAGAGTCTCTTTACGTTTGTAGTTTTTGTTTACATTTAGAATCTTTGTTTACATTTGTAGTCTTTGTTTATATTTGTAGAATTTCTTTACATTTATAGTCTTTGTTTACATATGTAGTATTTGTTTACATTTTTAAACTTTGTTTACATTTAGAGTCTTTGTTTACATTTGTAGTCCTTGTTTACCCTTGTTTACACCTAGAGTTTTTGGTTACATTTAGAGTCTTCGTTTACATTTGTAGTAATTGTTTACTTTTAGAGCCTTTGTTTACATTTGTAGTCTTTGTTTCCATTTACAGTCTGTTTACATTCAGATCATGTTTAAATTTGTACTCTTTGTTTACATTTGTAGTCTTTGTTTACATTTAGAGTCTTTTTTTACATTTGAATTCTTTGCTTATATTTAGAGTCTTCGTTTACATTTAGAGTCAGTTTACATTTGTAGTCTTTGTTTTCCTTTGTAGACATTGTTTACATTTAGAATCTATTTACATTTGTAGTCTTTGTTTACATTTAGACTGTTTACTATGAGAATCTTTGTTTACATTTAGAGTCTGTTTACATTTACAATCTTTGTTTAAATTTCTAGTCTTTGTTTACACTTGTTCTTCTTGTTTACATTTAGAGTCTGTTTTCATTTGTAGTCTTTGTTTACATTGTTTGGCTTTGCTTACATTTAGAGTTTTTGTTAACATTTTTAGTCTTTGTTTACACCTAGAGTCTTTGGTTACACCTAGAGACTTTGTTTACACCTAGTGTCTTTGTTTACAAGTAGCGTCTTCGTTTACATCTGTACTCTTTGTTTATATTTAGAATCTTTGATTACATTTGTAGTCTTTGTTTACGTTTCTTGTCTTTGTTTACATTTGTAGTCTTTTTTTACATTTGTTGTATTCGTTTACATTTAGGGTCTGTTTCCATTTTGTATCTTTGTTTACATTTAGAGTCTTTGTTTACAATTGTAGTCTTTGTTTCCATTTGTAGTCTTTGTTTACATTTGTAGTCTTCGTTTACATTTAGACTCTTTGTTTACATTTTGAGTCTCTTAACATTTGGGCTCATTGTTTACATTTGTAGTCTGTTTGAGTCAGTTTACATTTGTAGTCTTTGTTTTCATTTGTGCTCTATGTTTACATTTGTAGTCTTAATTTACATTTAGAGTCAGCTTACATTTGTATATGTTTACATTTGTAGTCTTTGTTTACTTGTAGAATCTTTGTTTACATTTGTAGTCATTGTATACATTTGTAGTCTTTGTTTACACTTGTAGTCTTTGTTTACATTTAAAGTCTGTTTATATTTGTAGGCTTTCCTTACTTTTAGAGTCTTTGTTTACATTTGTTACATTTAGAGTCAGGTTTTCATTTGTAGACATTGTTTACATTTAGAATCTATTTACATTTGTAGTCTTTGTTTACATTTAGACTCTATTTACTATAAGAATCTTTGTTTACATTTAGAGTCTGTTTACATTTACAATCTTTGTTTAAATTTCTAGTCTTTGTTTACACTTGTTCTTCTTGTTTACATTTAGAGTCTGTTTTCATTTGTAGTCTTTGTTTACATTTTTTGGCTTTGCTTACATTTAGAGTCTTTGTTTACACCTAGAGTCTTTGTTTACAACTAGATACTTTGTTTACACCTAGTGTCTTTGTTTACAAGTAGCGTCTTCATTTACATTTGTACTCTTTGTTTACATTTAGAATCTTTGTTTACATTTGTAGTCTTTGTTTACGTTTGTTGTCTTTGTTTACATTTGTAGTCTTTTTTTACATTTGTTGTATTCGTTTACATTTAGGGTCTGTTTCCATTTTGTATCTTTGTTTACATTTGTAGTCTTTGTTTACATTTGTAGTCTTTGTTTACATTTGTAGTCTTTGTTTACATTTGTAGTCTTTGTTTTCATTTGTGCTCTATGTTTACATTTGTAATCTTTGTTTACATTTGTAGTCTGTTTATATTTAGAGTCTTTGTTTACATTTCTAGTCTTTATTTACATTTAGAGTCAGCTTACATTTGTAGTCTATGTTTACATTTGTAGTCTTTGTTTACTTGTAGAGTCTTTGTTTACATTTGTAGTCATTGTATACATTTGTAGTCTTTGTTTACACTTGTAGTCTTTGTTTACATTTAAAGTCTGTTTATATTTGTAGACTTTCCTTACATTTAGAGTCTTTGTTTACATTTGTTACATTTAGAGTCTGGTTTTCATTTGTAGGCTTTGTTTACATTTAGAGTCTTTGTTTACATTTGTAGTCTTTGTTTACATTTTGAGTCTGTTAACATATGTTCTCTTTGTTTGCATTTGTATTCTTTGTTTACATTTGTAGTCTGTTTACACTTAGAGCCTTTCTTTACATTTGTATTCTTCGTTTACATTTAGAGTCTTTGTTTCCATTTAGCGTCTTTGTTTACATTTGTAGACATTGTTTACATTTGTAGTTATTGTTTTAATTTAGTGCCTTTTTTTCATTTGTTGTCTTTGTTTACATTTATAGCCTTTGTTTATATTCAGCGTCTTTCTTTACATACAGATCCTGTTTAAATTTGAACTCTTTGTTTACAGGTTTTTGTTTATAATTAGAGTCTTTGTTTACATTTAGAGTCTGCTTACATTTGAAGTCTTTGTTTACATTTGTATTGTTTGTTTACATTTAGACTATTTGTTTACATTTTGAGTCTCTTTACATTTGTGCACCTTGTTTACATTTGTAGTCTTTGTTTACATTTGTAGTCTGTTTACATTTAGAGTCTGTTTACGTTTGTAGTTTTGTTTTCATTTAGAGTTTTGTTTAAATTTGTAGTCTTTGTTTGCAATTAGAGTCAGTTTACATTTGTAGTCTGTTTTAATTTGTGCTCTTTGTTTAAATTTGTAGTCTTCGTTTACGTTTGTAGTCTGTTTATCTTTAGAGTCTGTTTACATTTGTAGTTTTTGTTTACATTTAGAGTCTTTGTTTACATTTGTAGTCTTTGTTTACATTAGAGTCAGTTTACATTTGTAGTCTTTGTTTACCCTAGACAGCACATCGCCTCCCCAGGATATCTTCAAGATGTCTTCTGGATGAAAAGACATCCCAGAAACGTCCTTAAGATGTACTGTGGATAAGTTAACCCTAACTGTGCTGTTAGGGACATTTGTAGTCTTTCTTTACATTTGTAGTCTTTGCTTACATTCAGAGTCTTTGCTTACATTTGTAGTCTTGGTTTACATTTTGTGTCTGTTTACATTTGTAATTTTTGTTTACATTTTTATTCTTTGTTCACATTAGTAGTCTTTGTTTACATTTGTAGTCTTTGTTTACATTTAGAGTCTGTTTACATTTGTAGTCTTTGTTTACATTTAGAGTCTGTTTACATTTGTAGTCTTTGTTTACATTTTTAGTCTTTGTTTACATTTAGATACATTGTTTACATTTAGATTCTTTGTTTACGTTTGTAGTCTTTGTTTACATTGAGAGACTTTGTTTACATTTTGAGTCTGTTAATATTTGTGCTTTTTGTTTACATTTGTATTCTATGTTTACATTTGTAGTCTGTTTACATTTAGATTCTTTGTTTATATATAGAGGCATTTTTTACATTTGTAGTCTGTTTACATTTAGATTCTTTGTTTATATATAGAGGCTTTGTAGACATTTGTAGTCTGTTTACATTTATAGTCTTTGTTTACATTTGTAGTCTTTATTTATATTTGTACAATTTCTTTACATTTATAGTCTTTGTTTACATTTGTAGTCTTTGTTTACATTTAGAGAGTTAATTTACATGTAGAGTCTTTGTTTACATTTGTTGTCTTTGTTTACATTTGTAGTCTTTGTTAACATTTACAGTGTAATAAATATTGCATTACAATAAATAGGAGCTCAATTAGAAGCTTTATTTAACTAAAATTGGAGCTTAAGCAGCAACATCGCGATAAAAGAGAATAAGATATGAATAATAAAGAGAATATGGAATATCAGCAATATATGAAAGTTGCCACTTGGTAATACATAATATCAGTGTTGCCACACACATAAATATACCACAATCACCCCTCCCCAAAACTAGTTCAGTCTGTTATATAATCCATCAAATAGGTTGGTTGGCGCCTCTGTCTTTTAAGACGTAAGGATGGACCATCAAGCAAATTATCCTCAGCATATTTTCTGGGACTCTCCAGGAGAAGTTCTGGATTGCTAGGTCTTGGTGAAGCACTATTCTGAGGAGATGCGGGTTCTAGAGACCTATCGACCAACTCAGAATTCTGGTGAAATGAGGAATGTGGGTGCAACTGATTGTCATCAACGTCTGTTTTATCTATAGTAGGTGGAAAGATTTCTCCTCTAGGAGCTAGGTGTCGTATAGAAACACTGGTTTCCCGTCCATCAGGTAATCTAACATGAGCATAATCTGGGTTTGCTTCAATGAGTTCGACTTCTTGAACGATAGGTTCATACTTATTATTTCGGACATGGTTTCTCATTAGTACGGGTCCAGGATAAGATAGCCAGGTAGGTAATGAGCTTCCGTTGTGGGATCTTCTAGGGTGGCTGAACATACGCTCATCCGGTGTAACATTGGTAGCAGTTTATAGGAGAGATCGGATTGAGTGTATGGCTGGTTGAATTACCTCTTCCCAACGTTCGATTTTCATTTTCTTAGAGTGTAATACCAATTGTATGGATTTCCATATTATTGCATTATATCTTTCTACCTGGCCATTACCCGAAGGATTGTACGCGGTAGTCCGGCTTGTTGCAATTCCAAGAGATGTTAGGAAGGATTTCAATTCTCTAGACGTAAATGAGGGTCCTCTGTCAGAGTGTATGTATGCGGAAATTCCAAAAATAGAAAAAACATTCTGTAAGTTAGTAATTATAGTAGCAGCTGACATATCAGAACAAGGAATAGCAAAAGGGAATCTCCAAAACTCATCCACGATAGTAAGAAGAAAACAATTTCTAGAAACTGAGGGTAAAGGGCCTTTGAAATCTAGGTTCAATCTTTCAAATGGAGCAGTTGCTTTAATTAATTTTCCTTCATTTTTACAGAAACGTGGCTTTACTTCATTACAGCAATAACACGAATTTATGACCCTTTTGATGTCGTCAAGAGAGAAAGGTAAGTTTTTAGACCTAACCCAATGGTACATTCGTGTAATTCCGGGATGACACAAGGCGTCATGCAGCTCCTTTAAATTCACTTGTGGGCTTATAGCTGCAGTTATTCTAGATAATGTATCGGCTGTTGCATTTATTTTCCCCGGACGGTATATTATGTCAAATTTGAAGCAAGCAAGTTCGAATCTCCATCTCATAATTTTTTTATTTTTAATCTTACTACTATGGCATTGATCGAACATGAATGCAACTGATCTTTGATCTGTAAAGACCTCAAAGTGACGGCCAATCAAGTAGTGCCTCCTGTTTCATAGAGACTCTACAATAGCATAGGCTTCTTTTTCAATAGAGGAGTGCCTTCGTTCAGATGCATTCAATGTTCTAGAGAAGAATGCTATAGGACGTTCAGCCTGACTTAGGGTGGCCCCGATGGCGAATTCTGACGCATCAGTCTCCACTCTAAACGGAATATTGTCTTCAATAGCAGCTAAGGAAGCATCAGCTATATCAGATTTTAGAGAATTAAATGCTTTAGCAGCATCTTTTGTAAGGGGAAAAGGGCCTTTCGTTAGCAAAGGCCGAATTCTTTCAGAGAAATTAGGGATCCAACGACAATAATGGGCAAACATCCCTAGGGTTCTCTGTAAGGAGGCAGTGTCTTTAGGGATAGGCATGTTCATTAGGGGTGCAAGTCTTTCAGGATCAGGTTTTATTATTTTGTTTGTAATAGAGTATCCTAATAATTTCACAGATTTAGTAGAAAATGAGTATTTATCTTTATTTAATGTCAAGTTATATTTCTTGGCAGCAGACATAAATTTCTCTAAGTTAAGGTCATGCTCGTCTTGATTTTTCCCACATATCGTTACATCATCAAGGTAAGGAAAAGTGCCTTCTAACTTTTCATTTGCAATTATTTTGTCTATGGTTCTCTGGAAACTAGCAACTCCATTTGTAACACCAAAGGGTACTCGAAGAAACTGATATAATTTACCATCAGCCTCAAAGGCCGTATAATGTTTTTCAGAATGCTTGATGGGTACTTGGTGGTAAGCGCTCTTAAGATCAATAGTGCTAAATACTTCATATTTGGATACGCGTGCAATCAGCTCTTCGATTTTGGGCAGAGGATAGGCATCAAGTATTGTAAATTTATTTATTGTCTGGGAATAATCTACAACCATTCTGGGTTTGCGGTGTTCTCCTCTCACTACAAATGTTTGAGCACGCCAAGGAGAGTCACTTGGCTCGATTACACCTTCTTTCAATAGTCTACTTATCTCTGCAGCTATAAATAGCTTGTCTTCTTCAGTTTGACGCCTTGATTTAGTAATGATAGGTTTGCAGTCTGGTGTTAAATTAGAAAAGAGTGAGACAGGAGGTACAAGGACCATCGCCAGAGAACATATTTTAAGTGGTGGTCTGTCCCCATTGAAATCAATCTCAACTGAAGAATGGTCTTTTAGTAAGTCGTGACCGATTAGTAAATCTGCACAAAGATTTTTCATGATCAAAACTTCAGCATTTCTATATAAATGGTTTTGTAATTTTACAGTTACTGTACAACAACCTGTAATGTCCGAACTCAGGGAGGAATTAGCCATTGTTATTCTGCCGAAGTATGGTTTAGTTTGAATTCGACACTTTTCCACAAAACGCTGATTTATGAAACTGAGAGAGCTGCCAGTATCAATCAAAGCATTTAGTTCAATACCATTAATCAGGTCTTTAGTTAGTGACTTTTGGAGACCATTAGGAACTGCAGATACCGATGCTAAGGGGTAGGTTGCTGCAGTCGAATTTGTAGTGTTGCGCAAAGATTTTGACTTGCATACTATTTGATAGTGCCCCTTTTTACCGCATCCACGGCATAGTGCCTCTTTAGCAGGGCAGACACTTCGTAAATGGCGATCATACCCGCAAAAGAAACATTTCCCAGATCGAACCTGAGTAACCGCTGCAGACTGAACTTCTTCAATGTGACTTATTGGCTCTTCAGTAGCCGCCACAGGTGTTGAATAAGTTATGCTTGAATATGAAGCAGAGTGATGTTCGGCTAGTTCTAGAGCTCTAGCCTGATCGTAAGCCTTTTCTAGAGTGATAATCGTATTTTCTAGAAGACGTTCCCGAATGCGTGAACTCTTTAAGCCCCGAATGAAGGCATCCCTAACATACTCGTTTCTGTACTGTTCGGCTGTAACGGCCTTGAAATCGCACTCCTTGCTCATTTGTTTTAGTATCTGCAGATATTCATCTACAGATTCGCTTGACTGTTGTGTTCTTGACGCCAAGCAGTATCTGGCAAAGATTTCGTTTCTCTTTGTAATGTACAAAGAATCCAGTATTTCGATAGCGTCGTCATACTTTTCACAGTCACTTATGTATTGAAAAACATTTGCGGAAACATAATTACATAACGCTTGTAGCTTATGATCCTCTGTAATATCAGTTACTAGAGATAAAGAGTTCGAAAAAGTTCTTTTCCAATGCTTCCACTTCGACTCAGCACCCGTACAAGTGGGTTCGACATCAAATCTTTCAGGTCTCAACCATAGATATAGTAATATATATAGATCTATCATCCCTATGTTAACGTGCAAAGTTTTTTGATGCCGAAAAAGTTTTTTTGCATCAGCCATGAGAGTGTATAAAACTCGGAAACAATAATGGAATAAAATGTTGATATATATTGAAAATGCAGAAATACTGCGCGGCTTTTAATTGTACAAATACATTTATGAAAGGAAGTGGAATAAGTTTTCATAAGTAATTTAAATTTAACTAATTTATGAAAAATATGATTTTTTATAATCAGTTGCTTTGTTATTATTAAATACTGTTTTGAATTTTAATGGAATACTTTTTTCTAATTTTAATACTTTTTAAGTTTTTATTTTAGTAAGTAATATCGAATTTTCAAAATTCTTTTATATGTAGTTAGCAGCGGTAGAGGTAAAGTCCGCTTGTTTTAATATATTACAACCAGTATTACCACAAAACTTTCTTCTATATATAATCCTATACAAATTTATGCAATACAAATTATTTATTAAGTTATAATTTATTAAAGATATTTTCCATGATGAATGCAGACGATTTTTTTCTTAAAGTAGTATAATAATAAATGCTGAAAAAAATCATTTTTGTGCAGACATGAAAAGATATACAGTCGAACCTCGTTAACGTGAATTTCAAGGAGGATCAAAAATCTGTTAATGTTATAAGTAGTTCATGCTATCAGTAACTGATCGTCATATAATTAAAGTATCTTCATTTTGACGGGGATTGTGGTAACAGTTCATGCTAAAAGTAATTCACGTTAACGAGGTTCGACTGTATATATATATATATATATATATATATATGTCTATATATATATTTAACATCAAAAATAAAAGAAATCGGTGGCCTTGTTTTAAATTAATACAGATCTATGGCTCAACCATTCGTTTTAGAAATATTGAGGAGTTCTTTCTAAATTATCCACATTAAAAATTTACACAGGTCCCGGGGGAAGGGAACTTCCCTCCCAGAAGGAAAGCAATGCTCCTATATGCACACATTTTTTTTTTCAAGTTTATTACTACTATTATCAATAATTCATATAAATTTTACATTCATGAGTTAAAAATAAGTCACATCATGTACATTTATATGAAATTTTGTCGTATACTGTCATGTTAAGTACTTAGAAAAAAATAGGATGGCCAGCACCACCTGTTTAGCGATTGGTTCCCAAATCTAATCAGCACCAGTTTAGGTCAAGGTCCAACTGAATACAAGTTTAGTCGAATCTCGTTCATATTAGGGGCTATAATTCGAAATTTCTAGAATTGCATTTTTGGTTGTGTTAAGCGTTTCATACAGTTTCGAACAAGGTTTAAGAAAATATGATGACATTAATTAGTTTTTCTGCCTGTCTGCTTGCCCACCTGTCCGCGCTCCATTTCCGAGTAAACCCAATTTCTGCTATATGTTCTGATTGGCCGTTAAAAGGTTAACGCAAATTTTCCTGAAGATTAGTTAGTCTAAGAACACGATTCGATAAGGATTTATTAACCAAAACCGTATGAAGTGTACTTTTGTTACATAGGAATTTTCACTAGTGTTTGGACACTTTTGTTATCGACTCGACTGTATTGCGATTGGCAGTTAAAGGGTTAACTCGAATATCTCAAAATATGAGGGTAAGTCCAATAGTTTTTTCGAGCAAAAAAAAAAAAAAAAAAAAAAAAAAACTACTAACCAGACAGAAATAGTAAAACGGAAACGATAAATTTCTTTAAATATCGTTATTCCATACAAAAAAAAAAAAAAAAAACAAAGAGGAAAAGAAGAAGAAAAGAGAGAAAGAAAAATGAATATCTGGAGTTTTTTCATTCATCTTTAGTATATAAATTATTCACAAATTTTATTTGCTAAATTATCTGTGTGTATTCCAGTATATATTCACTAGGGGAAAGACATCCAAAAGAGAGTAAAATGGCCGTCTTACCCCGAGAAAAAAAGGCATCACTTTTTTAACCCCGCTGATCAATCTATCTCTTATTACTATATCTATGGTAGCAACGGTCGTTCCATCTTGTCAGTAAATGCGTTTTTCGATTTGAATTTTAGTTAAATAAATTGTAATAAATATTGCATTACAATAAATAGGAGCTCAATTAGAAGCTTTATTTAACTAAAATTGGAGCATAAGCAGCAACATCGCGATATAAGAGAATAAGATATGAATAATAAAGAGAATATGGAATATCGGCAATATATGAAAGTTGCCACTTGGTAATACATAATATCAGTGTTGCCACACACATAAATATACCACATAGAGTCTGTTTACATATGTAGCATTTGTTTACATTTTTAAACTTTGTTTACATTTAGAGTCTTTGTTTACATTTGTAGTACTTGTTTACGTTTAGAGTCTTTGTTTACATTTGTAGTCTTTGTTTACGTTTTTAGTCTTTGTTTACATTTAGAGTTCCATTTAGTGTCTTTGTTTACATTTGTAGTCTTTGTTTACATTTAGAGTGTTTGTTTACATTTAGAGCCTTTGCTTACATTTGTAGTCTTTGTATACATTTAGAGTCTTTGTTTACATTTGTAGTCTTTGTTTACATTTAGAGTCCTTGTTTACATTTTGAGTCTTAGTTTACGTTTTTAGTCTTTGTTTCCATTTAGAGTCTTTGTTTACATTCAGATCATGTTTAAATTTGTACTCTTTGTTTACATTTGTAGTATTTGTTTACATTTAGAGTCTGTTTTTATTTGTAGTCTTTGTTTATGAGTCTTTTTTACATTTGTATTCTTCGCTTATATTTAGAGTCTTTGTTTACATTATAGTCAGTTTACATTTGTAGTCTTTGTTTTCATTTGTAGACATTGTTTACATTTAGAATCTATATACATTTGTAGTCTTTGTTTACATTTAGACTCTGTTTACTATGAGAATCTTTTTTTATATTTGTAGTCTTTGTTTACATTTAGAGTCTGTTTACATTTACAATCATTGTTTAAATTTCTAGTCTTTGTTTACACTTGTTCTTCTTGTTTACATTTAGAGTCTGTTTTCATTTGTAGTCTTTGTTTACATTTTTTGGCTTTGTTTATATTTAAAGTCTTTGTTAACATTTTTACCCTTTGTTTACACCTAGAGACTTTGTTAACACCTAGTGTCTTTGTTTACAAGTAGCGTCTTCGTTTACATTTGTACGCTTTGTTTACATTTAGAATCTTTGTTTACATTCGTAGTCTTTGTTTACGTTTGTTGTCTTTGTTTACATTTGCAGTCTTTGTTTACATTTGTAGTCTTCGTTTACATTTAGACTCTTTGTTTACATTTTGAGTCTCTTAACATTTGTGCTCATTGTTTACATTTGTAGTCTGTTTGAGTCAGTTTACATTTGTAGTCTTTGTTTTCATTTGTGCTCTATGTTTACATTTGTAGTCTTTGTTTACATTTGTAGTGTGTTTACATTTAGTATCTGTTTACGTTTGCAGTTTTTGTTTACATTTAGAGTCTGTTTACATTTGTAGTCTTTGTTTACATTTAGAGTCAGATTACATTTGTAGTCTATGTTTACAGTTGTAGTCTTTGTTTACATTTGTAGTCATTGTATACATTTGTAGTCTTTGTTTACATTTAGAGTCTGGTTTTCATTTGTAGGCTTTGTTTACATTTGTAGTCTTTGTTTACATTTTGAGTCTGTTAAAATATGTCCTCTTTGTTTGCATTTGTATTCTTTGTTTACATTTGTAGTCTGTTTACACTTCGAGCCTTTGTTTACATTTGTATTCTTCGTTTCCATTTAGAGTCTTTGTTTACATTTCTAGACATTGTTTACATTTGTAGTTATTGTTTACATTTAGTGCCTTTTTTTTCATTTTGTTGTCTTTGTTTACATTTATAGCCTTTGTTTATATTTAGAGTCTTTCTTTACATACAGATCCTGTTTAAATTTGAACTCTTTGTTTACATGTCTTTGTTTATAATTAGAGTCTTTGTTTACATTTAGAGTCTGTTTACATTTGTATTCTTTGTTTACATTTAGACTCTTTGTTTACCTTTTGAGACTCTTTACATTTGTGCACCTTGTTTACATTTGTAGTCTTTGTTTACATTTTTAGTCTGTTTACATTTAGAGTCTGTTTACGTTTGTAGTTTTGTTTTCATTTAGAGTTTTGTTTACATTTGTAGTCTTTGTTTGCAATTAGAGTCAGTTTACATTTTTAGTCTTTCTTTTAATTTGTGCTCTTTGTATACATTTGTAGTCTTCGTTTACGTTTTTAGTCTGTTTACCTTTAGAGTCTGTTTACATTTGTAGTTTTTGTTTACATTTAGAGTCTTTGTTTACATTTGTAGTCTTTGTTTACATTAGAGTCAGTTTACATTTGTAGTCTTTGTTTACATTTGTAGTCTTTGTTTACATTTGTAGTCTTTGTTAACTTTTAGAGTCTTTCTTTTCATTTGTAGTCTTTGCTGACATTTAGAGTCTTTGCTTACATTTGTGCTCTTTGTTTACATTTAGTGTCTGTTTACATTTGTAGTTTTTGTTTACATTTTTATTCTTTGTTTACATTAGTAGTCTTTGTTTATATTTAGAGTCTTTGTTTACATTTAGAGTCTGTTTACATTTGTAGTCTTTTTTTACATTTTTAGTCTTTTTACATTTGTGCCCTTTGTTTACATTTGTAGTCTGTTTATATTTAGAGTCTGTTTACGTTTGCAGTTTTGTTTACATTTAGTGTCTTTGTTAACATTTTTAGTCTTTGTTTACACCCAGAGTCTTTGTTTACACCTAGTGTCTTTGTTTACATGTAGAGTCTTCGTCTACATTTGTACTCTTTGTTTACATTTAGAATCTTTGTTTACATTTGTAATCTTTGTTTACATTTATTGTCTTTGTTTACATTTGTAGTCTTTGTTTACATTTGTTGTATTCGTTTACATTTAGGGTCTGTTTCCATTTTGTGTCTTTGTTTACATTTAGAGTCTTTGTATTTAAAGCCTTTGTTTACGTTTGTTTACATTTAGAGTCTTTGTTTACATTTAGAGTCTGTTTACATTTAAGGTAACGACACCAGTGCTCGTCACTCTTAAGGCCTTATTTTTAAAATGTTTGTTTTTTTCGCGTGGCATTCATGTGGAATTTATGTATCAATATTATACTTTGGTCTATTTTATACACTGATTCTTCTAGTTGTTGTAAGACACTTTCATTTTTTCAATACGTTAAGCCAATTTAAAAAAAAAAATAAAAATTAAACCTATAAAAATGCACCAGTGCTCGTCACTTGAAAACTGCGTTTCACCAGTAGTCGTCAGGTGATTGCACCAGTGGTCGTCATGTAAATAAAACACAACAATTTGCTCAATAGTTTGATTTTAATTGCGTTTTTGCAAAATTAACAGAATATTATTGAAACAGAATATCTTTGGAACATATTTAGAACCCAAATCCATTTTTAGGGTTTAAAACACAAAACATTAAATGGTAAAATTCAAAATATTGCGAATAAAACAAATTCATATGCGAAATAATTTGAAAATTCTTTGCTTTTAAGAAAAGTTTTCAAAATTTTATTCGTTTTCAAAAATATCTTTACTTAAAGCAGAGGGTAAGTATCAGGGGAGGGGGGTAATAATCTCGTTTTTAAGAGTGACTTTGTTCCAAATTATCGCAGTAAGACTGATTTTACCATGCTTTTTATTAACGCGTATTCTTGTTTGTTTCTCCAGTACAAATCTTACAATTGATTTTTAACTAACTTCCCGACTACCTAGACATTTGAAACTTTCAGAATAATTCAGAACACGATGAAAATGCATTTTTTAAATACTTTTAGCTAACTGCTCCGGGTCCCGGCAGCCTTCGACAGCAGGGCATCAGTACAAATTCGGCAAATTCAGCAATTCGGCATCAGTAGAAATCTTGCAATCGATTTTTAACTGATTTCTCGACTAGCTTGACATTTGAAACTTTCAGAAAAGCTCAGAAGACGGTAACAATGGATTTTTAAAATATTTTTAGCCAATTGTTTCGAGTCAGTGCTACCTTCGGCAGCGTTTATGTGGTTCAACAGAAAATTTATTTAACTTTTTTCCCGACTAGCTAGACATTTGAAACTTTCAGAATAGCTCAAAACACGGTGACAATGCATTTTTTTAATATTTTTAGCAAACTGTTTCGGGTCTTCGTTGCCTTCAGTAGCGTTTATATGATTCATCAATCATATACTCGTCCCGATCATCAATCTACCCGACTACCTACACTTTTGAAATTTTCAGAATAGCTCAGAACACAGTGACGATGCATTTTTAAATTACTTTTAGCCAATTGTTTCAGGTTCTCGCTGCCTTCAATAGCATTTATATGATTCGACAGAAAAATTTAAAACACGGTATATAAAAAATTATTTTTGTATTGCAATTATTTTTTTTTTAAACGTATGGGTTGATTATGCGTACCTAACACATTCTATAAAGGAATTTTGAGAAATCCTTCGCCTCTTCTTCCTCATTAAGTGTGGGGTGGATTCAAAAACACGTTTTCAAGAGTAATTATTCTCCAAATTATATCAGGACAAATTACATTAGGAAAGCAATTTTTTGATGCGTTGATTGGTTATGCGTACCCAAAAGTACTGTAAAGGTATTTTGCGTAATTCTTTCCGACCAAATTTTGAGAAAGGGTAGCAAAAACGTATTTCTACACATAACTCTGCTCTAAATAATCTTAGAAAGGCAATTTCTGATGCGTGAGTTGGTCATATGCATCCAACACCTAGTATAAAGAGATTTTGCGAAGATCTTTCGTCTATGTGAGGGTGGGAAAAAAAAATATATACATATATATATATATATATATGTTTTCAAGCTCAACACTGTTGCAAATTATTTTCGGGAGGGGATTTTTTTTATGCGTTGATTGGTTGTGTGTGTGTACCTTAGACGCATTATAAGGAGATTTTGCAAAATTACCCTTCCCCTCTTCCCTCGCCGGGCGGACAAAAAACACATTTTTAACCTTAGCTCTACTCCAAATTAACTCAGAAAGGCGAGTTTTGATGTCTGGGTATTGGTTAAAAGTACGGAATATGGAATTTGATAATATTTCGTTAAAATTCTAAATTTACCCGTGGGAGAGGGGGGGGGGATAAAAGCGGTTAACTCTATGCCGAAGGCAGTAGAAGCCACGGGACGGAAAGCTATTACAGAAGCCAGCGGGAACATTAACTGCGGTTTCGACTGATTTCAAAGTTTTTTTTTTTTTAATTTTTGATAATGATAGAGATTTTTCCTATTTTATTTAAATATAGGGACCAGCGAAGGTGGCAAAGCTTGCTAGTATTATTCTACAAATCAAGCTAATGTTATCAAATATTATGGATATTAATGTTATCAAATGTTAATGTTAATTAATGTTATCAAATATTATCTTACAATTTTAATTATTTAAAAGTAACAGTCAACAGGGTAATTTTTATCAACATTTTAACTATTTGTTTATCTTACATTATTAATATAATGTATAAACAGAAAACTTGCTTAAGAAATGTTTTTAATGTTTAATATTTTCTATATAAGTTGTTATTCACCTGCATCTAGCATAACAAAAAAGCCTTAACATAATTTTGAACCGACTCACAGTCATGCTAACTATGAAATTAAGCCTTTGTATTTTATCTTTTTCGAAATATATATATTAATTAAAATTAAATTATCACGATTTTTTATTAAAATCACACAATTAACTGTGGAAGAAAATCATATTTTATTGAAATTTTATTTTTCCGACTGAGTGAAAATAATGCCTGGACCGGGAATCGAACCCCGGATCTTTGACTTACAAGGTCAATGCTCTACCACTGAGCTATCCAGGCCGACATCCCGGTCTGCATTACTCACTCAGACAACCTTTTTGGCAGAAATATCTCTGGTCTATCATTTAGATAGCTCAACAGAAAATAAGCCGCAGGTAAAGGAAAACACCATTAAACAATGGGAGAGAAATACAATTTTTTATTAAAATCACACAATTAACTGTGGAAGAAAATCATATTTTATTGAAATTTTATTTTTCCGACTGAGTGAAAATAATGCCTGGACCGGGAATCGAACCCCGGATCTTTGACTTACAAGGTCAATGCTCTACCACTGAGCTATCCAGGCCGACATCCCGGTCTGCATTACTCACTCAGACAACCTTTTTGGCAGAAATATCTCTGGTCTATCATTTAGATAGCTCAACAGAAAATAAGCCGCAGGTAAAGGAAAACACCATTAAACAATGGGAGAGAAATACAATTTTTTATTAAAATCACACAATTAACTGTGGAAGAAAATCATATTTTATTGAAATTTTATTTTTCCGACTGAGTGAAAATAATGCCTGGACCGGGAATCGAACCCCGGATCTTTGACTTACAAGGTCAATGCTCTACCACTGAGCTATCCAGGCCGACATCCCGGTCTGCATTACTCACTCAGACAACCTTTTTGGCAGAAATATCTCTGGTCTATCATTTAGATAGCTCAACAGAAAATAAGCCGCAGGTAAAGGAAAACACCATTAAACAATGGGAGAGAAATACAATTTTTTATTAAAATCACACAATTAACTGTGGAAGAAAATCATATTTTATTGAAATTTTATTTTTCCGACTGAGTGAAAATAATGCCTGGACCGGGAATCGAACCCCGGATCTTTGACTTACAAGGTCAATGCTCTACCACTGAGCTATCCAGGCCGACATCCCGGTCTGCATTACTCACTCAGACAACCTTTTTGGCAGAAATATCTCTGGTCTATCATTTAGATAGCTCAACAGAAAATAAGCCGCAGGTAAAGGAAAACACCATTAAACAATGGGAGAGAAATACAATTTTTTATTAAAATCACACAATTAACTGTGGAAGAAAATCATATTTTATTGAAATTTTATTTTTCCGACTGAGTGAAAATAATGCCTGGACCGGGAATCGAACCCCGGATCTTTGACTTACAAGGTCAATGCTCTACCACTGAGCTATCCAGGCCGACATCCCGGTCTGCATTACTCACTCAGACAACCTTTTTGGCAGAAATATCTCTGGTCTATCATTTAGATAGCTCAACAGAAAATAAGCCGCAGGTAAAGGAAAACACCATTAAACAATGGGAGAGAAATACAATTTTTTATTAAAATCACACAATTAACTGTGGAAGAAAATCATATTTTATTGAAATTTTATTTTTCCGACTGAGTGAAAATAATGCCTGGACCGGGAATCGAACCCCGGATCTTTGACTTACAAGGTCAATGCTCTACCACTGAGCTATCCAGGCCGACATCCCGGTCTGCATTACTCACTCAGACAACCTTTTTGGCAGAAATATCTCTGGTCTATCATTTAGATAGCTCAACAGAAAATAAGCCGCAGGTAAAGGAAAACACCATTAAACAATGGGAGAGAAATACAATTTTTTATTAAAATCACACAATTAACTGTGGAAGAAAATCATATTTTATTGAAATTTTATTTTTCCGACTGAGTGAAAATAATGCCTGGACCGGGAATCGAACCCCGGATCTTTGACTTACAAGGTCAATGCTCTACCACTGAGCTATCCAGGCCGACATCCCGGTCTGCATTACTCACTCAGACAACCTTTTTGGCAGAAATATCTCTGGTCTATCATTTAGATAGCTCAACAGAAAATAAGCCGCAGGTAAAGGAAAACACCATTAAACAATGGGAGAGAAATACAATTTTTTATTAAAATCACACAATTAACTGTGGAAGAAAATCATATTTTATTGAAATTTTATTTTTCCGACTGAGTGAAAATAATGCCTGGACCGGGAATCGAACCCCGGATCTTTGACTTACAAGGTCAATGCTCTACCACTGAGCTATCCAGGCCGACATCCCGGTCTGCATTACTCACTCAGACAACCTTTTTGGCAGAAATATCTCTGGTCTATCATTTAGATAGCTCAACAGAAAATAAGCCGCAGGTAAAGGAAAACACCATTAAACAATGGGAGAGAAATACAATTTTTTATTAAAATCACACAATTAACTGTGGAAGAAAATCATATTTTATTGAAATTTTATTTTTCCGACTGAGTGAAAATAATGCCTATCTAAATGATAGACCAGAGATATTTCTGCCAAAAAGGTTGTCTGAGTGAGTAATGCAGACCGGGATGTCGGCCTGGATAGCTCAGTGGTAGAGCATTGACCTTGTAAGTCAAAGATCCGGGGTTCGATTCCCGGTCCAGGCATTATTTTCACTCAGTCGGAAAAATAAAATTTCAATAAAATATGATTTTCTTCCACAGTTAATTGTGTGATTTTAATAAAAAATTGTATTTCTCTCCCATTGTTTAATGGTGTTTTCCTTTACCTGCGGCTTATTTTCTGTTGAGCTATCTAAATGATAGACCAGAGATATTTCTGCCAAAAAGGTTGTCTGAGTGAGTAATGCAGACCGGGATGTCGGCCTGGATAGCTCAGTGGTAGAGCATTGACCTTGTAAGTCAAAGATCCGGGGTTCGATTCCCGGTCCAGGCATTATTTTCACTCAGTCGGAAAAATAAAATTTCAATAAAATATGATTTTCTTCCACAGTTAATTGTGTGATTTTAATAAAAAATTGTATTTCTCTCCCATTGTTTAATGGTGTTTTCCTTTACCTGCGGCTTATTTTCTGTTGAGCTATCTAAATGATAGACCAGAGATATTTCTGCCAAAAAGGTTGTCTGAGTGAGTAATGCAGACCGGGATGTCGGCCTGGATAGCTCAGTGGTAGAGCATTGACCTTGTAAGTCAAAGATCCGGGGTTCGATTCCCGGTCCAGGCATTATTTTCACTCAGTCGGAAAAATAAAATTTCAATAAAATATGATTTTCTTCCACAGTTAATTGTGTGATTTTAATAAAAAATTGTATTTCTCTCCCATTGTTTAATGGTGTTTTCCTTTACCTGCGGCTTATTTTCTGTTGAGCTATCTAAATGATAGACCAGAGATATTTCTGCCAAAAAGGTTGTCTGAGTGAGTAATGCAGACCGGGATGTCGGCCTGGATAGCTCAGTGGTAGAGCATTGACCTTGTAAGTCAAAGATCCGGGGTTCGATTCCCGGTCCAGGCATTATTTTCACTCAGTCGGAAAAATAAAATTTCAATAAATTATCACGGTCAATAAAAAACTTAAACATCACTTAAATACATCTTCGCAAAACCATGACATCATAAAAATTTAAAATACATCAGACAGATGTATGGAGTAATCATGTCTGTTTTTCTAAAATATATAACAGAAAACTAGATAAAGCGCTTTATAACTAAATATGTTTATGTGCCATTGTTTAATTTTTCCAGCAAAATAATATGGAAAATTTTAGGTGGTTTAAAGTCAGTCATAGTGAATTTAAGGTACCATGACTGACTTTATTTAAAGAAGCTATACAAAAGTTACAAGTGCAATAAAGTTCACGTTCTTGAGGTTAAAATACATTTGTTTACATTTACGAATACCCCTGACGACTACTGGTGCTGATAGTCAAATTAAAGTAAAAACTATACCATCATAATTCTAAACGAAAATGTAGTATTTTTCATCAAAAATGTTACCCAGTTATTAAAAATGTTAAAACACCAGTGTTCGTCAGGGGTGACGAGCACTGGTAAAACGTGCAAAATATGCACCAGTAGTCGTCATACCTTAAAAACCTTTATATTATGTCAAATTTTAAAAAGTTGCACATAAATCGTATTCTGCATTTCATAAGCATTACATACAATGCTTTATGAGCAATGTCAAAAGCAGCGAACAACAAAATATATCAAGAAATGCATATCTATTCCCTTAATCATTTGCTTTACGTTGACTCAATTCAATTGTAATTTAACGTATACTTCCCTTATTTTGTTTCTCCCTACTCTTCCCCAATAGTTGAAATCGAACTTTTTATGTCATAAGAAGCAGAAAGCTTTGGAGAATCTTATGCGGGTAGATTCAAATTCATACAGGTTATAAAACGGTTATTTTAACACTTCTTTTAAGAGGGTGACGACTACTGGTGCAGATTTTAGGGGTGACGAGCACTGGTGCCTTTACCTTACAGTCTGGGTACGATGCAGTTTTTGTTTACATTTAGAGTCTTTGTTTACATTTAGAGTCTGTTTACATTTGTAGTCTTTGTTTACATTTTTAGTCTTTGTTTACATTTAGATTCTTTGTTTACATTTGTAGTCTTTGTTTACATTGAGAGACTTTGTTTACATTTTGAGTCTTAATATTTGTGTTTTTTGTTTACATTTGTATTCTATGTTTACATTTGTAGTCTGTTTACATTTAGATACTTTGTTTATATATAGAGGCTTTGTTTACATTTGTAGTCTATTTACATTTAGATTCTTTGTTTATATATAGAGGCTTTGTTTACATTTGTAGTCTGTTTACATTTAGAGTCTGTTTACATTTGTAGTCTTTGTTTATATTTTTAGAATTTATTTACATTTATAGTCTTTGTTTACATTTGTAGTCATTGTTTACATTTAGAGCGTTAATTTACATGTAGAGTCTTTGTTTACATTTGTTGTCTTTGTTTACATTTGTGGTCTTTGTTAACATTTAGAGTGTAATAAATATTGCATTACAATAAATAGGAGCTCAATTAGAAGCTTTATTTAACTAAAATTGGCGCATAAGCAGCAACATCGAGATATAAGAGAATAAGATATGAATAATAAAGAGAATATGGAATATCAGCAATATATGGAAGTTGCCACTTGGTAATACATAATATCAGTGTTGCCACACACATAAATATACCACAATCACCCCTCCCCAAAACTAGTTCAGTCTGTTATATAATCCATCAAATAGGTTGGTTAGCGCCTCTGTCTTTTCGGACGTAAGGATGGACCATCAGGCAAATTATCCTCAGCATATTTTCTGGGACTCTCCAGGAGAAGTTCTGGATTGCTAGATCTTGGTGAAGCACTATTCTCAGGAGATGCGGGTTCTAGAGACCTATCGACCAACTCAGAATTCTGGTGAAATGAGGAATGTGGGTGCAACTGATTGTCATCAACGTCTGTTTTATCTATAGTAGGTGTAAAGATTTCTCCTCTAGGAGCTAGGTGTCGTATAGAAACACTGGTTTCCCGTCCATCAGGTAATCTAACATGAGCATAATCTGGGTTTGCTTCAATGAGTTCGACTTCTTGAACAATAGGCTCATACTTATTAGTTCGGACATGGTTTCTCATCAGTACGGGTCCAGGATGAGATAGACAGTTAGGTAATGTGCTTCCGTTGTGGGATCTTCTAGGGTGGGTGAACATACGCTCATCCGTTGTAACATTGTTAGCAGTTTATAGGAGAGATCGGATTGAGTGTATGGCTGGTTGAATTACCTCTTCCCAACGTTCGATTTTCATTTTCTTAGAGTGTAATACCAATTGTATGGATTTCCATATTATTGCATTATATCTTTCTACCTGGCCATTACCCGAAGGATTGTACGCGGTAGTCCGGCTTGTTGCAATTCCAAGAGATGTTAGGAAGGATTTCAATTCTCTAGACATAAATGAGGGTCCTCTGTCAGAGGGTATGAATGCGGGAATTCCAAAAATAGAAAAAACATTCTGTACGTTAGTAATTATAGTAGCAGCTGACATATCAGAACAAGGAATTGCAAAAGGGAATCTCGAAAACTCATCCACGATAGTAAGAAGAAAACGATTTCTAGAAACTCAGGGTAAAGGGCCTTTGAAATCTAGGTTCAATCTTTCAAATGGAGCAGTTGCTTTAATTAATTTTCCTTCATTTTTACAGAAACGTGGCTTTACTTCATTACAGCAATAACACGAGTTTATGACCCTTTTGATGTCGTCAAGAGAGAAATGTAAGTTTTTAGACCTTACCCAATGGTACATTCGTGTAATTCCGGGATGACACAAGGCGTCATGCAGCTCCTTTAAATTCACTTGTGGGCTTATAGCTGCATTTATTCTAGATAATGTATCGGCTGTTGCATTTCTTTTCCCCGGACGGTATATTATGTGAAATTTGAAACAAGCAAGTTCCAATCTCCATCTCATAATTTTTTCATTTTTAATCTTACTACTATGGCATTGATCGAACATGAATGCAACTGATCTTTGATCTGTAAAGACCTCAAAGTGACGGCCAATCAAGTAGTGCCTCCAGTTTCGTAGAGACTCTACAATAGCATAGGCTTCTTTTTCAATAGAGGAGTGCCTTCGTTCAGATGCATTCAATGTTCTAGAGAAGAATGCTCTAGGACGTTCAGCCTGACTTAGGGTGGCCCCGATGGCGAATTCTGACGCATCAGTCTCCACTCTAAAAGGAATATAGTCTTCAATAGCAGCTAAGGAAGCATCAGCTATATCAGATTTTAGAGAATTAAATGCTTTAGCAGCATCTTTTGTAAGGGGAAAAGGGCCTTTCGTTAGCAAAGGCCGAATTCTTTCAGAGAAATTAGGGATCCAACGACAATAATGGGCAAACATCCCTAGGGCTCTCTGTAAGGAGGCAGTGTCTTTAGTGATAGGCATGTTCATTAGGGGTGCAAGTCTTTCAGGATCAGGTTTTATTATTTTGTTTGTAATAGAGTATCCTAATAATTTCACAGATTTAGTAGAAAATGAGCATTTATCTTCATTTAATGTCAAGTTATATTTCTTGGCAGCAGACATAAATTTCTCTAAGTTAAGGTCATGCTCGTCTTGATTTTTCCCACATATCGTTACATCATCAAGGTAAGGAAAAGTGCCTTCTAACTTTTCATTTGCAATTATTTTGTCTATGGTTCTCTGGAAACTAGCAACTCCATTTGTAACACCAAAGGGTACTCGAAGAAACTGATATAATTTACCATCAGCCTCAAAGGCCGTATAATGTTTCTCAGAATGCTTGATGGGTACTTGGTGTTAAGCGCTCTTAAGATCAATACTGCTAAATACTTCATATTTGGATACGCGTGCAATCAGCTCTTCGATTTTGGGCAGAGGATAGGCATCAAGCATTGTAAATTTATTTATTGTCTGGGAATAATCTACAACCATTCTGGGTTTGTGGTGTTCTCCTCTCACTACAAATGCTTGAGCACGCCAAGGAGAGTCACTTGGCTCGATTACACCTTCTTTCAATAGTCTACTTATCTCTGCAGCTATAAATGGCTTGTCTTCCTCAGTTTGACGCCTTGATTTAGTAATGATAGGTTTGCAGTCTGGTGTTAAATTAGAAAAGAGTGAGACAGGAGGTACAAGGACTATCGCCAGAGAACATATTTTAAGTGGTGGTCTGTCCCCATTGAAATCAATCTCAACTGAAGAATGGTCTTTTAGTAAGTCGTGACCGATTAGTAAATCTGCACAAAGATTTTTCATGATCAAAACTTCAGCATTTCTATATAAATGGTTTTGTAATTTTACAGTTACTGTACAACAACCTGTAATGTCCGAACTCAGGGAGGAATTAGCCATTGTTATTCTGCCGAAGTATGGTTTAGTTTGAATTCGACACTTTTCCACAAAACGCTGATTTATGAAACTGAGAGAGCTGCCAGTATCAATCAAAGCATTTAGTTCAATACCATTAATCAGGTCTTTAGTTAGTGACTTTTGGAGACCATTAGGAACTGCAGATACCGATGCTAAGGGGTACGTTGCTGCAGTCCAATTTGTAGTGTTGCGCAAAGATTTTGACTTGCATACTCTTTGATAGTGCCCCTTTTTACCGCATCCACGGCATAGTGCCTCTTTAGCAGGGCAGACACTTCGTAAATGGCGATCATACCCGCAAAAGAAACATTGCCCAGATCGAACCTGAGTAACCGCTGCAGACTGAACTTCTTCAATGTGACTTATTGGCTCTTCAGTAGCCGCCACAGGTGTTGAATAAGTTATGCTTGAATATGAAGCAGAGTGATGTTCGGCTAGTTCTAGAGCTCTAGCCTGATCGTAAGCCTTTTCTAGAGTGATAATCGTATTTTCTAGAAGACGTTCCCGAATTCGTGAACTCTTTAAGCCCCGAATGAAGGCCTCCCTAACATACTCGTTTCTGTACTGTTCGGTTGTAACGGCCTTGAAATCGCACTCCTTGCTCATTTGTTTTAGTATCTGCAGATATTCATCTACAGATTCGCTTGACTGTTGTGTTCTTGACGCCGAGCAGTATCTGGCAAAGATTTCGTTTCTCTTTGTAATGTACAAAGAATCCAGTATTTCGATAGCGTCGTCATACTTTTCACAGTCACTTATGTATTGAAAAACATTTGCGGAAACATAATTGCATAACGCTTGTAGCTTATGATCGTCTGTAATGTCAGTTACTTGAGATAAAGAGTTCGAAAAAGTTCTTTTCCAATGCTTCCATTTCGACTCAGCACCCGTACAAGTGCGTTCGACATCAAATCTTTCAGGTCTCAACCATAGATATAGTAATATATATATAGATCTATCATCCCTATGTTAACGTGCAAAGATTTTTGATGCCGAAAATGTTTTTTTGCATCAGCCATGAGAGAGTATAAAACTCGGAAACAATAATGGAATAAAATGTTGATATATATTGAAAATGCAGAAATACTGCGCGGCTTTTAATTGTACAAATACATTTATGAAAGGAAGTGGAATAAGTTTTCATAAGTAATTTAAATTTAACTAATTTATGAAAAATATGATTTTTTATAATCAGTTGCTTTGTTATTATTAAATACTGTTTTGAATTTTAATGGAATACTTTTTTCTAATTTTAATACTTTTTAAGTTTTTATTTTAGTAAGTAATATCGAATTTTCAAAATTCTTTTATATGTAGTTAGCAGCGGTAGAGGTAAAGTCCGCTTGTTTTAATATATTATAACCAGTATTACCACAAGACTTTCTTCTATATATAATCCTATACAAATTTATGCAATACAAATTATTTATTAATTTATAATTTATTAAAGATATTTTCCATGATGAATGCAGACGATTTTTTTCTTAAAGTAGTATAATAATAAATGCTGAAAAAAATCATTTTTGTGCAGACATGAAAAGATATACAGTCGAACCTCGTTAACGTGAATTTCAAGGAGGATCAAAAATCTGTTAATGTTATAAGTAGTTCATGCTATCAGTAACTGATCGTCATATAATTAAAGTATCTTCATTTTGACGGGGATTGTGGTAACGGTTCATGCTAAAAGTAATTCACGATAACGAGGTTCGACTGTATATATATATATATATATATATATATATATATATTTAACATTAAAAATAAAAGAAATCGGTGGCCTTGTTTTAAATTAATACAGATCTATGGCTCAACCATTCGTTTTAGAAATATTGAGGAGTTCTTTCTAAATTATCCACATTAAAAATTTACACAGGTCGCGGGGGAAGGGAAGTTCCCTCCCAGAAGGAAAGCAATGCTCCTACATGCACACATTTTTTTTTCAAGTTTATTACTTCTATTATCAATAATTCATATAAATTTTACATTTATGAGTTAAAAATAAGTCACATCATGTACATTTATATGAAATTTTGTCCTATACTGTCATGTTAAATACTTAGAAAAAAATAGGATGGCCAGCACTACCTGTTGAGCGATTGGTTCCCAAAGTCTTTGTTTTTATTTGTAGACACTGTTTACATTTAGAATCTATTTACATTTGTAGTCTTTGTTTACATTTAGACTCTGTTTACTAAGAGAATCTTTGTTTACATTTGTAGTCTTCGTTTACATTTAGACTCTTGGTTTACATTTTGAGTCTCTTAACATTTTTGCTCATTGTTTACATTTGTAGTCTGTTTGAGTCAGTTTACATTTGTAGACTTTGTTTTCATTTGTGCTCTATGTTTACATTTGTAGTCTTTGTTTACATTTAGAGTCAGTTTGCATTTGTAGTCTATGTTTACATTTGTAGTCTTTGTTTACTTGTAGAGTCTTTGTTTACATTTGTAGTCATTGTATACATTTGTAGTCTTTGTTTACACTTGTAGTCTTTGTTTACATTTGTAGACATTGTTTACATTTGCAGTTATTGTTTACATTCAGTGCCTTTTTTTCATTTGTTGTCTTTCTTTATATTCATAGCCTTTGTTTATATTTAGAGTCTTTCTTTACATAAAGATCCTGTTTAAGTTTGAACTCTTTGTTTACATGTCTTTGTTTATAATTAGAGTCTTTGTTTAATTTTAGAGTCTGTTTACATTTGTATTCTTTGTTTACATTTAGACTCTTTGTTTACCTTTTGAGTCTCTTTACATTTGTGTACCTTGTTTACATTTGTAGTCTTTGTTTACATTTGTAGTCTGTTTACATTTAGAGTCTTTACGTTTGTAGTTTTGTTTTCATTTAGAGTCTGTTTACATTTGTAGTTTTTGTTTACATTTAGAGTCTTTGTTTACATTTGTAGTCTTTGTTTACATTAGAGTCAGTTTACATTTTTAGTCTTTGTTTACATTTGTAGTCTTTGTTTGCAATTAGAGTCAGTTTACATTTGTAGTCTTTGTTTTAATTTGTGCGCTTTGTTTACATTTGTAGTCTTCGTTTACGTTTGTAGTCTGTTTACCTTTAGAGTCTGTTTATATTTCTAGTTTTTGTTTACATTTAGAGACTTTGTTTACATTTTTAGTCTTTGTTTACATTAGAGTCAGTTTACATTTATAGTCTTTGTTTACATTTGTAGTCTTTGTTTACATTTAGTGTCTGTTTACATTTGTAGTTTTTGTTTACATTTTTATTTGTTTACATTAGTAGTCTTTGTTTATATTTAGAGTCTTTGTTTACATTTAGAGTCTGTTTACATTTGTAGTCTTTTTTTACATTTTGAGTCTCTTTACATTTGTGCCCTTTGTTTACATTTGTAGTCTGTTTACATTTAGTGTCTTTGTTAACATTTTTAGTCTTTGTTTACACCCAGAGTCTTTGTTTACACCTAGTGTCTTTCTTTACATGTAGAGTCTTCGTTTACATTTGTACTCTTTGTTTACATTTGTAATCTTTGTTTACATTTGTTGTCTTTGTTTACATTTGTAGTCTTTGTTTACATTTGTTGTATTCGTTTACATTTAGGGTCTGTTTCCATTTTGTGTCTTTGTTTACATTTAGAATCTTTGTATTAAAGCCTTTGTTTACGTTTGTTGTCTTTGTTTACATTTGTAGTCTTTGTTTACATTTAGAGTCTTTGTTTACATTTAGAGTCTGTTTACATTTACGGTCTGGGTACGATTGCAGTTTTTGTTTACATTTTGAGTCTTTGTTTTCATTTGCAGTCTTTGTTTACATTTATAGTCAGTATACATTTGTAGTCTTTGTTTTCATTTGTGCTCTATGTCTACATTTGTAGTCTGTTTACAGTTAGTGTCTGTTTACGTTTGTAGTTTTTGTTTACATTTAGAGTCAGTTTCCATTTGTAGTCTTTGTTTTCATTTGTGCTCTATGTCTACATTTGTAGTTTGTTTACAGTTAGTGTCTGTTTACGTTTGTAGTTTTTGTTTACATTTAGTGTCAGTTTACATTTGTAGTCTATGTTTACATTTGTAGTCATTGTTTACGTTTGTAGTCTTTGTTTTCACTTGTATTCTTTGTTACATTTACTGTTTGTTCACATGTGTAGTCTTTCCTTACATTTAGAGTCTTTGTTTACATTTTTTGTCTTTGTTTCCATTTAGAGTCTGTTTTTCATTTATAGTCTTTATTTACATTTTTAGTCTTTGTTTACATTTGGAGTCTTTTTTTACACTTGTAGTCTTTGTTTACATTTTGAATCTGTTAACATTTGTTCTCTTTGTTTGCATTTGTAGTCTGTTTACATTTCGATTCTTTGTTTATATTTTGAGGCTTTGTTTACATTTGTAGCCTGTTTACATTTAGAGCCTTTCTTTACATTTGTATTCTTTGTTTCCATTTAGAGTCTTTGTTTATATTTGCAGACATTGTTTACATTTGTAGTCTTTGTTTACATTTTGAGTCTTTGTTTACATTTGTAGTCTGTTTACATTTAGAGCCTTTGTTTACATTTGTATTCTTTGTTTACATCTTTGTCTTAGTTTCCATTTAGACTCTTTGTTTATATTTGCAGACATTGTTTACATTTGTAGTCTTTGTTTACATTTTAAAGCTTTGTTTACATTTGTAGTCTTTTTACATTTAGAGACTTTGTTTACATTTGTATTCTTTGTTTACATTTAGAGTCTGTTTCCATTTAGAGCCTTTGTGTATATTTGTAGACATTGTTTACATTGTTAATCTTTGTTTACATTTAGAGTCTTTCTTTACATACAGAGCCTTTTTAAATCTGAACTCTTTGTTTATATTTAGAGTCTTTGTCTACATGTAGAGTCATTTTACATTTGTAGTCTATGTTTACATTTGTAGTCTTTGTTTACTTGTAGAGTCTTTGTTTACATTTGTAGTCATTGTTTACGTTTGTAGTCTTTGTTTTCACTTGTATCCTTTGTTACATTTAATGTCTGTTTATATTTGTAGTCTTTCCTTACATTTAGAGTCTTTGTTTACATTTAGAGTCTGTTTTTTATTTGTAGTCTTTATTTACATTTTTAGTCTTTGTTTACATTCAGAGTCTTTGTTTACATTTGTAGTCTGTTTACATTTAGAGCCTTTGTTTACATTTTTTATTTTTTGTTTCCATTTAGAGTCTTTGTTTATATTTGCAGACATTGTTTACTTTTGTAGTCTTTGTTTACATTTTGAAGCTTTGTTTACATTTCTGGTCTGTTTACACTTAGCGCCTTTGTTTACATTTGTATTTTTTGTTTACATTCTGAGTCTTTTTCCATTTAGATCCTTTGTTTATATTTGTAGACATTGTTTACCTTGTTAGTCTTTGTTTACATTTAGAGTCTTTTTTTTTCATTTGTAGTCTTTGTTTACATTTATAGCCTTTGTTTACATTTATAGTCTTTCTTTACATACAGAGCCTTTTTAAATCTGAACTCTGTTTATATTTAGAATCTTTGTTTACATTTAGAGTCTGTTTACATTTGTAGTCTTTGTTTACATTAGGCTCTTTGTTTACATTTTGAGTCTCTTTGCATTTGTGCCCTTTGTTTACATTTGTAGTTTGTTTACATTTAGAGTGTTTACGTTCGTAGTTTTGTTTACATTTAGTCTTTTTTTACATTTGTAGTCTTTGTTTACATTTAGAGTCAGTTTAAATTTGTAGTCTTTGTTTTCATTTGTGCTCTTTGTTTACATTTGTAGTCTGTCTACATTTAGTTTCTTTGTTTAAATTTGTAGTTTGTTTACATTTAGAGTCTTTGTTTACATTTGTAGTCTTTGTTTAAATTTTGAGTCTGTTAACATTTGTGCTTTTTGTTTACTTTTGTATTCTTCGTTTATATTTGTAGTCTGTTTACATTTAGATTCTTTTTGGTTATATTTAGAGGCTTTGTTTACATTCGTAGTCTGTTTACATTTAGAGTCTGTTTACATGTGTAGTTTTTGTTTAAAATTAGATTCTTTGTTTACGTTTGTAGTCTTTGTTTACATTTGTAGACTTTCTTTACATTTATAGTCTTTGTTTACATTTGTAGTCTTCGTTAACATTTAGAGTCTGTTTACATTGTTAGTCTTTGTTTACATTTTTAGACTTTGTTTACATTTAGAATCTTTGTTTACTTCTGGAGTCCTTGTTTACACCTAGAGTTTTTGGTTACATTTAGAGTCTTTGCTTACACTTATAGTATTTGTTTAAATTTAGAGTCTGTTTACATTTGTAGTCTTTGTTTACATTTAGCGTTTGTTTAAATTTAGAGCTTTTGTTTACATTTGTATTCTAAGTTTCTATTTGTAGTCTTTGTTTACATTTAGACTCCTTGTTTATATTTTGAGTCTTTACGTTTTTATTCTTTGTTTCCATTTGTAGTCTTTGTTTCTATTTAGAGTCTTTGTTTCTATTTTTAGTCTTTGTTTCCATTTAGAGTCTTTGTTTACATTCAGAGTCTGTTTAAATTTGTACCCTTTGTTTACATTTGTACTCTTTGTTTATATTTAGAGTCTTTGTTTACATTTGTATTTTTTTTTATATTTGGAGTCATTGTTTTCATTTAGAGTCAGTTTACATTTGTAGTCTTTGTTTACATTTAGAGTGTTTACATATGTAGTATTTGCTTACATTTTCAGACTTTGTTTACATTTAGAGTCTTTGTTAACATTTGTAGTCTTTGTTTACACCTAAAGTTTTTTTTACACCTAGAGTCTTTGTTTACATTTGTACTCTTTGTTTACATTTAGAATATTTGTTTACATTTGTAGTCTTTTTTTACATTTGTTGCCTTTGTTTACATTTTTAGTCTTTGTTTACATTTTGAGTGTTTACATTTAGAGCCTTTGTTTACATTTGTAGTCTGTTTACATTTAGAGTCTGTTTATGTTTGTAGTTTTTGTTTTCATTTGAAACATTCAAAAGATGTCTTCAAAAAATATTGAAAAAAACATATCTGATTCTACTCTTCATAAAACACTAGAAAGTGAAAAAATTATCGGCTGAAATGAATTAGAGCGACCACAAAAAAAATTATCAAAATTAAGCATTTTTGGCGATTAAGCGCTGTTAGGGGATAAATTCGCCAGCACTGAGATTTCCGTGTACGAATAGACTCGTGGTTTGCTTCTCCGCCAAGTACTCATAATCGATCGCCTAACAGTTTGAAATCGCCAAATATGGTTAATGTTGATAATTTTTTGTGGTCGCTGTAATTCAGTTCAGCCGATGATTTTTGCACTTTTTGTTGTTTTATGAAGAGTAGAATCACATACATTTCTTTCAATATTTTTTTAAGACGACACCTTTTGAATGTTTCCTTGTGAGACAGAAAACAAAATACCTGTCTGTATTATAGTATATCTAAAAACGGTGGTTCACTGTGATTACCAAAGGGGAAAAAATAAAACAGTAAATAGAAGATATATCAAGTATAAATCGTAGGCAAATGGTACACGAGTTCTAGTTTTTCATGATAAGGCACTAAAAATACTACACAAGTTAATACCTAACTTTGTAATACTCTATCAAAAATACTATATAATCAATAATTTAATTCTCATTTTAAAAATGCCATAAAACTAACAAAGAAATCTGGAGTGACTCCACTCGACTTTCCGAACATTGAGTGATTAACATTTTTGTAGATAGAGTAAAGAAAGATGAGTTGTTAAACAAACAAAAGAGAGAAAACCATAATAGAGTGTTTGAGTATTTTTCTTCATATATTACACGATGTTTTATTTAACGTTGCTGAACTTTGAGCCCATAGATCATAATGATAAAGAATTTTCCGTTGTGTCCCTGTAAAAACCTGTAAATGCTAGATTTACCAAAATGCTTATAGTTAGTGCAACAGTGATTTATAATATTCATTTAAATTTTCAGCTCAATAGAGTTCTAACAACCACGTGACTTTCTTCTTAGCAACCATACTTTGCTGAAGGACAATTCTAATTTTTCCATGCCTTTGGAAGCGTAGTAGTCGAATTTTTTTATGCTTTTAAAAATACATTTACAACACTGTGTTACAATAAATTTGTAACACTATTCTGCAATGATAAAATGGGTCAGTGGGGTCAACTGTCCCTCAGAAACATGCTCGTGACGTCATCTGTTAGAACTCTATTGAATAAGGCGTTTAGATGCTATCGCACTTTCAAAAATTTCGTCCCATAGGCCATAATGATAAAGAATTTTTCTTTGTGTCCCTGTAAAAAAACTGTAAGTGCTAGATTCACCAAAATCTATACAGATTGAGTATCTGTGACCTATAATATGTGTATAAATTTTTTGCTCAATTGAATAAGGCGTTTAGATGCTATCGCACTTTTAAGATTGTGGTCCCATAGGCCATAATGATAAAGAATTTTTCTTTGTGTCCCTGTAAAAAAAACTATAAGTGCTAGATTCGCCAAAATCTATAGGGTTCGTACTATGGTGACTTACAATATACGTACCAACTTTCAGCTTATTCGAACAAAGCGTTTAGACGCTAGCGTGTTCACTCACAGACATACTCACATACATACACACACACACATACATACATCATCGCAAAAATAGTGAAAACGGACTCATTGGACCTCGAAACGTATAGAAACATCAAAATCTCAAATTCGGATTTTTGACATGATTACAATACTTTCCTTACTATAGTGTTCGGAAAGTAAAAACTTATTGGTGAGTAATAATTACGTTAAATGGATTGATCATTAAATTAAAGAACTACGGAAGCATGATGCAAGTCCCGTATTTAAAATGCATTTCTACTTTAATCTTTATTCAAAACATTTATAAAAAGACCTATCGAAAAATATGCTTTTAAAAGCTACTTATTTCCGTTTCAAAATACAAAATAAACTATTAATGCAGGAATCGTAGTTTTCGCTACAATTCTTATAAAACAGTCTTTTCGCCTCTTTAAATGAATTATTTTAGTAACAATAAACTTTGATTATTGCATACTTGCCAACCACCTCATTATGAACCGTACAATTTTTAATATCCGTTTTTTTTTTTTTTCGCACCAGCCATTTTTTAGAGTAATTTTATTCTTATTTAATCGGAACAACATTTGGAGAGAATTACTCTAAATATAAAACGGTGTGGGAAAAGGCGCGTTAACATGTATGGTTATTAATGAGATGATTGGCAAGTATGTTATTGAACAACAACAATCTAGCCAGTGGCTTCGGCAAAAAAAAATTCAAGGTGGGGGCACAACCTGGAAAAAAAATTGTTTTTTTTAAAATAAAATTCTGATAGCATAGTTTTAAAGTTAAAGAAATAAGTGATTATAACTTTCAAGAGGGGGGGGGGGGGGGGCGCAATTGACTCCCCTTGCCCTATTGTGCCGACGACCATGATCATTTTGACTTTTCAACAGTAAGGTCCGCCTGTGGGCGTTATTCTCCCAAGTTACAATATTTCGGAACAAAATTTTATGTATTCACATTTATATCACAAATGAATATACATTATAATTATATTCTTTCTAATCAAACTATTTGTATTCATAGTATATTTCATTGCAAAAATGTGAATATTGGTTATATACTCAAGAAATAAATAACATACAAATTGCGAAAAAAACGCCCACTATCGTGGAGTTACAGATTTTCAAATGACGTGAATCCACGTCAGCTGTCATGAAAGTGTTAAGAAAAACTATAGCATTTTCTCATAAAAGGTTTCTCACAATAAACAATAAGATCAAGGCTTGTTATGCTTATGCAAATAACATTTCACTCATTGATAAGAAAGAAAGAAAAGAGATACTATGGTGTTGGTGTTAACATATTGTAAATCGTGATTCATGCCGTGGAAGATAAATCTGAATTAAGTGTGTTTGTATTATCTATCCTTCAGAAACACAATTATAAGAAGAAAATCCTTAGCATTTTATCATAAAAGTTTTTTCACAATAAACAATAAGATCAAGGCTTATTATGCAAATAAGAAAACAGGCAAATAGTATATCACTCATTAATAAGAAGGAAAGAAAAGAGATACTATGGTGTTTACACATTGTTATTACAACGTTAAATTATTATTAGTATCTCAGCATTGAATTTTAATTTGAAATTTTCAAATCTAAACTTATAAGTTTTAAAATAAGCAGTAAAAGCAACTTAAAACTATTTATTATATAATATATTCAATAAATTCCTTTTATATCGATTCTTGTAATTCTATTCAATGTAACATGCTCACAGCAGCCAATATTGCTAACTTTTAAATCAGATTTATCACAAATGTTTTTATAAAGGAATCCGTCACAGATAATTTTGACGAATAAATAAAATTAAATAAACGGGAAACATTTATTAAAAAACATTTCTTTGAAAAAAGTTCTTTAAAAGGCCCTTTTCTATATTTTATTTCGAAATGATAAAATTATTATGTAACTTTAACGATGGATAAATTCTTTATTTAATTATTTGGTAAAACTAAATTTCAAATTTTAAAATAAATTGGGCAATAAGTCATTTTAAAATGAAATTTTCCTGAAGTTTCAATTGTTTACATCAGCAATTCACCTTTTTGTATACGCCCACCTTTCAAATCAAATACAATGTATAATACTGACAAATTCTATTCATAAATGTATCATATCAATATGTGTATTTATTTTACATTGTATCATGTTGGAATATATTTTCTTTGTTTTCCATTCTGTAAATTAATCTTTTTATTTCTCTTCCATATTTTCGCACCACCCATCTAGTGTAGTCACGCCCCTAAGGAGTTGCATCCATCAATTTATCGCCCACGTTTTTTTTTTTTTTTTTTTTTTTTTTTCCAGCAATCAAATTACGTGTAGGTTAATAACAATCAATAAATTTCTTGTTTAGGTCCAAGAAATTTAAATAGACTTTATATAATTTCTATTGATACACTCCTGTTCAAAAGTTTAGCAAGATTTGCAAACGATCAGTTTTTTTTTTTTTTTTTTTCAATTTAAAAACTTATCTCTCGCTGAAATGTTTACAAACATTGGGTATTTAAAGAACTGTGTCTTCCTCATATTTTTCAGTGAAAATTCGTTTAAGACAATATTTAGGAGGCCGGTAACAAATTGAACAATGTTTGTGATCACCCTGTATCATAAAATGAACGAAATTATCTGTAACTGTAGGATATGGTAATATAGATTTAGTGCAATTTGTGGATGCATTTGTGTAAAGATAGCATGTTAAATAAACTAGATAGATGTATTTATTTTAAAACTTAATATATATATATATATCAGCATCTTTTTTATTCATAACATGCAGAGTTTTAAACGAAAAGTATTCCTCCTTTTAGATAAATTCTGTACTGATTAAAGGATTTAAGTCCATATTCTTGATTTTTCAGGAGATGAAAAATAAAGTTATACTAATTAAAATCTAATCAGAAGAATCGATTAGGAAAAGAGGATTTTGTTGATTTATACCCTTTATACCATTCAATGATTCTCAACCTTCATTTAATAATGGGAAAAAATTGAATTAAATATTTTATACCATACATGAATGCTAAATTTTTGACTTTAATCTTTATTCACTAATGGATTTTCTCAGAGACTAAATGACATAAACTTAAATTCTGTATACCAATCGATAGAGAATTTTTTCTGAGTCTGACAATGTACTTAACTCAAAATCGACATTTTTGGACTTAAATCCTTTATACTTATCAGTACAGAATTGAAAAAAGTTTTTGAAAAAAATATGTCGCGGCCAGAATACAAATATCTTAATATCTGATGAAATATAAGCATTTTTCGGAAAAATGTTTTCATTGCGCTGCGCCTGCACGAACGATAAAAAAAACTTTTTTTCTTTTTTTGCATAAGCTGATAGCCAAATGTCATCATTGAAATTCATAATATTGTATGCCAGATATGTAAGCAATTTTTCAGTTATTCATAGGTGCACTGTTTTTGGCCAGACTTCAAACCAGGAAAATTTGATAGCTGTTTTCGTAATACTAATCGTCGATAAAATATATAACATATTCCATTTAAAAATACTGGTGTCAATTCTGATTTAAAAGTTTAAAAACTTGAATGATCTGGTTACTGATCAAAGTTGATTTTCTTTTCAGAGGTTGTTCGCACACTGACGTTTTCTTTATAAATCAACAGATAATTACACAAAAGGGTGCAAGAATTTTCGTCTCAAGTCGGAACTCTTACCCTAGTATTTTTTATCAACAATTTCTATCACATACGTGCAATAATATACAGTAGCCGCCGTTTTATAAAATGTTTGTAAAATGTTTTATAAAATGTTTATTCATGTTTGTTTTCATCAAAATGATTTTATTAAGCGGCTGATTTTTATATCCGGCGAACATGCCCGAACTCAGTAAAAGAGTATTCATTACCTAAATATGGAAATAAATTCTTTTTCGCCCTTCCATCTATCAATTAGCCATCCGTAGGAATGGAATTTTTGCTCTTTATCATTCATGTAAAATTTTCAGCTTTTATAGAAAAAATTACATAAAAGATGGATATTTTCTTTGACCTGGCATTCTTGTAGCTATTTAGAAGTGCTACTTTGATGACTTCTGCTGACCTTATTCATTCTTGCGATTCACTCTCCCGTTTGGTACAAATTAGGCACTAACATCATCTTTATTATTACGTTTACATGAAGCAAACTGAGAATTTTCAAGCTTCGACTTGGCCTTCCTTTGACTACACATTTGAAGCAAACCATCATAATTTACCAAAATTTTACGCTTTATATTCAAAATAAAAACTACCTGCTTGCATATCTTGCAGATAGGTTGCTTCAAAATAAAAACTACAAATTCTATTTGAATATTTTAGGACAGAAAAAAATATTAATGGCCTATCATTTGAAAAATTCATTCCTCGAATTCAGAACTATCACACGGCGGAGCGTGTTTTTCTTTTCTTTCTCTTTTTATTTATTTTTTTTTTTTTTTTGAGGCATATAATTTTCGACTAAGAGTAATAATGTGATGGCTTGTTATTTTTTGTTTCTTTTTCTCATTTAAAAAAATCCGGTGAAAAAATATAATTCGTTGTTTAGCTTACATACATGATCATTTTTACTGTTGAAGAGATTTTCTTTTGAGTTTATTAACCGGCGATGCTGATTTTATTAAGCGGCGGTTTGTACTGATTTTATTTCGGACCCAGCAATTTGATCAGATTAAGCGGCTGATTTTATTAACCAGTGATTTTATAAAGCGGCGGTTACTGTATTGCGATCGAATAAGGTAGAAATTATTGATAAAAAATACTGGTGTCAGTGCTTCGTCTCGAGATGGAAATTTTTGCATTCCTGATTACAATAAATTACATAAATCCACTTAATGCCTTAAATACGTCTACATAATAAGAAATTATAAGAGACTAGTTAATACCCGTCAAAATTTGACGAATGATGTGCAACTAAAATCTTTTCACGGCATAAAGTTAACACCCTTGTTTGAATATTTCGCATTGGTCTTCTTAACCGATTTAAAACCCCTTGCTTTAACCAATTATCTTTTGGTTGGAGGGAGGAGGGATAAATTTCATGAAATTTCAATATACAAAATTTAAGTATACTTCATATATTAAAAATAAAATCCCAAGGTTTGCCATGACAATAAGTGCATTTTAAGTGTAAAATAATAGTTTTGATTCTGATTTTTCCTTCTCATATTTGTAAAACCACTTAGATATAATCCAAAATATTAATTCATTGTATTCTAAAAATAAACTGCAAATCGGAATACAGTTAAAATTTGTTTTTACTGGAATAGTATTATAATACTTTATTCTATCAAAATAGTATATTTCAACAAAAGTATACTGTTAAAAATAAATAGATAAATAAGAATGAATTTAATACTTTAGCAAATTAATTTGCTCATTAAATTTTTAATAATAAACGATACAATATACATTTTTACTCGTTTAATATATCAATATTTCAACGTTATTCTTTTTTAATTATTTTTACTGTAATATGGTATCAAAATGAAATATCAGAGATTATAATAATTAGAGTAAAAATAAATAAATAAAATAAAATAAAAAACCTCCTTTGATTTTAAATATCTATCTCCATCTTTTCTCCATCTATCTCCAAGTTTTCAACTGATAAAATTTTACTTTTAAAGAACAATAAACTCTGTTAATTTTAAAAGATTTTTTCTTTTTTTTCTTTTAACAAATGGAAAAAAATACAGATGGCGCCACATCCTGCGTAAATGAATTTTCGTCGTAAAAACTATTTCTCACTCTGTGATGCATACGATGATAACCGATAACTATTCGCGAATTGCTTTGTTTTTAATATACTTCCTTGGGAAGTATGAATCAATGAATTAATCATGTGAATTATTTTTATGATTGAGTTTTAACACGGATTAGGAGATTCTATAGGATATATTACTAACGTTACGGGAAGGTAGTAATTTTCATCTTTCATATAGAGGGCGACCAATCTCGAGAATCCACCAATCAGCGCGTTTTTACATTTCTGGCTGTTCGTTCGTTGGATGACTGAAGCCTAAGGGGCGGGCTTTCCCTTTCTTCCGATAAGTTTCAAAGATACTACACCAGGCGGCGATCGGATCGCTTACTCTGGTCAGCTGAATTAATGCGGAAAGGAAAGCTTCTATTTTCGCGCTCGCTGCCCTATCTAGTGTTCTATCCTGGTCTCCTAATCCGTGAGTTTTAATTAGCGTCTGCCACAGACAAATGAAATACGTATTAATGCTGTCTGCTCAACCTTTATCATCGGTATTCGTAATGCCCTGCGTAAAGAGAAAGGACTATTCCCTTCCGAATTGGTTCAAAATTTTCTCGCGCATGCTCATATCGTACGATTTTGGTCTTACAAAAAAGGCTTTGTGTTTTAATATAATAGATGTGTCGTGAATATTGTAATAAATTTTATTTTATGTTTTAAATCATAAAAATTTGCTTTATTCCTTTGTTTAATAGTTAGTAAGTAAATAATCATGAATTGCTTATTAATGTAATAAAATTTAATAAAAGTGAAGATTTTTTTTATGTTATAAAAAACTTGAAAAGCTCTGGTTCGGGAACGAACCGAATTCTGAATGTGGGAAAAATTTAAAAATCAAACTCGAAATGTACAAAACTCTGCCAGATGCTGCTTGTGTGCCAATTTTGTTAACGAAATCATTTTTAAATTTATGAAATCAATGAAGGTAGTGAATCAACGAAGGCTTTGCCCGCTTCGCTGATCACTATATTTAATGGAAATTTTTTCTGTGTCGCTTTATAAAAATAAATAAATAAATAAATAATGAAATTGCTCTAGAGCCCGCTTTGGTACCCCGCTGCCTTCGACAGTGATCCACTCATTTACAGACTCTCGAGTGCCTGTGACAATAGCTTACCAGTGGGCTTCCATTTGAGTGCTTATCAGATGACACTATGGAAACGGACAGTATCGAAAAAATTGAAGTAGTAATTTTAAATTTGAATCCCAGTTACATATGAACAACACTATACGTGGTGTACATAATATTTTCTTTCACGATATTTTCTATATTTATTTGATTTATTCGATCAACCATAAAATGACAACTATTTCGCGCCAAATATAACATTACAATGTTTGCTATGATCGATTATGTCTATCGAATGAGACAATTTTTGGGGTTATAATAGTAGTTGGTATATTGAAATATGTAAACCTGATCAGGGTACAGCCTTAATATAGCTCCCCTTGGCGACTTTTGAAATTTTATCGTCACTTCAGACAAAAATACGTACTTTATGTGATTATTTTTTCTGTTTCTTTCTTTTCTTTTTCCTTACCCATTCTTTCTTTTCTGCTTTTCAGTATTTTATAATTTATTTATATTTTTGATGCGCTACTCGGCTTAAAGTGGCTTTTGCGAAAATGGAGTCCTTGGCGAAAATTGCCCTATCTATTTTAGCGTCAAAATAAAAAAAAATACCCAGGATTATCAATAAGTAAAGCTCTTTAATATAATGCTGAATTAGTTTTCATGACAAGCACGATTCATCTGTTCCAAAAACATACTATTTAAAGAAAAGAAAAAAAAATATCTAAAATTGAGGTATATTTATACGAGGGCTGTTTTTTTTTTTCAACCTCCGATCGCACGGTATAAAGGCCAGACATGCGGCAGGTGACTGGCGTGCGCAGCATGTGACAGCGCATCTCCTCTTCTACACGCTCTGTCACTGTCGAGTGCAACATGCTAATTCGTTTTCAGCTGCAGTCAAGTAAACATGGCTGTCTTTATTGATTCTCCCGCCAAGTGTGAATTTCGAAGTGTTATTCGTTTCTTGCAGGCAGAAGGGAATAGTGCAGCGGAAATTTATCGAAGAATGAGTCAAGTGTATGGAGACAACTTTATGAGTGAATGGTGTCGAAAATTTAAAGATGGCCGAACTGATGTGCATGATGAAGGAGGTCAAGGACGCAAGTCTGTCGCTACAGACGATCTTGTTCAACGAGTTGACCAAGGGGTTAAAGAAAGGCTTAGGTTCACCATAAGCGAATTTTCGATGAAATTTCCGGAAGATTCAAGATCTGCCTTGTACTCGTACTCTATAGTTACTGAAGAGTTTCGCTACAGGAAAATTTGTGCTTGCTGGGTTCCAAAGATGTTAACGGACCATTACAATATTGGTGGAGAAAATTTTTTTAAATCCATTGTGACCGGTGATGAGACATGGATTCAATATGACACGCCCGAAACGAAACGACAATCTCAGCAATGGATGCACACAAATTCTCCAAACAGACCTAAAAAATTCAAACAAACCTTCAACAACCGTAAGATTATGGCAACTGTTTTTTGGGTCCAAAAAGGTGTGTTGCTTGTGGAGTTTATGCAGCCGAGGACAACAATTATTGCAGATTCTTATTGTGAGAATTTGTGACGCTTGCGGAGGGCTGCTCAAAACAAAAGAACTGGCTTTCTAACTTCTGGAATTGTTCTGATCCATGACAATGCCCGTCGCCGTCCTCACAGTGCTCGTGTAATCCAACGGCTCCTTGAGCAATTTAAATGGAACATTTTCGAACACCCACCATATAGTCCAGACCTAGCGCCCAGTGATTACCATCTTTTCATGGAACTAAAGAAGTGGCTTGGAGGGCAACGCTTCAAACTGAGGAGGAGCTCAAAGAAACAGTCATAACTCACTCAAAGTCACTGGCGGCAACATTTTATGAAGAGGGTATTTCAAAGCTTGTTCACAGATATGACAAATACCTCAATCATCAGGGTGATTATGTAGAGAAGTAAACTTTAATCTACATTACTTTTGGGAATAAAATCATTTTTTTATATTTACCCGTTTTTCTTTTATAGCCTATCGGAGATTGAAAAAATATAGCCCTCGTATATTAAATCATTTTCATATATATATTTTTTTTCTCATATGCATGAGTAAATTTAATAATTTATAATTTTCTATTTTTCGCGTGAAAGCACCTTTCATTTTATGCTGAAAAAAAAAAAATACAATTTCTTTTTTTTTTTTTGGCAACAATTAAAAATTTAAATGTCCAATTTTTAAGCTATTACCAGGTTATTATTTTCATACTTTAATTAATTTTAAAAAACCTAATCAAAATTTCGTTACAAATAATGTACCAAATAAATGGGGCGATTTTTCTTAATCAGTCAGATTAAACATCTTATCGATCACACAATTAGATTTTTTAAAATTAACTAAAGTATGAAAATTTGGTGGCAACTTGCGTCCACACACAGACAAATAGAGTCCAAGGAAATCTCTTAGCCGTTTACATATATAGATTTGTTATTAATGTGTAATTATCCGGTAAATTATAAGGACAATTTAAAAAACTACTTGTAATCATTAAGAGATAAAGACCTCCCAGATTTTCACATTCTATCAGTAGTTTGTCATTGAATTCAAAGCAAGCTACTTTCGCTGATGGCTGATTGCTTAATCTTTCATAATGAAAAGATTTTCACCGAATATTGTTTAACAAAGAGTTTTTTTTTTTCTTTAATGACTCTTTGCATTTATGTTATTAGACATTTTAATCTTTTTCAAATCTCAAATACAATACATTATAATGATTTTTAATTATAGATGTTTATGAGACATGATGATAAATGACACACTTTTAATATATTTAATTTTAGGCATATTTGTGAAAGCATTTCAAATAGTTAGGAAAAAGAAAAAACACCCAAAATGCGCAAAAAAGAAAAAAAAATGACAACTCTATCTTGTGGCAAGTAAAACTTTTTTTCCGGCGAGTGTAATCTAAGTTGAAATTTCGGGCCCTGACTTACACGATATATGTTTGGGGTTTTCATATAAGTCGCTCAATACTTTTGGCTATTAAATTATACAAATGAAATTTTTATAAAGCTAATTCAAGCGTAGTTAAAAAACATTTAGTAAAAATGCTCATATTTTACAAGATATTTAACATTTTTGCATTCTGATAACAGTATATTGTGTCTAATGTAGTATGCGAAGATTTCTAGAAATGGCTTTGCACTGTGTTTAATACCCTACGTATTACAATTAAAAAAGTGGAATCTTTTTTTTTTAAATAAACCATTATATCTCCATGAATATATGTGGTAGTCTCAAAAAAATTTATACAGATAATGAGAAAAATCCTCATAATCACATGCTACAGCCAAAACACATTTAAAGCATTACATTTTACAGACTTGATCCAAAACATTTTTATTTTTGTTTAATTTTTTACTGGTCCCTTTTTCCTCTACAGAACACAAATTTTGCTGAAATACATGAGGTATAACATGTTCTTTACACTCCCAAAGTTTCAAGAGGATTCCTAAAGAACTTTTATTTGACAAAACGTCTAAATTAAAAAGTGTCCAAATACTTATTGTTAATGTATAAAAGAGTAATATCAATCACTAAGTCAACATGCTGTGTTGATACTGTATGGGACTGGATCACGAATTTTGCTTTAAAGGTTGGTCTAGAGACCTTAGGGGGCGTCCATTAACTACATGAGATGTTCAGGGAAGGGAGGGGAGGGGGTCGAGCCAAATCTCACGTGGGGGAGAGGGGGTCTCAGAAAATATCACATAATTTTTTTCCCCTCAAAAAACAGTGTAAATTGCGAGAAAATCGAGTTAAATTCAAGTAAAACATGTTTCTTGATTTAGATCAGGGGTGGCGCCAGCTAGGGGACCGGGGGGGCACAGGCCCCCCCGTCGGGGAGTCTGTGACCTCCCATCGGGGCATACTCCTAAAATCTGTCGGGGGAACAAATACAAAATTTTCAGTTTTTCTACTTTTAGCAGCATTTTTCTTTCCTTTTACAAATTTGGAGCATTCCAGTTTTTCCATTCTATATACAATAGAAGAAAGTATTGGATTCATAAAAAATTTCAGCTTCCAGTTTTCCATGAATATATACGTTTTGACCACGATATTTTTAGAAAATATCTGTCTGTGTCACGATAATCTCCAAAACCACGAGGAGTACTAACAAATGGAATGATACAAATAGTAACAGTAATATTATTAACAGTATTGCAGTTTTTAATAAATACTCATATAATAAACTCTCTTTATGTAGTGCCCCCCTGTCGGGGAGGTGGTGTCCCCCCGTCGGGGAATTTCTGGTGCCACTACTGACTTAGATATGGCAAAATGTGACATGATAACATTTATCATGGCTATCCGAACTAGAGATGGGCGTTATTTCACGTAACATAATAAGTAATATTATTATTGCATTGTAGCCTATTAGCACAGTAATATATTACAAAAAATATCCTATTAAAAAAATAATATTTTCAACTTTATCTCTGCACGCGAAATAGACAAGAAATTTCTGGCGATAAAACTGATATAATACACCATTATACAAGTAAAAAGCTTGAATTATTTCTTTTATATAATTACTTTTTTATTTTATTTTATTTGCAAAATACAAAAACAATATTATGAACGCCAGCTTAAGACTCGCATCAGACTTTCCGCGCAGATGTTCGAATCGATTCGTTACTTCACGTCTGAAAAAAATAGGTCTGAAATCTCAGTAAAGGAATACAAACGATTTCATGCAATCTGTTACTCAGTGATATTCTGAATCAGTAATATCTTTTCATTTCCAAGTTCATAAAATTATCGTTAAAAAAATAATACAGATGCAGCTGTTTTATTTTTTTTAACGATAATTTTGTAATGATAATATTTTCTAGAATGTATTACGGAATATTCCTTGTGAAATATATTAATCAAAATAATTTTAATAAGCAAGATAATTTTAACGTTTAGGACAAATAACATTGTGCTCATATTAATTTAGAAATGATTTTATTTGGTGTTGATTATTTTTCATGGGATAATAAAATCGTTTGGGTATAGAGATATTTTGATACCACGGTTTAACGAAATAGTGTTAATTTATGCAGCTAGCATGAGGGTAAGGGGTGATTATTAGATGTTGATTACTATTTCGTAATGACGGTGAGGAATGGAATTACACTTGCTAGGTTTGGCTTCGCCTGCGTATTGGAAACAGATGTTTTAGGACGGGCGTTTGATAATTGAAAGGAAGGAGTGTTTGTTTATATTTTAATTGCTTATACCAGAGCAGATGAAATTGAAAATGCGTAATGGCATACAGCATTTATTGTGGTTTTATTAAGAATAATTTGAGAAGAAAATTGAATATTTATTTATTTATTTATTTTTACTGTTTAGCTTTTCTTCACTTTTTTTTTTTTTTTTTTTTTTTAACTGATTTTTTCTTGGGACTATTTTTTAAGATTTAAAATGAGTGAAGGTGTTAAGAATAGTTAATTATGCTCTTATGTTAAAATTAAGTGTCTGAGAAAATACATCATTTTATGCAATTTTTGTAAGCAAAATCTATATTTTTTAACAAGCGTTTCTAATTTTAGAAAACATATTCAAAGTGACTGTTTGCTAAGTATGAGTGAAAAACACTAATTTTCTTGTCAATCTGGAAAGTTCAAGTTCTTCGGAAAATCAAAAGAAATAGTTACTCGGTAGTTTAAGATTTGGGATGCCTTAAAGATGTTTCTTAAAAATTTGCTATTACTATTTAATTGTTTCTTAATTACATATATGACTTATAATATGAGAATTCTTTTTTTTTTTTTTTCAAAAAACGGCTCTCGTGTACGTGTTTCTTGATATTATTTGAAATATTCTGTTTTCGTGTTTAAAGGAATTGGTTTAATGAACCTTAAGCTTACTCGATTGGGACAAACGTTTGTGTAAAATTTTGACACTACCAATATTTCATATCCGCGGTTTTTTTTTGTTTTTGTTTTTTTAATTGAAGAAATTCTAGTGTTAAATAAAGTGAAAATTACTATTCGAAAGCATTGGGACTTAAAAACATGAACCGCATGAACTATATAGGACACATGTATATATTGTATATCATCCAGAAAGGATTAGAAAGACATTAATAAAAAAGCACCACAAAACTGGCGTTGTAAAAAATATTACTTACAAACTTTGAATAAACACCATAAAATGCAATAAACTCGCAACAATTGTTTCGGGGCCGCTTTGACTGCAGCACTCGTGCTTACTTTATTCGCCTGATGAAGGGTCGTGTGTTTTTTCGACCCGAAACAATTGTTGCGAGTTTATTGCATTTTATGGTGTTTATTCAAAGTTTGTAAGAAATAGAAAGACATTAGCCATATGTAAACTAAAAAGTAATAGGTTATAAAAATAATATGTTGCAAAAACCTATTACCAAAGGAAGTATGGAACGAAGTAACCTATTACTGAAAAGTAACTATTTATCCCATCTCTAATCCGAACGCCGCAAAGCAGCACAGTAGCCTTACAATTGTTTTAGGTGCCACCAGCCAGCCACACGCAATCTATGCAATCTTAGAAACTAGTCTTCAATAAAAATAATAAATGAAATTGTGTTTTTCGGAATAAATCCAATGCATTTACAATAACAGTACAAATTTTGAAAAATCTCACATGAGATTAGGGAAGGGGGTCGAACTAAATCTCACCAGGGGGGAGGGGGGATCAAAAAATCGTCAAAACCACCTCATGGATGCCCCCTTACACACATTAAGATGGAATTTTTGCGAATTACCCTTTTCCCACTGGGCAGGGAGGGGAGTTAGCAAGACTGTGTGGGCCAGTGGTTAGAGTGTTCAGTTTGAATGAGGGTCTTTGAGATCGATGGCTGATCGCAGTTTTTTCTTCCTTTTTCTTTTAATAAATAAATGAAATAAAACAAAATATTAAAATAAATTAATAATTTAGGGGGTTATGTATTAAATTTAATTAAAAAATATATAATGATACATTTTTAATAATTAAAATATTTATTTCAACAATTTTTTTTTTTTTTTTTTTTAATTTTTCTTTATAATTTAAATAAATGAATAATTTTTAAGGGAAAATATTTCTCTTTATTGCACGTTTTTCTCTTTCCTAAAGTTTAATTAATTTTTTTTTATTTATTATTATTATTAATGTTTTACACCAAAGCTGCTAGTTAGAAATGCTGATCGTTTGCTTTTAATTTTGTTATTTTTTATAATACAAATAAATATTCTAATGAATAGTGCAATCACAGAAAATAATATATATATTGCATTTTTTCATCTTCTTTTAATTGTGCTACTATTCATATATGTAAAGGGAAAGAACTTTTACTTTTTGTTATTATTCTGTTGGCCCTTACATATGTGTACCTCTCCAAAATTTAAAAATCTAGTTATATATGCATTTTACAAATCTGGTTATCTCGAAGAAAAATCCAATAATTTCCAAAATGTTCGTGATGTGTGTTTCAACGTTGAACAAGATTGTAATGAAATTAATTGGGATAAATTTTCTTTTATATGTTGTTCTCATCATGAAAAGTGCTTATGCTTTGACCATTTTCTTACTTCTAATCATAGTCTTTAACTTGAAAATAATTAACTCATTAACTTGAAAATAAATTCGTAAATTTTAACGGGATTTTTTCTGCATAAAGAGGTAATTTTACTTTATACAATAGAATCTCATACAACACACTCCCACAAAATGCGATTTCGTATAACACAACAAAAAATCTTCGACTATTACTCATACAACGCCGTAATGACTCTCGTATAACACGTAAAATAAAGAAGCACGTGATGACATCTTTTCTACTTTCAACCTGTTCAAGGAATGATTGCTCCGTTACTATGCCAACATCCGACACTTTTGGTCTCATTGCGGAATGAAATCGTCTGCTCAATGTATGTCTCCTATAACACGATTTTCTATTACGTGGACGTATCCCCCGCGTTAGGAGAGTCTACTGTATATTTCTTAACAGTATTTTTATATAGAATATATTTATTGTTTTTTAATTTCTTAATTAAATTTAACAATGATTTTCTCTTAAGTTATTTATTTATTTTAATGTTTTGTTTTATATCATTGATAATTAAATTTAAAAAAATATATATTGAGCACTCCGTTGGGGTTTGAACTCGAGGAAACTTTAGGAAATGTATGATAAAGAATAATATTTTCCCTTAAATTATGCATTTATTTAAATTATAAAGAAAAATTAAAAATATTTTCTTTATTTGAAATAAAATATTTTAATAATTAAAAAAATATATCATTAAACATGTTTTTAATTGAATTTAGTACATATCCCCCTCTTAAATTATTCATTTATTTTAATATTTTGTTTTACTTCATTTATATATATTTTTTAAAAATGTGAGCATTGGGATTTGATCTCACGTTAATGTAGAATGTTCATGCCAGAATTATGAATGATATTTTAAAACTGATTCGACAACTTTATGATAAAAATAATCCTCATAATGTACACTTATGCAAAACTTTGTCTTACTCTCCCGTGTTATGAAAATCATAAATTTTGAATTACTTATGGAGTTTTTAACCCCTTAACTGCCCCGGGCATATATACACATCTTTCCGAAGTACGATTCTTTGTACTGTACTGCTACCAGTGAAACTACTGACACGGTTTTACAGTGCAATAAAATAAATTTGAAATAGATTTTGACAATGTTTTTGAAAGAATTAATATGTATAGAAAAAACCTTTGACGTTACTTCTTGCATCGTCGTTCAAGACCTTATGGTGAAAGAAGATCATGAACACCAGTCAAGCTCAAGTCCTCCACAGAGGATGTCGTTCTGAGGAGAGCCGGGTACCCGGCCGAAAAATTTAAACGACGATGCACGAAGTAATGTCAAAGGTTTTTTCTAAATAATTAAAGTTAATACTTCATTTTTATTTATTATGTTTAAAGTTTTTGAAAGATTTACTCATATAAGAGTTGAAAGAAAACAGTGGCACTTTGAAGTGAATCTCATAAGTTTTCCTCAGCAGGTGAAGGTTTAAATTAGGATGTTGAAAATGAATAGGGTTATTACCAGTGCCAAATGGATATTTTAAAGCTGATCCATCATGATAATTTATTCTTGAGATACTGCCTACACAGATTCACAAACTAATGAAGTAACTAACTTATTAACTAATCAAAGGATAGATTTAATTTTTTAATAACACTGCAATGATATTTAAAGTTATTTTTATTTTTTTTATTTTTAAGGTGAATGGAAAATACTCAACAAATTGGATAATCAAGTGTTTTTTAAGCTGCATGAATAATCTGCACACAAACAATCGAGTATATGGTATACATTAGCTGTAAAATAATAATTAATTGAAAATTTAGAGGGTTTTTCTTTAATTTGTGAGAACACTCTACAATTGAATACAAGGAAGATAAACTTATCTAACCTCCTTAGTAGGGGAAGGGAAAGAGGAAAAAAAAAAAAACAGTAAATACTAAATTGAAGTGATTTAAAAAATGTTATCTTGTTCACAGATGGCAATCTTCATTACTGAATTTTGATTGTTTCCAATTTCTTTTTAGCATGATTATTTGTTGATTATTATAATAATTATTATTATTTTAACTACCTCTTCAATTTAATTTTTTTCTTTTCTTTTAGTGAGAATATGGCACCTACATTTACAAAGGAATAATCCCTATTATTCCTTTTTTTTAACAAGAATGGGATAACTTAATTATTAATATACTATAGAACTGCATAAAAAAAAAAGTAAAAAGTAAATAATAATTTGCAAACTAATTTGTTTTGAAATTTCAAGAATTATTGCAAAATTCCTCGATTCTGAACAGTAATATTCATTTCAGACTGCAGTTAGCTATATTCTGACATAAATGGATATTAAAAATGCATATCAAAATAAACAGTCAGATTTAAACATATAAAATTGCATATGTGAAAATCTACAAAATTTTAATTTTCTCTCAGAAAAGTATATACAGTAGCCGCCGCTTTATAAAATCACTGGTTAATAAAATCAGCCGCTTAATCTAATCAAATTGAAGGGTCTGGAATCAAATCAGTACAAACCGCCACTTAATAAAATCAGCATTGCCGGTTAATAAACTCAAAAGAAAATCTCTTCAACAGTAAAAATAATCATGTATATAAGCTAAACAACGAATTATATTTCCTCACAGGATTTTTGAAAAGAAAAAAAGAAACAAAACATAGCAAACAATCACATTATTACTCTTTGTCGAAATTTATATGCCTCCAAAAAAAAAAAAAAAAAAAAAAAAGAAAGGAAGAAAAGAAAGAGAAACACGCCCCGCCATGTGTTGTAGTTATGAATTCGAGGAATGAAATTTTCAAATGATTAGCCAATGAGTATTTTTTTCTGTCTCAAAATATTCAAATAGAGTTTGTAGTTCTTATTTTGAAGCAACTTAGCTGCAAGATATGCAAGCGGGTAGTTTTTATTTTGAAGGTACAGCGTAAAATTTTGGTAAAGTATGATGGTTTTCTTCAAATGTATAGTCAAAGGAACATCGAAGCTTGAAATTTATCAGTTTACGTCATGTGAACGGAACATAATAATAAAGGTGATATTAGTGCCTAAATTATACTAAATGGAAGAGTGAATTGCAAGGGAAAATGAATAAGGAGAGTAGAAGTCATCAACGTAGCACTTCTAGATAGGTGCAAGAATGCCAGGTCAAAGAAAATATCCATCTTTTACGTAAAAACTCCATTCCTACGGATGGCTAGTTGATAGATGGAAGGGCGAAGAAAAATTTCTTTCCATATTTAGGTAATGAATACTCTTTTATTGAGTTCGGACATGTTCGCTGGATATAAAAATCAGCCGCTTAATAAAATCATTTTGATGAAAACAAACGTGATTTCATAAAGCGGCGACTACTGTAGTCCCAATATCTATTTTTCAATTATTACAAAATTTTTCATTTAATATATTTTTTTTTTGTAAATAAATGAATAACAATTTTAAATATACTGTTGGGAACTTTTTACTTTATATGTATACCTTTTCAAGGGTGGCGCCAGCTAGGGGGCCGGGGGGGCACAGGCCCCCCTGTCGGGGAGTCCGTGACCCCCCATCGGGGCATACTCCTAAAATCTGTCGGGGGAAAAAATACAAAATTTTCAGTTTTTCTCCTTTTAGCAGCATTTTTCTTTCCTTTTACAAACTTGGAGCATTCCAGTTTTTGCATTCTATATTTAATAGAAGAAAGTATTGGATTCATAAAAATTTTCAGGTTCCCGTTTTCCACGAATATACACGTTTTGAGAGGTCCAAAATACATTTTGGCCATGATATTTTTAGAAAATGTCTGTCTGTCTATGTGTGACAAAAATTTTGTTGTAACTGTATCTCAAGAACTACTGCACAGAACTACATATAAATTTGTATGTAGTTGCACCATGACATAAATTAGTGTCTATTAACTTTTTTCCGAATCGCCTTGTAGGTGGCGCTGCTGTACTGCAATTTCTTTCATTTAATGTAAGGCTATATCGCAGGTTCTATTTTGCTTAATCGAACAAACTTGATATGCGAGAACGCCATTATGAAACATCAGGTTGATTTAATTTAAGTGCATATTGGCCGATAAGTTGCGCTGCTTTGCTGCTATGTTCCCTGAGAAGAGGAAGGCTATATCTCAGTTTCTATTCTATATTATTGCAAATAACTGTATATGACAGGGCCATTATGAAACATTATGTGGAATCAGTTTCAGTGCACATAGCCAGATAGGTGACGCTCCTGTGTTTCAATTTTTTCCGTGAATGGGAAGGCTATATATCAGATTCTATCGTATACAATTACATTAAACTTGGTATATGAGAGGGCCATTTTAAAACAATGTACTGAATCAATTTAGGTGCATATGAGCTGATAGGTGGCGCTGCTGTTCTGTAATTACTCCGTGAATAGGAAGACAACATCTATTGAAAGGCCACCTATCCGGAGAGCCAATTTTCTGTCGCACAATAGGTGGCCCCCTTAAGGAAATTCGACTGTATTCGACCTGTGATCAACGGATACGAAGATTAACTTTTTCTTAAAAATTTACTTCAGGCACTCTGCACATATTTTTTCCTGTGGAAAGAAAATATTATACACTCAGAGAATGGCACGATGACCTCCAAAACCACGAGGAGTACTAACAAATGGAATGATACAAATATTAACAGTAATATTATTAACAATATTGCAGTTTTTGATAAATATCCATATAATAAACTCTTTCTATATAGTGCCCCCCTGTCGGGGAGGTAGTGTCTCCCCATCGGGGAATTTCTGGTGCCACTACTGTACCTTTTATAGATTGAATACTAGATTCACTCATAGAATTAATTTGAAGATGTGGTATATACGGAGTTGACAGAAATAAATTCAAGCATTTGGATGGGGTTTTGAATATCTGCTGGCAAAATTGGCTTTAGTGCATCCATTTCTTCACAAAGCATGCTCTATATCAGCTAGTTTGGCATTTTTAACACTTTATAGAAAGATTAAGAGATTATAAGAATATTGGATGGCTATTTTCTTGGACATGCATACTCTCCACAAAAAATCATTTTTGTCTATAAACTTCATCTCTTTTAATTCTACTTTTTAATCTTCATTAATAATGAAAGTGGGGCTCTTGTAAGGCGATTGCAGTTTTAAGATTTAAAGGGCACCAAGTACACCGGATTATGCTAAAATAATTGCCCCCAATGATGATTAAGGGCTCACTCACATAAAGCAATTAAAAAATTGCATTGACTTGCATTGATCTTCATACTAACATATTCCTATAGAATATTAACAACAGAAAATAATTGTTCTGTTGCTTGGTGTCAGTGTGAATGTACACTTATGGGCCTGAAATAGAGAGCATTCCATTCCCTTCAGCCAAATATGATACAGGGTTGCTACACAAATCAGGAGAAAAAAATCCCCGAGTTCTCCCTGTCTCTTCTAAAAGCAAAATAGATGACACACAATCATGCAGCATTAGAATTTAACATGTTTACAAGTTATTTGAACATATCTAGGGTATATTAATTTTATTAACTTACTATTAGTTGCAGGAAAAAAACAAAACATAATTAACGTTTTCTTCTTCATTTTAAATCACCAAAATTTTAAAAGACTTGATCATGAAAAAATTTTTCAACATTTTTTCAAAAAATTTCAAAATTCCCTAAATTTTTCCTGTTTTTGCATTAAATTTTGAAAGTCCCTGAGTTTTCCCTGTTTTTTAATAGATTTTCGAATTTCCTGAGTTTTCCAGATTTTCTCTGAATTCAAGGTACTGTAGCAACCCTGAATGAAGAGGGTTATTGTTATAGTGAAGTAGTAATGAGACTTTAAGCACTGCATTTGCTTGAAAAGTCACTCTAACATAACCTATTGTATGCTAAATAAAAAGGCCTGGCTAACCTTATTTAGAAGCCCCTTTTTCAAAAATTTCAGTGTGTCCTGTATGACATTTTTGTAGATGCAAATTGTATTCATTTTTTGTAAAATACCTATCTTTTATAGATCTAGTAGATATCTGTATAGATAATGTGGCACCAAACCATTTATTTTTCTGTTAACTTGACCCAGGTGCAAGGCCCTTTTACATGCAAGGCCCAATTAGGTACGATCGGTTCAACCCATTCAAAACCAGTCTTGAATATCTGGAACTATGAATATTTATAGGAAATTAATTTGGACAGTGGAATATTTAAAAATACTATTAAAACTAACACAGATTTCCTAACATCAAATTAAAAAATTGAATAAATAGACACTAAGATTTGGTTTCAATTAATAATCTAGATGACAAAGATGCACTTTGCTGAGTTCTTCATCATATATTTGTTCATTTAAATCTATATTATAGTATATACTCTAAAAGAAATTCACTTCGCCAATCTCCAGACACAGTAGTAGACTTAAATTCCAAGCACAGAAGGTTACTACCTCTCTGCTTTGGTAAATTTACCTTATTCTAATTTGTTGATTAACTTTCCTGAATATCTAAATATTTCATATCTATAGTATGATGGAAACTAATAATTATATAAAGGTTATAGAAAGTAATGGTTAATACAAAGCTGTTGAAATTTTGTTGCTATGTTATTGAAATTTACAGAATTGAAATATTTTATTATTATTTCTTATTATACGAATAAGAAATTTTTAGTAATCTACAGAAGAAAGAAAACTTCAGGTGATGAAATATTTATTCTGACATTGCAAAACAGATGTTTAAAGAAATAAATATAAATTACATAACAGAAAATGCATCCTCAGATCATTTTAAGATCCAAATACGCATGCTTTTTTACATCATAAAACTGTACTGTGCAATAAATCCTCAGTATTTATTATTCTCTTGTTAACTGGACTGTTTACTTTGACATTGTAACAGGATTCATGAATACGTTGTTGTGTTTGGTGATTTTCAGCTGCTAAAAAATAAATACAGAATAATACAAAAATATTCTAAAGCAATTTCATTAATATAAAATAATTAAATTTATGTGACGTTATTTTACCTGAACTTTGAAAAAATGATTAATTATTGATTATTACTTCAAATTAAAAAATCTAGAAAATAAACAGTTACTATCCTTTTAGGCTGCACATCAGCCAGATTCATTCTTTTGCCCTTGCCACATAATTCTATGGGATTTTTATTAGTTTGCATTTTAAAGATATTTCAATCAAAAATAAAGATTTTCTAAAGAGATTCATAAAAACAAATATCCAAGAGGATTACATGGGAAGGAAGAAAGAGTGATTAATGATCATGCCTTAAGTGACTGTAATATTCAATTTAAATAATATGTGCCTTTTTCATCATATGCTATTATAAAAAGATATCAGTGTTTAAACATTAAATTAATATACAGGGTAACGTGTAGCCCAACAGACATTTTTCAACTTGTCGTATATTTTATACAAAAACAGATAATATACATAAAAGTGTCAATAAATATGGCATTTATTTACCATTAATTACAAGGTTATTTTTTGAAAACTTCATCAGGCCGATGGCCCCTCTTTACATCAATGCATTTCAACAAACGTTTGTTGAAGTTAGCATACATATGCCTTTGTAGGTCCTCATCAATGGCTGCAACTTCATCACGAATGACTGGCTTGTTTGAGTTCTTGAATACTCATGATATGCCATTTGTGATGAAGTTGCAGCCATTGATGGGGACTTACAGAAAATGAGTGTACAACGTTTATAACAATATATTGATGTAAATAGGAGCCTGATGTAGTTTTTAAAAAATAGCCTTGTAATCGGTAATAAATAAATGGCATACTTGTTTGTATTTATAGATTTTTTTCTTATCTGCCCCCCCCCCCCTCCTCACGGCTTTTGTATATAATACATAACAAGTTGAAAAATATCAGTTGGCTCCGTGCCGCCCTATATAAAGCTATTAATTTTTAGATTTTATTTTTTCTAAATTTGTGCTAGAACAATTATTATTGTTATTTTTAATAGTTCATATTTCAGAAATGCAAAGTATTAAGATGTGCTTATAAAATGTCATTATAACATAGGAAAATGAAGGAAATAATTATACATTCCATATCAAGTATATCTTTAAATATGTTTTTTCTCAAAACATTAAATTAAGTAAAAGATAAATATCACAGTTCTTGAATTTAAAAACTCTTTAGAAAGAAAAGTAGACTTATATTTTAAAAATCAATTAAATATATTTGTAGTATAAACATGTACAATCCTTCATTAAAAAATTGAAAATTTTCTCTCATTTATGAATTACTCTGCAGTTTATAAATAAATTTGTTTCTTTTCTTTTTCTTTTAATTTTAACTCCCTTTTGTTTGGAAAGTATTTAAAAAGAAAACAATTACTTGGAACTTTGTGTTTAAAGTCAATATTTTGTTTGTTTGTTTTCATTTACAATCTTCTAGTCTAATTAAGGGGCTTCACATTGATTTTGACGGTTAAAAAAGAGCATATTTCCTATATTTTATTTTCAATATAATAAATAAATTTTTATTATTCAAAAGTTTGAGCATATGAAAGAGCCACATTTAGAAAATATTTTATAAAATTCTCATTAAATGTTCGGAAATTTCAGGATTTCCGGAGACCCACTAGAAAAATGGTGGACACGATTACTCAAAAATGAAAGTTTAACTGATCATATTGAAATTTTGCACACTTCTTAAAAAAGGATTGACTAGCGCTTGAATGGTTTTTCTTTTTTTTTGATTACGACTAATTTTATGAGGCTATATATGGGATAAAATGTACCGAAAACTGAGCTGTTTTTGCTTACAACTTTGCCAAAATTTTAAATTTCTTTTTTTAATTCCTTTTTTCAAATACTAGTTTATTTTATTTTGAAGTGTGCACAATTTCAGTTTTTGAGAAAACATGTCCATTGCTTTTCTGAAAGATCTCTGAAAACCAGGAATGACTGGCTGAATTTTCTAAATTTTTTAGTGAAAATTTCATAAAATATTGCTTAAATGTCGCTCTTTTATATGCTCCAAATATGAATAAAAAGTTTTATTTTTCATATTAAAAATATAATAAAGAAAATAGGGTAAGTGCACCAGTGATTGACACTTTTAGAGCAATCTCTGATGTTTTAGTCATCAGAAAATATTTTTAGAAATCTTAAGTTAATACATATGGCATGAAAGACATTCAGAACCACACATATGTTAAACTTAAAATATATACATTTGATAACAATTATTATTATTTTTTTTTATGAATTTTTATTTGACACCCACTCAATGTTCCAGTAATTGATACTGCAAGTTTTTCTTTTTATTACTAATTGGCACCCTATGTTCGAGTTTTTGATACTGCTAGTTATTCATTTTACCAGTTATTAGCACTCTATGCTCCAGTGTTTGACATAAAATGTTAAAATTCTTATATGTAAAATATATGATTTTATTATTTTTCTTACTTATTAATTATTTCGGTATAGAAGTCAATTACTAGAGCATGCCAATCACCGGAGCACCTACCTACCCTATGCTTTTTTTTTTTTTAGGCCTTCAAAACCCATGTAATTGTTTAATTCAGTTATAAAGTGAATATGTTATCATGTACTAGGGAAAATTTATTACAGAACTTAAAAAGCCTTTATTTCCTATAGTATGATCAAATTATAACATGAGATAAAGAAGAAAAATACACATGTTTTATCACAGATCTTGAGTATACTTTTCTAAATGTAGAAAAAAAATAAAAAAAAAACGAAAATGTATTTTAAAAATATTTATAAAATCATACAAAACATGCTACATTATTAGTTATTTAAAACAATCAAGAAAAACTGGTGTTTTGTGTGTTTTATGTTTCATCTAAATTTCACTGTAATGAAATCACTTTTTTATAACTTATTTTTTTACTCATAAAGTTATATCCTGTCTATCTCTATGCAAATATTGATAAATAGGCAAAAAAAAAAAAAAAAAAAAAAAAATTAAAGTTTTCTATTAAAAAATATTGGCGATAGATAAAAAAAAAAAGGAATTTCTAAATTAATTGTATCAAAATATTTAATTATTCATTAGGGAAGGTTTTCAACAATAATGTTTCAATAAAAATGCAAGTTAAGATGTAACATTAAAATAATTTTTTACTTTCTAAAAACATCCTTAAAAGTATTTAAAAGTTATTTTAATTTTAAAATATTACTTTTAGAATTCATAAATAAAAGCTGCCTTTTGCAGATGGAAAATTCTGGATTTTCTTCAAGGCTAACATAGGAACATTTTTTAAAAATATCAACACTAGCTTATAGAAAATGGGAAAATTTGCCAAATGAATGTAAAATGCTGCAATTAATCTGCTAAACATATATAAAAAAAGCTTTGCTAAGAAAGGAAACTAAATATAACTGGAAATATTTAAAATTCTACCCCTTATCACCTTAAAAATTGTTTTATTATTAGTCTAATTAAAGAACAAATTTTATATTGTATTACTATTCATACTGATTTCAAATTACTTCTATCACACAACCCTGAAAATTAATATAATTGTCAATTTTTCTTCTATTAAAAAAATAAATTAATAAAATAAAAATAATAAATAAATTTTAGGAAATTCTTGTGTTCGTAAACTTATAATTTTGATATTCACTATTAGATAAAGCCTAAAACACACAAACACAAAACAAAGAAAATAAAATGCTTCAATAAATTTAATGGTTATTTCTACGATAAACATTTTTAAAATCTTGAAAGTTAAAATGAACACATAGAAAATGCAACTAATAAATAAACAGATGAACACCACAAAGGCTATAGCCTATCAAGCAATATATGAGTCTTGCAACACACAGATTGTTTAAATGAGATGTCTTGAATCAGTAGGCCACAAAGTTTCATCGGCAGATATATGGATAAGGTCCTCGGTGAATATATGTAGTGGGGGATAAACACCTGGGCAAGACAGAACAAACAGTGTAAGGGCTAAGCAAAGCACGCACAAAAAAAGACAAGACATGCAGATATATTATTATTGTTAAACATTTTTATTATAGTAAGAATTTTAAACTTATAATACAGTCGAGCCTGTTTAACCCTTTCACGCCCAAGGGAAATATTTTTCCCTTCTACAAAAATCGTTATTGATTGTTCAATTATTATTGAATCGATATTTTTTTTTACTGAATGTCAAAATAAAACGTATGTCCAAGGCAGCAAATGTGTTTCTGAACGAATAAAAAAAAAAAAACGTATAGAAAATAGGACACATAATAAATGTGTTATGTGCAATGTCCACTTGTGCTTCACAAGTAAACGAAATTGTTTCGTAGAATACCATAACTAGCTATTTATTTTACTTTTCTGATAATTTTTATATTACAAAGCAATAAATTTGTATTACAAAGCAATAAATAAAATACCAATATAATAAATCTAACTCTTCGTTTATTTACTTTTATGGTCCATAGGGAAAATATTTCCCATGAAATTATAGGAAACCTATACACCCTGCTATGTTTTTCTGGTGATATTCTCTTACTTTACACCCACAATAGCTAAAATATTGTGTTGTACTGGCATATTTAGTCTTGGAAATCTTATGGTCCTGAAAGGGTTAAAGCAAAATTAGACATATAACAAAGTATCAGCAATAACAAATTTTTCTCTGTATCTATACATCTCCTATACTTTAATAATATTAAAGATATTGCTTACAACAAATAAGTAAAAATATTTATGTTGGACGCAGCAAAATTTTTCCATTTAATTTGAAAGTTAAAGTTTCATTATTTCCTATATTTTCCCTGAATTAATACAAAGTGGGACTTATCTTTTTGAGTAATTTTATTCCCTGATCACTTTTTTATGAGACAGCAATTTTTGTTGAATGTTGAACAAAATCAGAATTTTGTTGCTGATGTTAAAATCTCCAGTGAATTTTCAGAACATGCATGGTACTCTATCAAATCCATAACTATACAGAACTGCTGGAAACATTTATGATTTCTCAATGGCGAAAAAAAAGAAAACAGATCCTGATACAGAAATTGATCATGAAGATAGTTTATGTTTACTTTATTATAATAATTTGGGTATGGGTACATCTAATCATGGATATAATAGTATGATTATGTCAGTTATACAATTGTAACTATATCAAACAATTTTCTCCTTATTGAAAATTTTTTTTTGAAAGATGTTCTCAACTCGATTTAATTCATTAAAAACAGAACCTAGCACAAAATGAACCCAAGCCAGAAGAGGAAAAAAAAAAAAAATAAATAAAAAATCTCAATTAAAACGTAACCTGGAAAATAAATAAAGGTACAACTATATTACCTCCCCACAGCTAAATTTGGCGATTTTTCTTTGGTGCCAATTTGAATGATAACAATGTTGGTTGGGACTGCTTGCGATATAATATGGCAGCCTGCATGCTGTTTATTTTGGATTTATGATTTATAATTTAGCTTATGATTTTATCATTTATGATTTATGATTTTTAGATTTATGATTTTGCCATAATCGCCAAAAATATATCGCCAAATTCAGCTGTGGGGAGATACTATAGTTGTTCCTAAATAAATAATAATAATAAAAAAACAGTAACTAAGCCCAAATCCGACCCACAAAAAAAAAAAGATGGTACAGCAGGGTTGGGTTAATTTGATTGGAATAATTTGATTGTAAAATGAGTTACCCAACCCAATGCAGGACTCTAATCCAAAGATGATGATGTGGGATTAGAAATTAAAAATTCAATACCATCAAAATCTGTTGTAGAGAGCCTACCAAAATAATGATCATACTTAAAACTATACAATATACAATACTATTTATACTATATACAAAGGACATAATATTTACAGCAAATATCATAAAGTATGCGATTAAAAAAGTACTATGTAGATCAATTTTAAATTCAACAAGTCAGAAAAAATTTGTGATTTTTTCTCTAAAGTATAATAAAAATCTTAAAACGGTCATGTGATTTTTTTTATAAAGAAAATAGGTATGCCTCTTATTATATTTTTACTTCTTAATAATTTCTGCATATAAATATTTGTTTGTCTTCAGGCTGCCTGTCCATAGTCCAGCTGGCTTAACTTTACTGTATTTCTTGTTTATATGTCAGTCATTATGAATATGGAATATAGTGAATGTTTTTCAAAGCATACTGAACTTCATAATATACGGGATCAACTGTATTATAATTTTAAGATGTGCATGCATACTTGGTATGATTAGGTTGTATAAATCAAGCATATTTTTGAATGCCATTTGTTATTACAAAATAAGTAAAGTTAAAAATATAATAATAATAATAATAATAATAAAACTAGTATGTTGTGGCCACCACAAGACTTTCTTCTATATTTTCCTATACAAATTCACTCAGTAACATTAAAAAAAAAAAAAAAAAAAAAGCAAATTTTTTTTCCAAGTTTTTTTTTTTTTTTTCATTAAAAGTATTTAAAAAAAACGATAACTTTGTTTTAAATTATCACAGATTTATAGTTCACCTTTCGAAAGATACCCATCTTGAAAATTTATTCCCCTCGAGGGGGACCCCCCCCCCCATCGTGGGTGGCAAGGCTCCTACACATACAAAAATTTTTTACCAGTTGACTATCTCTATTATAAATAATTCTTGTAAATTTCATAATGATTACTAAAAAATAATTCTCTTTATGCTCATTTATACAAAATTTTGTCCTATGTCACCAGGTTAAAAATTTAGAAAAAGCGGGATGGCAATACAACCTGTCAGACAATTTTTGTCAAAAGTTGATAGGCACTAATTTATGTCAAGGTGCAACTACATACCAATTTGTAGGAAATTCTGTGCAGTAGTTCTTGAGATACAGTTGCCACAAAATTTTGTCACACACACACAGACGGACAGACAGACATTTTCTAAAAATGGTCAAATCGTGTTCTACAGCTCTCAAAACGTGTAAATCCATCAAAAACCTGAGGTCTAAAATTTTTACGAATCCAATACTTTCTTCTATTGAATATAGAAGAAAGTAAAAAAATTTAATTACTGCTGTGGGACGGTTGACTGAAGGGAAAATTTGAACTAATGAGGGTCAATATTTTACTTGTTATTTTCATGGTGGTACTGATTAAGGGTGTGCTAAGAAATGTTCAGGAAATGAAAAGCAAATGCATTTCAGCCAATATTCATTTTCAATGTAAAACAACTTGAATCAATGAATGTGGATTCTAGCTTTAAATTTTAATTATTTTACTTAAATTAGCTTTAATTATTTTACTAGTTTATGAAAAACGTGACAAAGAAAACAATTTTAATTAAAATCAATAAAAGTAAAGTCTGTTTAAAAAATAGAAATATTTCTTAACTATTATTTTGTTTAAAAAAATAAAATAAAAGTTAAAGGATAATATCTGTAAGATAAATAAAAACACACATTTCATATAAAATTTAATTGAGTATAATTTTTAAAATTATTTTTAAAAGTTTTATTTCATCATAACAAATTTTCAATTGATATTTTGTACATTTTATGCTGTCAACATTAAATATTATTTACATTATAATGTGTTCGATATTTTTCTTTTCTGCAATTTAATCATGATTCGATACTGCAGGAATATAGTTTATATTTGAGTTATCATTATTTTTTACGAATGAAACAATTTGTGGTAACGGAAATATATAATGAATAATTTTGAATTAAATCACACACCCTTCCCCCCCCAAAAAAGCATTAAAAAAAAAAAAAGGACTTCACCATGGCCAGAGGTGAATTTATAGTACTGTCAAACCATTGTCAACAGCTTTGTCACTGAGCAACAGTTGCTAAATTATTGTATTATATCATCCTTGATATAATGTAATGAATGATACTATGATTTACATCTAATGTTATGAATTTTTTTCCCCATCACAAAATGAAATTTTTTGGCAATTCAGGTGGAAAGAAGTTCTCACTTTAATTCAAAAATGAATGGCATTTTTTTTAAAATTGTAATCTAAAACTGTTTAAGATAAAATAGACACCATAATATCTCTAAAAGAAACTTAAAGGACAAAGAGAAAAAGAAGCAATATATCTCAAATGTTCAAAAATTTTAAATAAATAAATTGATAAACGAACAAAAATTACAGAGAATATTTAAATTATACCAACAATGTTATAATTGCTCGTTCTTATTTATTTATTTTTTTAAGGCAACCTAGGACTAGGTTTAAACCTAGAATCTTCAACTATCAGGTCGGATAAAGAACATTTCAGCCACAAGGTTTGTTCTTAACAATTCAGAAATTCTAACAAAATGTTATATATATATATAAATTTTTTTAAAGGGAACAGAATAAATCTAACAATTATGTATACACATCATTAATAAAAATCGTGAACTACCGTAATTTCGTGTATATAACCCGCGGGTAATCTATAATAAAAACCTGACTTTATATGTTCTGTGGGCTATCATCCGGTGCGGGGAATCTATCGCGAACAACAATAAAATCGACACCAGTCTAATTTTTATTTCGGAAGTCCCGATTATTAACACATAATAACGATGAAATTGAGAACAGTGAAAAGGAACTTGATGAGGAGGATAATACGGATGATGAAGGCGAACTGTCCCAAACAATATTGCAACATTTTAATTCTGATACGGAAGAATCCGATCTCGATGGATTTGAATGAATTTTGTAAATAAATTTATTATTAATCTGTAATTTTCTTATAAATTGAATAAAGGTGTTAATCATTAGAAGTTACTCCAGTTCATAGTAATTTATATATGGAGAAAGATTAATAGTATGTTATGATTATTTGCTTTTTCATTATAGGTAAGTAAATTTATTTGTTTATTATTTATATTTAGTTGTATATTTGTTTATTATTTGAATCTTTTCCTACTTATTATTTAAAATAATAGCAGTTAGTATTGAAATTATAAATAGCGATTGCCGACCATGTGATTTTAGAAGTGCGGGATATCTTTGGGTTATAATTATTTTTTAATGAATTTTTTATGCTGCGGGCTACCTTCCGCCGCGGGTTATATACGCGAAATTACGGTATTTTAAAATTAAATGTTTTGAAATTAAAAAAGTTATTTAAATTATTCTCCTATTACTTCTACTTCCTACTCAACTAAGATAATGCTTATTAAAAGAAGACTTGATGCTGAATAACTAAAACCAGGAAAATCTTCAATGTCTTGAATGGCAGAGGGAAAAACTGAAAAGCAAATAGCTGTTTCAGTAGCACTTAGCATACTGTCTTCAGTGAACTGATGATAGTACCAGTGTTGCCAGATTGCAGATTTTGTCCCCATTTTGGGGATTTTTTGTGCTTCAGGGTACAACATTTTTGAGGACTGAATGTTTGTGGGGAATTTAAAGGGGATTTTCAAATTTTTTGGGGAGAAATCTGGGGGAAGTTTTCAGTTCTTTAGTCTACCTAATAAGTTTACAATGTTGCCAAATTGTAGGGATTTGCTCCTACATGTAGGGGACTTTTCCAGTTTTCTTTAACATGTAGGATCTTTTTGAAGATATCCCTTCTGCACAGGACGTTCTCAGGATATTCTGAGGATAAAAGTAAATCCTATGTACATTCTCAGCACTAAATTACTTCACACAGATTTTAAATTTTTCTATAACTAGTGCGTAATTTTTTTTTTCTTTTTGTGTATGGGGACTTTTTTCAAAAATAAACTTCATTTGTGGAAAAATTTTGGCTTAAATCTGTTAAATATTATTATTATTATTATTATTATTAATGTACTTTTTTAGTAGAAATTGAGTTGGGGATTTTTTTGGAAAAATACCCCTGATTTGAGGAAATTTGAAAGCCTGTTTGGGGAAATTGACTGCCGACCAGCTAGCAACACTGGATGGTATACTAAATGCTGCCGAAACTGAAGATAGTATGCTGAATGTTACTAAAACAGATGTCTGCTTTTCAGATTTTCTCTTTGACATTCAAGACATTGAAAATTTTCTGGTTTCAGTTTATGATAATGCTTACTAACTATTCTTATTAAAACATGGGTGAAAGTAATTAATTCAAAGTATGTGAAACTAGGTACAAAAAATCATACCATAATTTATTATGGAAATTTATGACAATTTACTTCATACGAACAAGCTGTTTAACATTTGGTAAACTTTTCATTTATTTTTATAATTTAAACAGTTTGAATATATTTTACCATTTCGATTCAGCTTTGAGAACTCTATAATGATTTTTAAAAGATGCATTTTGTAATTGTGACATATTATTAAACAAAAGTTTCATTTTAAAATTTCAGATAGTAATTGTATTTGATATAGTATGTCTGAATTATAGGATACCATAACCAAGCATAAATTTGCAAGTTTTCTGATGATTAAGAAACAAAGAAAAACTGCAGCAATTAATTATCTAAAAATATTTTTATTACACAATACTAAGTTTTGAATTTTATTTAAAACTAAAAAAAAATGCCACACAATTAAAAAAAAAAAAAAAAAAAACACTTTTAATTCAAAATGTACTTAAAAATTCTTTAAGTTCTCTGATCTGTTCAGAGAGTACAATTTTTTGCCATATGAACCTGTCCGTGCTGCAATCGGTATCAGAGCAAATTCAGATTTCTCTGAGTTCTCCAAACCATTTTCAAGAAAACATTAGCAATAAATTACATAATTGTATGAGAGTGGTATCTGTCATTCTCATAGCATGCATAGTATTGGTTCAGTCTAATATTTAATTTCTATCCTTTGTTTACATTTAAATAAGATATGAGTTAATTATTTTTTCATTTTTTTGTTACACATTTTGCAAAATTATTATGAGATTGTATGAATTCTATGTTATTATCCTTCATATTAGTGTGAACTTTTGCATATTTTTACAATATTTTATCATTTGAATCAAGCTAGCACATGAAAAATGTAGGAGTCAGAAGGAGAAATTCCATTTTTCCAGATATTTACAATCAATTTTGCCAGAACTTTAATAAAAATTTCTATAAATAAATATTCATAACATGAAGCTTTATACTAAAAAATCAAATGAACACAAAAACCTTTTTATACTTCATGCCTTGGTCATAACACTCCCAGCTTGCCCCCACTGGCACTCACAGTGTTGGAAGCCTTGCGTTTGTGATGTTCCACTCAGTTGCCATCTCTTTTGGGCATGTAGTGTCACTGCTTGTCCAGGCTTGGAAATGATACGGTAGGGCTGGATAAGCAGTGATGCCACATGCTCAAAAGAGATGGCAACTGAGTGGAACATCACACACATAAGGCTTCCAACACCGTGGGTGCCGGTGAGCAAGCTTGGGGGGGGGGGGGGTGAGGACCCCAGTGAAAACGTGTTATGGCCAAGGCATGAAGTATGAAAAGGTTTTTGTGTTCATTTAATTAAAAAAAAATATATTTCACATGAGATTTTCTTGAGATTTAGAATCAAAATCATAATTCCCTGAGTTTTCTAGTTTTTTTCTGAGGAATATGAATGGACTCTGAAACTTAAATATTGTAATGTAATTGGTTATTGACTTAGGTACATTTGAGTAAAACCAATCCACCAAAAGTGAATTGAGAAGTTATCACAAGATTTGGCACAAGTAGACAAGTTTTTGCCACTGGAAGCAGCCCCTAATGAGATAGAAATCTGAACAAACTTAAATACTGCATTATCATTGGTTATGAACTCGTGAACAACTTTTGAGTAAAACTAATTCAGTGGAAGTGGATTAGGAAGTAATCTCAAAATTTGATACAGGAAGGTAGGTCTTTTTTGCCTGTCAACCGTCAATGTGAGTACTTCAAAATGCCAGGATTTGGTTGCGACCAATGCTAACTCCAACATAAGTGTAAAAAACATAATTTTTCAGGGTAAAAAAAAAAAAAAAAAAAAATCCAAAATGGTTTTAATTTAGAATTTTGTCTCTGAAAAAAAATACCTGTGTGAGCAGAGATTTTTAACAGCGAAGGGAGTACCAGGAGTTACGCACACACCAAAAAAAAAAAAAAGAAAGAGAAACTCCTTGAGAAATACTAAGTGCAATAGAGAAGCTGTTGCATGCATTGACAAGTTTTTTGTCTTAAGAACCTAACCCTGATGAGACAGGACTCTGAAATACTCCCTTATTATATTATTATCAAATATGGATCCATGTAAAAATTGAGCATAATCAGCTGAGCAGAAATGAATTGGAAATGAAAAGCAAGACGACACACGTAAACATTTCTTTTTATAATTATAAATCTTTAAAAGAACTGGCATATTGTATTATCACTGATTGCAATAATTTCTGCGTAAAATTTGTAAATTATTGAGCAAAATAAAAATCACAAGATTTGACCAGGCATCTTTACTAATCTTTATTCCTGTTGAAATAGATCTCTAAAGATGTTTGCATAATGTATTATTGTCATTGATGCTGAACTCATGTACTATTTTTTAGCAATATCAGTTTAGTAATAGTGAGTTAAAAATTAACTGCAAGATTTGACCCAAACAAACAAACAAACAGAACAACCAAGTTAAACAGATTGAAAATTTCCCAAACAGCACATCTTTTCCCCAGGATATCTTCAAGATGTCTTCTGTATGAAAAGCCATTCCAGAAACATCCTGAAGATGTACTGTGGATAAGTGTGCTGTTAGAGTTAGTTTCGTGGTAAGACGCTTCATAATGTGAAAGTCAGAAATATGCACAGCTTTAAGAAGAGCAAAAATACCTGGGTGTAAAAATAAATATGAAGTCATTTCAAAACATACTTTTTTTTCAGTACTAGTACAATCATTACATAAAATAAAAGTGATTGTTTTTTGTTTAAAACTTGAAAAATAACATCTAGGTTTTTCGAAATCTCACCAGTAGAATTTCAAATTTATTTTAATATGTTTTAAATTTTAATGGTTATTTTGATGAAATGTAATTACTCCACTTACGCAAAACTAATTATTCTACACAGATGACAAATAAATAAATAAAATTTATTTTAAACTAACTATAGAAAAAATAACTTTTTCTTTCCCAATAACCATCAAAACACTATGTAATAATGATAGATAAAATAATAATAAGAAGAAGAAGAAGAAATATGGTTTTATTAAATAATTTTTATTTTACAATCAATAATTAAAAAAAAAAAAAAAATTATATAAAAATAAAAAACAACACATAGAACAAAATACTTTTATATTAAATACTTATATATATATATTAAATAATATAAAATATATACAACAAAGCTTCAAACAACAGAAGCAAGTCTACAAAAATAAGATGTGTATTAAAAAAAACAGGTTTACATTCCACAGCAAAATAACACAAATATATAAATTAGAGCACATACAGTAGAACCTCGATCCATCATTTTTCAAGGGGTGGGTTAAAAAAAAAGATGAAAGCAGGAAAACGACGAATGTGGGTTAAAGTCAAACACGAAGAAAACAATGTTTATGAATTAATATGCACAATGTAAACAGTATACTACTAATAAAAACTAATTTGTTACTTTTGAAACTGTTAAAGAAATCAATCAATATAGTAGAACTTTAAATAAAATTTATTTTTAAAAATCAATTATTTTATGTTGGGTTTTTTAATTCCTTTTATATAATAAACAGGCATTTTTCCAAATTTACAACATTTTTCTGGGTTTTTTCTGTAATTTCATGTGCTTATATAAAAATTTGTGCATTTTCAAACACCATAATTGCGTCATCAGCATGAAAATTATCCTCTGTTTCTTACCCATAATTTTCATTTTTTGAAATCACACATTTCTTCTATCTATGCTTTAAGATACCGCATGTAGCAATGTCTTGATATCATCCTCTGCTAATAATATCATCCTCTGCTACACGCAACTACTCATCATCATCATAATTTTCTTGCCCTTCTGTTTAGTAATTGTCATCATTTCTTTGCACGTAACCACATTTCATGAAAAATTTTTTTGGATTACTGAAGAGGCTACTTATTGCCATGCTGAAATTACAAAATGAATAGATTGTACGCAGACATGGCATCACAATTTTGATCCACCATGGAAATGTGGAAAAGAGTTATTTTAGGATGAAAGAAGTAATTCCAATTTGTATGCCGTATGGAACAGCTTGACCTTCAGGAAAAATTTTTTCATGGTCAATAGAAAAAGTTTACGATGATGAATGCAGGAAAACGACTTTTTGTAGCACGATACATGCAGGTTTCATTAGCATTATTTGAACAGAATTTGTGCAGGGACCATAGAAATAAAATGATCAATACGGGAACGATAGATCGGGGTTTCACTGTATTAAAGAACATAAAATAAAATGGAAACAAATATAAGATAAAAAAAATATTTAAAAAAAAAAAAAAAAAGTAAATTAGAAAATAAGAATTTTCATTTTAAATTACTTTTTAAAGAAGTTATTCCAATTTATTATACATATATCAATTAGTGAATAAATAAGAGCACATATGCAAGGTGGATTTAAAATTTTTAAACATGCAAGGTAGATTTAAAGTTTTTTGTCCAACAAACATATTTATTGAAATTTCCCAAGAACTACCAATTTTCTTAGTTTTTTGGGGCTATCCGTATTATGAGCTCATAAAAAATGCTAGTTTTTCTTTATTTTTCTTTCTGTCTACATATTTTTCATTCTTGAAACAAATAAACAATAATAAAACACTGCATGATCTTTGGATTTACCGCTTCTTTGCCAAGTATACATTTAATAGATTATATTTTTCAAAATCTTTAACGATTTCCTATTATTGTAATACTGTTTTCCCTTTGTAAACGCCTACCTAAAAAAATTTGCAGAAAAATCTGCAAATAATCTGAAGGTATTTGCAATAAAATATCCTAAAATTTGCACAATAATTGTAGTTTAAGAGCAAAAAATTTGCAGTTCGGAAGCAAGTAATTATTATTTTTTTCCCCTTAAACCTTTTATTATTCCAAATACTTTCAGATTATCTGCAGTTTTTTTTCTTTTTAAAAGTTTTTCTGGACATTTTTTTAGCTGGTCATCTTGGTCACAAGTGCAAAAAAGGGTGCAATAAGATCCCTTAATCAGGTTTGCTATTCAACAAATGATTAAGTTGCGCTCGTCGGTCTGCTTGTTTGGAATTTTTCACTTTTTTTTCCAAAAATTGGGTAAACATGGGCTAGAACCTCTTGGAGAGACATTAATGGAGGACATTCCATCTCATGGGTAGGACCCAAAAATAGACAATCAGCCTTAAATCTAACAACAAAAGTGTAATATGCACAGGAAATGAAGGTAAGAAACGAGGACTGTTGAGTTGAGGTTGTTGCTCTACAGTCATTTTTTAAACGTTGAGTCTCATTGGACCAAGACCTACAACTTTAAGTGGATTCTGAAATTCTATGAAATTCATGCTTGAACCAGGACCCTATACCTGAAAACTAAAGGCTAGAACATTATCTACTCAGCCACCAGATTACAAAGTCAGAGAAATCTCTGAATTGACTAAGTTGGGATCCGGACATAATATCGCGGAGCAAAATATCGCCGGACAAAATATCACGTAAAAAAAATTGTATGATCTATTTGAAAAATTGATTTTGTGTCCTGCGTGATCGCTGGCGGGGGCCACATGGCCGTATAAATATTAATTAATTAATTAAAATAATTAATTAATTAATTAATTAAATCATACAGTTGAATTTCATTATTTTATGTATGTTTATTTTTAAGTTATTTTATCTTTTGCTTTTCACTATTCAAAATACATTTTAAAAATCGTGTACATCACTGCTGACATTAAAGCTGAACACTATTCACAAACTTCAATTAAAAATTTTAAAATTGATAAGCACGATTGAATTCTTTATGACTAATCTTGACAAAAGTTAATAAATATAGTTTTTAAACTATTTTAAGTAAAATTTATAAAAAAAAATTTGTTGTAGGTTTGTCAGAATGCCAGTGCTTTGACTAAGGTATGTGTTGTCATGAACTTTTATACAACATTACTAATAATTACCAACTCATTTTTGCTTTGTATTCATTTGCGTCGGCGATATTTTGTCCCCAACCCGACTAAGTTGAATGTAGAAATCACTGAAAAAAAGTTAGATAAAAGTGACCTTATAAGCGGTTACGGTATTGATATAACTGATAAATCAGAACACAATTCTTATCCAATGAGCCATAATTTTTTTTAAGTGATCTTATGCGTGGGATTATTTTACATGTGGGTGACCTTATGTTAAAGTCCAACTGCATGAATATTTCAATCAACTTGATTCGCCATCTAGTTTAAAAAAATTTAAAACTCACATAGAAAGTGAATTTGCAAACTGATTTGCATGAAACTTGGTATGTATACAATCTATATCAAGGTCTTAACTAAGTTTATTAATCAACTTGATCCACCCTTTACAAAAAAAAAAAAAAAATCACAGATTTTAAATAAAGCTTAAAACTAAGAAAAACTATAGAAAAAATAGATTATATTTCTCCCAAAGATAAATTAATATTATCTTTAAGATGAAGTAAAAATACTCTTGATGATATTCTATTTATTTTGCTGCACTAATCAACTTGATTTTGTTTTAAATTTTATTAAAAAAAAAAAAAAACACCATCTTAAACATATCTAAACATGTGGTATGGAGATTTAAATATATATATATATATTTTACAAAAATGTTGAAGGAAGGATTATTAATATAATCAGTAATTTTACCTTACTTAAATCCTTACTAAGTCCGAGCTTCATTATATATTTCGGCTACCTAACGGTGCCATCTTCAGAAACACTCGGTAAAAAATGATTTGAAGGTGCTAAGTTTGGACGACTTGTTTATCTTTTTTTTTTTTTTTTTTTTTTTTAAAGGTAAACATAAAAAAGATAAACAAGCCGTCCAAACTTAGCACCTTCAAATCATTTTTTACCGAGTGTTTCTGAAGATGGCACCGTTAGGTAGCCGAAATATATAATGAAGCTCGGACTTAGTAAGGATTTAAGTAAGGTAAAATTATTGATTATATATATATATATGTTTAAGATGTTTAAGATATAAATAAGATAAAAATAAATATATTTAATATATATTTTAAAATAATACCTAGAAATGTCATATGCTGAAAATTTTTGGAACACTATAATAAGGCACAATAAAGTGTTTTTCCAGCACATGGACTATAATCTATAATCTATATTATAAAATATCTTAAATGATTTCATTCTTGATTACCTAAAATTACATAATTAATAATTTTTCATTAATATTCTGTCCAATTAAAATTCAAAAGAAAATTCATTTTTTGTACAATTTTACTATTTCTATCATAGCTACATAACTTAATATGGTTAGTCTATAAATGAATGTTAGTAAATATCCAATAATCCTTAAAAAAAAAAAAAAAAAAAACAGTAATTATTATGTACTTGTCCATATAAAGCAATGTTAATACAACCATATTAAAAATTCCATAATTTTTAACATAATGAATTTTCCAGGGTTGCTACACAAATCATGAAAAAAAAAAAAAAAAAATCCCTGAGTTTTCCCTGTCCCTTTTACAAGTAAAATAGATAACACGCAATCATGCTGCATTAGAATCTAACATGTTTACAAGTCAATTGAACATATTTAGGGTATATTAATTTTATTAACTTACTATAGTTGAGGAAGAAAAACCTAACTAATTCATTATAAAGCACTAAAATTGTTAAAAATATTTGATTATGAAAAAATTTTCCAATGTTTTTCCAAAAAATTTCAAAATTCCCTGAATTTTCCCTGTTTTTGCAATAAATTTTGGAAATTCCCTGAGTTTTCCCCGTTTTTAAATAGATTTTCAAATTCCCTGAGTTTTCCAGGTGCCGTAGCAACCCTGTTTTCCAATACAATTTTCGGACATGATGGTAAAAAAATCTAACAATAATTAAAAGTAAGTAAAATTTGATTTGTGCAAAAGTTCAGAACTATTATATAACATGAATTAGTGATGTAACAAGTATACTATTTTCAATCTACCCTTTAATATACTGGAAATAATTTCCATAATTCAAAACAAAAAAAAATCTGAACAATATATATATAGATCTGTATATATATATATATATATAAAGAAATCAGGCAGCCTCTATCAGAATCTTCGACAGACTCACAAATGTTTAATATCAACATATCCTAAAATAAAGATAATTTTTAAAGTTATATATATATATATTTAAAAATAATCCGTTATAATCATATATACACAAAATAAAAATCTTGCAGTATTTGTTTAGCTATACTTAGTTGTAAAATAAAACAAAATAAATAATAATTACAATTTTTATTTTATTTAAGTGTCAAATTTTATTAAAAAGGAAAAAAAAAAAATTAGATTCCCAGTTCATCCAAATTTCCCTATTTTAATATAAAAACTGCAACTCCTAAAGTTTTTTTTTTTTTTTTTTTTTATATCTTGTGCAGCTGTTTTCATATTGCTAAAATATAGAATTTTTCATTTGTTCTGTAAATAACAATGCAGTATTATTATTTTTCTGAATAATTAAGAATGACAATTCAACCATCTGAATACTTGATTATTAATTGTTGTCCAAAAATAATGGAGTTATAAAAATAAATAAATGAATAAAAAATATTAAACTATATTATTATTTGCAGAGTAGCAAATTAGATATGCGTGATAGTGTTGGTGAGAGATACATTAGTCTAGATCAGTGATTCTCAACCACTGAGCCGCGGCACTTTTGTGTGCTAATTCTTAAAGTGTGCTGCCAAATTTTAAAAATGTATTTAGTAAAAATTATAATGTTTTTTTTTTTTTTTTTATTACGAGTAAAGTTTGTTTAAATTAAAGAAAAGTACACTGTAAAAGGGTTGGGCTGGGGTTTTTTTACGTCGCACTAGTGCTGTGCAGATGGGCAATTGGCGACGGTCTGGGACACACTCCTAGAGGTGGTCCGGAGACATGCCATCACAATTTTGATCCTCCACGGAAGGGATGGCTCTCCCGCTTCGGTGACCACCAAAGGTATAATTTTTAATGGGAACATGGAGGACATTGCGGCCATGACAGATTTTTCGTGCACCAGCCACCATTAGTGTACACAACGGTCTTTGGCCGGCTCAAGTACCGAACCCGCAATCTTCCAATCACGAGGACGGCGCTCTACCGACTGGGCTACTGCAGTCCATACACTGTAAAAGAAAACTATTGTTTTTACAGTTAAATACCATATTTGTAACTGATTTTATCTTCGATAACTGTGACCTTCCATAAAGTGAATTATTTGCCCCAAGTGAAATGTGTGGCGCTAAATTTTGAAATCGTTAAAAGTGTGCCGCGACAAAAAAAAAAAAAAAAGGTTGAGAATCACTGGTCTAGATCCATAAGTGTATCAACAACAACAACAAAAAATAAAATCCAAGAAAGAGTTGTACATTTAATATATGTCTCTACACAATTTTGCTTCAGGGGATGGAGAAAGAGTGCATGGGCCAGTCCAGACTTTTCATACGGGGCTCTGCTTTTGTGAAATTGTGAAAAATCTACATGCAATTTTGTGAATCAAAATTTAGTGTGAAAATCAATTTCTAAATTTTTTGGCTAGGGTCATCTTTTTGTTAAATTGTGAAAAATGTAACTTTGAAAAACTAAAATAGGATTTTGTTTTAGACAATGAAGGTTCCCTTTTATAGAATTAAATTCTTATATATGCACAGAAACCTTCTATAAGTTAGAAATTAAATATCAGTTTTTTGGTAAAATACAGCAAAGCACATCCAAGTATTTAGACACCCTGTTTCCTCAATGAAAAACAAGTTTTTGAGAGTCCGTTTTTAAGGATAAAAGATTTTGTGAAAGGTCCTTTTTTAAGATATAAATTTTTGTAAAGGGTTCTTTGATAGAAACAGTTTTGCCTCTGGACAGACACTGGAAGGAAATCATATTTTCATAAAGCATAACATTTTGCTTGCAACTTAAAATAATAATAATATATAAATATAATTTAATAATAATAATAATAATAAAATAAACTTCAAAATCTAGTGAGGTGTCCATGGCTTGATTAATGGTAGAACATAGATACATTATGGCAAAGAATTTACATCTGATTCTTAATCTGGTCACTTTTTGTTCTTGTTAAAATTTATGTGGCATTTCTATCAAAAATATATTATATGCTATGGTTAGGTTACAATCTTATGCATTCAAATGTTGCTAAAGTTGCCTAGTTTATTTGGAGAAATTTTTTGAACTACTATATAAAAAAAACTCCGTTAGACGTTATACTCTATAAACTCAAGATACAATGTCTTTTCTTTTTTTCTTTTCTGCTCCCCTTCTTTTTAAAAAAACTTATGGAAAACAAAAGAGAACAAAAACAACTAAATTTACAATTATTTCTAAACTACAAATTAATATGCTCTTGGGGGTAAACCTAAATAACAAAATCTTTAAGCTTTTATAAATTATTTGGAATAACTGAAAAACTAAAGTAACCAAATAAATCCTTTCTTTTAGAAATAAGTAACTTTCTCAACATAGCTCAAGATTACTGAACTTATTAGTGTTTCAAATTTAAACATTTCGAAATCTTGAGATCCAGATACTAGCTGTAAGAAATGCCATGTACACAAGGCACATATCTGCATTAAATCAAGAGATTAAAAAATTTTAAGTGAGAATACTGAGAAGAAAGATCAGAAGTTTAATGGAAACAAAAATTAAAGGATTCGCCAGAAAAGGCAATAATAATTAAAGCTAGTTATTTCCATAATTAACCAGAAAGATTATGATAATGTGTTGACTGATATCAATTCATGCACACAATGCACACGCATATCAAATAATGCTTTGTTTTTTACGTTGCACTACAGCTATGGAATGAGCAACTGGCAACAACTTGAGCAGGGTTGCTACACAAATCAGGAGAAAAAATTCCTTGAGTTTTCCCTGTCTCTTTTAGAAGTAAAATGATGACACGCAATCATGTAGCATTAGAGTCTAACATGTTTACAAGTCAATTGAACATATTTAGGGTTTATTAATTTTATTAACTTACTATACTTGGAGAAAAAAAATATAATTGATAAAAAACACTAAAATAAAAAAATAAAAATATTTGATTATGAAAAAATTTTCTAATGTTTTTCCAAAAAATTTCAAAATTCCCTGAATTTTCCCTGTTTTTGCAATAAATTTTGAAATTCCCTGAGTTTTCCCTGTTTTTTAATAGATTTTCAAATTCCCTAAGTTTTCCAGGTTTTTCCTGTTTTCCAGGTACTGTAGCAACCCTGCTGAGATTCATCCCTAGGGATAGTCCGGAAACATGCCTCATAGTTTTAATCCTCCAGAGAGCTGATGGTACCCCTCACTTTGGTAACTCCCAAAGATATTAATTAATCAGAACATGGAGGACATCCCTGCCAGGATGGATTTTACATGCACCAGCTACCATCTGACTGACTCGAGTATTGAATCTCCAATCTTCAGTTTATGAGCCTAACCATAGTCTCCTAAACTAGATGCCTGTCGCGTGGCTCGGAAACTTGGCAACATTTGAAGCGTTAGACAGCGCCACCTAGTACAGATTGCATGATTTTTTTTTATTCAACTGTCACCAATAATTTTAAGAAGTGATACATGATATACATAATCGACGTTTCTTCGATTCCTTTCGCCTTTTATGTATATCATATCCCACTTAAAAAAAATTTTGGTGGCTGTTGCATAAAAAAGTCGCGCAATCTGTACCAGGTGGCGCTGTCTACCGCTTCAACTGTTGTCAAGTTTCCGATCAACGCAACAGGCATCTAGTTTAGGAGGCTATGGCCTAACACTCTACCAACTAATGCTTGAGAGTATGTAAAAACTGTGCATCATAGCAGTGGGGATTGAAGGCTTCTTGAAATTCAGACTATTAACGCTAAAAACTTAAAAATAAAACCATTTTTCCTCAGTAATACACTTAGTCAAGTGCTACAAGAATTGCATATTTTATGATACTAATATTGCAGACTGATACGAGAAATCTTTCCTAATGAAGTCTAGAGAGTTTTTAGCAACAAAAGAAGGTATAAAAATCTCTATTTTTCTAAATTTAAATTTTCTTAACCTCTTGACGCTCTAGACCAAACACTAGTGGACAATTAGTTTTTTATAATTATAATTACTATCATTAATAAAAAGAAATCTCTCAACAAGAAAATACAAATCTAATGGTTTGGCTGCACTTATAATCTAAAATATTCAAAAGCTGGTTAAATTTGACCCTCAAATCAGACTGAACAGTATGAGTCCTAAAAAGGGAACTGAAAAATCCTCCACGATGTCATGGCAAAAATCGTATATGACAAACCTGTTACATCTGTGAGAAATGTAAAGAACCTAAACGCTTAGATAGTATGAAATCATTTCACTTATAAATTACTATTAAGCCTCAGTGTTCACAAATGTAGACTTTAAGGCTTTTGTGTATTTTTATAGTTTTTCTCTTTATGCTTGTTGAATTTCTATAAAGTGAATAAATTGTTGAAAAGGAAAAAAAAATTGTCCCTGGTGAGGGAAAGAAACATTTTTATAGGTTAAAATCAATAAAAATGTTTTTTATACATTAAAAAAAAAAATGTTTAAAAGCAAAGAACACAAATACATTTTTAAAATATATTTAAAAAAAAAAGCATTACAGCTTAAAATACTTTCATATAAAATGCATGAAATCAGAAATAAATAAAAGCAACCAATACATTAATTTAAAAGCATGCACTTAAACACAGCTGAAGCAAGAGATCACACCGTCAAGCACACAAATGGATTTGAAAACTATAAAAGAGAAACTACTTACCATGAGTTGCAAAACTACACTTTGATTTATCTTTTTCAATATACAAAGCAGTTAAGAAAAAGAAAAAACCTCCGATAACTAAAATACCAGTAGGTATGTATAAAGCATACTGGAGGCTCATAAATTCCCCAACTTTGTATGATTCTGCCCCATGTATGGCATCGGACACCTAAAAAAAAATCATTTATAGCAATTGTTTGAGAAATACATTCACACAATGCAAGATATATCAGCTAAAAGAAAATCACATTTTCAATTATATATTACATCAGATATCTAAAATACATTATATTTATTTTATAAATAATGACTTCAAGGGACACATTATTAGATATTATAAACATATATAAATATTGATAAGTATCATATTAGAACTACACAATCTAATACTTAAATCATAAAACATTTCCCCATTAATTTTTTACAGGAAGGTATTGAAATTAAAAATATTAATTCCTTCTGATACAATTGAATCATGAATGCTTGTGTAAGAAATATTATTTAATTTTTTTTTAAATTAAAATAATAAAATGTAGTATATACCGCACCTTTTAGTAAGTTTCTTTACTTCTAAATTGCAGAAATGTATTCTAGAAAACACCCTCATCTTTAGGCTGGCAACCCAGCTAGGGTTTACAAAGAACACTTACAGGGTGGTTGTGTAACTTTTTGCAAAATTTGCTTTTTTGTCCAATTGAAAGCTCCCAATTCTGTTTTTGTTTATACTGTGTATTTTTTATATAAAACATACCAATTGAAAAATGTTATGTCAAATATACAAAAAAAAATATTTATTTATATTGTTTCATATGTTTTTGCATAATTTGTTTTTGCAAAACAAAACTATTGATCATTTTTATCAATACCTACCACTCCATAATTGTATTCAATCACACAATTTGTTACTTTCCGAACACTACAGTGAGGAAAGTATTGTAATCATGTCAAAAATCCGAATTTGAGATTTTGATGTTTCTATACGTTTCGAGGTCCCCAGCATCTGTTTCCACTATTTTTACGATGATGTATGTATGTGTGTGTGTATGTATGTGTTTATATATGTGTGTACATCTGTGAGTGAGCACGCTAGTGTCTAAACGCTTTGTTCGAATATGCTTAAAGTTGGTATGTATAATGTAAGCCAACATAGTACGAACCCTATAGATTTTGGTGAATCTAGCACTTATAGTTTTTTTCAGGCACACCAGGAAAAATTCTTTATCATTATGGCCTATGGGGCCAAATTTTTAAAAGTGCGATAGCATCTAAATGCTTTATTAATCTGAGCAAAAAATTTGTACACATGTTATAGGTCACAGTTGCAGGAACTGTATAGATTTTGGTGAATTTAGCACTTACAGTTTTTTTACAGGGACACAACGAAAAATTCTTTATCATTATGATCTATGGGCTCAAAGTTCAGTAGCGTTAAATAAAACATCGTGTAATATATGTAGAAAAATACTCAAACACTCTATTATGGTTTTCTCTCTTTTGTTTGTTTAACAACTCCTCTTTCTTTACTTTATCTACAAAACTGTTAATTACTCAATGTTCGGAAAGTCGAGTGGAGTCACTCCAGATTTTTTTTTTTTTTTATAACATCCTTCTTGACTTTATCTTTTCCTCTTTATCTTTTTCCTATATCTAACATGTCAATATTATAATGTTTGCTGCTGTGCGTAAATACATTCCTTTTGTCAGATCATCTTGAAGCTAGTAAACCTCAAATAGAGAGTTTAAACTTTTCTTTTTCAAATGAAAAAACAGTGTCAGTATAATAAATGCTGCACGATATACAGCTGATGCCAATAACTAGTATCTTCTTAAATAAATTAATCAGCATCAGTTTAGGTGGAAGTCCAACTAAATGCCATGTTTGGTTAAAATTTTTCATTGGTTCATTAAATATAGTATCCACAAAATATTTTAAACACACAGCCATGTGTCCAAGACATCTCAAAACATATAAATCCATAGAAAACCAGAAGTAAAAAATAAAAGAAATAAATTCTCCTGACAAACTTACATTTATATATCTTTATCATGCATAAAATTTTCAGTTCATAAAAATAAGAAAAAGTATGGCTAACATAGTAACAGTAAATATAAATAAAGTTACATTTTCTCTCTTTTAATTTAAAATTTAACATACAAATAAATACAGGGCATTTAGCACAACTCCCTCAAAAATAAAGGGACTTTAGGGACCAAAATTGAAAAAAAAGGGACTTTAGGGACCTTTTTATGCTTAAATATCAGTAATATACATATATACGCGTTCTTTTATGTTCCCCTGCCAAGTATAATGCCCAAAATCAAATAATTTAAAAATATGCACAGCCAGTGTCAAAAGAATTCATACTCTTTTGGTTTTGTTGAATACCTTAAGATACAGGCATCGAGTTATATGAGCCATGAGACTCTTGGTCCTCCAATAATTTCTATGATGAGCGCTCACTTTTACTGCTCTTTATGATGTAAAATGAAAAGTTTCAGATTTTACATTTAAAGCTATGTTTGGCAAACAGAATATACATATTTTACCATCAATTTATTGTCTTCAAAATTTGTTGTCCTAAGTGTGTGGGAGGGTCAACAAGAGGAACATTCTATTACCTACTCAAGGTGCCTAGAGTGTTTTGCCCTCCATGGGGATCCATTTAAGGGATTTTAGCCTGTATTCATGTGAGTTTCAGAGAAAACGAAATTTTCAAATAGCTAGGCAAGGCCCACAATTGTAACCCGAATCTGGCATTTTTTATCAACTAGGTTTCAGAAGAGAACCTTTCAGCCACTGGTGTGTCTGTTGCTTCAAAATTTTTTTTTGTAAACAACCTAAGCAAAACCATACTAACTATTAAAAGAGTTTAGCTCTAAGGTCATTTTTTGCACAATAGGGCAAATTGAACTAAGATGTGCAAAGAAAAAATTGCACATTATGTTGCAGGTGTAGTCTGAGTTTTGCAGTAACTATGCTATATGCAACTGTCATGAACTGCTGCAAATAACAGAAAAAAGTATATGTCTATAAAAGTTTGAACGGCAGACAAAACATGTAATGCATTTCATGATGTGACAAAAAATAAATAAATAAAATAAAATAATAATAATCATGACATTTTGATTAAAAGATACAAGCCCACTTCATTCTGTGTTGCTAACAAAGTTGGACATTAGCCAAATAAATAATGCAATTCAAAGCTACAAGTGAAAATAAGAATCATACCAACAACGGATGCCACTACAGGGTTTAACCTGAGTTCATAATTTTTTTTCTTGAAAAAGCTAAAATCAAAAAACCGTCTTAAGCAAAATGCTACAATACTATTAGGCTTATGATACCTGTTCGTATGCTATTATAGATGTCCCTTTATGTTACATTTTTCTTTTCAAAACTAAGTTTTAAATTTTATAATGACATCTTTTAAAAAATCTGAAGTGGCTTCCATGAACATTTTGAACATTTACTATAGTTACTAGGTGTTTGAACAAATTTAACCTGCTGAATATTTCAGTAAATAAATGAAAGTGAACATGATGTCAGTATGTTTTTATTCCCAAATTCAAATATCCGTCAATGAACATACAAGTAATATATCTGAAATTTTTAGGCATCCCTGTAAAAGAAAATAAATAGTAAACATGCAATTTTGGTAATTCTGTAGAGATATTCTGAAATATATATTAGTTTCACTTCATACTTTTAAATAACTTAATTTGTTTTAAGAAAATTAGTCCCCATAGGATGTAATATAAATAAAATCTTTTATACTTCTCGATAAAAGAACTATGCATAATATGCCCATCATTTCATACAAAGATCATACATTAGTAAAACAATGTAATGTATATCAGTGTTTTTTAACACTTTCCAATAAGATTGAAAAGTGTTAATGACTTCAGTTTGTCTGTCTGTCCGTATTCTATTTCCTATTCATGGAAATTCTTGAAACTGATATGTGTTATTCAAGTTCACTATCCCATATTCCCTATTAAAAATGGAGTAAATACCTCTACTGGTTTGTGTACAGGGACACTCAAAAATATTCCAAAGCATTGCTTTCTATGAAAGGTATTACAATAAACCTGATTTTAATATACTTTACACAAATCTTAACGAAATTAAAATATGTTATTCATGTTCACTATCAGATGTTTCCCATTGAAAATAGAGTAAATACCACCAATGATTTGCGTACAAGAACACTTGAAAATATGCCAAAGCATTCATTCTATGAGAAGTATTTCTATAAACCATACAGGCACACACTACCACTTGGCACAAATCTTAATGAAATTGAAATATGCTATATGTACAAAAGAATGTTTTCTACAGAATGTAGTACGAATAGCAATAAAATTTAAAGGGACTATAAAAATATTCAGTTACATTAAGGACTGTTTTTGAAAATTTGCTGTAATTACATTTTTGTTTACCTCAAGCATTTTTAACACTTTCTAAAAATTTTTAAGTATAAATAAGATTTGAAATAATGTATTTGTCTGTCCAGCTGTCTGTTTGTCTATGTCTACAGTTTGTTGCATGAATATAAACGCACCTTTACCAATAACCAGAAATTGAATTTTTTAAATTTTAAAAGAAGGAATGTGATTTACAGTTATTGCATATGACTAACAACTGAATAAGGTGCTTTGAGCACGTATGTTTCGGCTCATGCAAGCTTATGTAAATGAGCGATTAAGCATTTTCTTATTTTTCACTGTTTTTCGTTTGTTGCGCGAAATTAAATGCACTCTGTATTTGCGTTTAAAATTTAACAAAGCCACTGGAATTAAATTAAAACACAGATAGTCGTGTTGCTAAAGTTCTCTAGAAACAGTTTTAATGCTTGGGTGCACAATTTATGGTGTTTGTTCAGGATGGCAAGAAGGAAAATTTTGACAGTAAGCGAGAGGATAAAAATTGACTTATGCGTGGTAAAGGCTTTAGCAATCGTGAAATTGGACGCCGAATCGGATGAAGTGAGAGTGTTGTGAGAAATTATATAAAGAAAGGAGCAAATTATGGGGAAAAAGCGTACAAGAAGCGAACAGGAAAGCTCACCAGTTACGACAAACGCCGAATAAGCAATGCTGCAAAGAATAAGAATATTTCCTGAGCGAGGATAAAGGCTCAATACAAGCTGGGTTTCATCGGACAACCATATGGAGAACTATCAAAGCTGCAGCATTCATTAAATTTAAGAAAGAGAAGGTGAAACCACTCCTCACTCAAAAACACAAAGATATGCGGTTGGAATGGGCAAGAAAATGGATTCTAGATCGACTAAATTGGGAAAAAGTCATCTTCTCAGATGAAACAATGTTTAATCTCGATGGCCCGGACGGATTTCATAGTTACCGGCATGATTTGAAAACCAGAGAAATGTACTGTTCAAAACTTCAATCTGGAGGCGGGTCTGTCATGGTGTGGGCAGCCATAGGTTTTAAAGGGACTTTCGAATTAGCGTTCGTGGAGAACACTATGAACTTTGTAGATTATGCCCAGATGCTCACAAGGAACCTCCGCTGTCTAGCAGTCAAGAAAGCTGGATGAAATTATATTTTTCAGCAAGATTGTGCATCTGTTCATACAGCACATATCATGAAAAAATGGTTCCGTGATAATAAAATTAAAGTTCTGGATTCGCACTTAAAAATCCCGATTTAAACATAATGGAGAACGTATGAGGTATTCTGGTTCGCCGTGTTTACGCAAACGGAAGGCAGTTTAACACGAAATATGATCTAAAATCGGCCATTCTATTAGCTTGGAAGATAATCACCTTGGATGACCTCATGCCACTATATCAACAATGCCAAGGCATTTGCTGGCTGTTCTAGAGGCCCATGGTGGCTTTACAAAGTATTGGATATAATATTTGTTACTCAGTTATTTATTTTTTACATGTGCGTTTAAATTCATGCAACATGTATTTTTGTCATAAATTCAATAAAATTATTTTCTAAAAAATCATATTGGTCATTCATTGTTTTGACTCGTACTTTCATTTCTTGAATCGTACACATACAATTTGCATCAAGTGTCACCTATTCATATTTTTTTATTACACTTCTATTCCATTCTAATACTTAAAGCTAAGGTGCGTTTATATTCATGCAATGCACTGTATCTGCTCGACTCCAGTGTTCATCAATATTTTCAGATTTTCTTAAAAATGATATATGTTATTCAAGTTCATTATGTAATGTTCTCTATTTAAAATAGCATTATTGAGTCCTGCACAACTTGGTTTGTATACAGAGACCTCTCCCAAAAAAAAAAAGGCCACTACATTGCTTTTTAGGATAGCCGTTTTTATAAATCACATTTTAATAACTATCTACTGCAAAAATCATAAAGAAGTTGACATTTATGTGAATACGATAAAATAATGTTTTGTATAGAATAATGTGTTTAATCTTCAGATTTACAGGCCTACACTAAAATACTTAGATACATTAAGAGCTGCAATTAGAAATTAATGGCTACATTTCCATTTGTAAGCATTTTTAACGCTTTCTAACAATGCTTAAGAGTGATATAGTTTACCTGTCTGCCTTTTCATTGTGTGATAACGTATATAAAGAATACTGAAGGTTATAATGACACAATAAGTATGTACAATTGGAAAATGCTAATAATCAATGCGTACCACATGATTTTTTGTTCTTGTTTCTTTTTATTTTATGTTAAATATTTAACATTAAAAAAAAAAAAAATTTAATAACAGTTTAATAAAATATTTCAGCAAAAAAAGCAAAAATTTCTTATTTAATTTTCGCATTCTGTATACATGTGGTTCTGTATACACGCATTCTGTATACACACATTTTGTGGGAAATGCAACCGTAGCAGAAATCCTATGCCATTAACACTTTATGGGGCCACCCCTGGGCTTGATGACTGCACAACAATTGGGCATTGAGATAATTTTTGGATATGTTCATTTAGTATTAAGAAGTATTTCATTGTACCAAATTTTGAAACGTGCTCCCTTAACTGCGTTAAAGGTACCAGATTTCGATTCAGACTTAAATCTAAACTATTTATTACCAGGCCAAAGCAAAGTAGTAATGTTACGGTACCAGGGGTCGACACAGGTTTTAATTTTTGGGGCCCATTTTTGTGAAAAACAAATAATTTTTGTGAAATTTTGATTATTTTTACGAAAAAAATTATTACTGTATGAAACCTTTCATTTTAGCAGTGACTCTATCTGATGTTTAATATTTAGTTAATAGCATTTCACTGTATAGATACTGATTAAAACTATACTGGAAACATGGAAAAATTTTACAAAATTATCATTTTTACAAAACAAAATCTTATGAAAGGGATTTTTTTTATAAATCTAAATTTTGTGAAGAGGCATATTTTATAGATTTGAATTTTGTAAAGGGACTCATTTTAGAAATTTGAAAAGGGGCAGCAAAAGGGTCCCAATTTTTGCTTGGACCAATCCCTGGGTACTGCAACATTTTTTTTTTTTTTTTTTTTTAACCTAAAGATATACATATCTTTGCTAGTTACAGAGTTGAATTTGTAACTGGGCTCATTACTGAACTGAAAATAATCGAGCTTCTGACCTAATGCATGCAGTACAACTAACTGTGGTATCGCGCTATGCAATGGTGAGAGGACAGTTAGCGCAATGACCTCTTCAATGTTAGCCTTTCCTTCCCCCATGGCCCATTTGCTGAATTATCTATGAATATTAGTGTCCCTGTTACACATCAGATAACTGGCTGCCAAAAGTTAGTCATTACAATATTTTGTAGATAATATAAAGTATGTGCCTAAGCAAGTTCATCGCATTTGAATGTTTTTTTTTTCCCCAGCATACCTAAAAAATCTTAAGATTTTTGATAGGCAAAGAAAAAAAAAGGACTTAGGGACCATTTTGCCAAAAAAGGGACTTTTAGGACCTAAAATAAATTAAGGGACTTTAGGGACCACACTAAATGCCCTGTAAATACAATATAAACAATATTCTTCAAGGAAGATGGTTATTTCTTGAACTGTCTAAAGAGATACCAATATAAAAATAAACAAGAGTTTCTTCGATAGATCTTTTTACAATTAAAAATAATAATAATAATATGAAGAGAAAATCAGAGGTGATTAAATAATAATAATCTCCTTAATAATAATAAAAACTGATTGCCTGGTAGAAAATTCTGGTCACCAGTGACGACTTGGTGACTAAATTTATCAGGCCCTGAAGATGATCAATATAATATTTATTATAATTACCTAACCTAAATACAACCTTTAAATAAATAAATAAATTTTATTGTTTTTTTTTAAAAAAAGAGAGAAATAATATTTACCTGACCAATAATATATGGACTTGCTGCATCACCTAACGCATGAGAAACAAGAATCTGTACTGCTTCAGCAATTGACCGCCTGGTAGGTACTATTACATACTGTTAAAAAATAAATTAATTAAATTAAAAATGTATTGCTAAAGCAGAATTAAATCAGCAAACATATTAAAATTATATATTCATTCCCTATAAAACAACAGTCGCTAACCTTTTCAATTTCACAGACATTTAAAATATCGTGGATCACTAACTTTTTTTAATTAAAAATGTAAATATTTTTATTTTAATATATAATTAGAGAATCTCCATTTTATAAATTTGAAACAAACCTATTTTATATAAAAAGTTTCTAAAGATTATTTCATTATAAGAAAAGCGTAAATACTTATGTAATCATATGAACACGAACGATGTTGAAAAGTTGTTTGGTTATAATAAAATATTACAGGAACTTAGACGAAAGGATTAACTAAAGGGATAAATTGTGATATCCATATATACAGCTATGTATTAATATGTAATATTTCTAGCTTATTAAAATCCAATGGGAAATTATACTTTTGACATACATTTTAAACCTTTAAAGAATTTGAATATATTAATAAACTTAGAATAATTCCTAACTAATTGTCAAGTGCAAATCAGAAATTCAAAGCGATAACTATGCCTGTTATTTAAAAACTTTTGTGGTAAAAGATTATTCCTTTGTCTTCTATCTCTCATCCAGAAAATTCTGAAGTCTAATGTTGTGAATAATTCAGTAAATCAAGAAATTAAAATTAACATCAATATAATTTCTAATAAAACATTAAAAAAAAGGAAAAAATGTCAAGATCTGCCTGCTGACCACCAAAGATTTTATTGCGGACCACCAATTGGTGACCACTGTTATTAAAAAAAATTACATTTTTTATTTTATTTATTTATTTATTTATTTTAATTATTTTTACTGCAAATATCAATGCTCTTTGGCAAAAATAACACAAGTATTTCCATTTTAAGATACTATACAAACATAAACTGAGTATTTTAACTTGAATGCAGTGAACACTCGTTAAGACAGCCCCGTTTAAGATGAATTTCTCGTTATTACGTACAAAAACAGAATTCCTGGCTAAAGCCTATAGGAATTGCATGTAATAAACATCGCTTTATACGTACAATTCATTCATTAAGATGGATATTTTTTTCTCTCAAAGCTTACTTTCTTCAAAAAAGAGTCAGTTCCCAAAATCTTTTCAAATTCATTTTTTTTTTTTTTTTTTTTTTTTTTTACATGAAAAGGTTCAATAATAAAAGGGTTAATCTCTTTCACTCTTCGCTATTACACCGTGGGAGGTGAACAGTATTGATTGGCAGCGACAGTTGAGGTCAACAATTTGCACCTGTCTCCACTTCTATTGTGGAGACATAGCAAAGGATTTTGTTATCAAGTTGTACTATATGAAGAAAAGAAGTTTTGTAAGTAAGTATCGGTTTTCTGTGTTTATATTTTTAGTGAATAAAAGGGCTTGAGGAAACAAATTTTCATTTGTGTTATACTGTGTATGTGTACATAATAGTGATTTTAGAGTTCATATAGAACTTCAGTTTATGAACTCCTGTTATAATAGACTCTTGTTAATATGGACAAAAACTGCCGGCCCTTGATTGTCCGTTTTTACAGCCTTAGAAAATATTGAATTAATCTTAAAACAATTTAAAAGTAAAAACATAAGACATCGCAATATTTTCACAATTTCCAAAAACATTTTTTTTTTTTTTTTTTTTTACCAGTAACATATCTGCAACTATTGTCCAGTTTACACATAAGCAAACTTCTCCAAGGAAAATTAGAATCTGAAAAAGAAAATAAAGTTATTGAGCGAAGTCAAATTCACATGTTTCTCAAATAGAAAAATTATAAAAGATATTAAGTAAATTTGTACAAATTTCAATATCTTAATGAAAAACACAAATGGCATTAAAAACAAAACCACCTAGTTTACTTTATAATTTGTAACACTCTAACAGAAGTATTTTAAAAAGTCTTTTTAAATTTAGATATGCAGTAAAACTAAGAGAACTCAATATTTGATTTTTCATAACATAAAGCATATTTTTTAACAAAAAAAAAAAAAAAAAAAAAAAAAAATGATGTGAGGGCAATGAGAGCAACATGTCAGTTTAAAGATTTTCTTAGCTATGCAGTATTCAAGATTTTTATATCAGCTGAATTGTAGATTTTCAGACATTTATTGATTTGCAAGTTTACAGTGTTCAAAACAGACACTTACTGTTGAAAAGAGCTCATGAAACTTAAAGAACTGAAGTCCTTATATATGATTCTACATGTATTATATTTAGTATTTTCCCATTCCCATATTAGACAAGAACTCATGCGCTTTTACTTGTTATGGACATAAATCAAGGCTATTAATGTTTAAGATTCTGGAAATATTACAATATTATTAACACACACATTTTAAATAAAAGGCATTTAACTATATGTTTATAGCAGGATTTTAACACTGAAATAATATCTATTTTTTTTTTTTTTTTTTCAAGAAAGATAGAATAAATAAAATAAAGATAAAAAATAAGCTAATTATTAATTTAGGGCAAGACCATACTTTCTGGAAATATATAATAAAATTAAATTCATAAAGTAAAAATTATAGTGTATGTATAGGTAACAGAAATATGAAAATAAATTAAAAAATTTAATAATAAAAAAAAAAAAAACACTATATAATAAAACAGAATTTCTCCCAGACAGTTGGAGGAGGGTGCTGCATCCTGCCTGCCATTTGGTTGAATAAACAGCATCCTTCTTGCCTCTCATTTAAAAAAAATTACACCCTTCTAGCCATCATTTAAAGCATAGGTTCTTCTCAACAGGGGGTGGTACCGTGGCATTAAAAGCTGCTGAGGGAGCACTGGGGAGGTGATATGAGCTGGTTTTAGTATTCAAACTAAATTTTTAAATTTTTGCATGCATTATATTTTTCACTTCTTAAGGGGTGGCAGCTCTAAAACGGTTGAGAATCACTGATTTAAAAGAAAAATTTGCCATCCTCTTACTGCACTTAGTACAAAATAACCTTCAAACTGAAAATAAATGTTATAAATATAAGTGATGAATACTATTTGGTGACACATCTTATCTATGATGAAGAAAGGTTTTCACACAATAACGAATTCATTAATTTTATGCAGTCACTTTATTGATGGCTCCTCGACAGATTACAGTTTAATCTCAAGTCTTTACTTTCAAGCATGCTGAATTACTCCATCCACGCCGAATCTAGCTGATGCCGTCATTTTGACGATCACATTTCGGAACCCCACTTCTCTAGGCCACTCTTGGGGTAAGATTTGATGTGAATTTGTTAAGCAAAAGCAACATACAAAAAGGCGCCTATTTTCGTGAGTTCTTGCTTAAATATCGCTTAATTCAGCACAAATTTAGACTCCTCCTATGCTTTCTTATTGGCCAGTTTAACTTAGTCTCCTCCTACGCTTTCTCTTTGGGCAGCTTGGCTGAGCCCCAGCAATCCAGGGTTAATCTGCAATATTTTACTGCCAAAACTGGAAGATTGCGTAAAACTAATAAATTTTTATTCTAAAAATTGTTCTAAAATATGTTCTAAAATTAAGAACGTGCTTTGCTGCGAAACTAACTTTACAGGGAAAACTTTAGAATGAAATTCAAGTTAAGAAATTTTAATGGGAAATTTTCTTAAAGTTATCACTCAATATTAATTTAAAATGATAAAATAATAGTTTAAAATCTTAATTTTTTTATCCTTTGATATAATATATAAATAAAACTATTGTGTATGACAATCAACATTCGTTCATACATTAGTAACAAGTAAAGAAAGTTTAATTAAAAATTTTTTTGTATGCATACTTGTATTTAAATTTTTAAAATTAAGTGTTTAGATTTTAAATGTTAAATATGCCCTTATGAATCTAAAAAGTGACCCTTTTTTACTAGTATCATCCTGCCCTTTTTTAAACCTAGGGGGAACTCACTGTAATAAAGTACATATATTTTAATATTATCATAAATTTTTAACAGTATATTATTATTTTCAAAAAAACATTTCATGAAGTACTATAATTAACTTCATTTAAAATACAACTTTTAAAAACTCCATGTTCACTTGGCCGGAACGTTTTCGCTGGGGCACCCCAGCTTTCTCGATGGCAATCTGGTGCTTGAAGTTTCGGAACTATGATGTCTTTCTCAGCCACCGCTACTTTTAAGCATGTGGCACCATTGTCGATCTAGCCCTGATTCCGAAACTTCAAGCACCAGATTGCCGTCGAGAAAGCTGGGGTGCCCCAGCAAAAACGTTCCAGCTAAGTGAACACGGAGTTTTTAAAGGTTGTATTTAAAATTAAGTTAAATATATTATTGTATTTACAAATTACATTCTGGATTAGTAATAGTCATGAAAGTATTTTGTGTAACATGTATGAAGTAATAAACATTAACCCGTTAGCGCCCAGTGTCCTCATTTGAGGACAGCTAATAAAAATGGCACATATATTTTTTGTGGTTTCTTGGAATGATTTTTACTTTTTAGTGACAGTTTATAGCGTCACTTTAAATGATCCCTGAATGTTTTATGTGCCTACTATTAATCATTATTTCATAATTTGAATAGTCATTTTATGATTTTTCATTTGCTGCACATATCTTTGCTTTTTGCGCAGGTATACTAACTTAAATCAAGTTGAATAGTAATATATATTATAATACTTTACTTTGGAGATCTTTGTCAACATATAATAGGAAATTAATCTGTTATCTCAAAGTTTTTCTATCTTGAAGTTTTCTCACTAGAACATTAAACATCAATAAATGAGGATAGGCTTTAAATTTAAAACTACCAGAAGAATTGTTTAAGTTAATATATTTTACTGTCATTTGTCTATATTAATTTAGAAGTGAAATAATCAGCTAATAATATTTTGCAAAATTAATTTGGGCGTTAACGGGTTAGGTGAAGAAATAAAATTATTAAATAGTTTTTAATTTTTACTTACCCAAGACAATGTCAAACTTCCATCAGCTACGACAACACCAGCATAAATTAAAGGAACACTTCCTAGAACACCAACAGCACAAATCAAAGGATCTGCCCTAACATTACCGCGTCTGAAGTATTGTGAACTAGCAGAACCTATAAGGACTCCAACAATACCAGCAACACAAGTGATGAAACCAAAAATTAAGGCAGCTCCACTGAAAGAAATAATGATATTAATTCTATACACCAGAAGTAAAGGACAGCATGCTTTTTTTTTGTGTGTGTGTGTGAAAAGAGCAGCATGCTCTTGATATGTATTTTTTGCTTTATTACATTAATACATTATGTCATAAATAATATGCTAAAGTATCATATAATGATTACTACTAGCTACAAAGAAGTGCATTTAAACATGCATTTAAAATAGAAAAAAAAAAAAAAAAGTTGCTCCCCTGAAAAATTTTATTTCCCTGATATGGTTTCCTTTACAGAATTAGTAATTGCAATAAATATAAAATACTGCAAAGAAACATTATATCTATATATTAAGCATCTAAAATCTTTTTAAAAATGAAAACAGCAATCTCTGATCCATGTAGCTCATTTATGTTGCTATGTCTCTTTCTTTCAAACACAATTCAAATAATAAGAAATATAATGCATCATATGCATATAAATATCCATTCTAAATAAAAATGAACCCAATTCAGCATGTTTTCTGAAATTTCAGATTTTATGCAAAATGTAAAATATTTATACGAAAATTAAACAAGAAGTTCTTGCTTAACCATTTCAATCCCACTAGGACATATATGTCCGAATGAGGATGAAAGGTCAACTATCAATGCAACAAAACTGATGTTGAATGTTGGAGATCATTTGTCATTGGAAGGGTCTACAAGAAGATGTGCCCGCTGTGCCAAACAAAATAAAGAAACCTGAACAAAAACTGTTCTTTCTTTTCCGAAGATAAACAATCAAAATTCCAGAATATAAAATTACAGGCTAAAGTTAAAAATAAAGAAAAGATTTTATTTATTTATTAATATCAGTAAACATATCATCACTGCCAACAAAACAACACTGAGATGCCACGTAAAATACAATGGACTTTCGGTTGCACTGCTAGATTCCTTCTGGAGCATCAAAAAGTGTGACATCATGGTGAAACTCACTTTTACAGTCAGACAGTTTTTGCTGTGAAAATTAATTTACAAATGATTGACAGTTTTTTTTTTTTTTTTTTTTTCGCATTTTTGAGAATATTTTTGGCAACCATGGGTCAAAATTTATCAGAAAAATTTTAATTTGATCAAATTCCCCATGTGTGCAAATTCCTCATTGCCTCTACCATTAAATTTTGCTTTTATTTTGGCAGAATATTGCTATTTCTATTTGATCTATTAAAGATCAAATTAACTTTATTTTTGGAAAAGGAAAAAACGTAGTGAAAGGGTTTATTAAACAATACTCATAATATATATATATAAGTAAAATTGTTTAAAACAGAAAAAAAAATGTTACATTGCTTTGATTATGATTGTATGATTATCATAATCAAATATCCAGCAATTAAAATCTGCTCATAAGACTGGTAATAATTAAATGTAGAAAAAATAAATGGAGTCGTTCTTTTTCTTCTTTTTTAAAAATCATTATTAAATTCAAAATTCAGTTTATAAATGAAAAGAAAATACTGTAGAATCTCAAAAGTAACCCCCCCCCCCCTCTTCCAAACGCACTGTGGCACTAAACTTGAAGACTTGAAGATCAAAAGTAGGTTTGTATGTAACGGTGAAAGACAGATTTACCTGCCCTCCATCAGGGTTCCCACTTTTAAAAAAGAAAAAAATTCAAGGACTTTTCAAGGTCTATTTGAAATTTTTCAAGGGCTAGGGGAAAATCGCAGAACGCTAGGCCTATACACAAAACTTTAGTAACTACTTTCATTAGTAATATTTTTTTTATAATTAGAATAACTTTGCCTGTTTTCACAATACATTTTTTGATGGATTGACCAAATTAACTTTTACAAAAGTCAAAAAACGATTAGTTCAAGATTTGGAATCATTATGATTATTCCAAAGTTTTTAGGTTTGAGTCCTGGTCTAGTCACTTCTGTTCAAAATTAATGACCAGTCCATCAAACAGGTATGAGACTGGCAAAAAAAAAAAAAATAATAATTTGAAACTATATGCAAAAGCAAGACAATGAAATACGAATTTTATGACAAAATCATTATATTAGACAATGGAGTGTGCATGTGGAGATGGAGATAGTTTAGCCTTGACAGAATTTTCACTAAGCCCGTCTATTGGACTGGAAAATTCAAGGATTTTCAAGGACTTTGCACAAAATTCAAGTACTTTCAAGGGCCCTTGAAAAAGAAAATGAAATTCAAGTACTTCTTAAGGACCTTCAAGGACCGTGGGAACCCTGCTCCATATGTATGCCTGGTAGAAGGATAGATAAAAAGGGTGGGGGGATTATATTTAAATAATAAAATCAAGGGCTTAAATTCAAGGGAGGGGTGGGTTACTTTGGGCATTTTATGGTATATAGAGGCATTTAGAATGGTATGCAAACTATTACTCATAACCTTACTAGTATTTTAGCATTTTGCTAAAACTTTTTTTTTTTCTTTCCCTCTCTTTAATTTTAGCTTTATTGCTAAAGAAATTTTGGACTCAGATTAAACCATACGATTCACCCTTTGTAAAAGAAATAATTATTGCAGAAATTTAATTCCAATTGAATGTTTACAGAAACTGCACAGATAACGTGCCCTGCCAATCTTGCTATTGCCAAGAGCATTGAATGAATTTGGGCAGCATCTAGCTCAAAATCTAATGTACTTAGGATTAATTTCAGTGCCTGGAGCACAGCTCTCCTTACTCTACAATGTTTTTATTTATTTATTTTCTGTGCATATTTAAACAGAAAATAAAAGTAAGTGGTGTGAGTTGTCTTCCTAGTATGCCCCCTCCAGGGATGAGATTAGCAAAAAGACAAAAAATCTGAAACTACATGCAAAGGTAAGACAATGAAATGAAATACTAGAATTTTGATGAGAAATCTGTTATAGTAAAGTAATAAATGTGTTTTATTTCAATTAAAAAAGAACCAATGATTATGCTTTAGTGTTCAATCAAGTTTTATTTGATTAGTTGATGTAACAAATGCATATTAGAAACACAAAAAAAGTTGAGAAAACTAAAAAAAGGCTGAAGTTAAATTTACAAAAAAGCTGAAATCAGCTGAAAAACTGAAAAATCTCATCCCCGCCCCTCGCTCTCCCCCTCCATTCTGAGCTGTGGTGGCAAAAAATAAATAAATTATATGTGGGGGAAAAAATTATAAAATAAACTACTTTTAAATTTTACACCTTAAAATAACATTTTCCTACATCACAATAATAATAATAATAATAAAATTTTATAAAAACAAATTTATAATGGTACACTACATTGTAAACATTTTTTATAAACATTAAGTATGCAGTAAGTTATAAAGCCAACAATTTTCTCCTTTTCAGTGTCAGACTCATTAAAAATCATAACAAAATTTAAAACTCGCTAAACAAGAACAATGTTAAATGCAACAAATCCAAAAGTATTTACACATACTTCTGTTCATCAGAAGGATCATTTGACTGCAGTTTTATTGCAAACTCCATGTACTTAGGACCCCACCAGGCCAAAGCACCTGTTGCAAATGTTACGGATGTGAATCCCAGAGTAGAAAATACAAAAGATTTCCTATAAAACAAGGAATGATAAAATTAATTTATTTAAAATGGTTATAAAAAATATAAACAGTGTAGAATTTTAAAAACATAAAAATATAATTATTAAAATTTCACAATGGAATTGTTTCATCTGTAAACTTTAGTGAAGTTTATGTCACACAAACACAATTATACAAATGATGAAAAATACAAATAACATTTTAAATTTATATTCCAATGTACAATAAAATTATGAAAAATAAAATAAGATAAACATTCCATGATTTATATAAATAACATAACATTTTTCTAGCAATTGAAAATAATAAGTAACTCCGGCATTTAAAAAAATAAAAGGAAAGAATGAAGTAGAGCGGATGTAGTTAAAAATATCAATGGTAACTATTTTTGATTGTTTAAAGTTTGATGATTTGCAGCAAATTTTAGTAAATGAGGAGAGCTGCAACCATATGGAACCACAAGGAAATACCAACCAGGGTTCATACTCAAATATGGGGGAAAAAATTCCCTGAGTTTTCCAGACAATTATATTAGCAATATATTACAAGAAACACGCCTCTAGAGAGGAGAAAATACTTCTACTTCCATTGCATGATTCTATGTTATTGCTGATTATGATAAAAATTCACAAAGAAATCATTGCTCACATGTTTATTATCATAATACTTAATTATCTGAATCACAATATGCAGCTAAACAAGAAAAATATATTATGAAAGAAAGGAAATACTCATTTTCCAGGTTTTATAATCAATTTTCCCCGAATTTTAATCATGGTTCATACACTTAGGAGTAAAAAAAATTCAAGGGCTTTTCAAGTACTTTTCAAGCACTTTCCAGGAAATTTTCAAGCACTTTCAACCAGGATTTTAGATGCGTCCACACACACACACCTTTTTTTGGAGGGCGAGGGGGGGGGGGGATTACCTACTTAAAAACTCAGTATCAAATGTATTTAATTTATTTATTTATTAACATAACTAAGGGGCTCTGCCACCTGCTCGTTCTACTCACCAACCCCCGACTCACCTTGCTTCATTAACCCCTGCAAGGCTCTTCCTACTTGTTCACTGCTTTCCCATGGAATAAATAGGAATATAAATAGTGAATTTTGTAAAACAAAAGCAGAAAAATATTATAGAAATACCCATATTCAATGCCGGATTGAACTACATAACATTTAACAGCACTTAATAAAAAGAAAAGATAAAATATGTTAAAAATCAGAAACTTATTTTTTCAGAATAGAAAAAAATTCGTTATATATTTTTGAAAAAAAATTGAAATTCAAGTACTTTTTAACATATTACAGCAATTTTCAAGCACTTTTAAGCACTTGAAAATGAAACTTTTTTTTTCAAGCACTTTTCAAGGATTTTTAAAAGTGTACGAACCATGTTAATGAAAATTTTTATTTTCCCTGATTTTTTTTTAACAAAATCCAAATTACCTGAGTATTTCAGGTTTTCCCTGATGAGTATGAACCATGTTCAACACAGGCTGGTGATCCATAAAGAAAACAAGAAGCAAGAGTTAACATCACAAATCGTCGACTGACCAGACAACCATGGATTAACCTTGGGGTCTCGAGGCAAAATTAGTCACTGACCTTATCATAGGTATTTGATTTAATGTTAAAATCAGATTGTTGCTACTTAGAACTTTAAACATGTTTAAGATTTTATAAATTACTTTTATTATCCCAAATAAGTTACCTCCAATGGGAGAATGAACCATATGGATTTTAAATATAGCTTTAAATAGATCAAATCAGTTCTGTTTTATTTTTAGAATTCATCACAGTAGAAAACATCCATTTTATTATTAGTGTTATTGTATTATCAATTTGCATTATTTTATTTGATGACTAGTTACCTTCAGTAAACACCTGGTTCCAGGGTTAGAAATAAGCGGTCATTAGTCGTATTTTGCGACCAGTTTTTTCATTTTGACGCCTAGAATTCCAATCATAGGTGCTATATTTGATGCCTGGATTTTTTCCTTATCATATCTAATAATTTTCCCAATCCCATCAGACAGTAAACAAGTCTATTTCACCTAACCTAATAAAAACCTAATTTGAACCTAATAAAAACTGATTTAAGGAATCATGAAAGTAGTTGATGATTTGTTAATAATTAAATTAAACAGCCCTAAATTTGAAGATTTCTGCCCAGTAAATGTTATTAAATTGTGGTGGAATGATGTATCTTCTGGGCGAAGAATGAATTTGTGATTTTAAATATGTACGTTTAATATTGTCAATGTAATTACATTCATTACATAAATATTTTTTATATAATCTTGCATATATTATTTACATGTTGATGCTTTATTATTATTATTTTTTAAATATACATATTTAATTATAGATGGTACCTAGATTTTTAATTTGGACGGCCAAAAAATTTAATCCAGGCGTTATTTTGACACCTAGTTTCAAAATTCTTTTTTCTAACACTGCCTGGTTCGTGATCCTTGAAAAGTCTGACTGACTATTTTAAATTCCTGCTTGGTGGCACACACACACAATTTTATTTTTACACACATTTTAATTATTATAGATTGCAACTACAAGCACCGACAAAACTTTAAATGTTTCTGATGATTATCATCATGAATGGCTATAATCACCAGAAACTCTTTTTTATACAACTTAATAAGAAATAACAACAAGCAAAAAATACTAATAAATGATGAAAAAAAACTAACGTTTTACACAAATCTTTTAAGTCATTGGAGAGTGTTGTAGATTGCAAACTTGATCCACCTTCAGCTTCACCTCTGGGAGGGTCGCGCACATAAATTAAGGTCAAGATGACTGACAAAATGCCTAAACCAGGTGTTATCTGCAACAGAAGATAATGATAAGACATTTTTTTAAGAGATAATACAGACAACATGGCTATTTACTCTTATCGGAAGAAAAAATTTATGACTTAACCAATATATATATATTTATTTATTTTCACTAAATATATAGCTATTATGATAATAATTGTAACAGTTTATGGACACATGCAAAAATAATTTATTGGTGAAGAAATAAAACAACTCTTTAAAGACTTTTTTTTAAGAAGTACAAATGAAAAAAATATATATAAAATAAAAAAATAAATAAAAATAAACAAAATTATTAAGAAAAAAAAAATCTGGAGTGACTCCACTCGACTTTCCGAACATTGAGTAATTAACAGTTTTGTAGATAAAGTAAAGAAAGAGGAGTTGTTAAACAAACAAAAGAGAGAAAACCATAATAGAGTGTTTGAGTATTTTTCTCCATCTATTACACGATGTTTTATTTAACGCTACTGAACTTTGAGCCCATAGATCATAATGATAAAGAATTTTTCGTTGTGTCCCTGTAAAAACCTATAAATGCTAAATTCACCAAAATGCTTATAGTTAGTGCAACAGTGATTTATAATACTCATATAAATTTTCAGCTCAATTCAATAAGGCGTTTAGATGCTATCGTACTTTTAAAAATTTAGTCCCATAGGCCATAATGATAAAGAATTTTTCTTTGTGTCCCTATAAAAAAACTGTAAGTGCTAGATTCACCAAAGTCTATACAGTTAGTTCAACTGTGATCTATAACATGTGTACAAATTTTTTGCTCAGATTAATAAGGCGTTTAGGCGCTATCAAACTTTTAAAAATTTGGCCCCATAGGCATATAATGATAAAGAATTTTTCTTTGTGTCCCTGTAAAAAAACTATAAGTGCTAGATTCTCCAAAATCTATACAGATTGAGTATTTGTGACCTATAATATGTGTATAATTTTTTTGCTCAATTGAATAAGGCGTTTAGATGCTATCGCACTTTTAAGATTTTGCTCCCATAGGCCATAATGATAAAGAATTTTTCTTTGTGTCCCTGTAAAAAAACTATAAGTGCTAGATTCACCAAAATCTATAGGGTTCGTACTATGGTGACTTACAATATGCGTACCAACTTTCAGGTTAATTGAACAAAGCATTTAGACGCTAGCGTGTTCACTCACAGACATACACACATACACACACACATACATACATCATCGTAAAAATAGTGAAAACGGACTCAGGGGACCTCAAAACGTATAGAAACATCAAAATCTCGAATTCGGATTTTTGACATGATTACAATACTTTCCTCACTATAGTGTTCGGAAAGTAATAATAGTCACTTTTAGCAAAAAGCTATAATTTTAAATTTTCAACGAAAAAGCAAAAAATATTTAGTTTAAAAATTATTATACTACTAAAATTGTACATACTATTGAAATATTATTAAAATTATATGTATGTCTGGCTATTACTTCATGAACTACTGAATGCTGAAAAAAGCAGAATCTACCAAAAGTTGAGAAATAACACAAGGATTTTGAGTTGACCAATAAAATTTTTTCAATTCGTTGAAAAGATATCAACTTAAAATCAAAATAGAGTACACGGTAAGCAGCATAACATACTACTAAACAAATGTCCAACTATAGTACAGCCAGCTGCATAAAGCAGCTAATCATGAAAATACAATCAGTGGCAATGGAATAAACTTTACAATTCAAAATTATATGCAGTCATTCAAAACAAGGGGTGAGTCCAGCCTCTGGACCACTTCGACCGATCCAACTGGGCCCTCAGACATTTGATCCACGACCGGTCGAAAGCAGAGGCTGAACAACTCCAATCCCTTTATTGGATCAAAATCAGTGCTGCCATCTGTAGGCTTAGTTTGAAATTAGGTGTAAAATATTACAGAATTAAATTAATTAAAGAAAAATTTAATTCATTAATTAAAAATGTAATTTAACTATGATTAAAAAAAAAGATAGATGCATATCTATTTTTTTTCTATTCTGCATAGTTGGGTACATATGCCCTGAAATACAATGATAATGTAATGATTATGTAATTCTTTTTTGAAAATTATTTAAATAAAAAAATAATAACAATAAAATTTTAATTTTAGAAAATTTTCCAGCATTTTTTTTTATATTATTATTATTTCCCTCGATTATGCATTATTGTATTTTAACGATATATTGTAAACAATTTTAAGTATTATTTTATGGATTTATTATCAAGCTAATTTTTGTTAAATATTTTTAAGTTGGAATTTTAAAGCAAATATTTAGCATTCAAATATTTGATGTAAATAAGAAGTAGGTTCAAGTTTTATTATTATGATCTAAGGTAAAAAATATAAAACTATTACACATTGCCAAAAAATTATAAAATTTAAATTTTGATTTAAATCAATGATTACAAAGAAAAAAAAAAAGATTTTTATTCCAGTTTTTTTTAATTATCACTTTATTAAATTGATTTGTTAAATTCAACTAATTATGATTTCAATCAATAATATTTTAAATGTTTAATATATTTATGATTTTTTTTTTTTTTAAATACAAATTAAATATTGATTTTTAAATATTGTTAATTACTTTTATGTTTCAATGCTGAAATTTAATGCAAATATTTAGTATTCAAACATAAAAAAGTTTTATAAAAATTAACAAAGCAGTACAAAACATAATTAAAATATTTTGTTACACTCAAAATTAAAAAATTGTTAGCAGGGTGCATATTAAAACTTTATTTTATTAAATTTAAATAATATTTGATGAATTTTAATTTGCATTGATATATTGTATTTCAATCCATTGCATGCATATATTTATAATTCTAAAACAATTATACAGTTATATAAAAAATGCTTGTATGCATATTCAAGTTTGTAATGACCGATAGATGGCGGAATCAGAGCAATAACCAATGGCCAATCATAGTAATGGATCAAATGACTCAGAAAAATTTCTTGGACGACTTTGATCCAGACCAGTCCATGAGACTGGATGCATTGTTCCAAGACCAATTGGATCGATCCTGGATTGGTCAAGAGCGAGAACTAGCCCTAGGTTTCAAGCAACTTCAATGTAACTTTTTTTTTATTTTTTATGTATGAATTTATGTAAAATGGGGTGATTCAATTTTTTTTTTAAATTCATTTAAATATAGTGACTAGCAAAGTAGGCTAGGTCTGCTAGTTAAGTATAAAGTTAGAACTGTTAATGGATATACAGCCAAATAAAAATGATATAGCACTTTTATCTGCACTTCATCAGGGTTCGTAAAATTTTCTTCATTCTTTTTTAAAGTAAACAAGGATTACTATTATTCTGAAAAAGGAGAACTCTAGAAACTCTGAAAAGGAATATATTAACTTGTTTGTAAGAAGTTTTATTGAAATATTTACATATATGGATTTCAGGGTTATAACAAAATAGTCATTAATAAATGTTAACTTACCCTTAAAGCCCATTGCCATCCTCCTATCCATGTATTAACTCTGTTGCCGATTATATAGCCAAGACCACTAAATTAAAGTGAAACAATAGTTTAGTTGTTATGTTGACGAAAGATTAATTCTAAATAATGAAAGATTAATTCTACACTGCTAATCTTTTAGAGTAAGAATCATACATTTAAATTTTAAAAAATCATAATGCAATCTAAAAAAAATCTGGTGTGAAACAACCACACAACTTCCATTAGCCACTATTACACGTATTATATGCATTTTTTTGAGAGAATGTGATCAGAAGATATAAAAGTGGCCTAAAGGAGTAGAAACTTAAAATGTTTCCGGTAACAGAAACTTTATACACATGTAAAGACATATAAAACGAAGCTCACATATAGAGAGGTTAAAAAAAAAAAAAAAAAAAGGTAGAGTTATATTTTGAAATACCAAATTCCGAGATCTAAAACTGACCTACCTAAGCAGGATGACTGTTAATTTTCCCCATAATACATGAGAAAGGAATGGATTTATATAACAATTTTCAAGAAAATCGTTAGAGTCGTTTTTGAGATACCAACTTTTACTAAAACTCAATTATTGACCGGTAAACAATAATTACATAATACAAAAGAATATTTAAAAGTGAGTTTGAAATAAATCTGTACAGCCGGTTTTAAAGGAACACGCTTGTGAGACCTGAAATTGAGTTATTTATACAGGACACATATCAATTTTTCTGAACTAACCAACTATATCATTCGAAAGGACATATAACAGTGTTTATATAGCAAATTTGAAGAAAATCGTTAGAGCTGTTTTTGAGATACGGACTTACGGTCCCACTTCTGGTTTTTCAATTTTCACCAAAATTTGGATGCAGGGGACCTTAAAACATGTAAATAAGATATCGCATTTTTGAACTGAATACAATACTTCCATTACCTATGGTAGTAGGGCAATGGAAGTAATAAATACTTCTACTGTAACTTCCTATACATAATTTGCAGATCTACTAATTTAGTTTCATACCGGATATTTTAATTAACAGATAGAGTTACTATTAAATGAGGTTTTACTTCATACAAATATACCCTTGTCAGCAGGATTTAATCTGGCAAAAAAAAAAAAAAAAAAAAAAATTCTTCAGAATTTTAGCTAAAATGCACACGCAGTATTTTAACTTTTTCTAAAGTTAATTTAATTCTTCGGATACTTTTTCTTAACTTGGTTATTCTCAATTTTATTTTCTATTTCTTTTGTTCACTGATAATATTAACCAAGAACAGTACTTGTGATTTAAGAAGCATGAATCAGAGAAACTTTGTTTCAGTTTCAACAATAGAAAAAGAGACAGGTATGCAAAATGAAAAAGTGATTAAAAAGAGGAGTAATAAGTAAGGGTAGATCATTCAGCAATAATAGTGCTGAGAATGCCTCTATGAAGCAATTTCTGAATTCTGGCATATGATTTAAACTTTTTTTTTGTATTTAAATTCAACCATTGAAAATTGAAATTATTTCCAAATATACTAAATAACTAACAATTTCCAATATTTTCAGTGAATTCATAATTTTTGCCTGCAAATATTTGAATAAAAATTAAAGTTATTATATAGAAATATTTCATGAGATTATCTGTTTTTTGCTTTTTAGTGAAATTCTTACCAGCATATTGTAGCAAAATATTAAAAAAACTAATGATCCCAGTAGCAGAATTTTCTGTATCTGCCTGCAGCAAAACAAAATTTGCCTGTGATCCATGAATGTTGGATGATGTCTGGTGTCTCAAAACATAAATAATTCATAAAACATGTAAAATTTGCATCTATAAAGAATATTAAGAATACACAATATGTACAGTAACCCAGATATATAATTTAAGTTATATTTGTATTTTTAAGTCTGACATTACTGGTGTAAAACCAATTTATCTGACCTGCAGATTATATGCAAGAAAATATGGTATAAAAGCTATTTAAGATAATGTAAAAAATGAATATAAATTTTAAATATCAAAGTAAATCAATAAATTTACATATAATGCATTACAAAATACAAGATAAATTTGTAATAATCAGAAGTCAAACTTTTATTTATATATATATATCTGATTTTGCTATTTTTAAGCAGATTGGTTGATATGTTTGTTAAAATATTTTTCATTTACAAAAACTTACTAATAAGAGCGAACTGAAATATTTATATGTTAAAAAAAAATAAAAGAATTAATTTTATTTATATGTTTTCATAATGTTGCAAGTTAATTATAAGAATTCAATGGGTAAAAATGTTAAAAATTTATTATAATAAAATATTTTAATTCTTTTCTTTTTCTATCCTAAGTATAAATTTTACGCCGAAATACAATACAATTACTATCAGTATTGGCAGGTTTTATTCTTTAAAATTCCTCGACATGACCTTAATATGAAATACAGTAAACTCCTGATTATCTGTGAACACATTATGTGCATTAAGTAAATTGGAGTGTGTGATAAACCGAGTGTTGACACTTGAGAACAGAAAATTTCCTCTTGTATAAAATTTTACTCTTTAATTAATTAATATTAAATTAAACATGAAGATGAATATATACAGTGATAAATTTATATACATATGAGTACCCATGTACTCATGTAATAATAAGAATAAACCAACGGAATAAATCCGTTACTCGGGCGCGCCAATTGCACCCTACGTTTCAGGCCGAAGGCCAAAGTCTCTCTCTCTGCGAAAATATCTTCTCCCGCTCACGGCGGCTTCTAAGGTTGGTTGGTTGCATAAAATAAACTTAGGAGTGGTTGGTTGCATGACACCCCCCAACTAAGATTGAGATACGCCAAGCGTATGAAAATCTTATAATTATTAGCAACCAACTACTCCTAAGTTTATTTTATGCAACCAACCAACCTTAGAAGCCGCCGTGAGCGGGAGAAGATATTTTCGCAGAGAGAGAGACTTTGGCCTTCGGCCTGAAACTTAGGGTGCAATTGGCGCACCCGAGTAACGGATTTATTCCGTTGGTTTATTCTTATTATTACATGAGTACATGGGTACTCATATGTATATAAATTTATCACTGTATATATTCATCTTCATGTTTAATTTAATATTAATTAATTAAAGAGTAAAATTTTATACAAGAGGAAATTTTCTGTTCTCAAGTGTCAACACTCGGTTTATCACAGCACGCTCTCTTACGAGAACCAGAGTTATTTGTAAATACAAAACTTATTATTGGCATAGTCTCGACAATCCATCAGCGTTTTTCAGTTTTGCACCAGGGCAATGCGATATGTAAAAATATCATATCTTTGTAAAGATAGTGCCCATCTTTGGAGTCTAGCAGATTGAGGTGCAGTTTTTCGTAAATAAACAAGAGGATTATGGTCCATTATAATCTCAATACGAGTTCCGAAAACATAATTTTCAAATTTCTTTATGGACCATACTACAGCATAGGCCTCACGTTCTATAGTAGACCAATTACACTGTACATTAGTGAGCTTCTGACTAATAAAACTAATTGGACGTAGATTACCTTCATCATCTCTTTGCGAAAGACACGCACCGACACCATAGGAACTGGCATCCCATTGAATGGTAAAGGGTTTATTTGGATCTGGAGTATAAAGCTTAGGAGCTTCGCACAACATTTCTTTAAGTTGTTGAAATGCTATCTCTTCCGTCTGTGCCCACGGTAAATTTTCCGGAACCTTCTTTTTAGTTAAATCGGTCAACGGTTTGGCAATTTCAGCATAGTCTTTAATGTAACTTCTATAAAAGTTAAAAAGACCAAGAGCTTTTTAAAGCTGTTTTAGTTTTCGGCGATTCAATATTTTCAATAGCAAGTAACTTTTCAGGATCAGGTTGATGTCGTCCAGATCCTATTACATGGCCTAGATATTTAATCTCTGATTTGCACAATACACATTTTTTAACATTTACGGTAAATTTTAGTTCAGTTAGCTTAGTTAAAATTGCATCTAAATGTATAAGATGTGATTTCCAATCATTAGAAAAAATCGCGATATCATCGAGATATGCTTTGCAATATTCGCGATGTTCGTTCAGAGCTTCATTCATTATTTTCTGAAAACTTGTAGCCGCATTTCGTAATCCGAAGGGCATTACCTTCCAGCAATATTGAGAACGGTGCGTCTTGAAAGACATAAAATCACGACTTTTCTCTTCTAAGGGAATTTCCCAATATCCTTTTAATACATCTAAACAAGTAATAACATGTGCACGACCGACTTCATTAATTAAGTCTGTAATGTTCTCCATAGGGTAATCAAAAGGTTTGGTTACCGAATTGAGCAAACGAAAATCGATACATAATCGTACACTTCCATCCTTCTTAGCTACGCACACTACTGGATAAGCTATTTCGGCTTCACTCGGCTCAATAAGACCTAAGCTTTCTAATTCTTCTATTTGTCTGTCAACTTCAGGTTTAAGTGATTCGGGTATTCTATACACATAAGGCTTTTTTCTTTCAGTACCTGGCATTAGACGAATTTTATGTTCTCCAACATTAGCAACTTGAACTTTACCCGAAAATAATGGTACATGCTTATGCAAAAGTTCGAGCAATTCTGTTTGTTTCTCCTTTCCTAAATGACTAATGTCCACATCAAAGTCAGTTTTATTTTCCTTAATAGGGGTTGGGTGGATTTCTCCAAATTCACAGTCATCTTAAAAAATTACACCTATCGTTTGTGCTCTAACATGGAATTTTCTTATCTTATTTACATGTACGTGTCGTATATTACCGTCAGGTAACTTAACTTTATACGAGTGACGTTTAATTCTTTCTAAAATCTCACCAAGACCTGTCCATCTCGTATACAATTTATTACAGTGGACACTCGTTAATTCGAACTCGGTTAATTCGAATTTTTGGTTAATTCGAACTAATCCAAAATCCCACAAAAGCTCGCATTGGAATAATGTTAAAAAAATCTCATTAATTCGAACTAAATTTTTGTCACTTCGGTTAATTCGAACAAAAAAAAATGATCCCCCATTTTTTTTTCTCATTTAATGGAGAAAATACACGCTGTGTTTGTTATTTTGTGTCATAAAATAATCAGGTTTTTTGTTTTTCTTTTCTTTCTTTCTTTTTTTTTTTTTTTTTCCTTTTTGGTTGTTTTCTTTTGTGTGTGTGTATGTGTGTGTAAAGAGGCACATGACATCCCTATCTCCGCTAAACATTAATCGCTATTGTCCAATTCTTATCAGTACTTAAAACTCCCTGACTTTACCTGCTTTTTTGGATTCCATGAAAACTCTTTATGAATGGATCATGGTTGGGGGGGGGATGAATCATCTGTTTCTTTGTTTTATCGATTCTCAGAAAATTCTTTCGATTCTCTTCGTTATCGATTCTAGAGAGCTGCGTCAGTTATGCCTGCAGTTCAGACAAGTTAATGTGCTTTAGTGTTTCTCCTTCAGTGTGTGTTGTAAACGTGTAAAAATTCATTATGTCTACACGTGGAAAGTACAAAACCCTAACTTTAGAGACAAAGGTTGAAATTTTAAAGAAAGTTGAGAATGGCGAATGTAAAACAAAGTTAGCAGCTGATTATGGAATAAAAAAGAATACATTGTCAACTTATTTGAAAAACAAGGCATCAATTTTAGATGCGTGGGAAAAATCTAAATTTGCTAAAGGAAGGAAACGCATGAGAAATGCGTCCCAAGAAGATCCAGAAAAAGCTTTACTAATGTGGTTCAAGGATGCTAGATCTCGAAATTTTTCCAATAAATGGACCCCTATCGCAGGCGAAAGCTGATGAATTGGCAAGTCGAATGGAAATTGAAGATTTTAAATGCAGTGATGGATGGCTCTCCCGATTTAAGTCAAGGCACAATATTTCTTATAAAAATGTATGTGGCCAAAGCTCTGATGTAAACGAAGATGTATGCAATATTTTCGGTAGGAGACTCCCAGAGCTTTTATCTACTTATCTGTCAAAAGATATTTTTAATGCGGACGAAACGGCACTTTTTTATAAACTTTTGCCTAACAAAACATTGCATTTTAAAGGGGATGCTTGCGTAGGAGGTAAAAGCAGTAAACAGAGGATTACAGCTTTAGTTTGTGCTAATATGGATGGGAGCGAAAAACTTAAATTATTAGTGATTGGAAAGTCCAAGAATCCAAGGTGTTTTACAGGAATCAAAACACTACCAGTTGATTATGTATCCAACACAAAAGCATGGATGACACGAGAAATATTCAGTAATTGGTTAAAAGGAATAGATAAGCAGTTTTCGAGGCAAAAACGTAAAATTCTCCTATTTGTGGATAATGCATCCTGCCACAATAATCTTCCAGAGCTGAGTTCCATACAGGTTGAATATTTGCCGCCAAATACAACTGTGAAGCTACAACCAATGGATCAAGGAATCATACAGAATCTTAAAGTAAATTACCGTAAGAGACTCTTAAAACAAATCCTTTTTTCTTTAGATTGTGGTGAAAATTACGACATTATTCTGCTGACAGCTATAAATGATCGATATGCTGCATGGGATGCTGTTAAAGAAAGCACAATCAGAAATTCCTTTTGTCATGCTAAATTCATGCATGCCGAAGAAAGCAATCAAACCGAAGAATGTGATACTGTTGATACTGATTTTCCTGAATTAAAAAATTTTAAATGTGATAACGTTACTTTTACTGATTATGTAAGTGTAGATGAAGACGTAGAAATCTGTGGAAAACTGAACGATGATGAAATAATAAAAACTATCCGAGAAGATGAGAAAGAAGAAACCTTATCGGATTCAGATGAGACTGAAGAAACTTTTAAGCGTCCTAATGATCAAGCCATAATGGACTCGATAAAAACTCTCAAAGCATTTATTCAGATGGAACCTTCCTCTGAAAAGGAATTGAAATGCCTACTTCAAATAGAAAAGCTGGCTGAAAAATGTAGGCATAATAGGCAAAAACAAACATCCGTTTTACAGTTTTTCCCGAAAGTGTAACTTACATTTTTAATTAAAATTTACTTTCTATGAAATATCTTCTGCCTTATTTTATGTTTAAGGTAAGTTTTTATTGCTCTTTCATAGTATATTTAATTTTAATTTTATGTTATACATATTAGAGGATTTTTCGTCTTCAACGATACTTTTAAAATTATTTTCTCTTAACATCGGATAATTCGAACTATTTTCTGAGAACCTTCGAGTTCGAATTAACGAGCGTCCACTGTAGTAGAATCCGGAATTAGTAAGTATACTAATTCTCCAATCTTGAATTCTTTCATTTCTTTGCGACGATTAAAATAATGAGCATAAGCTTCTTGCTTTTCCGCAGCAGTTAAAGATGCTAAATCGGCAGCTTTCTCTAAGTTAATTTTTAATTCTTGTAAGTAATCTACAGCTGTATTACTTAAATTGAGAGGTAAAGGGATTTCTCCTGACCACGTTGATTTTAATACTGCTAATGGACCTCTAGCTTCGCGCCCATACATAAGCTTAAATGGAGAAACTCCTGTTGTACAGTTAGGAACTTCGCGATACACGAAAAGTAAATACGGAATGTGTCTATCCCAATTTACAGGGTCAGTTCGTATTACATGATGAAGCATTTGTTTAAATACACGGTTAAATTTTTCAACAAGCCCATTCGAGGCAGGGTAAGCTGGAGTTGAGAAACGAGGACTTACTCCTAACCTTTTCTCAAACTCTTGTGTTAATTGAGACGTAAAATTAGTGCCTTGATCACTACATATCATTTCTGGGATTCCTGTACGCATAAATATTTCTAAAAGTGCATCACACGTGACCTTAGCCGATAGGCTTCTTAAAGGTATGACTTCGGGCCATCTCGAATGTTGGTCAATTAGACAAAGACAATATTTATGTTTTCTACCTGAGGGTGGCGCAATCTCTCCAATTAAATCGACACTCACTGTATGAAAAGGATAAGGAGGACGTACCACAGGCGTTATAGGTATTTTATCGGACATTTTTTCCGGACTCCTCAACTGACATTTTTCGCAAGTTTTACAGAAATTTTGTACATCTCTTATTAGGTTAGGCCAATAAAATGATAGTTTTATTCTCTCTTTTGTTTTCCGCATCCCTAAATGATTCCCGAAGATTGAGTCATGAGCTAATTTTAAAACACTTTCTCGATAACTCAAAGGTAAGACCAATAGATCTACTGTTTCTCCACATATTTTATCTTTATGGAATAATAAATCGTCTTTAAGAAAATAATTATTTTTCTGTAATTCCGCTTCTTTAAAAGCAGTTTGTAACGATAAGCATTCTCGCTGCTTTTCCCTAAATCTACTAGCATCAGATAAATTACTAACATTATTTTGTGAGCTCTCCCGTTGCCTATTTTCAATTTGATTATCTTTTGGTAAGTTAATCACTTTTCCTTTATTCGAAATCAAATAAACAGCTGCCTCTGAATCGCTATTATTTATTGAAGAAACGATCTTTTTTTTATTTATCAATTGCGATGGATAATTATGTGAACTAGTTTCTTTTTTATTAATCAAATCTTGCATCTCGTTTGACCTCGAAAAACTATCACTCTTAAATAATGTATTATCCTTTCCCGAAATTATTTTTTGATTACTACATTCATTTTCGATATGTAACAGCGATGACTCATTTAAATTACTTTCATTTCCTGCCTCATTCGGCGGCGCCAACAGCGTATTAGAGTTTTCTTGGATAAACAAATCATTTAATATTTCTTTTTGATTTACTAATGTATCATAGAAGTGTGGAGTGATTAAACATGGAACATTTAATTTGTCAGTTATTGCAAATAATGAATCCGCGTGTGTAAATATAAAACTGTTAGGATTTTTATAATAGACTGGAATTACAGCTAATCTCGCCTCAACCATTTCTCGAAATGCAGATTCTAACATAATTTTGCCTTTGCTTTCAATATGAAGATCAGGAATAAGAGTGCTATTTAGAACACAAATCTCAGTACCTGAATCGATAATTGAGGGAACCTGTTTACCTGCGATATAAATATTAACCTTTTGTAAGGGGTATAAATTAAGTTTTTCCAATTTTTCACATTTCTGTAAATGTTTCGACATTACGTGGGTCACTACAGATTTTTTCTCTGTCGCTTGTGCGTTACTTTTAGATTTTTTTATTTCCCCACTTTGTTTGTTAATTTTATCGAATCTGTTTCTACGATTCGGACAATCTTTAGCTACATGAGAAATATCAGAGCAAATATAACACTCCCGCTTAAAAGAATATTTACTCTCATTATTAGAAGAATATTTTCTCAATGGAGGTGGGACGTATTTTTTATGATTTTCTGTGACTGTTTCCCGATAGACGCGTTTTTCACATTTTGTTTCCTCAAATGATCTACCTTTAGCAGTGAAATATATATCACACGTCTTAGCTAATTGTTCTGGGCATAACCAATCTTCACCCTGTGTGACTGCAGCATGCATTGCCAGATCCTTATCTAGATTTTCAAATATTTTATCAGATATAATCAAATCTACTAACGACTCAAAATTATTTACATTTCGAATTTTACAATAATGGAGCCAACTGGACCTTAAACGAGAAGCAAACTGCTGGTGTGTCTCCCCAGATATTCTTGTAGCCTTCTTAAAATTTTCTAAACAAGTGAAAGGGGATGGTGCATATTCTTTTAGAATTAAGGATTTAATTTTCTCATAGTTCTTTAATTCCTCTTCGCTTACATAAATCAGAATATTCGCAGCTTTATCGCCAATTATTTTCAGTAAAATCTCCGATTTATATTCTTTAGGTACATTTTTATGCTTAAAAGCTCTTTCAATGGAATCGAAAAAAAGATTCCATGGTTCATTATGTATATAAATTTATCACTGTATATATTCATCTTCATGTTTAATTTAATATTAATTAATTAAAGAGTAAAATTTTATACAAAAGGAAATTTTCTGTTCTCAAGTGTCAACACTCGGTTTATCACAGCACGCTCTCTTACGAGAACCAGAGTTATTTGTAAATACAAAACTTATTATTGGCAAAGTCTCTCTCTCTGCGAAAATATCTTCTCCCGCTCACGGCGGCTTCTAAGGTTGGTTGGTTGCATAAAATAAACTTAGGAGTGTTTGGTTGCATGACAGAGTGTAAAGGTTGATATTTTTATTTTTCACATAGTTGGTAAAATAAAAATATCAACCTTTACACTCCAATTTACTTAATGAATATTCACAGTTGATGAATTCATGAATAAAAATTTCCACATTATGTGCTTCATAGATTATCTGTGGCTTAGGGCAAAGGGCAGAATCAAGAAAAAGTGTTTTTTCAAAAAGAAAGAAAAACAGATAATTGATTTAAGAAAATGTAAAAATGAAGTACTATAGTGTTTTTATTTTTTGTACAGCACAGTACGGTACAATTTAATTTTGTGTATAATTTGGTTTACAGATTGTACCTTCACTTCATTGCAAGTATACTTTTTTGCTTATTATTTTTACATACTTTAATATATAAAATACAAATACTTGTACTATGCTGTGAATAGTATCACTGTTTGTATTGTGTTTTATATACAATACAACAAAGTTTTTGAGCTAGAATATTTTTATTTCTTTTGCCCTTTATTTGTGGCTTATTTATGGTTTATCTGAGATTTGCATTAACCATAGAACCTGTGCCATTAAATTCCGTGGATAATCGAAAGCTACTGTAACACTGTCTTCAATGCATAATTGAAAAAAATCTTTACATTAAATTAAAAAGGCTTTAAGTGACGAAAATTAATACCTTCCTACAGGTATAGCAAAATAGAAAAGAGCTAACATCTTGGAACGTTTGTCTTTAGAGAAGAGATCAGCTATTATTGTAGGTGCTATGGTAGAATAACTTGCTTCTCCTGTACCAACTAGAGCTCTCAAAAATATAAATACACCAAATAGCTGAAAAAAATAAAAATAAATAAAAACATTTATAAAGATGTATTCTGAATGCATCATATTCAATTAAAAATGTTTACAATTGATAAAATTAAAAAATAAAATTCAGTATAATGTAACACAAATTTAAAAATGACAATGTATAACTATCAATGAAATACACTGATTACTAACATAGGGGATACAAAAATAGGAATTGATAGAGTAGATATGATTCCACCTGAAGTTTAAAAAGTTTGAAATTTTTCAGTTTTCTTATCTTTAAAATAAAAATTGTAAAAATGTTTTAGATAACATAAAATAATTTTGAGCTCAGGACAGTGGCAGATTTAAGTGGGTTCCCCCCCCCCCCCCCCCCCAAAAAAAAAAAAAAAAAAAAAATCTGGAGTGACTCCACTCGACTTTCCGAACATTGAGTAACTAACAGTTTTGTAGATAAAATAAAGAAAGAGGAGTTGCTAAACAAACAAAAAAGAGAAAACCATAACAGAGTGTTTGAGTATTTTTCTCCATATATCACACGAGGTTTTATTTACCGCTACTGAACTTTGAGACCTTAGATCATAAGGATAAAGAATTTTTCGTTGTGTCCCTGTAAAAATCTATAAATGCTAGATTCACCAAAATGCTTATAGTTAGTGCAACAGTGATTTATAATATTCATACAAATTTTCCGCTCAATTGAATAAGGCGTTTAGATGCTATCGCTGGTCTCATAGGCCATAAAGATAAAGAATTTTTCTTTGTCTCCCTGTAAAAAAACTGTAAGTGCTAGATTCACCAAAATCTATACAGATTGAGTATCTGTGACCTATAATATGTGTATAAAGTTTTTGCTCAATTGAATAAGGCGTTTAGATGCTATCGCACTTTTAAAAATTTGGCAAAGAATTTTTCTTTGTGTCCCTGTAAAAAAACTATAAGTGCTAGATTCTCCAAAATCTATACAGATTGAGTATCTGTGACCTATAATATGTGTATAAAGTTTTTGCTCAATTGAATAAGGCGTTTAGATGCTATCGCACTTTTAAGATTTTGGTCCCTTGGCCATAATGATAAAGAATTTTTCTTTGTGTCCCTGTAAAAAAACTATAAGTGCTAGATTCACCAAAATCTATAGGGTTCGTACTATGGTGACTTACAATATACGTACCAACTTTCAGCTTATTCGAACAAAGCGTTTAGACGCTAGCGTGTTCACTCACAGACATACACACATACATACATACACACATACATACACACACACATACATACATCATCGTAAAAATAGTGAAAACGGACTCGTTGGACCTCGAAACGTATAGAAACATCAAAATCTCGAATTCGGATTTTTGACATGATTACAATACTTTCCTCACTATAGTGTTCGGAAAGTAAAAAAAAGTACTGACATTCACAAATGACTATTACAATTGTAAACTTCTCTTTGATCTGGAATAACACCTTCAAAATTCTTAGCCCCCCCCCCCCCCCAAAAGGTAAGTTCTGGATCCGCCACTGGCTCAGGAAGGAAATTTGGTATTAACGGTAAGAGAAATGTTATTTATTTTCACAAAACATTAATATATCACTTTGGCCTAAAACTTAGTCCTTTTTGTTCTGCCAGTGTCCATGTAGCAATGATAATTAAAGAACTGAATCATAATTCAAAGGTATAAAAGAATTTAAATAATAATAATAATAATTTAGGTACATTTGCTGGAATGAATGATCCAAGAAGTGTTGTTATACTCCAGAATGCTACACCAACTGATATGATGAGCTTCCTACTATATCGATCCCCTAGGTAACCGAAAATTGGAGCCATTATCATATAACTAACAATAAATGAAGTTTGTAATAAACCTCCTTCAGTATTTCCAATATTATAAAACTTCTGCACATCAGTTAAAATACCTGTAAAAGAAAAAAGAAACTATTAAATGCTTAACAAAAAAATATTTATTACATTGATTTTAATAACACTTTAATTGTTCATTGAATTATACAGCTTATTTCAGTTCTTTGAATGTGTATTGAGAAAAGAAATGCCTTCATAACTGAAGTCCTCATTTCAAATCTTGAGCCATGTAAATTTTTTAAGTTGATACTTAAAAAAAAAAAACATTGAAATCAGGAGTCTGTTTAAAGATAAAACATAAAACTGGGTCCATTACAGGACTTTTCACAAAATTTTTCTTTTTAAAAAAGAGAAATTTTAAACCTCTTTGATCTTGAAAATTAATCCTCCGTGGAGCAAACAGGCTACATTAATAATCAAATTGTATATTTCCCTGAAAAGCTGATATTCATTCTCCAATTTATAAAAGATTTCTGTGCATATGTGTGAATTTAGTTTTATAAAAATGAGCCTTTATTATCTAAAATGAAACCTTATTGTAATTTTAGTTTGTACAATTACATTTTTCAAAATTCTACAAAAAGACCCAAGCTGAAAATTTCAGAACTTGATTTTCATGCTAAATTCAGATTTACAAAATTATTATAGATTTTGCACAGTTTCACAAAAATAGGATCCTGTCTGAGAAGTCTGGACAGACCCCTGAAAATCGAACCGAACACACTCATTAATTAAAAAGTTACCCTAAAATGAATAAAATCAGTTTTCTTCAAACTGTCAATTTGTCCTAAGTAAGTTACACATCAGAAATAAAAAAAAATCTAAAAGACACTTAACATACTGAAAAGAGCTGCCAGCTGCTGTATCTGGCCAAAAACAGACTAGTAGAACCAGCGAGGATTCTTGGCAAGGCAATAGCCAAGGGGGGGTTGGGTTCACTTACTACCCCATCCCCGAAATTTTGCAAATTTATCAAAAATTATACAGTTATATTTTATTTTTAGCAAGCACGCAACATTACCTACTAAAGTATGAAACTCCCTCGAAAAAAACATTTTTTTTTTCTGGCTATGGCTGTGACTATATAGTGGCTCTGTTCAGTACATATTTTCATATTGCTAGATTTGAATTCACCTGAATCAGTGATATTTTCCATTTCGGCTTTCATATGTGTGCAACATAAAACATTAAGTCTACACATTATGAGATTCATATAAACATGGACCGATTTACTTACTTTGAGGCCCAGGGCACTTATGTTTATGTTTAATGAACCTCCCCTCACTATATTTTAATATTACAACAACCAAAACAAACTATGTATTTCCGATTCATGAATCTAACAAATTCTCTTCGCTTCAATTCACTTTTCATTTATTTTGTTTGTAAGAGTAAGGCTAAACTAGATCTGGTGCCTTGTCTATCGGACTGACATATATTTGTCGCACCCATGTATCTCTGTTGGGTGAAAATGTGCTTTAGCCCATTGCTTGGCGACTTTTTTAAAAATCATCAATTTGGCACGTTCTTGCAATCTTGCTTCATGATTTTTTTTAAATGGCCAGTTTTATATGTTTTAAATCAACTGTCTAAAAATAAAACATAAAAACTAGCTTCTGAAAAACTTAAACAAAAGAAAATACAAATAAAAAATTCATAGGTGCCAAGTCTCCCGTTTTTCAAGGGAGACTTCAAACCGGAAAATATTTAAAGCTGTTTCCTGTATTATTAATCGCCGAAAATATATATAACATTTTTCATTTAAAAATATTGGTGTGAATTTTGATTTAAAAGTTGAAAAGGTTGGCAGCTCTGAAAATTTTAAAAATTTGCACAATTTTCATGAAGAAAAACTATCAAATATTAAACATTACAAAACAAAAAATACCATAAATAATTCAAAAAACATAACAAATAAATATATGAATAAAAAATAAGTTTTTTCACTTACCCGTTTCCAAACTTTTGTAGAAAATACTATTTCCCTTGGAATAATGAAGAATTAATCCTCCTTCAAAACTTCTAAATAACCATCCACACTAGGCAAATTAACACCATTTAAAATACTACTCCAAAGCTTTTTCAAATATAGTCAACATAAATACTGCATACTCCAAAACCAATAAATAAACTTTTTACATAAAAAAAGTGAACAGCTCAGTTCAAAACGTGTACTTCGTCCACATGTAAAACGAAAATAAAAAATGGTCTTGCCATTATTATAAAAGAAAAACCAAACCAAACATATCAAATAAAGCATTCACTGAACAATCAAAACTGTAAAACAAAAAAAAAATATATATATATATACAACAAAAGTCTACCGCAAAATTTTTTGTGAAAAAAAAAAAAAAAAAAAAAAAAATCACTCCAATTTATCCTCAGACTGAGGAAGATATATTTTTTTCACAGCAGTCAAAAATGCTCGATAGGTTTCATCATTTAATAAGTGTCCACACAACTTTCTCTACATATACTAAAAAAAATAGCAGTCAAATTCTCCAGCCACATCATTAGTATTCCTTCTAACTGGTGCTTAATAGTTGACCATGTGTCCATGTACCCTCAATGGTGTCTGTATGAGGGCCCGTCTCGGGATCCTTAAAATGCAAACTATGGTTCATGGCAGGGCCCTAAATGTCATCTTAGATTACACTCGCTGAAAATAAAAGTTACTCGCCAGAAAATATGATTAACGTACTCTATTTTTTAGGTATAAAGTGGCCAGAATTTTTTGTTGGAAAAAGAGGAAAAATTATGCAATGCCATTTATTTTATAAGAAAATAAAAGGCATTCAATTTTGAAAAAGAAGACAAAATTGAATGAAAATTATTATAAAAACAGTTTCAAAAGCTACTTTACACAAGTGGAGAAAACATTTTTATCTCAAATGATGAATTTGGATCAATACACCTTAATTTAAATTAATAATATACAGATACGAGAGGAACAATCCCTAATTTGTATAGGTGTCACCGTACGATTATTAGATTTATGGATTTTTAATTTTTTTTTTTTTTTTGAAGTGAAAACTTTTTTAGGCGCGTTGAGCACTTTTGGGTGAACAAAAATCATTGAACTCCCATCATCATCAGCTAACGCTTTAAATTTGAAGTGAAAACTTTTGGGTGAACAAAAGCATTGAATTTGCGTCATCGTCAGCAAACGCTTTCCATCCTTGTATGATACAAATAATGTATCATACAATTAACTTGCTAATGTGAAGTGTTAATAAATATATACTGTACATTGTTTTAAAAACTGGTGTGGCTCTACACAACTTCTTTCATCTCCGGGCACTGTCTCTATTGCAGTTAGATCTCACAAAACCGTGAGAAAGCCCAAAGCTGTCATTTTTCTCACGTTTTTACAATCTGGTGCGGCTCAACACGACTTCTCTCATCTCCGTACACTGTCTCTTAAAGATTGCAGCCGGAAACGTTGCAGTTAGACCTCACAATACCGTGAGAAAAGCCAAAGCCACAATTTTTCTCACGTTCTTACAATCTGGTGCGGCTCTACACGACTTCACTATCTCCGGGCACTGTCTCTTAAAGATTGCAGCCAGAAACATTGCTGTTAGACTTCACAGAACCATGAGATAGACCAAAGCTGCCATTTTTCTCACGTTTTTAAAATCTGGTGCGGCTCTACACGACTTCTCTCATCTCCGGACACTGTCTCTTAAAGACTGCAGCCGGAAACATTCCAGTTAGACCTAAAAAAAAACGTGATAAAGGCCAAAGCCGCCATTTTTCTCATGTTTTTACAATCTGGTGTGGCTCTACACGACTTCTCTCATCTCCGGACACTGTCTCTATTCCAGTTAGACCTCACAAAACCGTGAGAAAGGCGAAAGCCGCCATTTTTCTCATGTTTTTACAATCTGGTGCGGCTTTACACAACTTCTCTCATCTCCGGCCACTGTCTCTTAAAGATTGTAGCCAGAAACGTTCCAGTTAGATCTCACAAAACTGTGAGAAAGGCCAAAGCCGCCATTTTTCTCACGTTTTTACAATCTGGTGCGGCTCTACACAAATTCTCTCATCTCCGGCCACTGTCTCTTAAAGATTGTAGCCAGAAACGTTCCAGTTAGAGCTCACAAAACTGTGAGAAAGGCCAAAGCCGCCATTTTTCTCACATTTTTACAATCTGGTGTGGCTCTACACGAATTCTTTCATCTCCGGACACTGTTTCTATTGCAGTTAGACCTCACAAAACCGTGAGAAAGGCCAAAGCAGCCATTTTTCTCACGTTTTTACAATCTGGTGCGGTTCTACACGACTTCTCTCATCTTCGGATACTGTCTCTATTGCAGTTAGCGCATTAAATAAAATTGTAATATAATTTTTGTAGTAGTAGTTTATATTAATGAATAAAAAAACACTTCATTTAAAAGTATTTCCTACACAATAAAATATTTCCTGACGATTCAAAAAATACACACGTAATTGTTCATGTTTTTACTCCTGTCGGCACTCCCGAAGTGCAACTGTTTTTTTTTTAAATTATAATTTTTGCTACAGATAAAAACTTTTTTTTTTTTTTTTTAATTATTATTATTAAAATCATAATCATAAAAGAAAAAATAAAATTTGCAAATGAAAAATAAAATTGATATTTGGCAGATGAAACGCTTTATTTTAATGAACAGTCATTCTTTAACATTTTATAAAAGTTCTCACACATATAACCTAAACTAGTCTTAGTAGTTAATAAGTTTTTAAAGTAGGTATATAAAGGGGATTTTTTTCACATGTCTATATTTCCTTCATTGAAGAAAACAGTCGCTAGCATTTTTGCCAGGAGGACATAAAATGAATTCAACTAACTTTTGCATATTTCTGTGTGGTGGTTGTAGTGTTATCATTAAGGCCTATTGTCTGCACTAGAGCTCTAGGTCTGAGTAGGAGAGTCCTCCATGGTGTCTTTCTAAGAAGTCCTAGCCCATATATAAGCTAGTTTCGGAGAAAACCACAGAAAACTTCTAATGGCTGAGCCAAAGAGTGTGACCATGTGTCGAACCCAGCACCTCACGTGTACAAGCTTCGAGGACAGAACCTCTCGGTCATTGGTGGGCCTATTTTTATGAGGAATAATTATTCATGCAAAAGTGAGAACATAAGTCAACTCTCCGAGTATCACCCGGAGTAACACCTTCTTAATCAGTTCATGACAATTTCAATAGGGATTCCATGTTCTGGATCAAACAACTGTACAAATATAGGGATTACTTCCATTTCTTTGTGATTTGAAGAATTCGAATAGACATAAACCATAATATGCTTCGGCAAGTTTATTAGAATGTTGTTCTTTTGCGAACCTAACTCAGAAAAAAGTTAGTGTTCACCGTTCAATACAACCAACAGCCGATTGAGTTTCCAGTTTTGCGAAATTTTTGAAATTAAGGGTTAAATTTTTTTCATTTGAAAAAGAGGACAGAGGACGAAAAACATAACAAAGAGGAGTTTTAGTCCTGTAATGTCTTTTTTGTTTAAGAGGCCAGAACGTTGAAAAAGAAGTCTGTCTTCTTAAAGAGTATGTCTGGTCACCTTACCTAAGATTAGCATGATTTTACGTTTTTAAATTTATTTATTTTTTTGTAGCACCGTATACTGTAAGAATTCTATCTACATTTAGACTGAAATTTTACTCGATACAGTAAAATTTCCACTCGCCAATGGCAAGCTGGCGAGTGGAAATTTCGCGCCCTGGTTCATGGTGAGATGCTGGAATCCCAGTTTCTCCAAACCACCATTTGCTTTCCAGCAATCAGTAATAATGATGGATCCTGAATGGACATACTCAACAATAACGCTTTCTAAGCTCCTTTTGGATCTATCTGCAACCTCTTTAAAAAAAACACCTATTCGATCCCCTTCCCCTCCCACTTATCACCCAGTACCTCTCCACATACTTTCCTCTTCCATACTTCATTTTCACAAATTTACTCCCATCTACTTCCACAATGAGACCTTTACAGCCAATTGCAACACTTTCATTCATAGCAGTCACCATACAAACCTCACAACAAAACATATACCAATCAACCACTGAATGATCAAACACTCCTATCTCTTGCATAGACTCATTCGCCATTTTCAGAAACCAATATCATGTAATAAGCATAATCTTACACATACTCAAATGGCTCTGGCTAAACCAGGAACCTTTCCTCCCACTCCTAGCAACATCATGCACATTCACTTTACCTTGCTTTCTACATTGCCACTCAAACTCATCTGTTAATTCCTTTCTCTTTCACTTAGTCTCATTTTTTTACCACACCTGGGGCAAAGATAAAAACACACAATCAAACAAGCTTTCATAAACCAATCAAGTACTGCACTCTTCACTTGCACTTCCAACAAAAAATTAAATTTTGTTGTACATTCATTCACCTCTATCAATACTGCAGATAGATCCATAGCCAAAAACAAAATGGCGAAAGCCCACAGGAACCAAACGGAGAAAAACAACCTTCACAGGACAGAATATTTCCAAGAATAATCAGGAATCCCCAAACAGCAAAAGAATTAAAAGAACCAGTTAATATCAAGTAAACTGCTACCATACCCTCAGCCAATAAAACAATGATATTAAAAATAAAGTAGCTATGTAGATTGGATTTAATGTCGCACTAGTACTGCGCAATAGTGACGGTCTGAAATTTCATTTTGCAGCAATCAGTGATATGTACATCTGTATGCTCCACATACAAGAAAACCAAATATACAGCATCACAAAATACTTCAGCTGCAACCTCCATGAATCTTTAAAATACACAAAATTTCGTTTCACAACAATCAGTAATACGTATGTCGGTACACTTCGCATACATGAAAAAAAAAAAAAAAATCACTAAATACCTCACCCACAATCTCCATGAATCTTTAAAACGCACAAGATCTCGTTTCGCAGCGATCACTATTCACTAATATATATGTCAAGAGAAACATCACTAAATACCTCGCCCGCAATCTCCATGAATTTTTAAAATGCACAAAATTTCGTTTCGCAGCAATCACTAAATGCGTACGTCTGTATGCTTTACATACATGAAAACCAAGAGAAATATCACTAAATAAATACTTCACCCACACCACAATCTCCATGAATCTTTAAAGCACACGAAATTTCGTTTTGCAGCGATCACTAATACATATGTCTGTACGCTTCGTGTACATGAAAACCAAAGAAAACATCATTAAATACCTCACCTGCAATCTCCATGAATCTTTAAAATGCACAAAATTTTGTTTCACCGCAATCACTAATATGTACATCTGTACGCTTTGCGTACATGAAAACAAAATTAAAAAAATCACTAAATACTTCACCGCAATCTCCATGAATCTTTAAAATGCATATTTCATTTCACAGCAATCAGTAATACGTACGTCTGTTCTGTATGCTTCGCAGACATGAACACCAAAAGAAAACATCACTATATACCTCACCAGCAATCTCCATTAAAACGCACAAAATTTCATTTGACAACAATCAGATATACAAAAATCATGCAGCTTTAAAACATGAAGGTGAGGTTACCACATTGCATACATCGATCGTTCAACAATGGGAATACATCGAGAATGCCAAGGCCGGCATCTTTATTGGCAATTGGAAACAAGACGCCAAGCAGTGGGGTAAAGCACATTCCACCCAATTTTCATTTTAAATACTTTTTGTTTTTAAAATGTATAATGGAATTTTTTGGGGTCCCTTCAGTTTGAGAGCCCAGGGCACGTGCCCCGCCATAAATCAGACACTGCATAAACATCGAATTAATCAATTTTAAGCATATTTTCACTTACTTCTACTCTTCTACACTATAAGATGAAAAAATTAAACTTGATAAAAGTGCTACTTTATGATTTTCAATGCATTTAAGCATCATAAGATATCCTGAATACAATATTTAACTATGTTTAGGAAATGATTTTGTGTTACAGAAATTTGGTGTACACTGTAGTATAAGAACTATGTCACAAAATTCCATGAAGCAAGAGATTTAATAAGACTTTGTCATAAATTAGTGCTGATTAGATTTCAATATAAAATTTTCCATCAAATGGCACTACTTAATTTTTCATAACTTACATGAAAAGGGTAGAAATTAAGAAAATTAAGTCACTGGTCTACGGGACCATTAATTTTACGATTTCGCTGATCCATACATACTTTTACTAATCCATTCACCCATTCTATTATTTAAAAAAAAAAAAAAAAAAAAAAAACCCTGAAAATATGATCAAACAGTAAATAAATAGAAATTGCAATGGTTAAAAAATTTATGAAAATGAATTTCGTAAATATGTTTTAAAACTTGAATTTTTAATCGAATACAAATGAAGGTTGTTGGAATGGATGTAGCCCTTTTGACCCATGTCCGATTATGACGACATTAATAAGTCGTCACAGTCGGATTTGCGCATTTTTAATATATGCTTATTACCAATAAATATAAAAACAAAAGAACAAATAAATAATGCGAGATAAATTGCTACTGAATGCAATTATACATTAAAATATTATTCTGATACTATAAAATAGAAACAAATTCATAATTAATCAACCTACCTGCAATAGTGAAGCGATCCATGTAATTAATCAAGTTTATTAAGCATAATATGCCAACAGTGACATAACGTTTCTTTGCTCGAGGTGGCCCCTTTATTGTCTGAGGCTGATTTGGAGTTCCTCCATATGTCAAATTGGGAAAATTGTCTCTTTCAAATGAACGACTAGGGTGAATATAGTCTTCATCATTAGAATATCCGAGATTTGTATGGGCAGGCATATTAAAAGCACATGGGTCAAAACAAAATAGTTTTATTTATCAATTAAGCAATCTAATCCTTTTGCGTCTGATTACATTATCTCATTTCAACTTCAGAAAAAAATCGCACTATTGACAAAAGTTAATGTTTACAATTAAATGTTGCCAATTTGAAGCTGCCTATATAAACGAATAATGAGTTGTGCAAGCACGCCCACATGCACATGGGAACTTTTAAAGTTGATATAGAACATAAATAAAGACTAAAACATAGCAATATTCCAATATTTTTTTTATTAATTTATTGATATTAAGCAAAAGATCACATACTTTCTAGAGTTTTAATTCAATAAATTCAAAATAAGAGTATATGTCAATATACATAATATTTTGTATCATGATGGTATTTAAAACTAACAGAATTTAATTTATCATAAACTGTTATATTTAAACACTCTTTTCAAATAAACAAGAAAAGGTTTTTTTTCCAAATTTGTTTTGAAAACAAATATATTACTTTCTTATGTTTGGCATTAATATTTTTAGTACCTTCATTTGCAGAAAATGTTCTGAGCACGCGCAGAAGCATGAATCGGATCGGAGAGCTTGCTGAAGCGGTGGTGAAAGATGGAGAAAATCATGGTGCATGGAGTTAAACTCTTATTTTTTTAATACGTTGATGTCTACAGCACACAGTAACACAATGGCTACCCAAAAGCCTGTGGAGTGGGTCAACTCCTTGATGACTCGATTTGAAGAACAAGTAATAATATACATTTATGTCGTACCTTTAATTACGTCCTTTTAAATTAGCCGGACAGGAAGTGTCAAACCACAAATAGAGCTTGTTATCATATACCTTGAATGTTTATGTTAAGAACTGTTACATACAAATAGTCGGACATAATAATTTATTACTATTTAAAAATAATCTAAATGCTTTTTTGCCTAAATACAGATAACACACACCCGAATCATCTCATTTAAGTAACAGGTGGATCGGGCCGGACACTACAACCATTAATATAAACTTAACATTTGTCAACATTATTGACTACGTTTAACATTTTAAAATCACCTTCGCTTTCACAATGTCAATTTTTATTGATTATTGACATAAATATTATCTTCTGTCAACGTTACTTAATAACAATTAATAAATCTATAGTAGAAATCTTTCTCGGTCTTCTATAAAAGAAATTTCTATAGAAATTTTATTCCCGTTAGTATTTCGTGCCGGAAATAATCGTTTTTGACAAATCAATTAATTTTTACTTATGCTCCCCTTTGACAATGTCATGTCAGACCAGACTGTATATAGCATTAATTAATATTTATCCATTTTAAAAATTTACTTTCCGAAAACATAACCAATGAGTAAAAATTAAATCATTCATTTAACTTGATGACATCACATGAATTATCTGTTATTAAAAATGATAAATCTACTAAGTGCAGAAAATTCTTCTATGGTTATACAAAAATAAATTATAAATGCAATTTTTTATTTTTGTACACATTTTATATTTTGAATAACCATAAATCATAAAAAATAATTAATGGGTGTTACAACTATTTTATTATTTTATATAGCTCTGTAATACAAAATATTAAGGAAAAAAATCAATATGATAAAAAAATTTATAATGATTTTAACAAGTTTCATTTGACTTTCATAAATTTTAAGTTAAAATAATAAATTAAATATAATATTCATTCAAACATGTCTTGTAAAAACAATTTAATCTCCTGTTGATTTAATTTTTAATTCTGTATTAAAGATAGCTACAAATTTTTATTTAACGTGCACTAAATTAATTAATAATACCTCTTACTCTTTTATTTATTAATTTATTTTTAGGATTTTTAAATTTAAGAAACCGCTTCTAAAAAAATAATAATGATATAACTAATGAATACTGTGATATGGTTGAAAATTAATATTTTGTTAAAATTTTAAAATATTTTTTTTTTTTTTTTTTTTTTAAGAATTAATCTATTTAAATTTTAGCAATCTTTTTAAAACATAAAAAATGATAATAATTGATGATATAACTTATGAATGTTGTTTAAGTTATAAATCAAACTTTAGCCTAATATTTACTAAAAAGGGAAAAAAAAAAAACACTTTTAATTGCTATTGTTAATAATAATAATTTAAATTAAAAGAAAATAAATATATATTTTTAAATCTATTTTAAATACCTTGATACCAATAACAAGACAATATGACCTTTATAAAAAGTATTTAATATTAGCTTATTTCAGCTATATAGTTGTTTATAATAAGTGATCTAAAATAAAAACTTATTTCTACTGTTAAAATTATTCTTAAAATCCATAAAATTAACTTTTTTTTTTTTTTCTTTCTTTACTTAGATATAGCAAATAGATTTTCTTTAATTCAGGATGTTAAATTTAAATTCATTAAAATATATAAATGTTTTTCTTCATGTCTAATTACTAAAAAAGAGACTTTTTCCCTTTCTTACTTTATATGATTCAAGGGCGTAGCAATTAAAAAATCGTGAAAGGGGCTCAAAAAATTTCATTTCAAAAATGACTCAAAATTAATCTTAAGAAAATCAAGTAATAATTAGATGTTAATTAATATTCAGTAATTATTAGTATTATTTATAAAATATTACCAACTAGCAGGCTATAGCCACTTCACTGGTCACTATATTTAAATGAATTTTCAAAAGAATTGGATCAGTATTTATTTTTTACATCACATTATAATTGAAAAAAAAAAAAAAAACATTGAAATCGCTCTAGACCTCGCTTCAGGTACCCGCTGCCTACGGCAGCTCTTTTTTCCACCCGTACTGCATTAGGTCCAGGTTCCCACTGTCTGCAGAAAGGCCTTTACCAGCACTTCAATCTGGGTATCAATGACATGTGGATCTTCTGTTATTTAAAAACTACAATTTTAAAGATAACTATCTCATCTCAGTATCTATTATATATTTTAGTTTTTGAACCATGTGTTTTATAATCCCCATTATTTACACTATATTACGATTTGGTTCCGACCAGTATAACAAAATAAAATAAAAAGTAGATTTTCTTTTAAAAGGAATTAAATACATGAAAAACAAATAAATTTTAATTAGTTTAATCCTTTCTACTTATATATTACCATTTTTTTCCCCCAATAAATATTATTAAAAAAAAAAAAAAAATATTTTAAAGGAATTTAGGAAAAATAAAAAGTTGTTATACTATAAAAATTATGCATAAACACAACAATTTATTTCTATTGCATTACCATTTGATTTACAATAAATATAATAATAAAAAGAAGACTATGCCTTCAAATGAATGTATTAAATAAAAAAAAAATTGCGTAATAGCCGTTGCTAAGATACAGACAATTACAGTGGAAGAATAAATTCATGAAAATTGAAACATAAAAGCCAATATTTAAATTTGAAAAAAAAAAAATTAAATTCGAATTCGAAATTCAAAAAAATCTTGATGAGGTGCACACCTACAGGGTCTCAGGCACCTATTTACCAAATTTTGTAGCTCTGTGATCAGTAGTGTAAGCACCAGAGCACAGACAGACATTTCTCTTTATTTATATAGATTATGAGCATTTATAACACATTAATTTTGGTTTAAATTTGGTGATTCTTTTATTTGGCATTAAAAGGAAATTTCGAATTAATCAGTGAGGGTCTTGAGCCCTTTGAGTCCCTCCCTTTCCTATGCCCCTGCCCCGATATGATTATTTATAATTATATACATGCAGTCAGAAATATTTTTAACTCTTGCACAAGCGTATTTTACGCATTAAAATCTAAAAATACTCCTTAAAATTTTAACCATGAGTATTTTTTACGCTTTGTATTTTTTGGTTAAATTTAGTGTATTTTGTTAAAATGTGTCTGAGAAAGTTTATATTCTTTCTACAATTCAGTGCTCTGCATACTTTTTTTTAAATCAATATCTTTTCCTACAATGGATAAAAAGTTTTCATAATTAAAATTATTTTGAGTAAAACTATAAACATTTGCATCAATAACAGAATTTCTCAGATTCATGCATGGCCTTATCATCTTTCAATGTTCATTGTAATTTATAAACTGAGTCACATTATATTCTGTACTTTTTTTTCACTCCTAATAATGGCAAATTCACTCCTTCAAAAAAGATCAAGGAGTATTTTGACTCCTAGGAAAAAACCCTATCAATATCTCTGCATGCAGTGTATATTGATAATTTTAAAGGGTATTTATTTATCATAAAGAAATTTTATATGTTGATTCAAATAGTATTCGGATATCTATTTAACGAAATGTTCTTTAAGTGGAGTTAAAAAAAAAAAAAAAAAATTCAATTTGTCCATGATATAGACACCCAGTAAGAAATGATTTTACAAAATTTGCCTCTCTTGGGGAGGGGGCAGAATGTTATTTAAAAAACCTTTTATATCTAAAATATATATATATATATATATATATATATATCCTTTTATATTTAAAGAAAAATATATTATACATAAGATTTTTGCTTTAATAAATAACAAACACAAGTACCTTAAAACTGATTTTAGGAATTCAGTCCTCAAGGAAGGGGGGGAGGCAAAACATGATTTCATATAATACTTATATCGCAAAGAAGAAACTTACCTGTAATATAACGAACACTGACTCAATACAACAGCCATATTAATTATATGAGAGACTGGTCCAAAGTTAACCCCACTAATGCAGGGTTTTGCAAAATTCTACCTTTCTTTCTTGATGGGGAGACAGGTGGTAAAAACACTTGGACCGATGTTTCTAATGTATTTTCCACTTTTAATGCTGTTAAAAAGTCTATGCAATCAGGGTTATTTTTTTAATTGACAAGGATTAATGTTTTAATTAGTATCTCTGCTAATTACGCTCCCATCATTTAGCTACACTATCAAACAAAAAGTATTTGGACATTTTCTAATTTAGATTTTTTTTTTTCTGGAAAGATTCTTTTTGAATTATCTTGAAACTTTGGAAGTATTAAAAAAAACTATTATACCTCATATACCCAGTAGCAGAAATTTTTCTGCCAATCTGCGACAACTATTTGGGCATTAGAAAATAATCTGCAGCATAATTTCACAATAAGTTACAGAAAATAAATTACTGGATTCAGTAAGCATATTTTTATCACAAGTTTGCATTTATCTAATGTTATTAATCTGTTAGATATGTCAAAGCATTGTAGTTATAAAATTTCGATTACATAGAGCTAGGTAAAGGATCAGCATTAGCCACATTATCCTTAATTTTGTATAAAAACTATCTTTGTTTATGACTTGGTCGTACTGACTCTAGTAAAATACTTGTAGTAAGAGACTCTAAACATTGAAATTAATGCAGATATCTAAAGTTTTCTGGTTCCTGTGTAACCAGATGGACAGATATTAAGACGTATAAACTTTCTTTTATCAACAATTACAGCTTGTTTGTCATTGCCATCTGTACATCTTAATTGCATTTTGCTCACCTCACCATCTAAATGTCTGAGCTCCAACTTTTACAGAAATCTTCCGATACTGAATTGAAACTGCAAATTTAAGTAACTTAATAAGCAAACAGGTATTTTCTTTGACAACTCACTAAAAGACTTTTCGTAAAAAACCTGTGATCCTTTCAGATCCACTTTCTTCTTCTATAGTGCTAGCGATTCATTTACAAAAACACTGGTATTCAAGCAAAAAGGTGTCACTGTCAAGATCATCAAACTTTGAAATTGATACAAAATCTCATATATATTTAAAGAAGCAACAACAAAAATTACATGAGTAGTGAGTGATATTGAACAATTCTACCTCTAAACAGGTTCTGCAATTTAATGAAACAAGTTTAAACAGAATATTGACAGTTAGGCTGCATATAGAGAAAGATTGAGAATCCCAACACTTCTGAAGGAAGTTTCATTACCGATCAGTTCTAAATGGCAATGGGGAGGAGGGGGGGGAGGGACAAAAATATTATATGAATGAGAAATATTGAACAATTCTACTTCTTTATACATTCTAGAATCTAATAAAGTAAGTTTAAAATGAACATTGACATTTATGCTATGGATGGAAAACGATTGAAAAACATATGCTTCTGTGAAGCGTTTGATTGCCGATCATTAGCGTAGTGTGGAGTTGGGGGTGGGGGGAGGAAGGAAGTAAAACAAATATATGAGTGAGAGATATTGAAAAATTTACTTTTTTTTTTATATGCTCTGCAATCTAAGTAAATAAGTTTAAAAAGAACATTGAGATTTATGTTGCGGATGGAGAAAGATTTGAACTTACAAGAATTTCGCGAGGGGGTGGGGGATCACAAAAAATTACATGAGTGAGAGATATTGAACAATTTTGCTTTTCATAGGTTCTAGAATATAATAAAATGTGTTTTTAATGAATATTGACATTTATGCTGCAGATGAAGGAAGATTAAAAATTGCAACGCTTTTGTAGAACGTTGGATCACTGATCGTTATTGGGAGGGGAAGGGGGGAGACTAAAACAAATAGGAGTGAGATATTGAACAATTCTACTTCTTTATAGGTTCTGGAATCTAATTAAGTAAGTTTAAAAAGAATACTGACATTTATGTTGCTGATGGGGAAAAAATTTGAAATCGCAAAGATTCCGCGATCTGTTTGATCGCTGATCTTTAATAGGTGCAGGGGGGCGGGGGGTAACAAAAAATTACTTAAATGGGAGATATTGAACAGTTCTACCTCTTTATAGGTTCTAGAATTTAATAAAGCGTGTTTAAAATGAATATTGACAATTATGCTGTGGATGCAAAAAGATTGAAAATCGCTATCTTTCCTGCTAAAATCGAGAGATTTGGGAATTTCTGCATAATGCTGATTTGGAAATAATCTGCAGACTAAAAAAAAAAAATCTGCAACGCACGTCGCATGTCTCACATTTTCTGCTATAGGGCTGATATATTTCAGCAAAAGTTTTGTCCCGCAGAGAAAAAGGAGACCAGTAAAAATTAAACAAAAATCAAAATTTTTGGATGACTCTGTAAAAAGTAAATAATGCTTGAAATGGGTTTTGGCTGTAGCATGTGATTAGGAGACTTCTTCTAATTATATCTATAAATTTTTATGGGGCTACCACATAAATTCATTGAGATGTAACAGTTCTTTTAAAAAATTGAGGGGAAAAAAGGCCACTTTTTTAATAACATATTTAAACCCAGTACAAAACCATTTTTAAGAAGCTTGGCATATTGCATTAGACACAGCATATTGCAATCAGAATACAAAAATATTAAATATGATAAATGAAGTATGGGAATTTTTATTTAATTTTTAACTATGCATGTGCATAAGTGAAATTTCATTTGCATACTTTAATAAACAAAGCTGTTGAGCTACTTGTAGGTAAAAACCTCAAAGAAATATCATGTAATTTCAAAAAATTGTTGGCGATAAAATGAACAGAATTTCAATTCCTTTCAGAAAAGAAAAGAAATTGATGAGGGAGTTTTATTAATATTTATTTACAGTAAGCAAGCAATATATTACCATTGCTTGAATCAAAATAAAAATGTGAGTAAAACTCTTTATAGTTAAGCTTTTATTTTGAGAGGAACTAAAGGGGTTAATCCAGAGTGACTTTGTTATTGCGATTATATTCTCAATTTCGAACTCGTCATCTTCTAATGATACCTGCTTGGCTCAAGTGTTATGACAGGTGTTATTACAAGTATTTTTCCCTACTTGCCTCACACTTATTAAAAACATAAAGAAATTGATATATTACACTAAGGTAGCTCCTTCATACATAATTTTTACATAAAAAATACTTGACCTGAACCCTTTTAATTACACATTTTAGTTCATTTTACTATTGGAAAAATGCATTTTTCAAGGAAATGTGATATTTCATCCCCTTTATTATCTGAATTGGTATTAAAAACTCTATTTGCCCCTACTTGCCTTAGCAGCATTGTTAAAAACATAAAAATATCTTGCTATATTATCCTTAAGTAGCTCCTTTATACAAAATTATTATATAAGTAGAAAATATTTGTTCAGAATCCTTTTGTATTACACTCTTTAATTAATTTTACTATTGCAAAAAAGCATTTTCCAAGAAAATGTGATATTTCATTTCCCTATATTTTCTAATCTATTGATCATACAAAGAAAATGTAATTGACATTTTTATAGGAAATTTCACGTAGATTAATTTTGAAATAAATTGAAATTTTTTCTCTAAATCCTATAGTTTTCAAGATATTTAATGAAAACTGAAGAAAAGTGCCCCCTCCAATGGACAGGGACTTTTAGTATGTTGCTCAGAACACTCTCTGCTATAACTGTGCCAATTTTCAAAACTACAGGATTTTTTTTTTTTCCTGTTTGTCAATTTTTGGTCTTCGTTATATGAATTGGTACTCAAAGCACCTTTTACCCCTACTTGCCTCAAAGTTTTTAAAAACATATAAAAAAAAAAACTTGCTATATTATTCTTAAGTTAGCCCCTTTTTACATAATTATTACATAAGTGGAAAATATTTTATCAGAATTCTTTTTATTACACTCTTTAGTTAATTTTACTATTGTAAAAAAGCATTTTTCAAGAAAATGTGATATTTCTTTTCCCTATATTTCCTAAACTATTGATCATACAAAGAAAACGCAATAGACATTTTTGTAGGAAATTTTACGTAGATTAATTTTGTAATTGAAATTTTTTCTCTAAATCCTATAGTTTTCAAGATATTTAATAAAAACTGAAAAGTGCTTCCCTTTAAATGCTCCCCTGCCTCTCGCTACCGTACGGGATAGGGCAAAATAGGGTACTTCTCAACTTAACAAACTTTACTGACACAGTTCACATACGAATCTGTCAACGTCCTCATCAACACTGGCACACAAGTCTTGAGCCTATTTGTTACATTCACTGCACTTGATTCATCCTTCTCCTTGTGCTGATCTTGCATATATTTCGTGACAGTACAAGTATGTAACATCTACATCATCTGGATCACTGTCTGACGATATGTCCTCTGCTGGTAGGGTAGGAACGCGACTTCTCTTGGTTTGTGAACTGTCCGACACCCGATCTTTTTGCTATTTGACCTTTTGACCCCACCTCGAGATGTCCCGTTTTGCCCTACAAGCAGCCATGCAAAACAACTAGGCCTACATACAGTGGTGGGCATAATTATAAGACACCTATCTAATTTGACAAATAGTGAAAGAAAAGATTCAGAGCTTAAAAATGTTTTACCAAATACGTCAAAAACATAAATTTATTCTGTTATCACACGTAATTGTTTTACAGAAATGATATTTTTATAGAGTTTAATAAAAAAAATTAAAAATACCATGGACAAAATTATAAGACACCCTAACATTTTAATTTTTTTCGAAGATAATGTGCAATATGCAAATTTTCTGCATGCTGTTATGACGTCAGCAGTTAACTAAAGCAGACAATAACCGACTTCACGCATTTACAAACATGCCACGAGGTACAGAATTAAAAGAAAGTGAAATTCGCGAAATTTGGCGATCAAATGGAACTGGTGCTTCAATTAATAATATTTCAAAAGTTATTAAATGCTCTAGATGTGCAATTAGAAATGTTTTGAAAAGAGGAATTAATGGAACGGTGATTAAAAGATCTGGACGTACTCCTTGCTTGTCCTCGAGAGACAGATGCCATGTGCTTTCGCTTGCTACACAGAATAAGATGACCACTACAGGCATTAAAAATGCTTTGAAACTGAATTGTTCAAGGAGAACCATTCGCAAGGTGTTGCATAATGCTTCCTATGTGAAATAAAAAATATTGAAGAAAAAACCACTGCTTCTAAGCTGGCACAAAATGGAGCGTCTAAACTTCACTAAACAAACTATGGTCTGGACCTCCAAAAGGTACTCTGTATTATTTTCTGATGAAAAAAAGTTTAACCTGGATGGTGCTGATGGGTTTTAATATTATTGGCATGATCTACGGAAGTCTCCTCATGTACTAATGAGCCGCCAAATGGGTGGAGGCTCAGTAATGGTTTAGGCTGGTTTTTTGGCTCAAGGGAAAACGGATATTGTTTTTGTGCATTCAAGAATGAATTCCGAAAAGTGTAAGAATCTTCTTAAAGATCAACTAGCCATATACGGTGAACTTCTTTGTGGCGCCGTAAACTACACTTTCCAGCACAATAACGCGCCGATTCATGCATCACACGAAACAAAAAAGTGGCTTTCAGAGCAAAGTATCAATGTTCTCCCGTGGCCTTTTCGCTCCCCAGACTTAAATCCGATCGAAAACTTGTGGGGGATCTTAGCTTGTGCGGTTTACCAACATGGGAGGCAGTTTATATGTGTCGAAGACCTAAAGAATGCTATAAAATGTGCTTGGGAAGAACTGTGTTGTGATATTTTGTTAGAATTGATAGATTCAATGCCGAATCGCATCTTTCATGTTATAAAAAAACAATGGCGGCTCCACCAAATATTGAATAATCATGTTAGAGGATTTTCTTTTAGACCATTAGTGTCTGCTAATTCTGTTGACCACTGTATTTGGAAAAAACAGTTGGTGTCTGTCACTACTTTGTGTGTGATGCATACGGGAAGAAACACTATATTTTGGCATTCCTTTATCTTTACTAACTACAGTACACATTTATAACAGTAACACACATTATTTACTATTATTATTTACAATTATTATATACAAATTAAGAGATTAAACAAGTAATTAAAAGCCATCATCGCTTAGCTGCGTAGTAGCTGCATTTCGAAACCTAAACAGTCTCTTTTGTTTAGTTGGCAGTTGCCGTTAACAATATGGTAACCGCGTTATTCCAGAAGTTCATGGTTACAGTTTATACACAACACCTCCTCTCCCCTTAGAGATCAAGTCTTTGGGGGGGTCTACGAATCCTTCCAGAACGTCGTAGCGTGGCTCCTGGATTTTGTGGCACTTTCGGTGAACTCACACTTGTCGTAGTAAGCTCAGTCTTTTACTGCTGGTGTTTCAACAGATGAGTCTCCAGCCGGAACATTTTCAGTGGGTGCAGATGATCTGGTTGAAGTTTCCATAGGTGTTTCTTGAATATTGGATTCCTCATTTAGAATCGTCTTAGTAGAATCCTCAGCAACCGGGAAACTCTGAGATGGAGTCCAATGCTGACTACGCACTGAATAATCAACGTTTTGTACCTGATCACCAACTGGACGGATTTGATCTACATGTCTTCGTACTAATGTCCCTTGAACATCAATAGTATAATGTAGCGCACCATCTTGGCTGATTACTTGACCAAATTTCCATTTGGAATTTGCTGCTCTATAATCTCGAACAGCCACTTTGTCACCCACATTAAATTTTCTGTCCCTGAACTCATAAACACCTTTTCTAATATTTTCTTGCACTCTGGATTTCAAATCAGGCAACAACAAATTAATTCAGGTTCTTATGTCCCGTTTCAGGAATAGCATGGCTGGACTATGCATTGTGGTGACGTTAGGTGCCTTTCGATAATGAAGCAAGAATGTGCTTGATTTTTGACTTATGCTTCCAGCATAGTGTTGCATTGCACGTAATGATTGTTTCAAAGTGTATACGTAACGCTCAGCTTGACCATTGCTCGATGGCTTAAATGGTGCAGATGTTTTGTGCTTAATGCCATTGTTTAACATGAACATTTCAAATTCGTGTGAAGTGAACTGAGGTCCATTATCGCTTACAAGTACTACAGGTAAGCCAAATCGGCTGAAACAATCTCGAAGGCAATCTATGGTCTTATGGGCGGTAGTTGTTTTCATTGGATAAACTTCTAACCACTTAGAATGTGCATCGACAATAAGAAGGAACATGTGTTCAAAGATAGGCCCAGCGAAATCTATATGAACCCTTTCCCATGGCGAACTAGGGTACTCCCAGTGATGGACTTTTACCCTAGATGGGTTAGCTTTATATTTGGCACACTCCGTACAATTATTCGCAGCATCCTTGATATCTCTATCAATATTCTTCCAGTATACGAAAGATCTGGCGATAGCCTTCATCTTTACAATACCAAGGTGCCCCTCATGTAGTTCTGCTAACACTTGTTTTTGATATACCTTCGGGATGCATACCCTTTGACCATACATAATACACCCATCTTCAATTGTGTATTTTGCTTCCCTACCCTGCAAATCCTTGCCCTCTCTAAGAGCATTTAGAAGCGGCCCCAGCTTTTGGTCTTTCGACGTAGCTTGTCGTAATTCTCTGGATGTTATAGGTAAGGTTTCTATTTGCCCCATCTGATTAATGTAAATATCATCTTTGACATCCAATTCTTCAGACTTCTTCGGTAAGCGCGAAAGACAGTCTGCATTTCCATGATTTTTAGTATCCCTATACTTGATGTCAAATTCAAAAGATTGCAAAATTGGGGCATAATGCAAAAGCCTAGTAGCTGCTAAAACAGGTAATCCCCGTTTAGAACCAAAGATAGCTACTAGAGGTTTGTGGTCTGTAATCAAAGTGAATCTGCGACATTTTAAATATAGATAAAATTTCTGTACGGCCCATACGATGGCTAGGGCCTCTTTATCTATTTGGGAGTATTTTTGCTGAGTTCGTGACAAAGTTCTTGAAGTGAATGCTATGGGTCGTTCAGTTCCATCAGGGTACAGATGAGACAATACACTACCCACACCAACTGGTGAAGCATCAGTAGCTAAAGTTATCGGTAGGTGTGGATCATAATGCACTAAAACTCGGGGAGAGCAAATCTCCTTTTTGATTTTTCTCGAAAGCTTCCTGACAATTCCTCGACCATTTAAATTTTATATCTTTTCTTGTAAGGTCATTAAGGGGATTTGACATGGTGGCTAAGTTTTTACAAAATTTCCCATAGAAATTTACCAGCCCCAAAAAACTCTTTACCTCCTGTACATCTTTCGGAACAGGGGCATTTAAAATTGCTGAAATCTTATCATCAGTTTTGTGCAACCCATTTGCATCTATTGTGTGTCCCAAAAAATTTATCTCTTTTTGAAAAAATTGACTTTTATTTAAATTCAATTTCAAACCATGTTCTTTACATTTTTTGAAAAATTCCTCCAAGGCCCTTAAGTGTGATATTTCGTCAGACCCTGTAATCCGTGCATCATCCATAAACACCTTAACACCTTCCATTCCCTGGAAGAGCCCGTCTACATAGCGTTGCCAAATTGCAGGTGCTCCGTTTAAGCCGTACATTAGTCTTTTGCAAATATACAGCCCCTTATGCGTGTTAATGGTTAAAAGATTTTGGCTTTCAGGGTGTACCTTCATTTGTAAGTATGCATGTTTGAAATCAAGTTTTGAAAACTGTTTACCCCCGTTTAAGCTTGAAAAAATTTCTTCCAGTTTCGGTAAGGGGTGCTGCGGAACGACCAAATTAGGGTTAAGCGTTACAGAAAAATCAGCACATAATCTAATATTGCCGTCTGATTTAACTACCGGAACCACGGGCGTAGCCCACTCTGAACTCTCCACCTTCTCAATGATTCCTTCCTTCTCCAACCTATCAATTTCTTTTTCAACTCTTTCTTTTAGAGCAAACGGTACCGTTCTGAATCTGCGAAATATTGGTTTAACCCCCTGCTTCAGTTCCAGCTTAACCTCATAATTGTTGATCTCTCCTAATTTGTCATCAAATAATTCCTTATATTGTGTTAAAAGTTTGTTTAAATTTATGTTACTTACTGCTCTGACAGTTTTTATAGCGTTCCAATCTAGGTTTATTTTATGGAGCCATTCACGGCCAAGGATCGTATCCAAATTCTCTTTCACTATGTATAAATTTAACAGCAAACATTGATATTTATACTCAACTTTCACGGTGACATACCCCATTGGCATTAAAGAGTCCCCCTTATACGTCTTGAAGACAATATTAGTAGGCCGAATTTTCTTATTAGATATTTTCCTAAAATTCCTAATGTTCATAACACTCACGGCCCCACCAGTATCCAATTCCATTTGGCAGTTTTTATTCTCAATTTTTAGATTTACCATTATCGGGGGTTGCCTTGGCTCTTCCTCCCGTAATGTATATCCCCCAGCCTGTAGTTCAAATAAAGGTACTTGATTTTTGTTCTCAATAACATTATTCAAATTTACCTGTTTTTGTTTGACCGGTTTAGCAGCCGCTTTCTTTGCAGCAAAACACGCCCTTTGGATATGGCTGATTTTAGAACAATAATTGCATTTACTTGCAATAAATTTACAATTATTGCTATTATGGTCTGTGCCAGAGCATCTCGTACATTCCGATTTTTTCTGCCTTTCCGCAAAAGTTTCTTTCTGATACTTCTGCTTACCCTTCTTCCCAGAATGCAACGCATTTATTCCCCTGCCCATAATATCATTTGTCCCTTTACAAGCCTTCTCCATCGCTAATGCTATCTGTAATGTTTTGTCGAGATCTATATTATCCTCTTCGAACAATCTATCGAGAATAGTTTTGTCCCGCAATCCACTTACAAAAACGTCTCTCAGCATAATATTTAACATATTAGTATCATAATCACAATGCAAGGCAAAGGCTCTTAATTCAGCCATATAATTATTTATAGTTTCCCCCTCATGTTGTTTACGGTTAAGAAACTTATGGCGTGAAGGGATTATCAAGGGTTTGGGATTTAGATGCGTTTTTAAAACATCTTTCAACTTATTCAAGGTCTGGTCGGAAGGAATGTCAGGAGCTAACAGATTTTTCAATAACTGGTATAATTTTGGGCTTAAAGATGAAATAAAAACTTTAGCTCTCAATTCTTCTGGAACCTGTTGGACATCAAGATATGTCTCGAAGCGTTCCAGGAAGCAATCGAAATTTTCCGTTTCATCATTAAATTTCTCAAACTGTACCGCTACTTTCTGTTGCACCGAAGAATCTTTCTTCTGCAGTGCCTTTAATAGTTCTTGATTTTGTTCAAGGAACGCTTTAATTTGCTCCTCCATTACTTCCGATCAAAGAAAAATAATAAACTTTTTTACCTTGAGATGACTTCGGCTTAGCCCACGCCCTAATCCATTATTAACATCGTCGCCAGCTGTCACTACTTTGTGTGTGATGCATACGGGAAGAAATACTATATTTTGGCATTCCTTTATCTTTACTAACTACGGTACACATTTATAACAGTAACACACATTATTTACTATTATTATTTACAATTATTATATACAAATTAAGAGATTAAACAAGTAATTAAAAGCCATCATCGCTTAGCTGCGTTGTAGCTGCATTTTGAAACCTAAACAGTCTTTTGTTTAGTTGGCGGTTGCCGTTAACAATATGGCAACCGCGTTATTCCAGAAGTTCATGGTTACAGTTTATACACAACAGTGTCTTATAATTTTGTCCATTATGTTTTGAAGTTTTTTCATTAAATTGTATGAAAATATCATTATTATAAAATAATTATATATGATAGCAGAATAAATTTATGTTTTTGATGTATTTGATAAAATATTTTTAAGCTCTGAATCTTTTCTTTCACTATTTGTCAAATTAGATAGGTGTCTTATAATTATGTCCACCACTGTAATAAATCACACTGAATGTAGTTCTACTCTTTCATGCAATTGACTTAAAAAACATTCCTTTTAGATAATACAAACGAAACAGTCACATTCGTATCTGAAAGCTAACCTAACAATTTAAATATCCAGACATCACACGCACCTTATATCAGGGTAATAAAAAAGTACATAAATCTTGGGAGCGTAATCTGTCTGTGACTCTGCAAGCAGTATCTCACGTGGAAATGAATGTCAGATACGGTGCGCACAATCTGTAACAATGATATACAAATGGCATCACTGTATAAGCATGGTTATCAAAAGCCTCGTTTTGCCCTACCATGTCATTTTGCCCACCCTTCCGATATAGATAAGAAATATTTGTGATAAATTTTCCGTCCAATGGTACCGGTCCAAAATCTGTGGGATGATTAGGGCTTATCTTCTTTTCCTGACAGCGTGACAAAGATTTTAATAATAGTAATAATAATAATACGATATTACAACTCTCGGTGTGCGTTCACAAGCTTACTTAAACATATTAATTTCACAGCAATATATTAATAGCTCAATTATTTGGTTATGATGGCACAACTTTACATTATGCACAAAATATTGCATCATTACATTCACAATGTTTATTAAAATATGTCTTCAAATTCACAGCAAAAGTTTGCAGATAATTTTAATACTTTATTTATCATGCTTGCTCAGAAGCAACTTGTGTTTCTATTGGTTCTTATGGCATATCTACAACTCCAAATGACTGTTATTTGTCATTGTTGCTGGTCAACATGAAGTGATAAAGCAGCCAACAGACATTGTTTTATAATTTAATTGGTTGCCACTATATGGCAATACAAATGCAAATCTTTGAGACAACTTTTCACCAATTCCTTATTAAAGGATTAAAGCAAAACACAATAGCTGAAATGTCACAAAAAGGAATTTTAATTATTTAAAAAAAAGTACTGACTTAAGGATCCACTGTATCTGAACATTTCATTTTTCTGTAGTTATTGCAACCAAAACAAAACCCAACTTTCTAAGAATTATCTAACCTTGTTTTACCATTTAGGGTTTAAGCTGAGTAAAAATTTTCTTTAGCAAAAGAGCTAAAATCAGAAAAAAAAGCTTTAGCAAAAGGCTAAAATGCCAGAAACAGTAGAAAAAAACGAATATCAGTTTACACATTATTCTAAACACATCGATATGTTTGATTTTCATTTGTAAATTAAACTTAAAAGTTTTTAATCAGGTCTTTAAAGAGTTATACACAGAAGGTAAAAAATTTTTTAATTAGAAATGAAAAACAAAAAAGTAATTAATAATTGTACTTACCACTGTAACCAGATCAATTAGAATATAGTACAAGCATATACTTTAACACATTTATTGGCAGACATGAAAAATATTAAACTTTTTAGATTATTACTTTATATTGTAAACTTTTTTAAAGCAATATGAACATCTTAGATACGACTTATATTCTTTTTCTGGAGATATAATTATCACTATAGCATGTAAAACTACATTAAGCTTATACTGTATCTGAAAATAAAATCATAACTTATAACAAAAAAAAAAAAAAAAAAAAAGGTAAGTAATATAGAAATTTGTTTATTACTATTCAAAGTTTTATGGTTTATAATTTATAATTTTTCTTTCTTTCATATTAGACCACTTTACAAATGCCTCAAGTTTATTTACAAATTGATTTCCTGTATGCGATTCTTATACGTAGTTCAGCATTTGATTTTCCTATATGCATGAACCGGTGGATTTTTATTGATCAATGTTGCGATTTTTTTTCCATGAAAGATTCGTTATAATATTTTCGCCAGATTTTTTTTTTTTTTTTTTTTTTTTTCAATTTGTGTTTAGTAAGATGCTTTAGCAAAAAAGCGAAAACATGTTATTTCATTTTCGCATTTTGGATAAGTCTAGCATTTCGCGAAAAAGGCTACCGTAGCGAAAACACTGTTACCATTAGATTTCAGTATTTCAATCAAGGACTTATCATATTTTGAGATAGAAATAATTCTAAATCAGTTAGAAATCCTTTTCTTTACTTTCTAAAATACACTTCCATTGTCCATATCAAAATATAAATGCTGACAAAGTATAACTAGTGCAAATTAAAAAAAAAAAAAAAAAAAAGTTACAAAATTGCATGCATACAACCAGATAACAACCAAAGCTACAGCACTGCAACCTAAGAGTCAAATTTTATTCACTAATCGTGACATCTCTGTATTTGATATAATATTCTGCCACCTTGGTAACAAACTTTCTACATTGGAGATTGTCCTATTTTTAACCATCAAGCACCATAATTTTTTTTTTTTTTACATCTTTATTTTTTAAGCTTGATATGGAGTTTTCTTTGTATAATTTTAAATAAAGTTGATTCAATAAATGTATTTTTATTTTTTATACTTGATATTAAAACTTTATACTAACACACAAATTACTTTTCCATTTAGCTCCCATGCCGGAGTGGCCCTCAGACTACCCATTCCAGAATCAATGTGGAACAGAATAAAGAAAGCTTAATTAACATCAGCAAATACCGCTTCTCTCTAGTAATTGCTGGTTTGACAAAGATTCTTCATAGTGTTAATGAAATGGTACAATATGAATCTAATTATTGTTATTATTTTACTTTCTATGTACTATTTATTTTATTTTTCTCTTAACTGATTATTTAAAATAGGTGATATATTTAATGTCTTTACAGCATCAACATAGTCAGTTTCAGCCTGAGTTTGAAAAGAACTTTTATGAATCACAATTAATTATTCTAGATACTTTACAAAAGGTGTTGAGTGGAGTAAGTTAATTTTCTGTCTATTCTCATATTTCTGATTTGTATTTAAAATCTTTTATTGAGTAAATACACTGTGAAAAAATTACCACATAGTAAGTGTAAAACTTCATAAATATTAAATTTTAGTGTTCATGTTATGCATTTTTCAAAGGGTGCCACACCCTGCCCTTTTTCGTTTTAGCGCCGATTCGCCCTGCCCTTTTTTGAAGTGAAAAATGCGCCCTGCCCCTTTTTTTAAGGAAAAATGCACCCTTCACTTTTTTCAATTGAAATTGTGCCCTGTATTTTCCCATCTGCTATATCGATATTTTTTAAAGATATTTTAGTGTTTTCGATCAGATATAAGATTGAAAAATGAATTTAACATTAAAAAACTCAAAAATCCTAATAAGTATTGCTAAGCTTATTGTCTAAATTACTTCAAATTTAGTATCAGATTGTAAAATTATTTCTTGAATCTAGAAGTCAAAATTGTGTATTCGTTGGAAATATAAATTTTAACATTGTTCCATGTTTACATGTGTAAATGAATGCTAAGTACATTTTTAATAAATAATTAAATTAAAATAGACATGAATCCAAGAAGAATAGTACCAGCTGTGTTTCTCTGTGAATTAGGTGATGAGATAGATGAGTATTCTCTTTTTATTTGCATTTATTTCATTTTGTTTGTTCATTTAGTGGACTGTACATTTTATAAACCATTTAGTGAGTGGAAAAGAAAGTGCCCTTTTTGATAAATCTGCCCTGCCCTTTTTTAAAAAAAATGTAAACACTAATTTTATTAGTTTAAGGCTGCTTTGCAAAGACATTTATTTCGTCTGCAATTTTTGAATAAATCATTAAAAAGTAAATAGATAAATTTTGGTAAATTTTCATCTAAATTGTTCTTAGTTCTAGAGGCTTGCATGGGCCAAAATTTTGAGGTTCGGGCCTCACTCGTCCTGTACAAATTCATTGTTTAGTCAGCCTGTCCAGTATGACGTCTAAAAGTTTGGCTCAGACCTGACCCGTCTAATCCTGACAAAAAATGATAAAATCAGCCTTGACCCGGCCCAACCCAATCCAATGGGGGAAAAAAATTGATTGCATTTTTATGCAAAAAATTTTTAGAATCTAATTTTCAGATGTTTTATATGGCCAAGCAATAGATTATCCACTAACAAGACTACTCATCTTTTAGAAGACATTACATATAAACAGAAATTCATTATCACTAACAGACAGATAGAAACTCAAACCGAAAATATTAGTATTCATCAAACAATGTAGGAAAGTATTAAAAATGGTTAATACTATCAAAAATCTACTTTCATCCATCTCTATCTCTACTTATACGTTGAAAAATAAGTACATGGGATTCAATAAAAGAATATATCTGAATCCTTTTTGTTTAATCCTGTAAACAAAACACTAAAGCTAATCCAAAAATTTTTCAGTGGAAAGATGTTTTTGCACCTCTGAAATATGATGTGAATTCATTATAATTAGTGCTTTGGAAAGTAGTGGAAAAGTGTTAAAATAGTATCCTTCACAGTCAAAATTCTAGAGCCTCATATAGACAGTAATGTATCTAATTTCTTTTGTTTGTACTTGTGCACAAAGTAGTACCAACATGCTTATCGGGAATAGGAAACCTGCTACTGGGACCTTAAATAACATACCTACATTATTTTTGAAACATACTAAAAATATTTGCAGAAATCAGTGTGTGAACACACAGTCAGACAATCAAGTTGAAATTATAAACATTTTCTAACAAAACACAAAATTTCTGATGATATACTAGCCTATAAAATTATGCAAAATAAATGATTAAGAAAGGTGTTGGTTTAAATGGGTCCACAGAGTGAAAAGCAGAGTCTTTTAAACAATCACAACATTTAATAATATAGAAAAGAAGAATAACATAATGCTGGCATTTCTTGCCGAATGCTTAGCAAAGCTTTCTCGTACAGACTCATATAAACCTCTCTCTCTCAGAGAAGTGAAGATGCGCTGTTGATTACGTAATACAGTTACGTCACATCTGACGTCATGACAGGTGTGCGCTCGTTACCAAATGATATGAGGAAACATGCATTGAAATCCTACATTTCCCCCTTATTCAATAAATGTTTCGAAAATAAAACATATTTATGCATTATAATAGCATATTAAAAATTACAGAAAATTATTTTTATGCAAAAGTTACTTAAAATGAGAAAAGTGTTAGTAAAGAAATAGAATTGTAAACAAATAATTATGGTTAATATAATAAAATAAAATATGTAAAATATAAGCAGTTAATTTCTTAATGAAAACACAGTTTAAATATTTTTTTTAAGTTCATCAGTCCTGAGTATTAAGTCCTATCATATCACAACATTTTTCATGTTTATATGGATTTAAACTTTTTGTTAAAATATCTGCAGGTTGTTCATCTGATGAAATATATTTAATGTCTATTAGTTTATTATTGTAAACTTCTCGCACAAAATGATGACGAGTGTCAATGTGCTTAGATCGATTGTGATGAACAGGATTTTTTACTAATCTCAGTGCGGATTGATTGTCGCACATGATTGCAGTCGGACTTGATACTATTTCAGGATCCAGTTCTTTTAAGAAATTTCTAACATGAATTGTCTCTTTTGCGGATTCAGACAGAGACATATATTCAGATTCTGTTGTGGATAGAGCAACGGTTCGCTGCTTTCTAGATTCCCAAGAAATTGGTCCACCGGCATATTTAAAGACATATCCTGTATATGATTTTCTATCATTTATATCCGATGCCCAATCGGCATCAACAAATGCTGTCAATGGTTTATCATCTCTGTAATACACAATTCCTAAATTTCTAGTGCCATTGAGATACCTTAGTATTCTTTTAGCAGCTATCCAGTGAGGTTTTCCTGGATTGTTATTAAACTGACTTAAATAATTTACAGCATGGGTGATATCTGGTCTGGTAGCAATCGACAGATACATAAGAGAACCAATTAATTGTCTATAAGGAATTTTTGACATGTATGATTTCTCTTCTTCTGTATTTGGACACATTTGTTTAGTTAATTTTACACTGTTATCTAAAGGTGTATTCACCACTCTAGAATCTTCCATATTAAATTTATTTAATAAATCTTCAATGTATTTCTTTTGTGTTATAGTGATGCTGTCCCTATCTTGATTAAATTCAATGCCTAAGCAATAATGCAGAAGGCCCATATCTTTCATTTTGAAAGATTCTGCTAATTTATTTCTAATATCAAAATAGTGCTCTTCACTTTTAGTGAGACAAATTAAATCATCGACATAGACTATTATAATAGCATCAAAAGGATATTTTGAGTAATAGACACATTTGTCGGAATTCAAAGGGTTAAATTTCATTTTTCTCAATTTCTCATCTAATTTCTTAAACCACTGTCTTCCTGATTGCTTAAGACCATACAAAGATTTTTTTAATAAACACACTTTATTTTCGTGTATATCATTTTCAAAAAATTCAGGAAGCTCCATAAAAATTTCTTCATGTATATCACCGTTAACATATGCCATAATGAAATCTAATTGGTATGCTGTGAAACCATTCTGAATAGCATACGCGATTGCAGTTCTTATAGAACTTAATCTGGCTACTGGTGAAAAATTTTCCTCAAAATCTATACCTTGTTTCTGTGAACACCCTTTGGCAACCAATCTGGCCTTAAATTTTTCAATTTGACCATCTGGTTTGAATTTTGTTTTTAAAACCCATTTACACCCAATTATCTTTTTATCTTTTGGTCTATCTACAATTTCCCAAGTGTTTTGCTTAACTAAAGAATCATATTCTAATTTCATCGCGTTCTCCCAATTTTTAGCATAATCTCCATTTAGCGCGTCGATCACGCCGGGATTAATTTCAATAAATGAGTTATCAGCTAATGAAGTTTCATCTTTATATTTTGTATCTGTAATACACTCCTTATGAGACTTTTGAAAGTTCCAACTTTTAATTTTTTTAGGTCTGCCAATACCACGTTTAAAAGGAGGATTGTTTATCCCTTCCTCTTGTTTACATTTACTGTCAGCACTCTCCTCCCCTCCACTCATATCTTCCACGTTCCCCCCTTCAGAAAGAGAGTCGCTCGCTTCCCCCCCTTTCCAAAAAGAGAAACTTTCTCCGTTGAACTCAGGGGGATGGGAAATCAATCCGCTGTTTTCCCCCCTTTGATCGCTGCGGATGTCTGCGGTTTGAGTAGGGATAGGAGTTTCATTTTTAATATTACAATCATTGCATTTATTCTCAGACGGAAAAATTAATTCTAATTGATCAGTAGTAGCTGAATCATTTGTTTGAAACTCGTCTATAAATCGAACATCATGACTTATGACAATTTTTCTGGTATCCTTATTCCATAATCTGTAAGCGCGTGATTCATTTGAATAGCCAACGAATATATGTTCGTGTGACCTAGCTTCAAACTTCCCTTTTGATTTTTTATTTAGAACAAAACATTTCTGTCCGAAAATTTTAAAATAGTTAACAGTTGGTTTATAACCGAAAAACAATTCGAAAGGTGTTTTATTTTCTTTAATTCCTTTAGTGGGACACCTGTTTCTAATATATGCAGCGCAATTTACTTCTTCAGCCCAGAATGTATTTGGAAGGTTTGATTGCATTAATAAACACCTCGCCATTTCGCATAATGTACGATTTTGTCTTTCAATTCTAGAATTTTGCTGAGGCGTCATCGGAGATGAATATTAGCGTTTGATACCGCATTCTTCAATATATTTATTGAATTCCTCGCCACAATATTCCAAACCATTATCAGTATGCAGTATTTAAATTTTTTTTCCTAATCGATTTTCGACTGCTGCTTTATATCTCTGGAATGCGTACTTAGTTTCATCTTTTGTTTTTAGAAAATTTACTTCAATGTAACGAGATTTATCATCCAAAAAAGTAATAAAGTAATGTGATCCGCCATGGGATTTAACATTTATAGGACCACATAAATCAGAATAAACTACTTCTAATAATTCATCACTATGAAATTTGTTTTCTTTACAAAATGGTTTCACAGTTTGTTTAGACTGGATGCATACTTTACAATCTTTTAAAGAATCTTTTTCATTAAAATTTAAATCTCTTAACATATTTTCAGATTTTAATAATTTTAAATCTTTTTCATTTAAATGTCCTTATTTTAAATGCCATTTATGAAAGTTGCTTACCTGAGTTGATGCAGCTATATCCACCTGCGGCTGAAAAAAATATAAATCACCTTTTCTCTTAGCACTTATAATCAGAGAGCCGTCCTGCTCCGTAATTTTTGCACCTTTTTCGGTAAATATAACTCGGCAGTTGTTTGCAGTAGCTTTTGACATTGACATTAAATTGCATTTTAATTTTGGAACGCACAAAACATTTGTTAACTTTAAATTGGTTACACCGTGATTACCGGGAACTTTTAATTTGACTGTTCCAACACCTGTGATCTCCGCTGTTTCATCTACAACTAATTTTATAAATAAGCCACTTCTTGGTTCGAATTGTGTAAACAAATTCCTGTCATGAGCCATATGTGATGTCGATCCACTGTCGAGACACCATTCGGAATGTTCTTGGAAAGAGTGACTGGCTGCCATCGTGAACTCTGTACTATCGTCAACCATAAAAGATCTTTCTTTGTATTTATTCGATGAAGTGAATTTTCTGTCTGAGATCTTCTTTCGGCATTCTGAGGCTTTATGCCCTACTTTTGAACAGTAATTGCATTTGAAGATTGCATAATTTCTCTCGCCATACGTGTTCTTGTTCTGCACAGGCTTTAAGATTTCTCTTTTGTTCTTTTCAGGAAGATTTTTCTTGTGAGTTGTAAAATACGCATTTGACGATTCTTGATGCTTTTTATTTTTTCTTGACTCATATTCTTCCATCATTTTAATTTTTAGAGCTTCAGGCTGCGGCAATTCATCTCTTGCTTCTATGGCGCACCTGAAATTTTCATAGCTGTCAGGAATACTGTATAAGAGCAAAATTGATAATAGATCTTCGGCTACTTGAATGTCCATTTCTTTTAGCTTGCCCACTATATCAAAGAAAATATTGTGGTGATCGGACATATTTTCACTGTCAGTCATTTTCTTAAAGAGTAGCTGCTTCAATAGGGTGGCTTTCTTTGCCGGTCCTCTCGATTCGTAAACTTATTTTAATTTATTCCATACTTCATTTGAGGTGGTAATATGTTTAATATGACACAACTCACTTGGGGTAATTGCTAGGATTAAATCGGCTCTAGCTTTAAGGTCATTTTCGAGCCATTTTTCTTTGCCTTCGGCGCCTTCATCGGGCTTAATTTTCGTTCTGTTAGCATACGACCAGTGATCATTCTTGATTAAGACAGCTTCTATCTGAAGCTTCCATGTGTCAAAATTGTTTTTGGATAACTTTTCTATATTTAATATTTGCAACATATTTAATCAGCTATAGTAGCTTCTTTATAAAAATAGAATCAAAAATACTTTCGATTTCAGCCCTTAGGCTTAACAGTAAGTCGCACTTTCGTTTTAGCGAATATTAATTTAAATTTTTAAAAAGTCCGCAGTAAGATGCGTGTCTCTGGGCCCATAACCATTGTTGGTTTAAATGGGTCCACAGAGTGAAAAGCAGAGTCTTTTAAACAATCACAACATTTAATAATATAGAAAAGAAGAATAACATAATGCTGGCATTTCTTGCTGCACGCTTAGCAAAGCTTTCTCGTACAGACTCATATAAACCTCTCTCTCTCAGAGAATCGAAGATGCGCTGTTGATTACGTAATACAGTTACGTCACATCTGACGTCATGACAGGTGTGCGCTCGTTACCAAATGATATGAGGAAACATGCATTGAAATCCTACATTATACTAGCCTATAAAATTATGCAAAGTAAATGATAAAGAAAGGTTTTTATCACTTACCTTCTTTGTTAATTAAAAAGAAATGTAAAAAAAAAATAAATAAATAAAAAATCCAGTCTGACAAAGAATTTAATCCAGGCATGACGCAGTCCAGCCCAAGGATGCAAAAATATATTAAGTCCAACCTAGTCAGAGACAAATTTAGAAATTCGGCCTGAACCTGGCCTGGGCTCAGGCTTCAGACCGAGCTTCTGCATACCTCTACTTAGTTCTCTTTCATACTGGAGGTCTAGTGAAATCTTTTATTACTATTATTAGTGAAAGTTTTCAACCTCTATTTTTTGGTATGTTTGCACATTTTGGGGTGTAAGTAATTTGAAAAATCACAAAATTGATGTGAGCAGGTGAATCTGTGTGCAGGTTGGCCTATTTATTACTTCTATATGGACACAATCTTAAAAATGAATTATCTTAGAGTAGGACTTATAAAATATGATTTATGATAGTGACAAGAATTCAGTTACAACATTCTGCTTTTAAACCCTTATAAGTTGAAATTTAAGATTTTGTTGATGTGGCAGAACAGGGCAAATTTTCACATAAACGAGGATAATTTTCATTGTAAAGGAGTCAGAGGAGTCAGATTAATTTTTAAATGCCATTCATGACTGTTATTATTGAAGCATCATTACATCAATATTCTATTTTATGGACTTCATAGCTTATTCTAATAATTAAAAATTTCATAACACAGAGAAATAGAGCAAAATTTCCTGTAAATTTGCATTATGAGGTTATTGCATATGGAATAACATTGAATTGTTTAAAAAACTAAAATGTGAAACTGACATTAATAAAATTACATTGCTAGTTAGAATAAAATAATTGTATCAAAGTGATGGAAAATAGCCTAGCAGGTGGGGAATATCATTTTCCAACTGGGACTAATTGCCAGTTGAGTTCATTGCACTTTTCTTGAATATATGCAATTATATTTGATGGAGAACTGAGCGGAATTCATAAATGCCAAATAGTATTATTTCATACTTACTGTATTCATTTGATTTGCTCTAATAATCCATTATAGGTTTAGGGAAAGAAAATTAAAAATTCCAGAAATATATGAGATATTAAAAAAATTTTTAATCGTATTTGGGTGTTATATTAAATTCTTAGTTTTGTAATAAATGCTAAAATAATGCTTTAATTGACTTTTGAGTATCTCTAAGAACATATTACATTTTATTTCTAGCAACCAAAAGAGACTTCAAGATATGATGAAGCAATGAATGTGAAATCTTTACTTCGTGAACTGTGTCAGGTATTTTTACAATTTTCTTTTCTCTGAAATATTTAGTCACTATTAGTAAGCACAAATGTAAACTTGATGGGTTCAATATTTATCCTGCACCATGTTTATAAAATGGAATCTTTGCTTGAAATTTTTGATAAACTGCTTAAGTTGATCTATTGGAATAAGTCTTACTACGACATGTTATTGCTGTTTTCTGCTCTTCTAAGGTTTTTGGCCGATATCTATAGATTTGATTTTTAACATAGCCCCATAAGGAAAAGTCAAGGCTGTAAGGTTGGGGAGGGAAGCAAAAAATCCATTGTCAAAGCTGTTTGGGGACCCTCTTGAGATAACACAATTGTCAGAGGGACTTCTACTTCTGAGCAATCCATCCATTATTGTTTTGACAGTGGAATGTTTTCGGGCATCCTTGCTACTTTTTGTTTGGTCTTCAAGCTCACTTTGTCACACCATCAGCTACTGAGCCTGATCTGTCAAACTTGGCAGTTAATACTCTTAATATATTTAAAATTACATTGGCCTATTTTTAAAGGTATTAGACTACTTCCTGAGTGTTTTGATAGGTATTGTTTTTTTACAAACATAAAACATTTTGATAAAAAGTCACACCCTTCAATTAAATAATTACTACACTTCAGATTTTTTTTTTTTTTTTTTTTTAAGTGGTAACCAGAATCCGTAAATAAAGTTTAATTTGGATCCATGTGCATATGTGTGCATAATATCACTAGCTATACCTATTGAAGAGTTATATTTATTAAGGGCCCGCTTCACTTAGCGTCGATGGAAGCCCAAGCCAGTATTATTCTATGGGAAATTTTATTTACTTACTAGCAGGCTTTGCCCGCTTCACTGGTCACTATATTTAAAGAAAACTCTTTTCTATATAGCTTTATGAAAAAAAGGAAAAAATAACTGAAATCGCTCAAAAGCTCACTTTGGGTTCCCGCTGACTTCGGCAGCGACTTATTCGTCCTCACAGTCTCCAGTGCCTATCCCTATTGCCTGAGACAATGGCTTACCTGTGGGCTTCCATTTGGGTGCTTATCATATATGAGAGTTTCGATACAGACAGTATAGAAAAATTTGAAGTAGCCCTTTTATATTTGAATCCAGTTACATATGAACAACATTATGCGTGATGTACATAGTATTTGCTTTCAAGTTATTTCCTATATTTATTTGATTTAATCGATCAACCATAAAATGACAGCAATTTCAAGCCAAGTATAATATTTTTGGCTACGTCTATCGCATGAGACAATTATTATTATTATTATTATTATTTTGTGGTTATATATACTTCATGGTTAATTAGTAGTTGGTACATAGAAAAATAAATAAATTAATTAATTAATATGTAAACCTGATCATGGTACAACCTTAATATAGCTCCCCTTGGCGACTTTTGAATTTTTGTCGCTGTTTTAGACCAAAATATAATTTATACAATTATTGTTCCTATTTCTTTCTATCTCTTTCTTTTTTTCAATATTTTATAATTTAGTTATATTTTTGATGCACTACTTGGCTTTAAGTGGCTGTCCTTGGCGAAAAATGTCCAATCTACTTCAGCATCAAAATTAAAAAATTTGTCCAGAATTATCGATAAGTAAATACCTTTAATATAATGCTGAATTAGCTTTTATGCCAAGCGTGATTCATCCATGCTAAAAAAAAATCTGAAGTTGAGGTATATAAAAATATGCTATGAAATAAAATTTAGAAGAAACATGCTAGATTTGTATTATTACTATTTTGTTTTAAAGTTATAAAGACGTAATTTTCTCGTTCACCAATTTAAAGTAATTTTTTATTTTTCGTGTGAAAGCATATTTCATTTTATGTTGAAAAAAATAAATAAAAATACCTCGTAAACATTTTTGGCAAGAATAAAAAATTTAAATGGCTTATATTAAGTCAATTACCTGTTTATTGTTTTCATATTTTAATTAATTTTAAAAAATCTAATCAAATTTCTGGTATAAATAATAGTCTATGTCTTATTCCAGACTATTATCTATCTTTGTACCAAATTTCATCCGGATCCATTTAGCCATTGTGATGTGATTGAGTAACAAACATCCATACATCCATCCAAACTTTCACATTTATAATATTAGTATAGATAACTCATTAACTAATAAATATTTTTAAATTCTGTTTTCACATTCAGAAAATTCACAACTGTTAAATTGACGGATGTTTTTGAAATTTGTATTTTACAGCTTCAAAATAAAACATTTAAAATTTAAACAATCCGTTTTCAGAAAACGTCCAATTTAACAGTAATATGTATTAGTTGATGAGTTATAAGTAAACAAAATTTCCCCATAGAATAACATTAGCTTGGGTATCTGGCGATGGTAAGTGAAGCAGCTCCTTAAAGGGTTCACTATAACTTGTGAAGCTCCCAGTATATAGACGTTTTCTTGGATGTGTCAATTGCTAAATTATCACTGTCCTATCATTATAAACTTTGTCTTCAAGTTTCTTAACTTATAAATTTATTTCTATATAAATGCATTTTTCTAATTTTTGCTTCTTGATTTTTTTCAGTTTATTGATGTTTCCAGTGAAAACAATATGGTAATCCAATTAAAGAACCTTGCTTCAAAAGTTTTATTTTCTTTGAGCTTAAATAATTTCAATGCTGTATTCAGTAGAATATCTGCCAGGTATATTTTGCTCATTAAATATTTTCATTTCAATTTATTATTACATTATATGCATTATTAGAATATCGATAAACTAACAAACTTTCACACTACAGTGCACTCTCAAAAATCCACACAGCTTAAAACGAAGTGTTTTGCGAATTTCTGAATTTTGCAGATTTTAGAGCAATTTTTTTTATTTACATCTTAGAACCTCATTTGAATAGCAAATCTTTAACCCCTTCCGGTACGATTTAATCATGAATATTTATGCATAAAATAATTATTTAATTTTTATTCAGAAATAATATATTATAAGGATCCGTGATATTGGCACAGTTTGTATACCGTAAACAGACAATCTGAACTCGTTATTGTATTGTATGGCATGTAAAACTAATGACGAGCTAGATTTGTCATTATGTGGTATGGCGTGAAAAAAACAATGACGAGAAATACTCGTCATTTTACCGCAAGGGGTTAAGAAACAATTTAGATGTTATACTACATACAATACTGTAATAAAGTGTGCCCAATGAAAGTACAAATATTTCAGGAAATTTTAATTTAAAGAACAATTTTTATGCATCATATTATAGTTGCAAATTTTCTAGATTTTTGAATTCTGATCAATAGTAGTTTTAGTAAGAATATTCATACATATTTACTTTCTCCCATAACCTGCAAAAAAGTCAGCAATTCTTGGTCAATCACATAAGTTTGTGCTATGACAAAGTTTGAATGTTTATCTTCATGAGAGAAAATCTTTCATGAAAACTGTCTTTCTCCTTCTTCATCTAAATTAATGATTTATTGTTTGATAATTATATATAATTACACTTATCATTTTCTCCTCTGTAATATGCTGAGTGATTGGTGATTCGTCAGCACCAGTTAATTATTGATTTATCTCCTAATACAACTGAATTTTTGCAATCCACTAATCAACAAATCAGTTATGGCAATGTTTGTTTACATTGCAAATGATAAGCGGATTTTAGAGAATTGCAGATTTTAGGGTTGCGGATTTTTGAGAGTTGGCTGTATTTGTTTCCTTATTTACTTTTAAAATTTGAAACTCATAAATCTTAAACCAACTTCCCGCTCAATTTAAATCTTAATTCATCAGATACTAAATTATTATTAGAACCAAATTAACTGATGCATTTACAAGTAGGATTCCGCAAAAGAGTTAATGTTCCACTGCAAAATATCTAGTTTTTCCATATTTCCCTGGCAAGTTGTATTAATTTGCATTCTATAATTAACAGCTTTTCACCCTGCTCTTCTTATTTCAGTATTTTTAAAAGTCTTATTTTAAATGCAAAGCTCTATATTGAGTATTCCTGATAACATTCTGAAATTTCATATCATAGGGTTAAGAAATCTCTGAATTGTTGACTTTATGATGTTGCCATCATAGCAGGGTTAGAAATAAGCAGTCGTTAGTTGCATTTTGTGACTAGTTTTTTCATTTTGATGCCTAGAATTCCAATCATAGATGCCATATTTGACGCCTGGATTTTTTCCTCATCATACCTAATAATTTTCCCAATCCCATCAGACTGTAAACAAGTCTATTTCAGTCAATTGAACCTAATAAAAACTGATTTAAGAAATCATATCTCTACGAAAGTAGTTGACGATTTGTTAATGATTAAATTAAACAATCCTAAATTGGAAGATTTCTGTCCAGAAAATGCTGTTAAATTGTGGTGGAATGATGTATCTTCTGGCGAAGAATGAATTTGCGATTTTAAATATGTACGTTTAATATTGTCAATGTAATTACATTCATTAATGCATAAATATTTTTTGTATAATCTTGTATATATTATTTACAAGTTGATGCTTTATTATTATTATTTTTTAATATACACATTTAATTAGAGATGACACCTAGATCTTTCATTTTGACGCCCAAAAAATTTAATCCAGGCATCATTTTGACGCCTAGTTTCAAAATTCTTATTTCTAACACTGCATCATAGTAAACTGGTGCGAAACATTTACACATTGTCTCAGTTATTTATTTTTAATGTACAGGGTTTAACCTGGCAAAAAAGTTTCTTTAGCATTTTAGCTAAAACATATAAGCAATATTTTAGCTTTTTCGAAAAATAATTCTTTGAATAGTATTGATTTCTTTTTCTTAACTTGATTATTCCCAATTTTGTTTTCTGTTTGTTTTGTACACTGACGATTTTAACCAAGCATATATTGTGATTTAAGAAAAATGAATCAGCAAAATTTTGTTTCGGTTTCAACAAACGCAATACTAGCACTGAGAATATATCTATGAAGCAAATTCTTAATTATGTTTTTAAATATTTTTGCATTTAAATTCAACCATTAAAAGTCGAAATTAAATCTGAATATACTAAATAGATAATGATTCCCAATATTTTCAGTGATTTTGTAATTTCCGCCCACGAATATTTGTATAAAAAGTAGAGGTAGTTATATAAAGATATTTTATGAAGTAATCTAGTTTTAGTAACAGGAGACTTGGCGTTGGAATATTAAAACCCAAATAAACTACTACGTCAGAAACGCCAAAAGAAAAATATTTTTCTTTTGGCGTTTCTGACATAGTAGTTTATTCGGGTTTTAATCTAGCTTTAGCTTTTTAGCGAAATTCTTACTGACATAGTTTAGCAAAATACAATATCTTTTAGCAAAATGCTAAAAAAACTAATGGCAGTTTAAACCCTGTTAATGTACAATATCTCTACTTTTTAGTTTTGAGGCTAAATTATCTGCCTTATGAGATGTCTGATTATCCATTTCTCTGTAGATTTCCCTATGTTATATAAGGCTGTAGCCAAGAGGGAGAGATTGAGGGGTTCCAAATCTCCCCTACCTCTGAAATTTTGCAAATTTGTGGAAAATTTTTTGAATTATACATAATTTTTAACACTATTATGTACTAAAACTTGAACCCCCTTTGAAATTTCTTTCTGGCTATGGCCTTGGTATTAGAATACTAAAATTTCCCAATGTTGTATTTTTCCCTGCAGTGGTAACATTTGAAGGGTTTTATAATGTAACATGGATAAAGTCCATTTGACAAAATGTCTGATGTTTGATGTGTTATTGGCGCATTACGATTTAATATTTATTGAAATTTTATTTTTCTGACTGAGTGAAAATAATGCCTGGACCGGGAGTCGAACCCCGGAACATTGACTTACAAGGTCAAGGCTCTACCAATTGAGCCATCCAGGCCGACAACCGGTCGGCATTACTCACTCAGACAACCTTTAGGCAGAAGGTTGTCTGAGCAGGGTTTAAAAAACCTGTCCCCCCCCCCCCCCCCCCGCAGGGTTTAAAAAAAAAAAAAAAAAAAAAAACTTTCATTTTGTAAGAAGGTAAAGAAACGCATATTTATTTACTTTTGTTTTAGAAATTTTTCCAATTTTTTACTTAATATATTATATATTTGTTTACAAAAATAGTGCAATTCATCATTATATGTGGGCTCGTACTCCGCGACATGGTTCACGTCTCCACGTTGCGTAAGTTTATAACTCTGATTACTGATAGCTCTTATTGAAACTTGGCACCTCTAAATCAAACACAGATACACAGAAAAAATAAAAATAAAAACAGTAATTATAAAATAAATTAAGACCTTACTTAGGCTTAATCTTCTGCAAGTAGCTTTTCGTGGGAGGATCCTCCCCCTTTTTCAATTACAAACTGTGCTTGTGGGCCTTGGCTATTTATAGCTTTACTTTGTTCTTGTAATAGGTAGCGCCACTGTGGATCTATTTTGGCGGACTCGTGGTCATTAATGGCGACATCATTAATTATCTCGATACTCTCCTGGTAACAATAAAAATACTAAATACAATAAAACTGGTTAAATAAGTTAAAAACAGTAAGTTTGCTTATTTTCTGCTAAATAATCAGTAATTTTGGGAATCAGCTTTGAAATAAAGCACAAATTTAGTCAATAAGAAGCAAAATAATTGCCTAATTCAGGAACTGTGGAATCAGTTGAGAAAAATAATCACATATTTAAACCAAGTGGCTGATACGTATTTTTCCGTAAGTATGAAAGTCAACATAATAGTCATGAGATTTATCTTTAAATCTACAGTCATTTTTTAAATTTCAAACTGAAATAATTATTGCTTTTAGCACATTTTAAAAACCATGCAGGGAAAACAACATTTTGCCTTTTGACAAGACTGTCAGTGTGTTAAGTATCTATGTAAAGTACAAAATGTAAGATTTGTCAATCAACCTCAAGAATCGCTGTACATACTATTAAAATTCAATTGCATCTGATTATCTATTTGCAATAAGTACAAAACTTTGAATACAAACACCATGAAATGCAATAAACTTGCAACAATTGTTTCAGGTCGAAAAATCACATGACCCTTTGTCAGGTTAACAAAGTAGGCACGTAACGAGCATTGCCACTTTGATTGCAGTACTCGTGCCTACTTTGTTCGCTTGATGAACTGCTGTGTTTTCTTTTGACCTAAAACAATTGTTGCGAGTTTATTGCATTTTATGATGTTTATTCAAAGTTTTGTACTTATTACTTAAAAATTCCAGTTCTGTGGTGCTTTATGTCTATTTGCAAGCTTCTGAAGGCAGGAAGATGTGGAAGGTACCGAAAGATGTGAAATAACTCAAGGATTCTGAGTTGACCATTTATATTAAATGATTTCAATTAGTTAAGATGATATTAATTGAAAATCCAAATAAGAGTACGAGATAATGAATACAAGAATTTAAATTGCACATTTTTAAAAAAATAGCAAAAAAAAAAATTATCTAATTAGATTCAGAATTTTTATATAGCTTAATTTCAAGGTCCTGTGTTTTTTATGTTTCATTAATTATTAAGAGATATTCATTATGAAATGCATTATATATGAACTTCCATTCTGAATTTTAATTTGATGAAGAGTAAAAACTTTATAAAGAAAATACCATAAATCGCAGAAATAATGTGACAATTATTTTTTTAATTCATGATTCATAATCCTCTAACTGCTTTGGAAAAAAAAAAAAAAGTTGCTTTCTTTCTATGGTTTTACAGTGTACTAATAGTACACTTAAAACATTTATGTTCAACTGTTTTTCCTTAAGGTTACTTTTATATTTCTGCCAGGTTTCATAAACATCTAGTGTTTTATACTTAAAAAATAAGTTTCAAGAAATTACTGGATGGGGGAAAAAAAAATCCATTAATAAAAAACGGATATAGTGTAGGTTCAATTTTTTTTCTTTCTTTCTTTCTTTCTTTCTTTTTTTTTTTTTTTTTTTTTTTTTTCAAATTAGAAAATAAAGTTATCTTATAATAATATGCTAATTATTAATTTAATAAAATATTACTGTTAAATTGTCAAATATTACATTAAGTGATAACCTTGCTGTCAGTGAGATGATCCAAAAAGTCATAGAAAAAATAAAAAGCACTATTCCCCTTCCACTGAAGTGAACAGAAAGACGTGGGATTTTTTTTTTAGGTAACAGAAGATTTATTAGTAAATTAGTTGAAATTTTCTTTGTCAGGTAGCGCTTTATTGTTTTACTTATAAATTTCATAAGTCATTACCATTACGGCTTTTTGTAAAGCACTTTCGATCCGTTGTCGCGGTCATCTTCAGTACAATTGGCCTCTTGTTTACATTTGTCGTGTTTTTTATCTTATTTGACATAATTACTTCGCTTCAGTTCTCTGATGATTGGTTGCCAGTTTTTAAGGGATTATCCTATGCTCACAGTCGTTAATAGCTGTGAGGCAGGTTAGTATTTCAGTGGCTTCACGTTTGAGGGCATGAGTGTGGGAGTTATAATTAGCAATTTATGGGTAGTTATGGAATTAATATTAACTGGGTTATTAATGTTAGCTCTAGAAAAGGTGGTTTTCTAGAGCTTTTCTAAAGCCTTTTGTAGAGCTAACATTAATAACCCAATCAATATTAATTCCTTAACTACCCATAAAATTGCTAATTATAACTTCCACACTTATGCCCTCATACATGAATCCATTGAAATACTAGCCTGCCTCCTAGCTATTAACGACCTTGATCATAGTATAGTCCCTTAAAACTGGCAACCAGTCATTAATGAACTGAAGCGAAGTAATGTAGTCAGAGAAGATAAAAACTGGGATGAATGTAAACAAGAGGCCAATTGTATTGAAGATGACTGTGACAATGGATCAAAAGCGTTTTACAAAAAGCCATAAGGGTAATAACTTATGAAATTTATAATTAAATTAGGCATTTTTTTGAAATATTAATCGTGTATAATTACTTTTTTACAGTATTGCAGTACATTCAAAGACGTAACTAGGACTATAAATGCTCAATGTGACAGCCGTAATTCAGTAAAATGATCACCAGATGATGCACATTCGAAATTCTCCTTTAAAAAAAACCTTCATTATTTGCAATATGTCATCATTTGTTCAGGCAGATCTTTTTTAAAATGTGAGAAAATAATGTGAATATAGGTAATATGTTGTTGAAAAATGCAACTAATATTTTTTCTTGTATATATTGAAAAAGCTGGTGCTTTTCCGCACATTTCAGTGAAAACCACATAGAGCTACAGTCAGTACTTTTTGAATACTATATATTTTTTTTTTTCTGTGACTGGGATCACCTGGTATTTATTAAGAACTGACAACACCTAATCTTGTTGATAGTTAAGGTCCATGTCATTCTATGGGGAAATCTGTTTCCATAATTACTCGTTACTTAATGAGTTTTTTTTAAATTTCATTTTCACATTCAAAAAATTCACAACCATTAAATAACTCATTTTCCTAAAGTTTTTTTTTTTTTTTTTTCCTAACGTTTTATTTTTTGGTTGAAAAATGCACTTAGTTAATTTTTTGCTTTTTAAACTCAGAAATAAAGTATTAAAAATTGAAAAAATAAAATTTTGGAAAACAAATACTAATTTAACAGTTATACATTTTCTGAATGTGAAACAGAATTTTAAAAAATACATTAAGTAATGAGTAATTGTTGAAACAAATTCTCTCATAGAGTAACATGGGCTGTAGCTGTCTTCGAGAATAGGTACTGTCCACTCTTAATATTCTCTGACAAATCATGAAAATTTGGCAGAAATTAACTAATTAAGAAAATGCCACATTCTTTTATATCTTAGTGACTCTCTATCAGTAACATTGGAGGTTTTGATTTTATTTTTATAGATTAGATTATAAAATTTATATTTTTTCATAGATTGTTATTTTCTGTTTAACTTCAGTTTTTTTCTCTCTCAAAAAAAAATATGCAAAATTTTTCCAGTTAACTTAAATTTCCCTTGAACCTCCTTCATGTATTTAGACATTCTGTGCACCCTGCATCAGATAGCAGGGTCATTCCATGTCAAATCATCCAGAATTTTTAAAAAATGACACCCACCGACTCCGATTTGGATGAAATTTTTTACAGTTATAAAACTCTTCATGCTGATTCTAGAAATGTCAATTATTTTGAGATCAGTGAAGTAGTTTTCAAGCTATCAGTATTGATGTACATGGAAAAATGGCCGATTAGCCGCCATTTTGAATGGTACATATAAATATATAAATGCTTGTAACCCCTCTTATTTTTAACATAGAACCTTCAAATTTTTTTTGGTTTATTTAGAATATAATAAGCTTTTATTTACCAAAGTTTTGTTTTCTTAAATCTTTACAATTATTTATAATAGTGACTTTTTGTTGTTTTTCTTCATATGTAATTTGAGTTACTTTAGCCGACAATTTCTTCCATTGCCCCTTCTTCAATTTTCACCAAATTTTGTATACAGGTAGCCCAAACTATGTTTTTATGACTGATAAAAAAATTTTGATGGGCAGTTAACAGGATTTTCGTTTAAATGATTTAAACTTAACCTCCCCGACATTACCCCTTCCACAAAAAGCTGGTTTCCTATTTCATTCTGATTTTAATATAAATCCCATGCTTTACTATGAGAATTTCTTATTTTACAACAGAATTTAATTACACAGCTTATTAAATACTTGAAAACAAAGAAAAAAAAACTTAACTAGATTTTTTTTTCTCTGCACTTTCTTTTTCTTTTTTTTTTTTTTTGCATAATATTCTGTATGCAAAACCACATTTAATTATACATCATTGGATATCAAATTAACTATGATAAAACTGAAGTATGTAAAATAAAGGTATAAAAATTGAATGCATTATAATACTGTTAGTTTTCCCTATTTATAAGAAAAATTGTGTTAACAAATATTTCATAAATAAACCAAAACACGATATCTATCAATGTAAATTAAAAATAACATAAGTAAAAAAAGAATATAACTTACAGTCAGAAAAATGCAAATAACTATATATTATTAAGTTAAAGTCTTCCCAGTTTATTATTATATTTTGTCCATTTTGAATTCACTAAAGCAGTGGATTCATCACTGAGTTTATATGGTTATTTGCCTTTTTCTGACTGTAAGTTATATCCTTTATTATACTTATGTTATTTTTAATTTACATTGATAGATATCGGGTTTTGGTTTATGTATGAAATATGATTTGTTGAAACAATTTTTCTTATTAAGGGGACTCTACCTATCGTCTCCGAAAGCCGAAGCCAATGTTATTCTATGGGAAATTTTGCCCTATTATAATTCATTAACTAATACATATTTTTAAATTTCGTTTTCACTTTCCAAAAATTCACTACTATTAAACAATTTATCGCTTACTAAAAATGGATTTTTTTTATTTTTAAGATTTCATTTTAAGCTCAAAAATGAAAAATTTCACATTGTGAAAATTCGCATTTTACAGCCTTAAAATAAAATATTAAAAATTTTAAAAAATAAATTTTAGAAAGCGATAAATTTTTTAATAGTTGCGAAGTTTCTAAATGTGAAAACGAAATTTAAGAATATATATTAGTTAATAAGTTATAATGGGGTGAAATTCTCCATAGAATAGCACTGACTTTGGCTTCTGGGGAAAATAAGTGGAGAGGCCTCTTAATAGTGAAAACTAACTGTATTATAATGCATCCAATTTTTATACTATTACACTTTTATTTTATATACTTCAATTCTATCATAGTTAATTTGATATTTAATGATGTTTAATTATATGTGGTTTTGCATACAGAATATTATGAAAAAAAAAAAAAAAAGTGCAGAGAAGAAAAATCTAGTTAAGTTTTTTTTTCTTTGTTTTCAAGTATTTAATAAGCTGTGTAATTAAATTCTGTTGTAAAACAAGAAATTCTCATAGTAAAGCATGGGATTTATATTAAAATCAGAATGAAATAGGAAACCAGCTTTTTGTGGAAGGGGTAATGTCGGGGAGGTTAAGTTTAAATTGTTTAAATGAAAATCCTGTTAACTGCCCATCAAAATTTTTTTATCAGTCATAAAAACATAGTTTGGGCTACCTGTATACAAAATTTGGTGAAAATTGAAGAAGGGGCAATGGAAGAAATTGTCGGCTAAAGTTACTCAAATTACATATGAAGAAAAACAACAAAAAGTCACTATTATAAATAATTGTAAAGATTTAAGAAAACAAAACTTTGGTAAATAAAAGCTTATTATATTCTAAATAAACCAAAAAAAATTTGAAGGTTCTATGTTAAAAATAAGAGGGGTTTACAAGCATTTATATATTTACATGTACCATTCAAAATGGCGGCTAATCGGCGATTTTTCCATGTACATCAATGCTGATAGCTTGAAAACTACTTAACTGATCTCAAAATAATTGACTTTCCTAGAATCAGTATGAAATGTTGTATAATTGTACCAAATTTCATCCAAATCTGTGTCTGTGGGTGTCATGGTCTGGATGATGTGATATGGAATGACCCAGCAGTGGTCAGATGGTTGAATACAACCATTATGTTGCTGATTTTATGCCACACTCCTGCCTTTTTTTTTTTTTTTTTTTTTCTTTGCTTGATGAAGGGTTGTGGTTGTGTTCAAGTTTGTAACTGGAGGCATTATTGGCTGGCGGCTAAAGTGGCATGTGGTGAGCTGAGACTTACTTTCATTGTATCCTGAGGTAGGCTAGAACCCCCAACCCTCCTTTCCTTGGCAGTGCTTAATTATTGGACAAGAAATAATTGCTATTATTTTTGTAGTTTTATGATGTTTCTTTATAAAGTTCTTATGCTTTGTCATCCAATGCTTGTTTTTTGGGGCATTTTACTACATCCCCATTCATATTTTATACATTGGAATATTGTGACTAGATCAGTAATATATATTTCCACTAACATTTCTGTTTATTCTTTTGTTTTTAGGATGCAAGAATTATCTAGTAGTAATGAAGAAAATCCTGATCTTATAGATATTGAGCTAATACAACATATCAATTTAGATGTAACACGTTTAACTAAATTACTAAGTGGTAAGTTTCATTAAAGTTGTTTGTTAGATTTAATTTTATCATATCCAATTAGAAGATTATATTAAATTATGTACAGAAATGTGAGGTGAGAACAAGGATATTATTCTGAGAATATTCTCTCGTGACTAAAATTTAGAGAATAATTGAGAATGTTCTTTTTTTTTTTTTTTTTTTTCTTATAGGTAAATTGAAAAAAAAAAAAAAAATGCAAATTGTTCTTGTGTATGAAACATATTTCATTCATGATGTTAAAACAATGAGAAAACTATTACATGTGGGTGTAATAGATAATATTTTTTATTTTAGAAATTTTCTTTGAACTGTGTGTTTCTAAGATAGTAACAGTGTTAGAAATAAAAATTTTGAAAGTAGGCGTCAAAATGACGCCTGGATTAAATTTTTTGGGCGTCAAAATGAAAAATCTAGGTGCCATCTATAATTAAATATGTATATTAAAATAATAATAATAAAGCATCAACTTGTAAATAATACATGCAAGATTATATAAAACATATTTATGTAATGAATGTAAATACATTGGCAATATTAAACGTACATATTTAAAATCGCAAACTCATTCTTACCCAGAAGATACATCATTCCACCACAATTTAATAGCATTTTCTGGGCAGAAATCTTCCAATTTAGGGCTGTTTAATTTAATCATTAACAAATCGTCAACTACTTTCATAGAGTTATGATTTCTTAAATCAGTTTTTATTAGGTTCAACTGACTGAAATAGACTTGCTTACAGTCTGATGGAATTAAGAAAATTATTAGGTATGATGAGGAAAAAATCCAGGCGTCAAATATGACACCTATGATTGGAATTCTAGGCGTCAAAATGAAAAAACTGGTCGCAAAATGCGACTGACGACCGCTTATTTCTAACCCTGGATAGTAAGTGTTTTAATATGCATATTAAAAAAATAAATAAAGTTGAAAACTGAAATTATCAATCAATTAAGATATAAAACTTCTCGTTTTCCCCAGTTAACTCTGTATTGCATATATTCCTTTGTAACTTAAAAATACTGCTTTGATTTTCTAGTTTTGATTTGAAAACCTTAATGTTATAGGTCACAGATTAATATTCCATTTCTTTCTGTAGATTGTGAATTTCTTTTCGTACTATATGTATTAATTTATAATTACTGAAACTTTGTTCAATTGCAGCAATTTTCGCTGGCATAGTTTAGTTAATATTATCAAGGTATTTTTGCAAGACTGATTCTAATGCATATCCCTTTCACTTATATTTTCAACTGACATTAGGACATAAAATCCCCCCCCCCCCCAAAAAAAAAAAAAAAAAAAAAAAAAAAAAAAAAGAAAAAAAAAACGATTTTACTCGGATAGATTTTGGATGGATTGTACTCAACACTCATATTTTGTACAACTGAGTTAAACTAAATTCTGATTCAGTTATTTTCTCTTATGATGCAATATTGACTTTTTTAAATTTAGGCTAAGAAAAATTAGCTGCATAATAAATTGGCTTCATTATTATACTTTTTTTTTCCCTAATGTTTCAAAATGTAACTTCCTTTTCTTTCTTAAAAGAAAAAAAAAAGCTGAGAAGTTCTTGCAAATTTTTTTTAATTTCAGAAAATGCATTAACAATCATACTAATTCTTAGTGGATAGCTGCTATATTATGCAGAAAAATCTCTTATGAAATCTAGTAAAAAGTTTTAAATAATATAAAATTTATTATTAATTATTTACTTTTATATTTATTCCTAATATATATATATATATATATATATATATATAATTAAGAGATGTTCATACATGTCTAAAAAGTAATATGCTTAATATGAATATTCTTCTTAATGAGAATATTCTCCAAAAGATTAATGCTGAGAATTTTACATCTCTAATTATGTAATATAATTTTTGAAATAATACAGTCATTTGTAAAACCATTAATTGTCAGATATGGATTTAAAAAAAAAAAATGGGTCTTTCCCAAAGAGAAAAATCTTCCATTGAAGTACTTAATTCATTATAATATATATTACACTTCTATAGTTTACTCTGTAGAGGAAAATAAATAACTTAAAAATGAAATTGAGGCAGCAATTTATGAACACAGAAATATGCAAAAAATAAGTCGTAGAATATTTTTTTAATGTATGTGTTTGGGCAGCCATGTTACAGAATTTATATGTAAGCATAATGATGCAGTGCAAAGGCATTAATCCATGGATGCAATAGGAATCATGAGTTATGGTTACAGTTTTATGGCATACTCAAAAAACTGTAATAATTCAAATAAACTGGAAGCTGAACTTTATGGTTCATTATTTTTTACTATTTTAGAATTATTTATTTATTAATTTCTTATGGCATAAATTAAGTTAAGCTTAGTAATTTAATGAAATTATGGTTGGAATATTATGTTTTTAATAGCTTTATAAAGTGAATTTAATGGCAAACATTTAATAAGTTTGAGAATTAGGAAAAATTTATTATATCTATATGTTTATCAATTTGAAGTATGTTAAAATGCTTTTTAAAAAAACTAATATCTATATATTTATTTTACAGAAATAAATCAAAAGTTTAAAAGTCTAAAGAAGAATATATATATAGTTTTAATGAATAGTCTTGAAAAGGTAATAAAGTTTTAGACCTGTTGTACAATTGCATTACACTTATGTTCATCAAAATTTATGTTACTGCTGTTATGTGTTTATTTTATTCAGGTATAAAATTTAATATCTAAAAATTGGCTTAAAGAAATTTCTATATATTAAAACATAACATTAAAACAAATGCATTACTAAAAGACTGTGTAATCTATATTAATAAAACCCAGGGATGCCACTTTTCTGCTGAATGGCGGATTTCCGCTTTTTATAAACTTTTTCTGACCCTCTTTCCTTGAACTAACGATCGTCGATCAAACAGACCATCGAGATCATGCAATTTTCATTCTTTCTCCATCCACAACATAAATAACAATAGGCATATTAAACGTACTAGAATCAACAGAAACTAGAAATCAGATTCTAGAAACAAAGATTCTAGAATCTGATAATCTTTAAAAAGGTAGGATTGCTGAATATTTCTCATATACGTAGTTATACTGTCCTCCTCTGCCTTTTAAAACTAGTGATCGGCCATTAAAATATCTAATAAAGTTATGCATATCTCAATCTTTCTCCCTCTAAAATATAAGTATCAGTTTTAATGTTTGTGTATTATGTAAATAATATATCAGCTTGTGATTCAGCCTATTTTTGTGGCTTTATTTTATCATATTTATTTTTTATTTGTCTGACAACAGAAGTGAGTATAATTTCATTTATTTTCAAATTTTAGACATATTACTTCGATATTAAAAGTGTTGTTGGCTGTTGAAATGCCCAGACAAAAAACTTGAATCAGTTGGATTGAGGCAAATTGAATTAAATAAATAGAGAAGTTCATATGAATATGAATCATCATGTAAATAAAAATGCTAATAATAATAATAATAATAATAATAATTTTTTTTTTTTTTTTTTTTTTTTAAGTATAGATTTAATTGCTGCAAATATTGTTTACAAGGAGATGTTGAATTTCTCTATTTATTAATCAAATACTTACTTAAACTGGTCTCATTTTCGACCACTGGGCAATACTGGTTTTTACAAAAACTCTAACTCACTTGTAATTGACCCCTCAGGCACACCAAATTTCACTAACATTTCGTTACAATTTATTTAGAAGTACAACTAAAATTATCCCATCTTCTATCCTTGCTTTTAAATGGTTTCTGTGTTACACTTCCTATTGGTCCACAATTCAACTGTGTCACTTCAAGTTTTGGTATTTATACCTGTGGCACTTTTCACAACTTGCCTTTCTGGCCCAGGTCTTGGACCATGCGTACCTAGCAAGCTTTGAGGTTTTAACTTTTCATTTCTGTATCTTATCATGTTCAAATTGTCTTTAGTACTGAGAATAGAGCTTAAGAAGTCCCAAAATAGACGTATAGTTTTAAAAAAAAATCTCTCATTAGTACTTTTTAACATATTTATTTTTTTCTTACAAACACAATTACTAACAAAATCTTTTTTTTTTTTTTTTTTTTTTTTTGTTAATTTATTATTAATTTAAAAAAATTGTATGCTGAAATAAAGTACATGAAATTCAGCTATTGTTAAATTCTAATTTTGTTTTTTGTGTTGTGTTTAAATTAAATCACTTGTAATATTTCTTTGTTAATATGCTAAATTATAATGGAATGTTTTAATTGAAAAAAATCAATGAATCAATGAAAACATAATATAGGTGGCATAACTTCAAACAGAATGACATTTTAATAAATTTAGATAAGTGATAATTTATAATTAATTAAATCTCTGATTAAATCTCTGATAATTTATAATTAATTAAAAACTTTTTTTTTTTTTTTTCTTCAAATTATTAATGTTAGATAATTACTTTTAAAGGCCATCTGGAATTGGATGGATACATATCCTTATGAATTTATGGATGTTCAAAGAAATGGTAACGAAGAATTAACAGGTATGCATTTGTTTTGTACATAAACTTTTATATTCGATTTTGTTTTTGGCAGCACTTGTATGCAAATGTAAATAACTGAATTATATTTAAAAGCAAAATACTATGGAAGGGAATATTTTATACATGGCTAATTGTGTTCAAGTAATTTACCTGACTTGAGGTATTGTTTTCATCTACTAGAATTGTAGTTTTTTCTGGTAGTTAAATTCATAAAATGACCAAAATATAAAATTCATATGACTTCTAAACCTAATGGACGATATTCCTGTGACGTCACAGTAGATAAAATCGCCGAACACGTGGCCAATATTTTGTAAACAAATTAGATTCAAGATGCCATTTTATTGTTACGCATAACATTTTCCTAAATATGCGTAAAATAGAAATGCTAGAAATATATTTCTCCAGTGAAACTTAATAATCAGATATCTGTTCAAACAAGAACAAAAGAGAAATGTAAACAACTGAATCGAATGATAAAGTTAAGACTATTCCATATCGTAAAATTGCAGAACATTTTATGTATACATACACACACACACATATATATATTCAGTTGAGGATCTATAATCCGCATACCCATAATTCGCAATTGTCTATAATCCACACTCACTTTGCAAATGTAAACAAAAGATTTTTCAGTAACGAAAATCCGATATTTTGGATGCATATGAGAAAATATTATGTTAATTCACATACTAAAATGAAAAAAAAAAGTGGAAAATTTAATTTAGATATACATAATTAATTTTAAAAGGAAAAAATATAATTATACTTTTATTGCCTTTATATTTTTTTAGCAAATCTGAACATCGTCTGAATAATATTCAATTAATGATCAAACAAAACACATGCAAGTACAGTTTTCTAACTCCTGCCAGTAACAGCATTGCTCATTGGTTGAAAATAATGACATTATATGCGTTGGTGGGATTGTGTATTTTCACAGATGTATAAGGACTATTAGTGTAAATGTTCTTTTTAGGTGGTATTTCAAAAATACACAAAACTATTTAAGGAAAAATTTATACCAGCATTTGTTTTGAAAAAAAGATCTACAATGCAGTCATTAAAACCTGCATCAAACTAATCACATTGCAAGTATCTGGCTGCATATTGTTAATCACAGTCCAGAAGTAGGAGTACAGTTTTTTAATGAACTCGTTGAATTTAAACTCATTTAAGGGTTTAAATTATACATTGCTTCTACTTCATTAAATAAATTTTATTGTTTTATGTATTTGTTAGTATTACCTTCATTACATTATATAAAAATAAACAATTCTAATTCTAGCTTCATTAAATAAAGTTTATTGTTTTATGTACCTTATACTAATTCATATAGCAAGGAAATGGCATCATTGATCTATAATTTGCAAAGATCTATAATCCGCACAAGTTCTAGAACCAAGGTGTGCGGATTAAAGATCTTCAACTGTATAATGAATAAAAGATTAATAAGAACATTTTATACACACACACACATATATATATAGACATCAAAGCCTAAATAATTAGAATTTCAATCACTTTAATAAAGTAATTTATTAAATGGATGTTCCATTTAAATTTTTTAACATCGCCACATTTCACATGGCAACTTTTAATATTACATATATTGATTAATATCAAAGTATATTACTAAAAACAAAACAAAGGTATCACTATATCACTCTTACTTCAATTTCATATAATCTGTAACTCTTATAAATAATACTGCAAGATAAAAATTTACGAGCCACAATGCTTTGTTATGGTAGAGTTGAGGATTCTTTGCCTAACCAGCTGATATTCTTGTAGCCTCGAACCCAAAGTGGGAATATGGTCCATTAAAATTAATATTTTTCATCATGAGAGGATTGGACCTCCCTGCAATAAATTATGTATTCTCTACTCATACGAAAACTTTTTCTCATTAAAATTTCAGGTATTTTTTCATGAATTCAGGATTACTTCTGTTTATAGTTTCAACAAACTTAATATAAGTAAAGCTAGTATGTTGTAGCCATCACAAAACTCTCTTCTATATTTTCCTATACTAATTCACACAGCTTAGTTTGTTAAAATTATTTTTCATGATGAATGCAAACAATTTTCATTTTAGGGAAGTATGTAACACTAAATATCAAGAGAAAGTCTATTTTATGCTTTATAGGTTTATGAAGAAATACTTTATTTTCTTTGTTAAAAATGAAAAAAATCTATAAATTTGTTTTAAATTATCAAAGATCTATGGTTTAAACATTTGATTTTTAAAAGTATTGATGAGTTTTTTTTGAAAGATTTCCTTATTGAAAAATTACATCTCTTAGGGGGTTGGTGATGGCCCTGCATATACAAAATAATACAATTCTATAAAGGAGACCATGTCACAAAAATGTAATTTTTTAGGACTGATGTTAATGATGCTGTAATGAAATACATTTGTCATGAATAAAAAAAATGAACATGGTTTTATCTTTCACAATCCCATCTCCTTTATAGTAACTTGACATAGTGCTATGCTTCTATATAAAACAAAATATGCATATCAAAAATGAGGTGCTAATATTTTTCACAGAATAGACATGGCGTCTTTTACCTCCGAGGTACAAAATTATTGGGTGTATGCATTAATTTTAAAGGATTTATAAGAGATGGTGCTACTAATACTATACGTATCTGACCGTACTGTAACTACGTCATCTTAAAGCTATGTCATCTGACTTCAGCTTGTAGTATGTATCCATGTGCCGAAATGTAAACAACATATTGTTTTTATCTGTGAATATGTCGAAATACGAAAGAGCATTTGCAGAGAGTTTTACTGTACTTCTTTAATTTGAAGAAAAGTGCTTCTGAAAGTCATAGGTTGCTATTGGAAACTTAATAATTTCAACCTGTGAGTACTGTTTTCGTCACTTTAAAAGTGATGATTTTGACACGGAAGACAAGGAACGTCTGGGACAGCCAAAGAAGTTTGAAGATGAAGAATTAAAAGCCATACTCGAGGAAGATCTGTGTCAAGCGCAAGAAGAACTTGCAGAATAATTAAATGTTGACCAAGCAACAATTTCCAGACAGTTGAAGGCATTGGGAATGATTCAAAAGCAAGGAAATTGGATACCATACGAGTTTAAGCCGAGAGACATTGAAAGGCGATTTTGCCTGTCCGAGATGCTGCTTAATCGCCATAAAAAAAATCTTTTTTGCATCGCATTATTACTGCTGATGAAAACTGGATCTATTATGATAATCCTAAGCGCAGAAAATCATATGTCAAACCCGGCCAACCAGCCAAATCAACTGCAAAGCCAAATATCCATGCTGCCAAGGTAATGCTGTGTATTTGGTGGGATCAGAAGGGTGTGGTCTACTATGAGCTGTTGAGAAGTGGTCAAACATTTGATGGACATCTTTACCAAAAACAATTGATGCGTTTGAACCAAGCAATAAAGAAAAAACGGCTGAAGTGGGAGACTAGGCAGGAAAAGCGCCATCCAATTACTACTTGTTTCGATCCATGCAGAATGCCCTTTCTGGAATACGTATCATTTCAGTTGAAGGTATCAAAAATTGGCTCAATTCGTTCTTGAACTCAAAAAGTGAGGAGTTTTTTTGGGCCGGAATCCATAAATTGCCAGAAAGATGGGAAAAAGTCATAGCTAGTGATGGACAATACTTCGAATGAATTATTTTGTATCATTTTCTCTATATATTAAAAAAAAGTAACTGTTGCTGGCGTCAATTTTTTTTTGTCTGTGACAGCATCTTCTCGCGGAGGGCAAAGTGCTCTGCATCATGAGAGGTATCAGTGTATTCCGACTGCTTCAAGGAAGGCATTTCAGCTGCTTAGAAATTTCTATCATTTTAATTAACGAAGTTATAACTAAAAACGTCGGGTTTATGAAGGTACTCTATTTGCCACCGGAGGGAAAAGTTTCTCTTATGACGTTTTTTTCAGTGTCTCTGACGTCACTTTCCTCAGGAAAATTAAAATGTGATCAATGGTGTAAATAAGAAAATTGAAATATTAGCATCTTTGAGATGCTCGAGAGAAGAAAAAAAATATTTAGAATAGCAAAACATGAAAATAACCGATATTTTAAAAACATCAAGTAAAAATTTAATAAAAATGAAATGAAAATTGGTTTATATTTTTATTTTATTTTATATTATTAGTTAAGTTTATACTATTAGTTTAGTTCATATTATTTGTTTTTATTTTAACGTTAGGCGAAAAAGATTTAGTAATGAATATAATAATTATGTTAAACAACGATTGGTATAAATTTAGAAGTTAAGCCCAGAATTTTTTTAAATGAAATTTACGAGACAACAACATAGATTACTTTATATAAAGATTTAGTTTTTTCACTCAAAATATATTTAAAATGATGGATCTTTACTATGACCAATTTAACTATTTTTAAAATTTAGAAATGAAGAAACACGTACGTTTTTCGCCAAGGAATTCATTTACGCAACCACAATAGCCATTTTAACTCTAGCCATGCATTAAATACAGAGAAAAAGGTACTTACGTATTAACGCCACCGCAGCTAGGTACAACTATAGTATCTCCCCACAACTGAATTTGGCGATTTTTCTTTGGCGCCGTTATGAACGATAACGATGTCGTTCTGGACTCTTTGAGATATAATATGGCAGCCTGCAGGCTGCTTATTTTGGATTTATGATTTTATGATTTACGATTTAGCTTATGATTTTATCATTTATGATTTTTAGATTTATGATTTAGTCATAGTCGCCAAATATAAATCGCCAAATTCAGTTGTGGGGAGATACTTTAGATGTTCACTCTGATAAATAAGATTCCAAAAGATGTCTCGCTGTCCCCCTATGTCTCTTGTGTGCGAACAACAAGATTACTCTTTATTGGCGCATTAGCGCAACTTCTGCTGCGGTGGCGTTAATACGTAAGTACCGAGAAAAATTATAAAATAGTGCAATAATAATAATAAAATTCACAACCTATTTTTGTTTTTTAAGCATTGATGTAAAACTTTGCAGAAAACTAAATTTAATTTAATACAGCAAGACTTTTTTTTTTTTTTTTGTCTATTTTTCCATGTAATGGAATGAAGTAACTGCATTGCTAAAATATTTTAGTTACACCTAATACAGGACCTCACTGCCAGATTTTAAATTTTTCATTTATTTTGACGATGACTTAAATTATCTATCTCAGTTATGCATGTCAAGATTTTTGCGGGAAAAGTTACTTCGGATCCAAATTTAAAATTTCGCCAAGATGTTGAACTGTTCCATTGCTTTAGCACATTTTTTTTTTTTCAATTTTATTTTAAATATTTTTTAACTTAATTCAAGAGAGAAAAAAAAGAACATTTTTTATTTGAGCTAAATATACAAAATATCTCCAGGTAAAATATTATCCGTACTATTAGAAAGAAAATGGCTAAAGTAGTTTTTCCTGTACCTTTGATGTCTCTATAAATTAAATTATATTATCCAATATCATTATATTTCATTCTCCACACGCATTTTTTATTTTCTAAATTCAATATTATATAATATATATATGTAAAAAAATCAAGGTGTAACCAGTACACTTCCAGAAGTTGTAGCCAACAACTATTTAGAAGCCAATCATTAACACAAGTTCAGGAGATATCGCCAACAACTATTAAGATGTCATGTTCAATATATACCAGTAGATATCGCCAACAATAATAATTATTCAGAATATATCGCCAACAAGTATTCAGGAGCCATCATGAATATTTATTCAGAAAATATTGTCAACAAACATTCAAAAGCCATCCAATTTATGAATGGTGATGGTCTATCTTGAATACTCCAAATCGGCAATCCGTTTTTACAATATAATCAAGGATGAATTTTTCGCTTATCAGTAGGTTTCGAAAAGTGTGATTCCCTCCCCCCCCCCCCCCCCCCCCCCCCCCGATTTAACTTAGTATTTAATATAGTTTAAGAAATGGTAAAATCAGATATTGACGGGCATCTTGGCACATTCATGGCGACAATGCAAAATCGCTATCTGAAAGAAATTGTCCTGTCGTACTACTACTAATGAAATGTTTAAAATAATTGCAATAATCACATAAGATATTTAATTTCAATAGATCTGACTAAATCATATTCTAGGAAAAATGCACTTTAAAAAGTTGCATCTTTACTGTTGTAAGCACCATTTTAAACCTTGTTGTACATTAGAAATAAATGCAGAGTGTTACATATTGCCCTAAATATACTAAAAAAATTTCAATAGTAAAAAATATAGGCATTAGAAAAAATAAGTTCATAATTTCTTTAATCAAGCAATAATACCCAAAAAATTCATCGTCCAACAGTGACAAAAATTTAACAAGTGGAACGTATACCAAAGCTGTAGCGCTAAATCGTTTAGATAAGAATTTCTCTCTGTTCTAAAGGAACAACTATAAGTGCTGTTAGTGCTATCGTTGTTTATTTTGTGTGTTTAGCTGTTTAACATATGTTTTCTCTCAAAATAATGGCAAATTGTTATTAAACTGTCGAACGTTAAGACAGATTTTTCACCTATTTTAAACGATATAATATTAAATATTGTGTATTTCAATGTGATACCATATATGGTGGATTTCTATAATATTGTTCAACTTTTCTCTTGTGTTATGTATTATTAATATTCCAATTCAATGAAAGGCAAAGTTGCGAATAGTCGGGCAAAATCCAGCAGGGGTTAATGAGCGATTCAAGTCGGGGTGAGGGAAAGCCTTCCTCGGGGGTTGGTGAGCGGAGCGAGCAGGGGGCAGAGCCCCCTAGTATTGAAAAAAAAAAAAAAAAATCCTTTAAAATTAATGCATACACCCAATGAAAATACTTTTTTTTTCCATTGAAGAGTTAAAAATAATTCTCGTTATGTACATATGAAATTTTGTCCTGTACTACCATATTAAAAATTATGAAAAAAAAAAAAGTGATGACAGCATCACCTGTTGAGCAATTGATCCTCAAACGTAATCAGCACTGATTTAAGTCAAGGTGTAGTTAAATATCATGTTTGGTTAAATCATTCATTGAATCATGCGATACAATGTCCACAAAATTTTTCAAACACACACAGGCCAGACATACAGCTACACATTTTGTAAAAATGGTCAAATCATTTTCAGGACATCTCAAAATCTGTAAATTCTTTGAAAACTGGAGGTCTAAAATTTTGACAAATGCAATATTTTCTTATGTATATTGAAGAAAATAAAATATTTCTTGTTTGATAATGTTACTAATGAGTGGTGTCAATAATGAAATAGCTAATTCTTTAACTTCTTGTACTTAGATATTTAATGCAAAGCAAAATGTATATAAATGTTTAATGTGCTAGGTCAAATATTTACTTCTCTCTCTCTCTCTCTTTTTTCCTTTTCAGATTGCTGTGATCGTTTGTTTGACATGTTAGATAACTATGCAGAAAATAACAACAAAAAGCGAATGGTCACTTGGCCTTTACAAATGATGTTGCTTGTACTGTGTGCTGTAAGTAAATAATTATTATGCATGCATATGTGTGATGCAGTGTTCACAGCTTTATGAAGTACTCACCCCCTGATATATACTTCTGATTTTAAGCATTTATACAATTATTTCGGTGGTTAATTATTTGTTTTCTCGGTCATTAGTTTAATGGTCCTTTTTTTTTATTATCATTCATGTCAGCGTAAGTATTTGAAGTTATTATTGTACCTTATTGGTTCTTAATCTAAATCGCAACTTTTTGTGTCAGTCTTTCCTCTAAGTTAAATTCAGTTCTATATTTTTGTGTGTTGTTATTGTTTTAGTTCTATTAATTGCTAAATTTTAAGATTAAATTTTATTACGTTATCTATCATTTACATTATTTTAATATACATGGAATATTTAAATTATTTTCAGAAAATCCTTGAAGAAATTGTTAATGCTGATGCTGGTGCACCATTTTCTCCAAAACACTATAGGAAGGTATGTACTAAAATAGCATGTATTTGATGCATGAGTGAGCTCAATAAAATTTGATTTCCTTTACTATTAAGCTATTACATATATTGGTTAATTATTTTATTTTCAGCGTCAATTTGTTGATAGTGTAAAGAAAGCCCTTGTTCCTCATGCTGCTAGTAAACAACTTTGTGAAGCTGCGGCTGTAACATGTGTCCGTTTGTGCAAAACATCAACATACATCAACATCTCAGACAGTAATAATGTTGTGTTTACCCTTGTCCAATCTGTCATAAATGATCTGAAGGTAAATTTTCAATATTTGTTTAAATTTATGTACTCTTACTTTTCAAATACATACAATGTAAAGAAAAGATTGTAATCATGAAAAAAGCATCAACTATAAGATTTTAGTGTATGTATATGTTTTAAGGCCTATTAAATTCATTTTTGCTGTTTTTTTTCTGATGAGGTATGTGTATGAGTGAACACGATGTCTAGACATTTCATTTGATTGAGCTCAGAGTTAGTAGGTATGTTATAGGTCCCTATCACACAAATTAAATAAATTTTTATGAATATAGGCCTTATAGATCTTTTACAGGGATACAGAGAACACAGAAGGATTTTATTATTACTGCCTAAATGATTTGAAGCACACTACCATCTAACATCACATTCATTTAAGATTGAGTAGGGATGTTATTGGTCATAATTGTAGCAAGAACTATATAGGTTTTCATAAGTGTTGGTCTTAGAGAATATTTTACGGGGATACAAAGACATACAAAGTAAAATTGTTATATATTATGGTCTAATGAATTTAAATAATTTGAAGGTTATTTTAGCAATGTTAAATTGTATAAAACAGCTGAAAACTGATATAAGATCATACATTGTTTTGCTAACATATACTCATTGTTAGAAATAAGGAAGGAATAAGGAATAAATTTAAAAACTTTTACAGAAAGTGCACAAAAAAAAGAAGAAGAGAGAATGAAATTAATGTATGCTTTATAATTTTCTAGACAATGACTGTTACTGCAAAATGTTTGTTTACTATTTATATTCTTTTACAGGGATGCACAAAAAAAAAATAAATAAATAAATAAATAAAAATAAGGTACATTATGGTCTGTTGTACAAACATACAAATTTTGGGCAAAATACTCATACATTTCATTGTGATTTTCACTTTTGTTTATTTATTGAAATATTCAGTGATTTAAATTTATTTAAATGTTTGGTAACTATTAATTAGATTAAAAAAATCGAGTGCAGTTGCTAGATCTTTTAAATTCATCATGCTATTTTAAAAATCAGTGGTATTGCTTTAATATACTTTTTAGGAAAATTAGCTTAAAAAAAACAATTTTTTATCATGTTATTTTATTTCAATAAAAACTCAGTTTTTTTCATAAATTAAAAATAATTGGAAGTAATGTATTTCTGGAATCTGCAACACATACTGAGCATGTGTCGTCATTGTAGGTAGACCATTCTCAATTGATTAGATGAATGCACAATTTCTACTCAAAAATTTATTTAGAGAACCAAAATATGAGATTGTTTACAAATTACTTCTTATTAGATATTTTTTTAACCCTGAGCAAAAATGAAGTGTGTTAGAAGTCTTTGTCCTTCTGTGATGCTATAGCTTCCAAAGAAAATAGATCTATTTCAACGTCTTTTTTTTTTTTTTTTTTTTTTTTTTTATAATGCTGATTTAATTGGGGGCAGGGTTGTTCGGTTTTTTTCCATAGTGGAAAAAACCTGGTTAAAACCGTCCCGGACAAAATACCGTTTTGTCCACTATTAATTATTTGCGAGTGCTAAATTAAAAATTACCTTTATTCTTTCCATATTGTTGCGTACTTGGGGGTTCGTGAGTTGTCTGAGAATGAAAGGCCAAACGTACAAAAATTCAGTAATTTATTCACAGAAAATTCCAGAAAAATGCAGGTCTATAAACCAAGTATCAGCTTCAATTCAAACAGTAAACACAGCTTAAACAACAGCTGTCAATAGCAAATCCACAGTACAAACTGTATACCAATAACACTTGAAGCAAGTCTCTCTCAAAGAGGCTCAAGAGCAATGCAAGCACTAGCGAAGCTGGCTGAGATCTGAACTGAACTGACTACCTTGGCGAGGAAGCGCTCCTTATATGCTGTTCCATGGAACCCAGATTTTTCGAGAAAACTCTAGAAAGTGGTCAACCAATCAACTTACAGCTTCCATATTTGGTATATCCCATATAAGGATTTTCTCACCAAGGTCGCCAAAAAAATCGCCAAGGTGGGAAAAAGTCGCCAAATTTGGCGCCAAATCCATTACCTGCATTACTGGGCCTTTTTAATGCGTTTTTAAGGGAAAGTAAGGCTATTTCAACGCTAAAACGACTAGAAATGCACAAAATTAGCACTTTATCAACTTACTAAGCCTCTTTGAAAGAATTTATACAAAAATAAACACAACTATTTACAATTTTGTAACACTGCCCCCCTCCCAAGGACTGCACGTCCCAGGCAGTGCAACCCTTGGTCAAGAGGCGAAACTAAACAAATTTACACAATCTAAAACACAAAAACTAAGTTGCACATAACGATAAAATAGAAATACAAATCAAGTGAGAAATATTTATAAAATTCACAAATATGTTGAAATATTTATATACAAATATTTACAAAATTCACAAATATGTACAAATATTTATATACAAATATTTACATTACGCATGCGCAAATTTTACCAGTATTTACATTTTTAACTTTTAATTGTACCGTTACTTGTGGTACTTGGCTAGCCTATTATAGTGCACCACCTTCGGTTTTGATGAAGGTGTTTTAGTGATCCGCACCACTACATCATTCAGCCTTTTTAAGACTGTGTATGGTCCGTCCTAGTTGCACTGTAACTTGGGAGAGAGTCCTTTGTGTCGAACAGGATTCCACAACCAGACCTTCTCTCCTTCCTGAAACTCATGTTGCGTAGCCTTTAGATCATACCTTGTCTTCATTTTCTCCGATGCAATGTGAATTCGCTCCCGAGCAAAGTTGTGAACGTCCTCAAATCGTGCCTGGAGATCTTGGATGTACTCCTCGGGCGATGAAGGCGCATCGGGTGGACAACCAAACAGGAGATCACAAGGGAGACGAAGTTCCCGTAAAAACAGCATCTGGGCTGGAGTATAGCCAGTGGTTTCATGGACAGCACTTCGATAAGCCAGCAGGAACAATGGCAACTTCAAGTCCCAATCTTGCTGGTTCCTTGATACCAGAAGGGAGAGGTTATTCAGAATGGTACGATTGAACCTCTCGACCATGCCGTCCGACTGGGGATGTAAGGGTGTTGTCCGGGTTTTGTCTATGCCGAGTAGTTCACACAGTCCTTTGAAAACATCAGAGGTAAAGTTCCTACCTTGGTCGGTATGAAGTTGTAGGGGCGTGCCATACCTTGACACCCATTGCTGCACTAGGACTTCTGCGACTGTGCATGCCTCTTGATTGGGAATGGGATATGCCTCAGGCCACTTGGTGAAATAGTCCATCACGACGAGAATGTATTTATTTCCACTGGAGGTCCGTGGCAAAGGACCCAAGATGTCGATTGCAATCCGTTCAAATGGTGCTCCTACGTTATACCGTTGCAGTCTTCCTCGACTTCGTTTCTGCGGGCCTTTACGTGCCGCACAAGCATCACAGGATTTACACCATTTCTCCACATCCTCCTTTGCCTTGCACCAGTAGAAGCGTTCCCGAACTTTCTGCAGAGTCTTCATTACCCCAAAATGGCCTCCGGTAGAGCTACTATGCAGTTGTTCTAAAACAGCTGGAATTTTTGATCTTGGTAATAAAATCTGCCATCTGAAGCTTTTCCCATCATCAGATTCCCACTTTCTGTATAATACGCCGTTTCTGATATGAAGAGAGTCCCAAAGAGCCCAATAACTTTTCGTAATGGGACTAAATCTGGAAATGTCCTGCCAGATAGGTCTGTTGCTGGTCGTCTCCTTCAGCTGTAATATTGGCTTTATGTCAGGATCTTCCAACTGGGCTTTTCTAAGTTCTTCGTCACTCCATGGATCGGGATCTTGATCTGATGGTGTAGAGACTTGGCAGGCAACCGGATTTATCGGCAGGTATTTCTGTTCGGCTCTAGAGCAGTACTTGCAGCTCTCCGAGCAGGGCTTACGTGACAAGGCATCTGCATTACCATGTAGAGTCCCTTTACGATGACGTATCTCGAAGTCATATTCCTGCAGGCGTTGTATCCACCTGGCAGTCTGACCTTCCGGGTTCTTGAACTGGAGCAACCACGTTAAAGATGCATGGTCAGTCCGGAGCAGGAATCTTCTGCCATAGAGGTAATGATGGAAATGTTCTATGGCTTTTACGATGGCGAGTAGCTCTTTCCTGGTGGTACAGTAATTTCGCTCCGGTTTAGACAGGCATTTACTCCAATAGGCAATGACATGTTCTTGACCATCAATTTCCTGTGACAGAACAGCACCGACACTCTCATGGCTGGCATCTGTATCAAGTATAAACTGTCTGTCGGGCTGTGGATACGTCAAGATAGGCGATGATGTTAAGGCCTCTTTAAGTCGCTGGAAAGCTTTTTCACATTCATCTGTCCACAGGAACTTCTGTGTGGCTTCCGTCAGCTTGTGGAGTGGTCTGGCAATATTTGAGAAACCCTTGACAAACTTCCTGTAGTAAGTGCATAACCCCAGGAAACTTCGTAGTTGGTGTACATTTTCAGGGCGACTCCAGTTCTCGACTGCAGAGATCTTCTCAGGATCAGTTCTCACACCTTCGGCAGAGATGATATGGCCGAGGTAGCTCACTTCACGACGGAACAAGTTACACTTGCCTGGATTCAATTTGAGGTTAGCCATTCTGAGTTTCTCCAGCACCTTTCGGATGTTTCGTAGATGGTCTTCAAAGGTGCGCCCCACAATGATAATATCATCCAAATACACCAGACAGGCTTCATAGGAAAGTCTTTTTAGCACTGTCTCCATCAGGCGTTCGAAGGTGGCAGGTGCATTACATAATCCGAATGGCATAACTTTAAATTGCCACAGTCCTTGTCCCGTGGTGAATGCAGTCTTCTCACGATCATCAGGATGTAATTCTACTTGCCAGTAACCGCTCTTCAGATCCAACGTCGAGAACCATTTATTGCCAGCAAGTGTGTCTAATGTGTCGTCAATTCTGGGAAGAGGGTAACTGTCTTTCTTCGTGATGTCATTCAAACGACGATAATCCACACAAAATCTTATTGAACCATCCTTTTTTCGCACCAGTACTATGGGAGAGGCCCAAGGACTTGTTGATGGCTCGATGACATCATTGTGCTGCATTTCACTTAGAAGTTCAGTGACCTCTTCCTGTTTAGCAAATGGAAGTCTTCTTGGATGTTGTTTGATTGGAGGATGATTTCCTGTATCAATTCTGTGCTGGGTGATGTTCGTTCTCCCGACGTCTTCAGGTGTTCGAGAAAAAAGGTCTTTAAATTCTTGGAGTAGCTTCTCCGCAGCACATCTCTGTTCTTTTCCTAACTCTGCATTCTTGAGTAGTTCCGTTGTTAATTGCTCAGAAGACTTGGATTCGGTTGATTGCGTGGGGCGGTTGATGCATGTGACAGGAGTGCAGGTTGCCAACACCTCATCCTTCTTCACTGTCCGGACCTTATCGCTGATGTTTGCGACTCGCACAGGAATAGTACTCTTTGAGAGATCAACTAGAGATGAAGCTACCAGAACTCCTCTTCGGCTATTGTCTGTATTCGGGTATTCAATCAGTCCATAGCGGAAGTATTGCTTTGTAGGTGGTGTTCCTGAAACTATTGTCTCTGTGTGTGGAGGGATGGAAATTTCAGACTTGGCTGTTATCTGGCAAATTGTCTGAATGTCTTGATTTTCAGTGTTGAACACAGCGATGTCTTCCGAACTCGAATGCAGTTCATTATTCTTGATGAAGTCCAATTGAAAGTTAAATTTTCTCAGGAAATCAATTCCAATGATTAAAGGATCTCTTATATCAGCCACATATGCCATATGATGGTAACTGACATTCCCAAAAGTGATGGCCAAGTTCATTTTTCCATATATTTTGATTTCGTCTCCGGTCACAGTCTGGAGTTTAACGCAGGGCGGAGTCCAGATGATCTTCTCTTTTAGTTCTTGAGCCAAATCCGTTCTAATGATGGTCACGTTGGCTCCCGTGTCCAGAATCATCCGGCAGGTGGCGTTGTTGACTTGGCCATAGACGTGAAGTCCATTATCGCCGCCACTCATCGATGAAACATGAAATACTGTAAATTGGGGCTCTTTAATTTTAGGCAACCTCCGCCCCGCGAGATGGCCTCCTCTTAGTTTCCCTGTAGTGATGGTGAAGACGGGTGATTTCCTATAGTTGGTCGTACAGGGCAGTTCCTCTTCACGTGACCATCCCCTCCACAGCCCCAGCACTTTATCTTCCGGTCCTTTATTTCCTTTTTATTTTCCAGGCTGCGCAATCTCTTTAAGATCTCTTCGATACTTCTCTTCATTTCATTCTCATCAGCAGGCGTATCGTTTAATGAGACTGCTCTTATGGTATGGCGGTCTTTACGGGAGGCTTGTTGGGCTGCCTCTATCCTAAGTGCATAGCCTAAAGCTGATTCTACGTCTCTGATGTTGGAAAGTCTCAGCGCTTTTTGAATTTCTGGATCCCGAACAGCATCGATAAAGTACTGAAGAGCTAAGTCGTTTCGAGTATCAGCTTGACAGTCTGAGAATGCTAGGTGTGACAATCTCTGAATGTCCGCTGCCAGCTCTTGCAAACTTTCGCCCGTTTTCTGGTAACGGGACTTTAGCTGGAGGCGACTATAGTCCTTAGAACACTTCTCTCCGAACCTTAGCTCCAGTGCTCTAGTCAGGGCCTCGAAGTCGTTCCTTTCTTCTTTAGAAACATTTCTCAGGATCTCGGCTGCATCTCCCCGTAATGCTGCTGCTAAGTGGACTGACTTGGCGGCAGAGTCCCAGCCGTTAGCTTCAGCAACGATGGAAAACTGCATCTTATATACATGCCAGGAGGAACTGCCATCGTAGGTAGATAGCTTAATAAATTCCTGATTCTGGATTCTTCTCTCTTTGCGATGTTTCCATTTTCTCTTGTGCTACCTTCATTTCTTTCATCTCTTGACTCAGGCTATCTTTCATCTCTCTTTGCGATGCTTCCATCTTTTCCTGTCCTGTTTCCATTTTCTCTATCAATCCGGTTTCCATCTTTTCCTGTCCGGCTTTCATTTCCTCTATCAATCCAGATCTTAACTCATTCATCTGAGCAGTGAGTCCTTCTAGAAATTTCTTCATTTCTTGTTCCATAGCTCTCGTTATCACCATTCACAGACAAAACCCTGCTCCTGACACCAGAAATGTTGCGTACTTGGGGGTTCGTGAGTTGTCTGAGAATGAAAGGCCAAACGTACAAAAATTCAGTAATTTATTCACAGAAAATTCCAGAAAAATGCAGGTCTATAAACCAAGTATCAGCTTCAATTCAAACAGTAAACACAGCTTAAACAACAGCTGTCAATAGCAAATCCACAGTACAAACTGTATACCAATAACACTTGAAGCAAGTCTCTCTCAAAGAGGCTCAAGAGCAATGCAAGCACTAGCGAAGCTGGCTGAGATCTGAACTGAACTGACTGCCTTGGCGAGGAAGCGCTCCTTATATGCTGTTCCATGGAACCCAGATTTTTCGAGAAAACTCTAGAAAGTGGTCAACCAATCAACTTACAGCTTCCATATTTGGTATATCCCATATAAGGATTTTCTCGCCAAGGTCGCCAAAAAAATTGCCAAGGTGGGAAAAAGTCGCCAAATTTGGCGCCAAATCCATTACCTGCATTACTGGGCCTTTTTAATGCGTTTTTAAGGGAAAGTAAGGCTATTTCAACGCTAAAACGACTAGAAATGCACAAAATTAGCACTTTATCAACTTACTAAGCCTCTTTGAAAGAATTTATACAAAAATAAACACAACTATTTACAATTTCGTAACAATATATATAAAACAATTCTTTATCAATATGTACCTGGTCGCCATTGGCGACCAATATCTTTTAACTAGCAATAATGTTTTCAACTTTAAAAAAACTTATGTTTTTAATATATATTTTGGTGAAAGAATTGGTCCCAGAATCAGGCTCCAATTCTACTTTTGCTGTTTTGATTTCTGCTTCTCTCACCACTTTTTGAGATACTGTGTTGAATTAGGGGATTTACACATCTCCATGTATGCTTCACAACTCTGTGTTAAATTATTGCACTGTTTTAGGAAATTGGTTTACACTACTCCAGTCTGTGCATGCTATCTGCCTGGTGCTGAATCACTGTACCTGTGTAATGATGTATCAATGCTGATGGTGTACTGGTTTAATGAAAATAATAAAACCAGTTTCATGATGTTAAATTTAAACAAGTGTTTCCTAATGTAAAAAAAAAAATAAAAATAAATAAAAAAATAAAATAATCTAAGCCTAATAAATAATTGTTTTTTTATATATAGAATCTTAATTTCTATATTCAAGTAAATTTTAAAACTGAACGGGGGAAAAAAAAAAAAAAAAAAAAAAAAGAAAGGAAACAGTGGAGAATATTTAATTTTTTATGGGCTACCAGAATTTTTTGTTGGTGACTAGTTTTTTTTTTTTTTTTTTTTTTTTCTTTTTACAAATTCCTGAACTCTGTGTATGTGAATATAATGAATTTAAATATTTCAAAATAGACATGAATGATTGAAATAGACATGCAAAGTTAACAATATTTAATAAATAAATATTTTTTTTTTCTAAGGATGGATTGGATGCAAAAGTGCAAGTTTATAGTTCAATTTTAATTCCCCTCTTTTTTTCTCCATTGCTTTCAACTACATTGTCATCTCCTCCCTCATAGTCGTAAATACCTTTAAAAAATTTGTTATTAAGCATGATGAAATGAATGGTTCACTTCTTTCATGGAATTTTTTATTTTCTGAAAATACATAGGTAAGGAAAGTATTGTAATCATGACAAAAATTTGACTTTGTGATGTTGGTGTATCTACATGTTTTGAGGTTCCATGATTTCATTTTTGCTATTTTACGATGATGTATGTTTATCTGAGTAGAGTGAACACAATATTTGTCTTAATGCTTTGTTCAAATGAACTAAAAGTTGGTGCATATGTTATAGGTTATTGTAGCACAAACTGTATACATCTTAGAGAATCTAGCATACTTTTTTGTTTTTTACCGGGACACAAAGATAATGTTTTTATCATTATAGTCTATGAGCTCAAATAATTTAAAGTGTGATAGCATCTGAATCCCTTATTCAATTCAGTTGAAACTTTATATACATGTTATCGGTCACTGTCAAATGAATCGTATAGATTTATTTTTGTGAATCTAGCATTTATAGTTTTTTTTTGCAGGGAAATAATAAAATTCTGTAATATTATGGTCTGAATTTATTTAAAATGTGATGGCGTCTGAATGCCTCATTTGATTGAGCTTTGAATTCATAAACAAGTTATAAGTATATGTCACACAAACTGTACACATTTTGGTGAATCTAACACTATTAGTTCTTTTACAGAGATACACAAAAGAATTTGGATGCATTCCATTCCATTAAACAATATACTATTTGGGAGCAAATAATCAAACAGTTATTATAATTTACTTATTTTTTTATTTAATGACTTCTCTTGCTTTATTTTATTTAAACAACAGTGAATTGCTTTCATGTCCAGAAAATCAACTGGAGTCACTCAGCATTTTTATTATTTCTCTTAAAGTTTCTTCATATTTATCAAATTGATTATATATATATATATAAACAGTCATCTACATATATGTCACATTTATGTTAATAAAGCTACTATTTTTATGAAAAATAACTTTTCTATGTAGAAGTAAAATTTAATTTTGTATTTTTTTCATCTGGAATTTTTATTAACAAGTAATTTTTTTTTTTTTTTTTTCTTTTTTACAAAATTAAAATAAGAATAAAAATTATTAAATGATTAAGTATGTAAATTTGATTTCTTAAATTATTGGATTAAAAAAATGACATGTTGGTAATTCAAATAAAATGTTATATATTTGAAAGGACTTGTGGACATAAATTGATAAAAACATTCTATCTTCATTTGAGATATATATATATATATATTTTTTAACCTAGTATAGACATGTTAAATAAGATATTTCCAGGTTAAGTACAAAACAGCAAAGAAACAAATTATTTTTAAGATTATAATTGTCTATGCATTAATCTATCACGTTGTTTGTGAAAAACTTTAATATTGAAAATAGTCCTTTTCGAGGGGGGGGGATAGGGGTGTTGGGGGGGAGATTAAGTTATTCTTCATTTTTAATTATCAACAATATGTACTGAAGATAAATCAACATTCTGCATGAAATCTTTTTCTGGCTAAATAGCCGTGTCTATATCTTTTGTTTTTAAAAATTTAGATAAAGCATTAAATAACTTTTTTTCCCCTCTTAATATCCAGTATGGTTATATTATAATAGTCCACCACAACAGATTTACTTTGTTGCATCTACAAAGTGTAAATTAATGTAATTAGCATTTTCTTCATGATTTTATTTTTTTATTTTTATTGTGATTAAAAGGAAATTACACTTTTCATTAATCAAATTATTAATTTTTTATAAAATATTCCTATTGCTAAAATTGCTAATTTAAAGTTAAAAATGCAATTTATTGTTTTAACAGAATAATTTTATGCACTGAATATGTACAGTTCAGTGGATTTTATTTTGTCCAGTTTCGTGTGGTTTTGTCCAGGTTTTTTCCACTTTTGTCCAGCGTCCTGGACTTTTGACAAAAAAGTGGACGAAATAACAACCCTGATTTTGGGTGGTTCTTAATTATGATTGATGGATTTTTTTAAAATTAATTAAAATGTAATTTTAATCTAATTATAATCTTTTGTAAGCTAAAAGGAAAATAAAATGTTGTAACTTTATTAATAAGATCATTTTAAGGTAACTTTAACATGGGTTTTATATTTATGTTCTGAATATTTTTCAGCTAGTAACTGCAAATAATTCAGCAGTTAATCATTAATGAAAATTACCAGGAAACTATAAAAATTTGTTACTTTTTAAAAATCTGATTAAAAATCTAAAAGACAAAAAACACCCTTGCTTTAAGTTATTAAATTATTCTATTTATTATTACTATATTAGCCATTACTCTTTCACAGTTGTGCTAAAAATGTCATGCATTTTAGGAAATAGTCTTTTAGGTTTATGTTATACTGTCAGGAGAATTTTTTTTTTTTTTTTCTAGCTAATTGTAAATTTTGTTGGCTACCAAGTATTTTTAAATTTATTAAAATATAAGTGATTTTTATGCATATTTGAATCAAAGGTATTTCCTAATTATCATACAAATTGACTTATTTGTTTAGAGGGAAATTGGAGTATCAGTATTGATTTTTTATACCAATTATGTGAAAAATGATTTTTTTCTTATAGTTGGTGTAAAAAATCAACCTTATACTCCAATTTCTCACTAAGTGAATATTCTTGGTTGATGAATAATATTTTCTAACTTGTGTTTTTGCCATTTAATGTATAAAAAATTAAATTGAGTCTTTTTTTTTTTTTTTTCCCTCTCTCTCTTATAGGTTTTACTTTTCAATCCATGTAAACCTTTTTGCCGAAATCAAGCAACTTTCAATCAAGATGTTGATTTAATGATAGACTGTTTTGTGTCCTGTTTCCGAATCAATCCCCATAATAATGAAGCTTTAAAAGTGTGCTTAAATTTAAACTCTCCATCTACTTACCACTTTGTCCTAGTTTGCTCTCTGTATCGAATCATTACTCAACCCAGATTACCTTGGTGGCCACAAATAGATATTGTATATAATAAAGCTCACGAACTTCGCAATATGTTCACCGATACCCTTACTAAAGTCACTCAAGGTTACATTAGCCATGCACCTCTAAAAATGATTCAGGTAAAATAATTTTATGCATTTTGATATTTTTTTTTCTATTATTGCTTTTCGTGCATGTATAATATAATAAACATATTTTTATTTTTTTATTTATTGTTTCTCTAACAGTGACTCCCGATAGTGGTAAGCCTTCTAATTGCTTTAACGTCTTTATGTTCCGTATATTAAAATATATATATATATATATACAGTAACCACCGCTTAATAAATTCACTGGTTAATGAAATCAGCCGCTTAATCTGATCAAATTGCCTGGGCCGGAATCAAATCAATGCAAATTACTTTTAAAGACTCTGCTTAATAAAATCAGCATCGCCAGTTAATAAACTCAAAAATATCGCCTCAGCAACCAAATATATCATTTATGCGCACTAAAATTTTTTTTAAATTTGCATTGCAATATTTTTTTTTTTAATAAGAAAAGAAATTAAAGCAGAACAATCCCTCCGTTTTCGCTCATTGTCGAAGATTTTACACTTGCAGAACAGTTACACATTAAACACGCCCCATCACTTATCTCCTTAACAATTTCAAGGAACATATTCTTCAAAATCAGTAATAAGTTACAAATTTGATTTGAAATGATATATATATATATATATATTATTTCTAATCATTAAAAGACAATTTCCAGTTCTTATTTTAAAATTACTATAATTCATGAGGTTTAAACGAAAAGATTTTAAATTTATAAGAGCAACGTGAACTTTTGGTAAAGTAATGATAATTTTACTCAAATGAAAGTGTATGGGAGCTTGGAATGCGTTTAATTTATTTACATCGAAGAAACAATTAATTATCTATCAAAAATTAATTAATATTGTTTACTAATTCCATTATTAGTCTCCTTTTGAAGTTTCTTTGAAAATTCAGGGAAGTAATACCTTTTCCTTAAGTGCAGGAACGTTCGCCAGATATAAAAATCAGCCGCTTATTAAAATCACTGGCTCAGAACGCAATGTGACTTTAATGAGCTGCGGGAACTGTATATATATTTCAGACTTACTTTTTTCAATTAGCTAGGATGATTTTCTAGAGATATAAACAATAAAAATTAAGCATATTACTTTATTGTAATAATGAATGAGGATTTTATGGAGTGCACTTTAATGTACTATTGATACATAGAAGTCAGAAAAGTATCTTGACCTTGTCAAAATTGTTTATAGTATGTTTTTGTTGAACTCACTATTTTATGTCATATTTAAGAAATTGCTTAATTTTAGAACAGTAAGCATCGACATAATGCTTCTTGTCACTATTTACAATTTTATCAGTTGTTGTTTATTTGATTCCAATACTTTCAGTGGTGCTAGTAAACATTTTAATTTTATACTTGTTATGTAAATTTTTTATTTCTTTTATTAGGATATTCCTCATTTTTTGAGGTTTCCGTTGCTTGAGTAAATATATATATATATATACATGTCACGAATATTATTCAGTGACACATATTATCCATAATGAAGAGAGGCTTTTCACTCAGTAACAAGTCCAGTGATACAATGAAGTCGTTTATTTGAAACTCTTGATATCTTACTGGTTATTTCAAGTCCTTAGATCTAAGCAGGCTGTAACATACATCCTCATAAGCCGAGTACGAAGGCTACCGCATTTTTGCCGATTACATTGCGGAGCTGCAAATTGTCCCCTCATCTGGGGTCGCTGTTTGACGTAAGTTAATTAGGCACACGAAGGGGCCTTGTTTTTCACATGCTCTCTCTTAAATACTGCACATTTTTGGCACAAACCTACACTCCTCCTCCACTTAATCATTGGCTATTAACTTAATGATTGACAGTTTAGCTTAGCCCCAGATATCCAAGATTAATTAATATGCATTACTTAACCACAAGAAAAGGAGAATAGCATACTACTCAGCACTTTTTATTCTAATCTGTCCAATTTTTTTACGTTTGCGTTATGAATGTGCATTGTCATAAAACTAATTTTGCAGGGAAACCTTTAGAATTAATTTCAAGTTAAGAATTTTTAATCGGATTTTCTTTAAATTATCACTCAACATTAATTTTAAATAATAAAATAATAATTTAAACTCTTAATTCTTTTTATCCTTTCGTGAAAGGATAAAAAGAATTAAGCTTTACAAAAATAATTACTTAAAAAATATAAAATAAAAATAAAAATTCTTATCAGTGAAATGTAATAGTTTCTTCTTTGACAGAACTTTCTTTACAGCTTTTCACAAAACATCTAACAACCATTGCTTACAATAAAATATGTTTTACATTCAAAACAATCTAACCTTTAAAGGGAAATAAGAACTTTAAAAAATAAGGAAAGATATAGTCTGCGTAAGAGAGCACATAGTTTACAGCTTGGCAAGAAAATTCCAATATAGATCAGTTTGGCTTAATGTAGTGTCTGGTGTCACATGACTTTTTTTTATGAGTGATCTTTGCCACACAGAAAGGTTGTCATTGTCCTGTCCAGTCTAATAGCATGTTTATGTATTTTTCCTTTGTTATTTCTATTTTCCCTTTTCGTCTGTCTTCAGTAACATTATAATTTATAATAAACTCTTTTTATTTTGCTATGTTTATACTATTTGAGCTGTTTCATATGCATGATGCGTATACCTTTTACTTTCTTCTATTTTCAATAGAAGTATTGGATTCGTACAAATTTTAGACTTCCGGTTTTCGGTGGATGTTTTTAGAGATCCAGAACACAATTTGACCATTTTTAGAAAATGCCCGTCTGTCTGTGTGTGTGAGATAAAATTTTTGTGGCGACTGTATCTCAGGAACTACTGCACAGAATTGCATATAATTTTATATGTAGATGCACCTTGACCTAAATTAGTGCCTATCAACTTCTGGTGTCAACCGCTCAACAAGTGGTACTGCTGTGCAGTGATATCCACAGTTTAAAAAAAGGCTATATTTCAGAAACTACTGCATAAAAATGCATATGCATTTATATGTAGATGCATCTTGACATATGTTAGTGCCTACCAATTTTTGGGGTCAACTGTTCAACAGGTGGCACTGCTGTGCAGCGATTTTCTTAATTTAAGGAAGGGTTATATCTCAGGAACTACTGCACAAAATTGCATAAAAATTTATATGGGGATGCACCTTGACATAAGTTACTGTGAATCAACTTTTGGTACTAATTGCTCAACAGGTGACATTTCTATACAACGATTTCCTCAGTTTAAGGGAAGAATGTATTCCAGGTTCTAATGCGTATAATCAAACAACACTTTATGTGTGAGAAAGCCATTATGAGACATTATGCCAATTTAATTTATATGTATATCTACCAATAGCTTGTGCTGCTATAGTGCAGTTTTTCTTGAAAATGGGAATGCTATATTCAAACTTCTATGGCATTTAACTGTACGAAACTTGATACATGAGATGCCCAATATGAAAATGCATTTTTTAAGATGTTAGTTAAACTGTGTTTCTTAGGATATTTAGTGTTAATTTTCTCTAATATTAAAATCACCTGCATTCATCGTGGTAGATAATTTTAACAAATAATAGTTTTTGAAAATTATTTGAACTGAGGGAATTTATATAGGAAAATATAGAAGAAAGTCTTGTGGTAGCCACAACATACTAGTTGTTTTTTTACATTTCTATGTTTATTTTTATTATTATTTGAGATGTGCTAACACTAACAGCTATCCTCCAGCAGTTTATTTCTACTTTATTTTTTCTATCACTGTCTTTCTAGTCTAGGTTTTAACTCAATTTAGCATATATTTTTAATGCTTTTAAAGATGCTGTATTGTTTTACCCAATTATGTGTCTACTTGGATGTAGAATTTAAAATTCCTGTTTTGCTTATTTTAGGGATGTTTATCTTTTTTCTAGGTCTGATATATTGATATTTTTTGTTTAATTATTTAATTCCTATATTTAAATGAAACTCGCGTAAATACGGGCTAGGACCCCTTAGAAAGACCCCCACGGAGGGCATTCCCCCTATAGGCCTAGGACACATATGGAGTCAATCGGCCTTAATCCTCCAACCAACCAACCAACCTATATTTAAATTTGGGAGTTTTTGTAAATTACATTTTCACTTGTAAACAAATCTTGTGTTATTTATTTGTTTTAATAAATATTTTTTCTGGATTTAATAATAAAAATAAAATTTCCCCTTAATAGACTTTTTTTTTTCTTTTCTGGCATTATTTATGCATGGCAGTGACTTGTAATAACATGATGGAAACTACCAATCAGTGGCGGATCCAGAACTTGACGTTTGGGGGGGGCTAAGATTTTTCAAAGTGTTATTCTAGACCAATAAAAAATTTACAATTGCAAAATTCAATTATGAATGACAGTGTTTTGGGGGGGCTTCAGCCCCCTAGCCCCCCCCCCTTAAATCCGCCACTGCTACCAATATTAATAATTCTGAATGTATTTGAATATTTTAACTCCATAGCTTTTTTATTTTTATATGCAAAATAATAAGGAAGTTATTTTAACTTTACAGCATTTTTATTAAACTTAATAATAATTCATGCTTTTCCATTTTGTCGGCACGGGTGATAAAGTTGGTATAAAATAGGTGAGAAAGACTAATAAAACATTTTAGTCTTTCAAATGTAGAAAGAGTTTACCTCATATATATGTGTGTGTGTGTTTGTGACGTATTCTTTTACTCCATGTCACATATTATCTCTAACGAAGAGAGGCTTTCTCTCATTAACGAGTCCAAGGATTATAGACAGTCATTTATTGGCCCATCATGAGCATCTTACAGGTTACAGTCCAGGATTTAGGTCTGAGCATGTGGAACCGAGTTTGTCGACCGAGGGGAATGGCGACATCCGTGGTTACATTGTGTTACCTCCCGGGGCCATTATTTTGACGTGAGTTTACTAGGCAAGAGCACACACGGAGAGAGGCCTCAATCCACGTGTGTTTTCTCTTAAATATCGGCATTTTTGGTGCGAAACCTCTCCCCTCCTTCATCTAATGATTGGCTATTAACTTAATGATTGACAGCTTAACTGAGGTCCAGATCGCCGGGATTAATTAATATGCATCATCTAACCACAAGAAACTGCAAGTTGCATTTGTTCAGCACTTTATTATCCTAAAATTCGTTCACTTTTATGACTTTCGCGTTATGATCGTGCATTGTAATAAAACTTACTTTACAGGGGAAACGTTAGAATTAATAAGTTAAGAATTTTTAAATGGGATTTTCTTTAAGTTATTACTCACTATTAATTTAAAATAATAATTTAAAATCTTACCTCTTTTTATCCTTTCATATATATACAAAACAATTTTGTAAAAGATACAAAGTGACTTTATCGCCTGCACTGGCAAAATGGAAAAGTACCTATAATTCTTTAACTTTTATGAAAAAATAAATAAACTAAAAAAAAGAGGGGGAGGGAGGTGTAAATGCATCAGTAGTTTTTAATTTAAATCTAGATTATGATTGATGGAATGTGAGAAATAATAGCCAAGTTAATCATTTCTCTCTACATATGATTCCTTTTTTTTTTTTAATAACTTAATTATTTATTGTATTGAAATTTTTGATCCATTGTTAAAAAGAAAATTTATTTCCATGCTTTCAATTTGACTCTCTCAGTTATGCCAGGTTAGTGCATCTCTGTTTTTGTACTTTTTTTTTTTTTTTTTTAATCCTATTTTCATTCTTTTTTTTACATGTTTGTAAAATTTTGACTGTTTCTTTTCTTCTTTTTCTTAGAGTTTAACACTGAAAGAAAAGGTTAGCAATTTAAAAACAAAGGAAAAGTCAGAAGAATCTCTCAGTTATAAGCTGTTACTGTGGATGGTACGACTTATTCATGCTGATCCTGTTCTCATGCTAAATGTAAGTAACAATTTCTTTTGTCCTGTAATTTGATGGTAATACAAATAACTGGACTTATCTCATTAATACTTAGATCTAAGAAAAAGAAAAGCATTCATTATTTTTCAATTGATTTGACAATTGCTATAGTTTGTGCTGGATTTCATTGTAATTTAATTATCCTCCGTGGGTTACCACTGAAATGACACTGAGAAATTGAATAGTATCGTTTTTCACCATTTAAAGAACTGGAATAAATGTAGAAACCCACTTTCTGTGTTATCTTGCTAGACACACTTGCATTGTAATACAACTCAGGCTTTGGTATAAACTCTTCTCTTCCTGCTTTTTTTTTTTTTTTTTTTTTTAATTCTCTGTTGTTTATGCCAAACCCTTATTTAATTTTCAGTTTTGACTTGATTCAAGAAAATTGTGCTATATTGTCTACATAGACTAGATTTTCCTGCATTTTTTTTTTTTTTTTTTTTTTTAAGAAAATCCATTAAATTAAATCCATTTTTTCTATTATCTCTCTTTTCATCCCCCAGCTAACGATCAATGATCAAATATTGCACCAAAGTCTTGTGGTCTCCAGTCTTTTTCCATATACAATATAAATGTCAGTATTCACATTAAATTTGTTTTATTAGACCCTAGAACCTATAAAGAGAGAGAAATGCTCAATGTTTCTCATATATATAATTAAGTTATAAACTTTATTACTAAACTCATTGATTCTGTTTGTTTTCTTCAATAAATTTAAAATGCTATAAACTCAAACAAAATTATGATAGTATCGAGATTTTTTTTTTTTGTGTGTGTGTGTGTGTGTAACTAAATATAACAATTGGATAGAAAATTGCTTCTTCAGATTGATTTAGCTGAAAATGAGAAAAAGAAAAATTCTGTATACTATCTTAGAAATTACAGAAGAATTAAGGAAAAAGTATAAAAGAAAAAATTATAAAGAAAGAAATTTCAAACCTTAAAAAATACTATGTAGTATTAAAAGATGATTAAATTAAAAAAAAAAAAAAAAAAAAAAAGCAGAAAGCTTGTTGCATTTACTTTGTATTACTATGCAATTTTCTTTTTCCAATAAAATTTCAGTTTCTTCCTTTTTGAGTTGTCAACTATATTTAAAATTCTAATTATACTATTAAAGACAATGTAATCAATCGGTGATTTCATTGTTGATTCGTGGTTTCATTGTTATTCATCTGCTTTGAAATTTTGCTTTTTTAAATCCATATGGTTCCTGTTCTGGTCGTGGCAGGCTGGGTGAGTGTTGCCGGCGTGAAACTAGTTTAACCCCACAGGCAAGTCACAAGTCTTGCCGCCTGCCTCCTTCCTATCTTGTGTTTCTTAGGTTATTTTTTCATTAATTTTGATAAGTTTATGGTTTTAAGTTAAGATTTGTTGTGTTACTTTGTTGATTCGTTTGTTTTGCAGGCTGTTAATAGATATGGTTTCTTTACATTAGTGTATTTCATCCACTGATAAATTTTTTTAAATCTTATTGGTCATTTGTGTTTCAGTGATCTTGTATCTGTTGCTTGGCTTCTACTATGCTTAATAGATCATCTTTATTATATATATATAATAATAGATGTTTTCTGGATTACAGATGTGTATGATCATCTTTCGTTGCATGTGTGGTCATTGACCACAATTTCAATATTTTTCCATAAAACTGCATATCTATAATTATTGAAAGTAGCTAATCTTTTAATGTTCTGGAAATCAATATTTGATCTATTAGTTTTAATTAAGGCTGTCATTATTTTACCGCATTTTATGTAATTTTTATGTTCTTTTACTCAATTGCTGATTTTTCTTTTTGTCATTCCAATATAGAATATTAACTTTTTATTTTTATTTTCATATTTGATCTTGTAAGTACCTGCATTCTGTAAGGAATCTATGGGGTCTTTATCATTATGTAATGATTAATTAATCACCAGTTAAAGAATTAATAAAATTTGCTATTCAAGCACTGTTATTTATGTATATTTGTTTTTGAGGTGAAGACTTATTTGTTTTATTAAATGTAGAAATTTGTGTTAAAGTAAATATTACATCTGATATTGAAATATTTTTAACAGTTTGAAGATTTTTATATTTTAAATCCATTTAATTATGAAAATTTGTGTGAATACAGGCTAAAAAAATCTACCCTCAACCCACACACATAACCCTAGTTCCCTACCATAGATATATCAGCCTTTAATACATGTGCCAACCTCATTTAATTACCATAAAAACTGGCGTATGGGCCGTGCTTGGTGCATTATTCATTAACCACCACTAAAATTTAATTATAACGTTTGGCTAATCACTTCGAAGTGTAGTGGTCTATTATATATATATCAAATGTCACACTTAAAAATTATTGGTGACTATTCAATAAGAAATTCACTCAGTCTGGCAAAACTGGCCACGGCTCATACGCCGGTTTTTACGGTATAATTCTTTAATCAGTGACAGTATTTACCAAACTTTTATTTTAAAAAGCTTTTTTGGAAATTTTTCAAAACACCAATAAAAACATATGTTTTCTTTTTCTTTCTTTCTTTCTGCTTTATTTATTTATTTCAAGAGCAAAAAAACATTAGCATGTCTAAATACAAATGTCATGAAGATTATTTAATAGTTTAATTCCAGTCATTTAGACTGGTAAATATTGTTCTATATGTTTCAATTAAAAAAAAAAAAAAAAAAAAAATTATATATTTTTATTTTTAAATAATTTTTCTGTATTAATTTTTTTCTTCCAAAGTATTTGTTATTTTTTTATGTATTTTCCTAACAGAATCAAGGTAAAGCTGGCCATGAAATTCAGAGCAGCACTTTAGAGTTGATAAATGGTCTTGTATCTTTAATTCATCAACCGTCAATGCCTGATGTGGCTCAGGAAGCAATGGAGGCCCTTCTTGTTCTGCATGACCCTACCAATATTGAAATGTGGAATCCTGAGTCACCAATCAATACTTTTTGGGATGTCAGGTAATTTGTTTTCATTGCTTACATCTTACTAAATAAACTACACAGTTAATTTACAACCACCTCTTGACTTATATGTGTGTGCGAAAGGACCATTTGAAAATCATGCATAGCTAAAAGTTCCTTATATTGTACTTCTTCATATATTTTATGCTTTATGAGAGACAAAAATATTCTGAAAAGTTCATGATCACTCATAAAATTTTGAGAAATTAGGTCCCACAAGTGGCTGAGATGTTCTGCTCTTTTAAGCTAATAGACGGGAAGTGCTGGGTCCATATCCAAGTTACCTTTATTGGCTTAGCTTATCAAAAATTTTCATATTAATTGTGGCACAACTCCTATAGACCACTATCAAAGTTGTGCCATGATTAATATGCTCATTTGATAAATCTGTGTTTGCAGACACAGTGACTTTTCCAACAGATATTATGTAAGAAGTGCCGAGTTGATAATCAACTAGGGTGGCTCAGTGATAAAGCATCCACACAATAAACAGTGCCTTATTTCGGTTCCGGGCTCTGGCATTTATCACATAGATGGTATAAAACTTTCAACCCTACACTCCAATTTCTCTAAATGAAAAACCTGTATTTCTAAAACAGTTAAAAATTATTGTGAATGTTATAGTATACTAGACAGAACCAGCATATAAATAACATTCAGAACTATAAGTTGAGTGACGTGTGTGTGTGTGTATACATATACATTTGTCTAAATGTAATAAAAATTTTCTCCACCATATCTTTAATGTGCTTTTGTTGACCATACTATGATGAGATCTAAAGATTTGACTCAGGTAAGTAGTTATTTTGTTCGGGAGAAATACAGCTAGTGTATGTGTCAGTCATAGGAGATTCGAACTATGGTTAGGGACACTCAACCACAAATAGTACAACTTTTCTGTTACTTTTAGTAATTTTCAAATCAAATTCATGGAACAAAAAAAGTAAGGCAAAGCTTGTAAATTCCACTAATTATTTTTTACATACAACTAAGAGAGATGAATCAAAGTGGCACATATAAGTGAGGCATCTATAGCATTATTTTTATATTTGTTTGATGAGACCTTATGAAATTTGCATATTATTGTTTCTGAAATATTTTAGCTTTAAATAATGTTCATAAACTTGAGAGTAAAAACTTTACATCTAGAAAAAAAATCTTCAAATCATAACTGTAATTTTGGAATCAATTAATTATCCTTATATCAGGTAATGAAAATATCTATGCTCTCTTATAGTAAAAATCAAGCTGAAATACTTTAATTTCAAATTGAATGATATAATTTACATTTGATATCCATGTATTATTTGGGTCAAAGAATAAAAAATAAATGTCTGTCCTCATTCCTCTTATTGTGTGACTTATATGCATTCTGCAATAGAATACACCTAAACCTGAAATTAAATGTTGATGAATAAAAATTTGTAAGCAAATACCATAAACTGCAAAGCTATGCAACAGTGTTTGCCTAAATAAAGGTGTATGAACCTTTATTTGTACTTTAAAATTGCACATGTTCCAAAAAGCAGTATATTAACAATATGTTGAAGATTATCAAGTCTTGTAAAATATGAAGACTTGAATTATGTTTTACTTCTTATCTTTCTATTTTTTAAAATTCATTATATGCAAAAATTAATGTAGTACCTGTACATTTTTTTTATGCACTTATGTTTGAATAGCATGTCAAATTAAGTTATAATGATGTTATAAAAAAAAAAAAAAAAGAAGAAGAAGAAAGAAAGTAAAATCCACATGTTTATACTATGCAGAGTTTTCAACAAAAGTTAATGTCTCTTTCTGATAAATTAAAAGAAAAAATATATATACTGGTATCAGAATACAAATATATTCTTTCTACTTGTGTTAACAACCTTTCAGTTGTATTTATAATAAACAGTTTTAAGGGTTTAATCTGTTTGTATTAATTTATTTCAGCTCCCAGGTGCTGTTTTCAATATCTCAAAAACTCATACAACATCAAATTATGAACTATACGGAAATTTTAAAATGGGTCAGGGAAATCCTTAAATGTCGCAATGCTTTTCTACAAAAGCATAAAGAATATGCTAACCTTGGCAGTCATATTGCAATATGCAAACAAGCTCATATCAAATTAGAAGTAAGTTTCTTTTAAAGGTTTCCTCTTATATATGTATATGCCTTTAACTTTAAAAAGAACTTAGAATGAAAATTTGTATAAATCATGCTTTTTTTTTTTTTTTTTTTTTTTTTTTAAGTTATTTAATTTTTCATATTAAATAATATATCTTCTCCTTTTTTTTTTTATCCTTGTATCTAATATGTGTATAATACTCATTTTTAGCATTATTTTTAAGCTTTATTCCAAACCTCATTTTTTACTTTCAAATAATCTTTAAAAAAAAAGTTTTGTTTTTTCTGCATCTACAGTGCTAGAAAAAATTATAATAAAAAAATTATAGAAAAATTTATAAAAGTCAAAAAGTAATGGGATTGTTGATAACACAAAGTCTGTATTCATTCTATATTCATTTTAATATGGCAAAATAGAACAAAATTCTGTATAAATGCACATAATGAGAGTTATTTTTTAACGAAAAATGATTATAAAATTAATATAAATTATTGATAATAGTATAGTAAACTAGGGTAAATGGATGTGTGTGTAAATTTTCAATATGAATATCTTTCAAAAGAACTCGTCATTGCCTTTAAAATGAGTGGTTAAACCATAGAACTGCGATAATTTAAAAAAAAAGTTGTTTTTATTATATATATATATATACACTTATTTTTTCCGATGTTGGCACAAAATTATCTTAATTTCATAATGTTTTTTCCATTTAGGTTGTCTTTTTTATGTATCTATGGAGTGTTGACATAGATGCTGTATTAGTTTCTATGTCTTGTTTTTCTTTGCTGTGTGAGGAAGCTGATATACGTTGTGGACAAGATGATCTCACTGTTACATATATGTTGCCTAATTATCATGTTTATCAAGAACTGTCTGCTGCCAGTACAATTCTTACAACTGGTAAAAATTTTTGTCATTTCTCACATCACTTTGTAATAAATTTATTTCATATTTACAAATTTTATGTTTTTAAAAAAGATTTTCTTATGCAAATTTATAAACATTTTTAGAAAAGTATCAAAACACAATCATTTGTGTGTGTTCATAGGTAAATGTACCATGTTTCTGATCTCAGCTGGACTGATTGGTTTCATGCAGACTTGATTGACTCATTGTTTTCTATTAGAATAAAAATAAAATTGTGGATGTTTAAATTTTTTTTGTGTGTATTTGCTTACCAGAAAAAAGTGAGATAAGCATATTCAAATGCACCTAAATATGGTATTGAACAAAGACCAGGATTTCCACTACTTGGACTATCATGAAAAAATCTGGAAATTAAATCCACATTTAAAAAATAAAATTTTGAAAAAAAATTAAACTGTATTGTGTTTTTTACGTCCTCCCCTTGCCAAATCATCAATTGGGAGATATTTAACCAAAACTGTCAAAAGCAAGTATGTGTTGAGTTTGGGGCAAAAAGATTTCTCAAGAATATTTATGGTATCAAAGTTAAGCAGTGCCATGAAAATTCTGTGATCGTGTTAAGATAAATAGGTCATGTTGAAAATAAATAGAAGTTTTTTTAGATGAATAAGTAAATTGCTCATTTATGGTCATGCTTGCTAGATCAAGAATAAGTGTAAGCTGTGATATGATCCAGTCATGTCGCAAGTTAAAGATAAGAAATCCTTTATTATAATTTTATAAATAGCAATCTAAGTTATAACAACACAGTAACTTGTAGAAATAGGAAGAGATCTTAATACTTAAAATGGATGTGTTTTCGTCAGTAAACATTTTGTGTTCTATATAAAAAAAAATTCTAAACACAGCAAATTAAATAGTAGATTCAATAAAGTTTGTTCTTTGACTTTTTATCCTCTATTTTACAATCCATTATAAAAAGAAAACACTGCATGAGTTATTCTTTTCAAGTGAAAGTCTGTGCTCTTGGAGTGAAGTATCAGTTTTTAAGGGAGGTAGGATTAAAACATTATGAATGGTGCCATGGCTGTAAATTCAAAAGCCAATCATAAAAGTAGTGAATTGTATGTATGAAAGTACAATGATCCTAAACGCATTTTATAAAGAAAATGTTATTGGCAAATGAAAGATATTGGACTTGAAATAATAATCTTGCACAATGCTAAAAAGAAAAGAGTCAGTATTGCATAATTTAAATTACTTTCAGATTTTGAAAAATCCTAATCAAACCAAAACTAAAATTGCTGAATAGGAAATTGGAAATTAAATCACAAAAGTATGCATTACAATTGATTGATAATAGTATGTTAAATTTTGCAAAGCAGTAAAATCTAGGAGATGTTACATAATTAAATATTGAGAAATTTAATGTTTATTAATTTTTATGTAAACAAAATGATATTCTAAGATGAAACAAAAATGGCAAATAGATTAAATTATGCATTTGCATTAGAGTTTTCTTATAAAAATTATCTTTAAATGATTTTTTAAAGTGAAAGAAAAATAATTAAAAATTTTTCCTGCTTTTTCATTTTATTTCAGAAACTAGACAGTTTGTCATTAAGTGATAATTTTTATTTAGAAAATATAATGTCAGGCAAATTATCTTTCAAGAAAGTACCTTTTTCTATAATGAAGTAAAAAATTGTCATAGAAAAGATTAACTTATAAATCCTGGAAATTTTATAGTTGTCCCGAAAAACCTAGAAATTTTCTTACAAATTTAAGTAGGTACCAATACATTTATTGTAATAAAAAAAATAATTTTTACTTAACCAAATAGTACAATAAAAATAATGTGCCATTGTATACTTTTTCTCTTCTTGTATCTCATTTGCAGTAAATTTTTGAGTAAATAGTAGTAAATCAGAAATTTGGGGATTTCTGAGTATAATGTTCGTTCAAAGTTATGTGTTCAAAGCTGCAAGACTTGTAGAATTTCTAGTGTACAGAATTTTTTCCCTTAGAAGCCTGTTTTGTATTTTTTTTAAAGTGTGTGTGTTTCCCCTATCCTCATTTTTTTCCTCTTTATATATAAGAAGAAAGTATTGAATTTGTGAAAATTTTTTACTTGCAGATTTGATGGATTTTTCATTCTGAGATGTCTTAAACTCAATTTGACCATTTTTAAAAAATGTTTGTATGTGTGTCATAAATTTTGTGTATACTGTATCTCACAAACCAATGTACGAAATTAAAGAAAACTTGTTATTTAATTGAGCCTTGACATTGGTGCTGATTACACAGAGTGTTGACAATTAGGGAAATCATGGAAATATTGGGGAAAAATCAGGAAACTTTATGAATCTGGAAATATCAGGGAAAAATTAGGCAACTTTCTTTTCTGAATTTTTGTAACTACCCTGTATAAATTTGTGGATCACTGAGATTGTTGCTGAGAAAACACTTTCCCTGACTTTTTGATTTCATGCTTTATTAATCCCTCATTTTTTCCTGCTCCTGCAGATAATCAGGAGTGTACTGTATTTGTATTTATGAATTGAGGGTTTTATTTATTTTATAGGACGAGCTGCTCTCCAAAAACGAATTATGGGCCTCCTAAGAAAAATAGAACACTGCACACAAGGCTGCTCCCAGGTAAATATGTTAATTAAAAAAAAAAGAGAGAGTGAGCTATTTTTAAAAGCTGAATACTATGAAAAGTTCTGCATCTGTAAACTAAAATATTAAGAGGTAATAAGATAAATTAAATAATAAGAATAATAAAACATATAAGATAATAAGAATAAGATAATAGTATAAGATAATAAAAATAAACAAATAATAATATAAAAAATTTCTTTCTTTTTTTTTTTATTTTTTATTCACTTATAATATTATCTAGCAAAGAGTTGTGAAAAATCCGTTGAAAGTAGTTCCTTGAAATTTTAGAGGGAAATAAAATAAGTGTCTCTGCATATAGTGAACCTAATTTTTTTATGTTTATACCTTGTGATATTATTTTAAAAGAGCGAAAATATGTGTTAAAATGCATATTCCTAATAAGTAAAAATTGCCTTTTTTTATAATTTTAAAAATATAACAACAAAACATAAAATAGGTTCAGTACATAAACAAAAGTATTTTCTATCATCATGCATGATTTCAAGGTAAGATTTTCATTATTTTTTTAGAAAAGTGTACCAAAGTGAAAAAATCCTTAAGAGTAAAATACGTATGTTTACAGTGCTATTATTAAAAAAAAATTGTAACACGTAAGAGTAAATAATTTGCATCAAATATTTCTTGAACTTCTTGTTAATGTTTCATAAAAAATTTATATTGATATATGCATAATTAAAAAATATATGGCTATTAAAATCAACCTAAATTTCCCACTTCACGGTTGCCGCAAACGTCTCAGTCCCCTTAAGAAATTTGATATCTAAAATAATTTTTTACTTTATATTACCGCTATAAATTTTATTATTTGAAATCATAACTATATAATGTTTAATAGTAAATAAAAGAACTGGTGTACAATCAATATTTAAACTAAAAACTTCACATTTGGTTTTGCCCTGCTTTCAGTCTTGCTTTTATCGCCAAGGCAGTAGCACATGTTTGCACCTGAGGAAGAAAGGCCGCATCCTTTCGAAACTGGTAGTGTTTTATTTATTTTATGATGTGTGAAGAAGTTTTTAGTTTAAATATATAATGTTTGATTCAAATATTTATTTTCATTTATTTATTTATTTATTTTGTGTGTCCTCCTGCATTAAAAAAAAAAAAAAAAATAAAAATAAAAATCTCAAAAATATTTGATTACTACATTTCTATTTTTATAAATTTTGTTCTATTTATAATTTCATTTACTTAGGCATGGGAAGATACATTTCTGAACTGGGAAGCAGCCACCAAGCTTTTGGTGAGTTATCCAAAAACTAAGCTTGAAGAGGCTCAAATTTGTGAGGGCTTCCATCGAACCATTGGTAAAAGACGTGCATCGCATCAAAGCACAGAACATGAACTCGAAGTAAATATTTATTATTTACTATACGTAGCAGATATCATAAAATCTTAATTTTAATTAAACAAATAATTGTAATAGAAACTTAATTTTTTATTCATTATTCTAAAGATTTCTTTGCATAATTACCATCTAGAGTGTTATATATTTCTTATTGCATTTTCTAACATTTCAAAAGTTGATATTTCCAAATAAACCTATATTAAAGTTTGCCATATTTGCTCCACCCCCCTTCCTCCCCTCATCTTTTAGGAAAGAAATCTTCCCTCAATGGAACAAATTTTCAATAAAAGTATCTTTCAAAAGAACTCATTAGTACCTTTAAAACGAATGGTTGAACCACTGATCTTTAATAATTAAAAACAATTTTTTTTTTAGGTTGATTTCTTTAGAAATCGACCTATTGCAATCACTTTGTTTATCTAACTCCCGAAATAATACTCCAAATTAAACCAAATTTGGACAGTGAACTCATCTTATAAATATCTTGAATGAGTTCTTTAACCAAGTTACTCTGCCTTTTTGTTCTCAAGTGGCGGCCACTTGATAATTTCAAATCCACATTGTAAAAGCATATTTAAGGCTAGATTTGCTTGAATTTTAATGTAAATATAGACTACATAAGGGTCTCAATCTCAACCAAGTTTATTAATGAACTTTATCCACCATTTTTAATTAAAGTAGCAAATATCTTTAATTAAATAAGGCCTCTTGAAATCAGGCTACCACTTGAAAATTTAACATCACAATAACTTCTGAAATAATTCTCCAAATCGAACCAAATTTTGACAGTGAATCAAGTTGAGACCATTTGAAAATTTCAAATTCACATTGTAAAAAGCGTATTTATTCTGAATTTGTTTGATTTTTGATGTATACATAGACCATATAAAGGTTTCAACCAAGTTTATTTAATGAAATTTATCTGCCATTTTTAACAAAGTGGCGGATATCTTAAGTTAAGCAGAACCGCTCGAAATCTAGCTACCACTTGAAAATGTCTAATCATGATAACTTCCGAAATAATACTCCAAATTGAACCAAATTTGGACAGCAAATTTATCTTATATCTTGAATGAGTTTGTTAACCAACTTGCTTATTTCATTTTCAAGTTGGGGTCACTTGAAAATTTAAAATTCACATTGTAAAAAGCATATTTAAGGGCCCCCTTCACTCACTTGAAAATTTGGTATCGCAATAACTTTTGAAGTACTGAATTTATTCGAACCAAAGTTTGACTTGAGAGTGGACTTACAAATATCTTGGATTAGTTCACTGAGCAACTTGCTTCACTATTTTGAACCAAGTTGTGGCCACTTAATTTATCAACATGATAACTTTTGAAATTTTGAATTAATTCGGACTAAATTTGTACAGTAGACTTATCTCATAAATGTATTTGATATATTTGTTTGCCAACTTGGCCCGCCATCTTGTTTCCAAGTGCCTACCACTTGAAAATTTCAAATTTGCATAAAAAGGTATTTATGAACCAATTTGCTTAAAGCTCCATATGTACATAGCCTTTGTTACAATATGGCAGCTACTTTATAAGAAAAAAAGAAATCAAACTACCTTTCTGAATGAGCCGGAAAAACTTGTTTTTTTTTTTTTTTTTCACTTTTAACCCCCATCCCTCAAAACACCCCCCCCCCCACCAGAAAAAAGCATTTTTAAAAATACTGTTAGTAAAACATAAAAACATTTTTTTTTTTTTTTTTTTTTTTGGGGGGGGGGGGGATAGGGGAGAGACATGCTTGATTATTTAAACTCGAAAAAACTTTAATTTTGTTGCCTTGTGCTTGCTTGCAAAGTCTTTATTACTTTACCATTCGATACTAGGTTTTCAGTGTATCATATCATAATATTGGTTTATTACTGTTATTGTTATTTACGTAAATATTTTATTTGTTTTAGGACCAGCTAAATGAATGGGCTAATATGACAGGATTCTGCTGTGCTATGGGTGGTGTCTGCTTACTTAGGAAGTCACCATCACGTGCCAGGTAAATAATTTTATTTATTTTATTTTGATATTGTTTCTAATTACAGTGAGTTAATGAACCTTTTTTTCATTATTATTATTGCATTCTGATTATATTAATTTATCTCACTTCAAATGTTTTAAAACTAAGGATTTATGAAATAAAAAAATAAAAAAAGCCATTTATAATTTTACAAAATTTATTTATTTCATATAGTTATATATTAAAAAAAAAAAAAAAAAATCTATAAACACTTATTTTAATACACATTAAATATATTATTTTTTAAAACACTTATTTTAAAACACTTATTTTAATACACAAAAATATGTACTATTTACATAGAATATTTTTTGCTTTTCAATTTAAATAAATAAAAAAATGTTTTAAATTTTTAGAATGCAATACTTAATGTGCATAGGTAAAAGTTTGTTATTGATGTTTATTACTACATTATTAAGGTTATTCTTATATCAAACTAACTATTTTCTGATTCATTCAAGTAAATATTCCCATTTATAAACAAATAATATGCTGATAGTGCAGATATTAATTTTTGGATTGTTAGAAATTATGCAGGGTTCCCTCCCCCTTCTAATAAAGGTGATTAATATTGACCAGTGTAAATAAACTTGAAAACGTCTTTAATAAAAAATTGTGTCCAAAATAAATCTTCAGATTTAAACTGACACACCAAATTTTAATTTATTCAGTATTTTTAAATACCACAAAACTGAAAACAAATAATTTGAATGTATATGTATGTTTGTATTATCAGGCTTTTACTTTCATTTACAAGTTTTTAATTTAACTTTTTTTTTTTTTTTTTTTTGTATATTGCAGCAGTCTTTCAAATATGCCTGGTTGCACGTCATCTTTACCAATGGATGCTCGCAAGGGAAGCATGCTCACACCGGGTCAGGATATGCAGTATTGTCCAGTTACTCAGTATGTAGATCTATAATAAATTCACTGGTTTTAATTTCATCTAATAATGTAATTATTTATTATTGATATTTTTTTTATACATGAAATAGGTTTGTTGGCCAGTTGTTACGCTTACTTGTCTGTCACAATGAAAAGTTTGGAACACAGATTCAAAAACATGTAAAAGAGCTTGTAGCACATGAAATGAGTCCAACATTATATCCAATCTTGTTCGATCAGATAAAAGCCATTGTGGAAAAATTCTTTGATTCTCAAGGGCAGGTAATATTAAATGATTGTTTTATTCCTTCTAAATTATATATATATCAAATGAATAGGGATGTATATCAGCGCTTCTATTTGTCTTTTGGGTTTCACTCGCGAAACTCACGAACCCTGAGCAGCTCCTATAATGAAAACTGGGGTGTATTACAGGTGTAAATATATTAGAAATGATGAAGAGTCCTTTTGAGTTAACTAATAATTTTTTTATTAAGTAGAATAAAACATTTGAGCTGGAAGCTAGGCAACCTGAGCAGGAAATTTACCCTGGGTCCCAGAGAGCATTGCGCGTTGGTGTCGATGATCGGCAGTTCATCATTTCACCGGGCCGTGAGTTTATTTAGCAACTTTTACATGACAAAAAGTGCTTTGGTTTGTTTGTGTTTCTGCTTTTTGTTCACCCAGTCTCAATTCTAATTGGTTAATAATTGATGACTGTCACTTTAGCTTAGGTTCCAGATATTCAGGAATTAATTACTATGCAAGATCTGACCACAAACACTTGCAAAAAGCATTTGCATAAGCTAATTTTTCTCTTGAAATGTGTACAATATTTTACTTTCACTCTATGAAAGTGTTCTGCCATGAAACAAAACTTAAAGGGGCAATTGCAAATTATTAGCCATTTATAATTTTAAATAGCAATTTCTAAATTTTTAAAATAAATTAATATAATAGTACCATTATGTTACTATCAGAGTTTCTACTATCATCGCATTTTTTGTAAAATCCATAACGTTTATACAAAGTGAGAAAATTGAATAGATTTTTGCTTTTTTGCTGAAGCATTTTATTAAACATTGCTATACAAAAAGGAAAAAAAGAAAAAAACTTTTAAGAAAATGATACGGTTGATTGTTTAACACAGAATAAAAAGAAATTACATTGTTTCATTACATGTTTTACTAATTTATGATCGTTATATGAAATGATATGCATTTTATGCGTAGTTCTTTTATAGAAGGCTTAAAAGATTTTATATATATGTTACATCCTATGGAGACTAATTTTCTTAAATTTATTAAATTATTTGAAAGAGTGAAATGAAACTGATATGTTTCAGAATTCTTTTACAAAATGATCATTACTGAAGTCTCAGGGTTACTATTAATTTTCTTATACAGGTTGCACAAAAATTTCAGATGTGTTACATTCATTGAACAAACATGTAAATTTGGGATGACACTGACATGATTTTTACTCCTATTTATTTACTAAAAAGATATTCAGCAATTCAAATTTGTTTAAGCACTCAGTAACTACTAAATGTTCAGAAAGTTCAGAGAAAGCCACTTCAAAATTTTTTTTAATGGTGTGATTAAATTAAAATCTTGTCTGCAAAAGAAAAATGTGTTATAAAGAGGCATCTAGAACAGTATACAAACAGGTATTCTTAAGCCTAAAAGCATTTAGCATTTTGCTGAAGGTTTATTTATTTATTTTTTTCTTTTAGCTTTTTTTTCTAAAGAAATTATGAACTCAGCTTAAACCCTGGTTATTATGTATTTTTCATCAACGTAAGTTAAAAGCTTCCAAATTAAGTAAAATTATGTTTAATGAAATCTTTAATACAGTTGAGCCTGTCTATGTGAATTTCAAAACTTATCTTTTTCGAAAACATGCTTGTGTCGGAAATTTACAAATTTCCCTGTATTTTTGTTGAAATTTCAATACGTTTTCCCATCGTATTTTGAATTATTTTCTTTCAAAACCTGCCTGTCACAAAATTTCTAATTTCAAAAAATTTCTCCAATGCATTTGTGTTATACATTCTGGGAATCTGAAATTGATCTATAAGAAATTTTTTTATTTGATGATCACTTTCAATGGACAATTTGCACACATGGGGGATTTGAACAAAATCCTATTTTTCTGGTAATTTTAGACTCATAAATTTCAAAAAGTTTATTAAAAATGCAAAAAAAGTTCTCATTAATTTCAAAAGTAACTTTAAAATTAACCAAAAATCACGTGACTTCAAAATGCTGTCTGACGTCACACTTTATGATGCTTCAATGTTTACATTTTATTAGCCTAGTTAGCAAACAGCAATTCGTTTTAACTTTCGTAATTATCAATTGTTTATGGGATTTCTGAGCATTTCTTTTTCATCTTATAATCATTTAATACCATTATCATCATTTTTCATTATCATTATATTCAATTGTTTTCTTTTCATGGCGGTTGTCCAATGTTTTCGTTTAATATGATCCTGTGGAACGCTAAAGAATAGCTTTTGAGAAGCATTTAGCCATTGTATTAGTGCAGAGTGGTACAATACAATATTTATACTAGGATTTTTTAATGTCCGTCATTATTATAAAATACGAAACCTATTTCACTGATTCAAAAAGCAAAGCAAAGCACAAAATCGAATGTAAACAACGATGACTCCTGTTTGTTGACATAAAGAGTGACGTCACGATATATTATGCTGTGTTTTCTTGATAGAGTAAATAGTGCGATGTTAAAATTGTTATAAATCAGTAATTAGATTTCAAATAAAGAAAATGTTTGTATTTATTTTCTTACTTTTTCATATTCTATTATATAAGAATAAAATCAAAAAACATGCAAATTCTCTATTGTTTCAAAGATTTATTTTTGACTATTTTGCATTTCTGGCCTTGCAGAATCCTTTGCAACTTCTATTTACTTTCAGAACACGTGCCTTTGTCTTTTCCCTCATCAATTTGTTCATGTTGTTCATTATTTTGTGGGTTTAGAGTGGTTATTTTCTGGACATTAACGGCCCTCTTCACTTACTGTTGCCGGAAGCTCGAGCCAATGTTATCCTATGGGGAAATTTCCTTTACAAATAACTTATTAACTAATACATATTTTAAAATTCTGTTTTCACATTCAGAAAATTTCCAACTATTGAATGGATGGACCTTCTTTAAAAATTTATTTTTTTTTTAATTTTTAATATTTTATTTTGAAATTGCAAAATGAAAAAATTTCACACATTGAAAATTCGTATTTTGCAGCTTCAAAATAAAATTTAAAAAATTAAAAAAAATATTTTTTAAAAAAAGGTCCGTCCATTTAACAGCTGGGAATTTTCAGAAAGTGAAAAGAGAATTTAAAAATATGTATTAGTTAATAAGTTATTTGTAAAGAAACATTTCCCATAGAATAACATTAGCTTCGGCTTCCAGCAGCAGTGAGTGAAGAGGGCCCTTAAGGCTCATTAAAAGGTAGATTCCAAACCACTATTATGAACATTTATTCCTGAACCTGGATTTAAGCATACATGTGGCAGTTGAAAGCCAGAGCACTAACCATTCGGCCACCAGATTTGTAGGTTATCTGTTAGCATTTGATTATAGTACTTGTAGCAGTTTATTATATCAGGAGTGATTAAGGCTGCTCACTCCCTCTTATGATTTCCCCATCTCTGGTCACCAAATCCCATATAAGTATATGGTGAAATTTGTTTAGAGAATTACTCATTACCAAATTGGTATTTTAAAATTGAGTTTTCACACTCAGAAAATTCACAACCATTTATAACTAAAAATGAGAAAAATGCACTTTGTTAATTTTTTACATTTTTAAACTCTAAATTCAAATTTTAAAATTAAAAAAAAAAATTTTTTTTTTGGCGAGCGAGTTTTAATTTACAGTTGTCTTTTCTTCAGAAAAAGTAAACAGAATTTAAAAATAACAATTAAATAGTGTGTAATTCTATAAACAATTTTATCCACGGGCTTTACCAGAGACTCCAACATCCTAATTAATATTCCGTAGTGTTGTTAGTCACACCCTTTTTTACACACCAGTAAATTTTTAGAGTAATAGTCTCCAAATTCAATTACGGTTAAATACGAAGAAAAATACTCTAAAATGATTCTGGTGTGAAAAAAAAGGCGGAGCTAACAGTACTACGAAATATTAATTACTATGTTGGAGTCTCTGGCTTTACTTGACTTTGATGATCTGTGAGGATAGCTACCTGACAAAAAAAATTTAGAGCGGCTCTAATTCGCTTTCCGAACATGTAGTAGTTATCAGGTCTTTAAACAAATTTGAATCAATGAATGATTGAGTAAATAATTATTTGTAAAAAGTTCTTTTTCTCTATTTCTCCATAACCTTTTGATGTCATTAAAATTCACATTTATTGTAAATGTGTGTGTGGGAGGGGGGGGGAGGTTTCTTCCCATTTTATTGATAAATATGTTTATTTTTTCACTTATCCCCAAAATTATTACATATCTGAAATAATTAGTCATTGTTTTAGAATTTATTTTAAAAATAATTAGTTTTTCTCTATAAGATAGTAAAAGCATATTTTACTTTTCTTTTAAGGTTGTCGTCACAGATCCTAACACTCAGTTTATTGAGCATATAATTTTTATTTTGAAAAGTGTACTAGAGAATAAAGTAGACCATACAGCTGAACATTTGGGTGTTAGCAGTATTGAAGGAATGATGCTTGCTATTGTAAGGTAAGAATAAATATTGTATTGTCATAAATCTTTTTTTTTTTTTTTTTCCTTGTGTTTATATTTCATTTGTTACATTCTATTCACAATCTGCTTGATTTTTGGTGTTATGTAGTTGAATTTAAAACGAAAATTAGATGATTTAAAAAAGGGAAAAAAAAAAAGAACAGGAAAATTGTGTCTATTAATAATGAAACAGTGAGCATATTTCAGCAATCAGATGCACACACACACACACACACAAAAAAAAAAAAAAAAAAAAAAAAAAAAGATATTTTGCTCTATTGTGACTAAATAACTTCCTTTTTCAGTACTTTAAAATTTAAAAAAATCGATAACTTTGTTTTAAATTATTACAGATTTATAGTTCAACCATTCCTTTTAAAGGCATTGATGAGACCTTTCGAAAGATACCCATCTTGAAACTTTATCCCCCCCCCCCAGGGGGGAACCGATGCTCCCACATGCACAACATTTTTTTCCTAGTTAACTACTACTATTATCAATAATTCATATTAATTTTATAGTCACACATTTAATATAACTCTCATTATGCACCAGTTTATGTCAGGGTGCAACTAGATACCAAGTTTGGTTAAATTTCATTCATTGGCTCGTGAGATACAGGGTCCACAAAAAAGTGATACAGACAAACATTTTTTTAAAAAACTATCAATTCATGTTCTGGACATCCCAAAACGTGTAAATCCATCAAAAAAAGGAGGTCAAAAATTTTCACGAATCCAATACTTTCTCTATATTACATATAGAAGAAAGTAAAAATAATAACCGTAAGTGTTCAATCACTTATGATTAAATATAAATTTTGTTGATAAGGAATGCAAAAGGATTACATATTATTGTTCAAATACATGATCTGCCAAAAAAAAAACCTATTTTTCTTCTTATCAAAAACAAGATTTATTTTGAATTGTAATGAACTGTAATCACTTATTTTGGGAACCATCTATATAAAAAAAAAAAAGCATGAATTTTGTTGATTTGTTACAAAATGATTGTATGTATTTTAGCAATCATCTTAAAAAATATAGCATATAGTTTGTTAATTATGTACAAAAATAAATAAGTAAAATACAAATTCTATCAACAAATTAAGAAAATGACTTAATTTATCACTGATTTTAAAGAAAAAAAAAAAGAAAAACTACATAAAATTATTTTATCCTGTACTGGGAACATCTAACAAATTAAGATAAGAATTTTTTTTTTTTTTTTTTTTTTTTTTTGGTCATATCTTTGATTTATTTATCTATTTTTGTAGATATGTTCGTCATCTAGATACCACAGTCCATGCCATTCAGATCAAAACAAAGCTGTGTCAACTTGTGGAAGCCATGATGGTGCGGAGGGATGATCTTGCCTTCCGCCAAGAAATGAAATTCAGGAATAAACTCGTTGAATATCTTACGGATTGGGTAATGGGAAATAGTCATCAATTGGCTCCACCTAATTCAGGAGATGTTACTACTCTAACTAGGGATTTAGATCAAGCATGTATGCAAGCTGTTGGTGCATTATTAAGAGGTTTACCACTACAGCCAGAAGAAAGTGATAGAGGTGACTTAATGGAAGCTAAATCTCAGCTGTTTTTAAAGTAAGTTGCTCTTTTAATGATTAAATCTAACAAAGTTTTAAAAATTATTAAGCATAAACTGTTAAATTAAAACTAAAAGATTAAAATCATAAAAAATTTGCTTGTATATAATGTTTTCAATCATTTAGTGTGACTTTCCTCAATTAGAAGTGTACCACAGTAAGTTTAATATCTTTTCACATTCTACGTAATATAATAGCTACTCGTAAAGAGCGCTATCTTGGGTCAGTTTCTACTGGCTTACGACCATTACATACACCATACCTGCCAACTCTCCATTATTTCAATGGAGACTCCGTTGTTTTGGGACTGTCTTCCACTCTCTGTTATTCTCAAACATTTCTCCATTATTCTGAAGATTTTAAAAATTATACCTATAATTTATTCAAAACTTCAACAAATATTCATTTTTTTAAGCAAAATTTTGTTTTTGCTGAAAAAAATTCTCATGAATCTCTATATTACTATTTTTAATTGATAATTACTTAATTTTTATTTAATAATTAAATTTAAGTTACCCACATAACTTTTTGATAATTTAAGCCACGGATTAAACTATTAAAATATTGTCATGTGTCGAAAACACATCAATGTTTTCTAGGCCTGAAAATGCCGCTTATAAAATCTCCGTTATTTTGATTCTTCAGTGTTGGTAGGTATGCATACACAATTGACAAAGACATCAATAACTTTGTGACTAAGAGTATAAAAGTAGTTATTGTAATTTACAAGTTTAGAAAAGTTATTAAAAATCTATTTTCTTTTTAATGTGTTTTAACATGTACCATAGTAGATTTTAAAAAATCTGGAGTGAGTCCATTCAACTTACTGAACATCAAGTAATTAATGGTTATAAAAAAATTAAAGTTAGAGATGCCATTAAATAAACAAAAGAGAAAATTATAATAAGGCGTTTGATTATTTTTCTCCATATAGTATGTTCTTTAATTTACTGCTATTCAAATAATTTGAGGCCTATAGATCATAATGATAAAGAAATTTTTGTTGTGTCCCTGTAGAAAAACTATAAGTGCTAGTTATAAAATAAATTAGACCTTACTCAGGCTTCATCATTTTCTGCAAGAAGCTTTTCGTGGGAGTATCCTACCCTTTTTCAGTTGCAAACTGTTTGTGTGGCCTTGGCTATTTATAGCTTCACCTTGTTGTTCCAATAGGTAGCGCCACTGCGGATCTATTTTGGCGGACTCGTGGTCATTAATGGCGACATTATCGCTAATTATCTCGATACTCTCTCTGTAAAACACGTAGGTATGGTTATTGTAATTGACCAATTTTTCAACGTCATTAAATTTAATATAAATTTTATTTTCGTAATAGGTTCGAGGAATAATAGTGCTTGATTTCGATAAATGTCCAACTATCGTAAAACTGATATTGTAAAAATTTGTAGCTTAAGACTAATAAATAGTCCTCCATCCTAAAAAAAAAAAAAAAAAAAAACTGGTGGTGATTATTTTTTAAGTGGATATCAAGTTCTTCTTTAAAGAAAATTGATCTAGGAACACACTTTGATCAATTGATGAGTAATAAATTATGAATGATTTAAAACAGTGCTTTACCTTTTCTTGAAGTAGGAACTATAAAATTGCAAGAGAAAATTTACTTGAATTTTTGATAATTTGGAATATCATAAGTTCCAATAAAATAGACACATAGGCACATAGCTTTTGAAGAGTTGAATAATTTTTTTTTTTTTGTAGATTTTTTTTTTTTTTTTTTTTAAGAAAGGCAGAAGTTAACTACGTTCTACTTCATTTTTAGAACTGCGAGCTGTATATATCGTAAGCTGACAACAATTGTAGAATAATTCAATTTCTTGATTATGAAAATAAACAAGAAAAATTGACTATTTTGAAATATTTATTTATTTTTTTATCTGCATTTTATTTATGCAAGCAGTTTACAAATTTATATATTTATTTATTTTTATTTATTTTTTTATATACTTAGCAAACATAGATTAGTAAATTTTAAAAATGCGTCTTTTGACATGAGCAGCAAGACAAGACTGAATTTCTATCAGTGCTCTTTGAACAATTTTTCAAACAATTGATATGTCACAGTACTAACTGAGCCAATCAAAATTCAGACAAAATTAAAAGAGATAAATGATTTCAAAGTATCAGGTGTGGTACCAGCCCCCCCCCCATACTACATATTTTCTTTTAATAATTGATGTACTAATTTCAAAAGGGCTATTAAATATGCAGCTGACTAAGAAATATATTTTTAAAAAAATGGAAATAAAATTAGTATTTTTGATTTTGGAGAAATTTTTGGTTAGAAACCTCTATAGATTATTACGATTAAACTCAAATAATAAATTTAATTAATAAATAACTTTGTCAGGACATTATAAATTTAAAAATACTCACAGCAGTTGTTTCACGTCAGAATAATAGCATTGCCCTTCTGGTTAAAAAACTAGGCATGAGTGCATTATCAAAGCAGCAAGGTGTATTTTTACTTACTAAGAAATTTAAAGTGACTTCTGAATATGGCTTTCTCTGAAACATCATTTGTTCAGTTTCAGAATAGTACTACCAATTGCCAAACAGCGATGGAGCAAAAATTTAATAATAGATTAAAACAGGGAAAAAAATATTGTAAAATTGTTGCATTAAAAATTGCTAAATGTTTGGTATGAGTGTGAAAGCAATAAACGTTAAAAGGTTAAACTGTTTGAGTTCATAAATTTTTAAATGGGAAAGATTTTTGCAGTTTGAAATTTCTTTCTCTGTTTAATAGTTCAGGAAAATAGCCAATGAACAACAATAGTACTGAATACCTTCGATGAGTTTATATTCAAATAGCATACTGTGGATGTATTTAGACTTCTTTCTCTTAAGTTAAAACTTTAGTTTTAATCATATTATAAATATTCTGTTACAATTTGAATGTAAGTATACTTTCCTTCAATTTCAGTTATTCCTGATAATAACATTATAAAATAATCTTTTGAAATTTATTGGTTGTTATTTGTTTTATATTGCTTTCATATTCTTGTTTTTTAATAAATGCAAAATTCTTTCTGGTAGTGTTTTAACTTTAATTATGGAATGTAAATATTCTTTTAGATACTTTTCGCTTTTTATGAATCTATTAAATGAGTGTGGTGACTCTTCAGAAGACAAAGAAGGATCTCGTCACAGAGTAAATGTTTCAAGACTCAGTGAACTACGTACTTGCACCATTCAGGCCATGTCAAATCTTTTAAGTGCCAATGTTGATAGTGGACTCATGCATTCAATAAGTTAGTTTCTCTTTATTGATTTTGAGTAATGGGTATTTATTTTTGCTTAATGATTTATTAATATGATATATTCCATCTAGAAGACTTGTGTTTTATATTAGAAGCGAATAGAATTATACCTTATGCAACTAAAACAGTATCATTAAGTAGAACGAATAAATAAGGAATTGTTATTTTTATTTAAATTATTAAAATCAATTAAATAATTCATGTGTGAAATGTTTATTAACATTTTTATATGAAAAATTTGTGTTTTATTTCAAATACAGTAAAGCACCATTTATACGTCTTTCAAGGGACTGATGTATAAATGAAATGATGTATAATCGAAATTTTAATAATAACACTTTGATTACTACAACTTTAAAGACACTTAAGCAAAATTTATATCAAAATACTAATTAAATAATGTTTCTTAAGGTAGTAAATCATATTATACTTTTGTAAAGACAATAATTAATAAAAAAAAAAATTTATTATAAAAAGAAAAGTGAGAAAAATCATATTATTAATACTTGACTGGGTACTAATTACATATATCATATATTGAGTATTATATTACATTTCTTAAGAACCATATGAACACAATTTGAATATTAATCAAATATTGTGTTAAAACAGGAATAAACTACTACGTCAGAAACGCCAAAGAAAATTTATTGAGGTGCATACAGCTGTTTCGGTAGCCTAAAGCTCGGTAGTCTTCAGTGCAAAAAGAATTCTTTTTGCACTGAAGACTACCGAGCTTTAGGCTACCGAAACAGCTGTATGCACCTCAATAAATTTTCTTTGGCGTTTCTGACGTAGTAGTTTATTCCTGTTTTAATATTCCAACGTCAAGTCTCCTGCTATTATATATATTGTGTATCTTTAATAATAAGCATATGATTTATGTCCATACAGATAGTTATTTTATAACATTAAAAATCTTTAATATTCGTCTGATTGGCTGCTTGTCTTTAGGTATTAAAAATTTTACTGTGAATTCAATTGATTCTTTGATCAGTATTCTTCGATCTTTCCTGAGTTCCTCCATTTAAGATGCTTTCTAGGTAAAGTCTGTCTTATTTAGAATGGAAAAAAGTGACAGGTTGAGAAATTTTACGAATTTTAGTAAAGTGGAAAAGACGTATAACCGATATTAGCGGCTTATAAACGAAGAATTTTTGCATTAAAATGAATAGGAATGAATCGGGACTTCACTAAAAGGAGGTATAAATGTAAAAAAGATGTATAAACGGTGCTTTACTGTACATTAAAATGGCTTGTGAGTGAAAGATAAATAGATTAGTAATATCTTAAAGATTTCAAGAACTAATAATATTTTTCATGTTATAATCACTTGTATTTACGTTACAGAATATTGCAAACCTATTTTTTTCATATGATGACAATTATATTTACCATAATTAATCTTCTTCTCTTTTTTTTTTTTTTTTTTTTGAGTTTATTGCTACTATTTTTTAGTTACATTACTGATATTCATATAGTACCTAATCCTGTTGTGCAAGATTTATCTGCCAAGACTACTTACACCAGTATATCATATCATATTATATTAAAAATTTAAATGTTTATTTCATTTTGGCTGATATTGTTTAAACAGTGGGAAGAAATTTTAGGAAGAAGCAATTTTACTTTTTATGAGTTACAACTGATTACAGTTATTGCTTTAGTATTTATTTTTTTGCTTTTTGTAAAAATTTGTAACCCACATGGAAAAGACATAGCTCTTTTGTTTCTTAATTTATGATAACAAAATATCAACTTAAAATTTATTTATGATTTTCTCCTCAGTTATTTATAAACATCTTGAAAATTTTTAATTTTGACTTTTAATTTAGTTTGTTTTCTATTAGTTTAGATACCTAAAAAAATTAATATGTGTAATAATCTCCTCTATAGGTCTAGGTTATCATAAAGATCTTCAAACTAGAGCTGCCTTCATGGAAGTTCTCACTAAAATCTTGCAACAAGGGACAGAGTTTGATATGCTAGCAGAAACAGTTTTAGCTGACAGATATGAACAGTTGGTCCAGCTTGTGACGATGATTGGTGACAAAGGTGAATTGCCAATAGCTATGGCATTAGCCAGTGTCGTCATGAGTCCTCAAATGGTATATATTTTTTATAATATTTAAAATTAGTTAGTTCGCGGCAATTATTATTTAAAATAAGTTTTAAAATATAAAAATAATACATTAAAATATAAAAATACTAATTTAAATATTACTTCTTTTTCTATCCTATTATATATGTGTAACGTGTGAGGAATTTATGCTCCTGGGATTTCTATTAGGCTTTTAGATTTCACTAACGAAACTCACAAGTCCAAGAGGCTTCTGTAATATTAAAAATGGGCTTAATTACGGGATGTAAGTATCTTAGAAATGATGAGGAGTCCTGCAGGTTAACTCAGGCCCTGATTACCCAATAGGCACGAGAAGCATGTGCTTCCCCTGGAAAATTTTGAAAAGGCCCCAAATTAAGCAAGAAAATGGGCCCCGAATTGTAAGCTTGTGGTCTAAAAGCATTATCTGATTATAAAACGTCATAGTCCTACCTGACTGCACATCTAGATATATAGGATATATGCTAATAAAGCTTTTACACATTCATTTATAATGGAATGATTTCATATATTGTGGTAATATAGGCTTTCACCAGTTTATATCTTGGTACAAAAATCAAGTGAATTTGCTTATGTTTTAAGCAAATTTACTTATCCTCAATTCCAGGTAACTACAAAATTTAATGAAAAATTTATAAGTTTTTCAAGATGTTTGTATGAGTCTTTAGACCAAGAAGTCAGTGGATTCTTGGTCTAAAGACTCCACTGACTCTGAGGGGAAGCCCAAATTGATTTGTGCTTCCCCTCAATTGTAAGGGTCAGTTAATCGGGCCCTGGGTTAACTAATATCCTTTATTAAGTTTAAAGATATAGTCTTGGCCGGTAGTTAGGCACTCTGAGCGGACACTCACTCTTTGTCTGGGAAGAAATGTTAATTGTTAAGCGGCCGCGAGAACAGTCAGTGAGTGCCAAGTGCCCCGATTTCCTGTGGGCCGGAAGTTCAGAGGACAGGAGACATGATGAAAAAGCTCTCTTACTTGCTTTATTTTCAGTTTTTGTTCGCCAGATTTCGATTACTATTAGTTAATAAATTGCTGTTTGTTTCATTAGCTGAGGTTCCAGATATCCAGGATTAATTAATATGCAAGATCCAACCGCAGTTATATACAAAAAGCACTGACTAAGTTAATTTTTATCTTAAAGTTGTACAATATTTGAACTTTCATGTTATGAAATCTAATGCTGTGAAACAAAACTTAAAGGGGCAATTACGAATTCTTAGCGATTCATATATATCTATGTATTAATTTGTTTTCAGTATTTCATTTTGATAATTCTTTTTCATTTCAGGATGAACTTGCTAGAGTTTTTGTGACTTTATTTGATGCCAAACATTTATTAGCCCCATTACTTTGGAATATGTTTTATAAAGAGGTAGGTATATATTAATTTAGTAAGGAAAAAAAATTTTTTTTTTTTATTATTATTATCTTAAATATATACTTTTGCACGTATCTCTTGATTAAAAGGGGATATTTTCCAACAAGTTTAATATCAAATTTAATTCATTTATATTGAAACATAATAGTATGCTTCTCGCTTCTTAATAATTTAAATGCATTTATATTATGTTAAAATTGTTTTTCAAAAGTTTTAACTGTTTCTGAATAAACATCAGATTGCTTCATTGTGAAATGGGAAATGGGAAAAAATTTGAGACAGGATAAGTTACCTTTCATATATTTTTTTAAATATTTTGAAAAGGAAATTATTTATTATTGATTACATTAGACTTAATTTTTATAATTATTAAAAATGAGAAGTATTAAAATTAAAACTAGATCATTAATGTATTGTATGGAAAAATATTTTTTAATAAAAAAGGTACATTTTAATTATATTAAAAACTGAAAATCTTCCTGTAAGAAATTATTATTTATTTATTTGTTTTGAACAATATAACACAAGCTGTGAATAGTTAAATGAGCATTAATTAAATGTTGAAAGTCTTTTAAAAAGGGAGGAGCAGTCCTTCATCTTTTCAGGAAAAACCAATTCTTTCAGTTAGTAAAGCTTTTTATTTTTATTTTTTAATTACTGTTAAATTTTTTGTGCTTATTCATTTGAAATGAAAAAAAGGAATTAATTCTATCTTTAATTGAACAATATGTTGTGACTGGTTCTAGTTTGCATAATTTCTACCCTCCCCCTCCCCCCCCCCCCCCCTCTTTGTTTCTTTTAATGTCAAATCTGGGTAAGAGAAAAGAAATGTTTATCATTTTTTGCCCATTGTATCCATTTCTATTATTTATTCAAGTTTTGTACGTATAATAATTTAATGGGCTGTTCCCACCTGATGTCAGAGGTTACATGATAGAGAAAAAACAAATAGCAGACAAAGTCTTATTTATCTATAGCGATTGCTGAAATAACCTATTTTCTATTCTTATTTTTGATCAATTGTATTTAATCTGTGTTATTTTTTATACATCATCACTTTTAATCCATTTTATTCATTATTCATCACCTTTTGTGTTTGCTGTATACATTTACAATCAACATTTAGTTTATATTTGTTATTGATGTTCATGAAGAACACGTTAAGTACTCTGATTTTTGGTACTTAAATCAGTGATAGTGCAATATCGTACTGCGTAAATCCATTTAGACCAGTAACTAAGTTAATTAACTTGTTGTAACACCTTTATGCAATTAAATTAAATGAAAACATTTTAAAATTTCAAATTATAATCCATAAACATTCCACAAGAACAAGCTATTATTTATTGTTAGATCAGTTAATGTAACAGTTACAGGAGAACATACAAAAATCGATTCTTACAGTTGAAAATAAATAAAAACATACAGTGTTTTTAAAAAATTATTAAATTTACAAATACAACTATTCTACTGTTTACAAATACACAATATTACTTTTATTTTATATTAAATATTAACGTTTTTTATTCTTAAGAACAATATTTAATTGAATTCGATTCTCAGAATTCGATTATTCGTTTTTCTCTATCACATGATTGAGCAGACGAAACTGGGAAGAGTCCATTTTGTTAATTTGCAAAAGTGTTTGATATATTCTATAAAATTTCCCCCCAAAAAATTATCTTTTTCATTACAGCAGTTTCAAATGCCATTTCTGAAAAATAAAAAATAATTTATTTTTTTCTTTTTATTTAGGTTGAAGTCACTGATTGTATGCAGACTCTTTTCCGAGGCAATAGTCTAGGTAGTAAAATAATGGCTTTTTGCTTTAAAATCTATGGGGCAAGTTACCTGTTGAGTTTACTGGATCCCCTCATCAGTCCTCTGCTAGATCAACCTAATATCAGCTATGAAGTTGATCCTGCCAGGTATATTACTTTGAAATAAGTTTGCAAAATTTTTAACATTTTACTAGAATTAAGAGGTTCTGGGTCATGAATATTAATATAAGAATGCCTTGCATAGAAATTTATTGTATTTTCTATTCATTGATATAAATAAATATTTTTATGTGTTACTCGGTAATCTAAAAAAAAAAAAAAAAAAAAAAAAAACCTTCCACATTTAAAAGGCTAATAAAACAAAAGTTCTACAGAGAAAAACTTCTTTATTGAAAAGTATACAATGTGTATTTCAACAGTTTGTAAATGACTACGTTTTGAAGATGAAGCCAGATACATGGAAGGTTTTATTGGATAGTATGGGGTTTTATTGTCAATTGTGCCATTGACACACTTTAGGACAGAGTAATTAAATTCATAGCAGAATGCTTAGTTTACAAACTTTTTGATGTTATTATATATATATATTTTTAATAACTATTTTCTTTCTGCAATACTTTGTTTTATTGACCTTTGAATATGGGAGTTTTTTTTTTTTTTTTTTTTTTTAAGGGGGAGGGGTTACTTTGTGTAAAAAAAATTTAATTGTTAAGGCTGGGGATATATGTTGCTTTAAACATCTGGAAAAATTCAGGGGGAATACTTTCTTGAAGTAAAAGTATGAGGGTTGTCCTTTAAGTTTCTACAAAAAGAAGGAAGAAAAAGAATTTTTTGGGAACAAACTGTTTTATTGCTTTTCAAAATAAAAGATTTATACACTTTTCCATTCGTTCAAACCAATCCTTGAAACAGTTTTACTTATGAAAGAATTGGAAAAAACTGTAGAAATTGTGAAAAAATCAGGTTATCCAAAGTACTTAACCTATTGTCTATATAAAAAACGCATTAAAAAATTAAGTTACATAGATAACGCTAAAAAAATAAAGCTCAAATTTACAACAGCAACTCCATTTGATAAAGGGGCTGGCCTGAAATTTAAAAACAAAGCCTCAAAAATGAATACAGTCAACTCTGTCTAATCCACAGACCTATAATCTGCAAATCCCTCTAATCCGCAAATGATTTTTTAATGTAAATAAAGAAATTTACATCTCATGTATTTAAAAAAAAAAAAAATGCAACGTCTTTCACCTTTTTAATTTTTTTTTAAATCAAATTTTTAGCTTAATAATCTTTGCTTTGAAACGCAGTTTGGGAGAGAAAAAAAAACAGTGACATTTTTGCATTTATTATCCTGCAATACATACAGACTAGTGCGAAGTCAAGCCAAAGAATGTCAAGAAAGTGTATAAAAATTTAAAACAAATCACTATTACATATCAATATTTAACTAAATTAAAAATGAGTGATGAATATTATTTCTGTACTTTAAAAAATATTTTCTTTTGTATTTTTTAAATATGTTTGTTTACATTTTTCTGGTACATATTATTTAAATATGCGTAAATTATTTACCATCAAATATGAATATGATTGATTAGTTTTATTAATACTGAAGAAATATTTTATTTTAAAATTTATTAGAAATTGTCTTTCCATTTTGATGTCTATTTATGAATTAATAATAATAACTGACTTTGTATCAGTAAAAGAAAAATGTAAACAAAGACAAAGACCTCTAATCTGCAAATTCCTATAATCCGCACAACCTCTGGACAAAATTTTTGTGGATTAGAGGGAGTTGACTGTATAAACATTCCTATTAAACCCAATTCAAATATTTTCGAAAGAGTCCGTAATGATAAAGGCAAAATAAACTATTTAGAAACTGCTGGAATTTACCAAATAAAATATGAAACTGATAATAACCAAGAAGGATTTTATATAGGAATGACTAAAATAAAAATAAAACCCAGGATAAAAGAACATAAAAACGATGTAAAATTTAATAAAACTACCACTGCCTTAACTGGAATTTTTCAAAACAATAACAAGAAAATAGATTTCGGCAATATTAAAAAACTTACAAATTACAAAAACTACCGTTATGCTATAAATCGTGAAGCAATAGAGATTATCAATAACGTGTGCAGTTGCAACCAAAACGAGCCATCTACAGACATCGAAAAATGGAAACACCTGATAAAAGGTAGAAGGAAAGTAACAGAAGTGCCGACGCAACACCTGGGATTTTCGGAGTTCAAGCCTGATGATGGTGTGGATCCACACCGAAAAATTTAGCAAGAATTTCCAAGTAGGCCGTTTTCTTGAATTTTTATTATGTAATTTTCGTAGGATTCGGTTCATCTGGAAACACCCACAGTGGATTGTTTGGTTTCCGGCTCATACGAATATATCCAAGTTTCGTTGCCTGTAACGATGTTGTATATGGATTTTGCTGTTCCCAATTTGAATTTTTTTTTAACATTTCCTTGCACCAATTTACACGAGGCTCTTTTTGAGCTTCTGTCAATTTGTGCAGAATCCATCTGGAACAACTCTTTTTAACAGCTAAATGTACATGCAAAATTGAATGTGTGATATGCCAAGGGATGCTTCTATCTCATGATACGTGACATTCAGATCTTCTTCAATCATCTTGCGCACAGCATCAGTGTGGTTTCGAATCACTACCGATTTTGGTCGTCCTTCATGAGATACATCACTGATGGACTCACGGCCACAATGAAATTCTGCAAACCAATTGTAAACAGTCTTTTCTGATGGTGCTTCATTACCAAAAGTTTCACAAAGCGATGCTATGCATTGGTGTTGAGTGAGGGAGGCCTTTCTTAAAATGATAAAAAATCATCCAACAGAAACCTTCACGAGTTACTTCCATTTTTTTCACTCACTTGCTTCTTTTAAACACTCACTGTAAACAAAATAAACAGACGATTTCTAAGATGCCACTGATTCCAAGATATAAAAATGGAAATTTTGCAAATATCCTGAAAACAAATTTCAGTAGCATCTTCTATTGGTCGTTCGTAAAAACATAAAAGGCAACCCTCGTATAACAGATTTTTTTTTTTTTTTTTTTTTTTTGGGGGGGGGGGGGAGGAATGTTGATTTAAGATTTGAATACTGATTAACAATTTCTGAGATGCAAAGTCTCGCTTTTGTTAGTGATCTGGGCAGAGGTACTTAATGATTACCATATTTTCTGAGTCCGGAAGTAAGTTATAAATATTAATTTTGGCATTAATCATATATAGGCTTAAAAGGCACAAGGCCCAAACTATAGTTAATGACATTTAGAAATTCCTATACAGCAGCAAGTTAGTCAGAATATCCTGTTATAACTGTTTCAATAAAAGGTAAATGAATTACTTGTGAAAAGTGGTTAATATTGTAATAAAAATTTACATAAATAAAATATGAGTATTAATCAAGCTATGGTTTATCAAATTAAATTTTTTCTTATGTTTTCTTTAAAACTAGAGCTATTTTAAATAATTTTAAGCAAGCAAATATTTATTATTTTGAACTATTCGGCTTTCATTGTAGGTTAGAAGAAGGTGAAGATGTAGAGGAAAATAGGAGAAATTTACTGTCAATCACACAAAAGGTCTTTAATGCGATAGTTTCATCAGCTGATAGGTAAATATTTTCTTATTTCAAGGTTTAATGTTTTGTTACTATAGATCTCAAATGAGAATAAATATTTTCTAAATTAATAAAGATAAATTATAGAATATTAAAGATATACTTTTTTTCTTTTTTTTTTTTTTTTTTTTTGACATGAAACATGTTTAAAAGGAAAAAGTTAATTATTGTGATTTATATTGGTTTTTGTGACAGTGAGTATTTTTTTTTTTTTAAATGGCTCCGTGTCATTACTTTCCAAGATTTGTTTATAAATATCTACAAATTTCCATGTAATTAAGTATGATTACAATCTTTTGTGTTTTTAATGATTCATCTAATATGTAAATATGCTTAAAAATATATCAGTTACTGATTTGTATAGTGAAATGCATTTTCATAAAAGCCAGAAAAAGATTAGAAAGGTGACTATCAAGACTCCTGTAGGAAATGCCCTGTAAAAGAATAAGTGCTACTTTTTTGTGAATGTAACTAGATGATGATGTGAATGTGATTGCAGACAAGCCAATAGCTAAAGGAGGGCATAAGAAAGGCAGATTTGCTGAAAATTTTTGAATTACCCTTAATTTTTAATACTAAACATTATGTACTGAAGTTTGAACACCCCTCCGAAAAAAATTTCTGGCTATGGCTTTGATTGCAGAACATAGTTGTACATTTACCCTAGCAAATGTACAATTTCATAAGTGTTATATGTTTTTAATTTTCAGTATTTTCAGGGTAACAGGGCTCATACTCATCAGGGAAAATCTGGAATACTCAGAGAATTTGGGTTTTGTTAAAAAAAAGTCAGGGAAAATTGATTATAAAACCTGGAAAAACAAATATTTCTTTTCTCTCAAATTATATTTTTCTTGTTTAACTGTATATCAAAATTAGGTATTGTGGAAATATGCATGTAAACAATGATTTCTGCCTGAATTTCTATCATGATCGGCAGTAACATGACATCATACAGTGGAAGTAGATTATTTTCTCCTCTCTAGAGGAGCATTTCTAGTAATATGTTGCTAATATTTTCTTGAAAATTGTCTGGACAACTCAGGGATTTTTTTTTTTTTTTTTTTTTTTTTTGCGTATTTGAGTATGAACTTTGAATAAAGTTCATCATTAATTTTTACCATTGTCATCATGTAACTCATAAACAGAAAGTGGTAACCCATTCCCTCTGAAGAGTCGAATGGCTCATTAATCAATATACTGATTCAACATGAAGTTGTTCAACCTGTAAATTCAGTTTCTTTAAAAAAATTATCCACTTTTTCATAAATTTTTCATCTGATTACCAAAATAAATAATTTTCTTGTTGCTCATCTCAGGCCAGTGGATCCTTTAAATTTATTAGCCACTTTTTCATAATTTTTTCTTTGATTACCAAAACAGATAATTTTTTAAAGAAACTTTTTTTAACTGTACAACTTTTGTGAAGTGTCCATTTTAAATTTGCCAATTTTTACGAAGGGCTCATTTCAGTTTCACTGATTTTGTGAGGGATCTGTTTTTAAATTTTGAATTGTGAAAGATAGGTTTTTAAACCCAAATTTTGTATTTAGTAGAGGGTAGAGGCCAGAAAGACTTTCTTTGTAGTCAGTTGATTGAATTTGCCTTTTTTATTGCTTATTGTCAAAACACAATTTTTTGTAGCTGATTATTAAAATGTGCAATTAATTTGAAACTAATAATAATTAAAAAAAAGAGAGAGTGAGAGACCTGTTTAATTTCAGCTGATTGCTGAAATATGTGATATTTCTTTTTACCAATAATTTCTGAAATAACCAATGATTTTACCACTACTTGACAAAAATTGCACTTTTTTCAAAGCTGATTTCTAAAATATGTGATTTATTTTATCACAAATAAATGAAATTTTTGTTTTCTGGATATCTAATTTACAAAATATGTCTATTTCTGAAATATAGAACCATTTTACTGCTGTTTGATTTTATTTACATTTCATTGTAGAAATGTGCATTTTTTAAATGGTCAGTTAGTGATATTCACTCTTATGGTCATTGGAGGGGAAAAAAAGTGGCGAGTTGTCCAATTCTTAAGTTGCCACATTATTTTGTTTCTCTGCCACATAGTGAATGGTAATTGGATTTTTCAGATCTAATTGTACCTGTAAAAAATTTTGATCTTTTAAAAACCTTCACAAAAAATTATTATTGCTTAGTTTTCTATATAATTGTGAAATAAATCTTTGCAATATTTGGTCTTGCTTACTTTTCAGATTTCCCTTACAATTACGGAGCATGTGCCACTGCTTGTATCAGGTTCTGAATAAGAGATTTCCCAATTTTCCTCATAATATTAGTGCTGTTGGAACAGTTATCTTTCTTCGTTTTATTAATCCTGCCATTGGTAATGTTTTCTCTAAAGTTTTTTTAAGAAAAATCCTTAGTTAATTGTATTCTTAGTATTGAATTATAAATATGTAGATTTGAGATTGTATTATAGTATTACCCATTATATATTTTTTTTAATTTGAGGGTTTAATAAATTTAATACTTATTGAATGACAACTATGTAAGTTTGATGTTGTTTAATAGTATTTAACTATTATATGTGTTTTAAATTGTGGGGTTGCTTGATTAATATTACAGAGATTTGTCAGTCATTGTTACATTTATGTAGAAGCAGAGGGAAATCTGAATTTTGTTTGTATGATTTGTTATGACAGTTTCTGAAAAAAAGTAAATTTTTGAGTTTCCATGTTATATTAGTTTTAAATATATATAAAAAAAAAAAGTTTTAAATAGAAGTTAATTTAGGAAGGAATGTATGTAGTAATTGTAAGTAATTCAAGAAAATTGGTGATCCCTGTGACAGAAACTTTTTATGCTTTCTGCGACAAGTCTCGATTGTGCAAACCTTTTCTTTAAGACCATGTTATTTAATATTGATATATTTTCTAATTTAAACGATAATATATACATATGATTTTAAGCATCAATAATATTAATAAACTGTAAAAGAATTCTTATATATGACACAAGTTTCTATTTTATACTAAAATCTAGAAATATCTTTAATTTTTATGAGCAGATCTTTCTGCAAATGACAATTTTTTTCTGCAACAATGTCACTGTGTTGCCTGAATTCTGCTACAGGGTTGGTGATTAGCACTCGAAAGAGTTTCGTAGTTAGTTCAATAACATAACTCTTATGCTCAAAGTATTTCTTTTGGCTTATCAATTATTTGCCTAAAATTTATGAATCAATTATATTGGTTTGTATAGGGTTCAACATAAGTTGTACCCAGTTCATCAAAAATTAAAAAAAAAAAAAAAAAAAAAAAATTGACTCTAAACATACACAAAACCATCAAAGAGTTACAATAAATATTAAAAGTGATCCCTCCCACCCTCTGTCAACGACAGTGCTCTGTACAATTCATATTTTGGCTGCTCTTTATTGCTGACTTGTTTGAAACCAGTACTCCTAGATATTTGGTTTAAAATTCATTTTGAACTTTGCAGTAAGAATTTGTGTGAAAATAATCAATTACAATGAAAATTCAGTGAACTTCAAGATCTTTAAACTATGAACTTTTAACACCTAAACCCCATTACAGAATCATGTGTACTGCTTCGCTCCACTCATTTTCATTTTGAAGAAGAAGTATTAGTGTTGTCATTCACACAATTCTAAATTCTATATATATATTTTTTTTTTTTTAGGGAAGGGGGGGGGGGGGGGCATTTAACTAGGCATTTTAACTTTGGGTTGTGTGACTGCATATTGCGAGATTTTGAATCGTGTTATAATATACTAAAATATCCTGTTTGATTTCATTTTTTAATTTAAAAAAAAAAGTTTTATTTTTTATATCATTTATTCTAGTTTCTCCTTTTGAGATGGGTATTATTGATAAGCAACCATCTGTTCGAACAAAGAGAGGATTGATGCTGATGTCCAAGATTTTGCAGAATATTGCAAACCATGTTGAGTTTAGCAAAGAACAACACATGTTACCTTTTAATGACTTCCTACGAGCAAATTTTGAATTGGGAAGAAGGTGGGTACATATTACTTATTTATTTAAAGTCTTGACTGCTTTTTTTTTTTTTTTTTTTTTTTATTCTAGCAAAAATTGTCTTCTTGCAAAGTGATTAAAAACAAAGTATTGTCAACATATTTAAAACATACAACCTTTAATTCTTCATGTTGCTTGACTGCCGAACTAGTTTCGCATGGGGCGCCCCATGCGAAACTAGTTTGGCAGTCAAGCAACATGAAGAATTAAAGGTTGTATGTTTTAAATATGTTTATAGTTATGCTTCATGGTTTAATTTTTATAAAGTAAATTGTTGTCATTTTAAATTGTAAAAATATTTAAAGACAAATTTTCATATTTTACTTGTATTTTTTTTTTTTTTTTTTTTTATAAATATTTTGAAAATACTAGTCCTTAAAACTTATTTGTATTTCACACAGATTATCTTTTGAAAGAAAACAATTCAAACATTTTCCCCCTTAATTTTTTGTTTCTTTTTCTCCCCCTTACATTACACAACTGCCATAAGTAACAGATTTTGTATTTGGTCAAAAATTTAGCTATCGAATTTACACTTGATTTACATGTTTATGGTCTCCAGAGTCCAAAAAAGAGATTTTTGGAGATTGATCAGTGTGTGATCAGGAGGGTGGGGACTAACTATCATATTTCTAAAAAAAAAAAAAAAAAAATTAAGTCAAGTGTGGTATACATATAGTTTTTCCAATTTTTGTAAAAATTTGATAAATAGAAGTAGGACATGTAAAATTTTAAGTGGGATTGCAAGTCTGTATCTTAAAAATGACTGTAACGATTCTTTTTTTTTTTTTTTTTTTTTTAATTTATGTTGCTATATAAACTTCCTTTTGGATGCCTTTTCAACAGTATTAATTTGTTACTTTTGAAAATATATATATTGCTGGACATCCTGTATAAGTAGGTCAATTTCAAATCTCGCAAGTGGTTTTCTTAAAAAAAAAAGTTTTACAGATTTTCTTCAGACATCATATTAACTCATGTTTAGATGCCTTTTCATATGTGATTGTTAGTTTCCAGTGTACAGATGTATTTGTCAATGTTTAGGAAAAATCGCATGTGGAACTGATAGTCGTTATAGAGGGTTCGAAATTAGCGGTTGTTAGTCGTTATTTGCACCTAAAAATTTTAGTTTGACGACAGTAATTTTACACTCAGTCGTCATTTTTTATGCCTAAATTTTCATTAAATTTCAACTTGACAACCTAGTCTCTCTGAAAAGCAAAATTCTTTCAATAGTCATCGAATTTGCTTAGAGCTGAAATTCATGAGTTCGTTCTCTCAGGATGGCGAGATTCGCATCTAAATTTAAAATAGCTGCCAATAAATATTCCTCGAGCATAAGTCCCCCCCCCCTCAAAAAAAAAAAAAAAAAAAAAAAACTTTCTCTATGGACAATAAATTATCAGAAGCAGTACAAAACTGTTTTTTACTTCAAGGTTTATATCATATTTTTTTCAAATTCGGTAGATGTTTGCACTGATGTAACAAATGAAATAATTGCAAGGCTCAAATTTAGAAAAAATTAGTTTTGGAAATGTACACTTAACGACAATCTTAAAATGGGCTTTCACAAAAATACGCAAATTTAAAATAAATTTCTTTATAAAAATATACATTTTAAAATTGTTTCTTGAAAAAATCCAAACATAAGAAAATTACATAATTTTAGCTGGAAAAAAAATTAAAAAATTAAGAGATTGTAATTTTTGCGGTTAGTGGCTAATTGCTTGCTTATTTTTGGAATATGCTTTAAAGAAAAAAAAAAAAAATAAGGCAAAATAATTTAATTGCTTATTTTAGCAATAGACTAAGAAAAAGGCCAATTTTCACAATTAGCAATGAAATGGTCCTTTATTTCGGAAATTTCCTTAAAAAAATAAATAATTAAATAAAAAGCGTAGATTTTATCAGTAAACAGTGAAATGATCGTTTGTGGGGTCGGTCGCAAATTTTTTGTATATTTCGGGAAACTGCTTTGAAAAAAGTGTGAATTTTATCAGTTGTGAAATGATTACATATTTTAACAGCCTCAGCTGCACAATTATTGCTTATTTCGATAGAATGCTTTGAAAAAGTGCCAATTTTATCAGTTATTGGTGAAATGGTGAAATGATCACGTATTTCGGCAATCGATCGCAAAATTGCCAATTTAGGGAAACTGCTTTTAAAAAAGTGATTTTTTTTAAAGAGCCAATTTTAAAAAAAGGGGAAAGCACAAAAAATAGCCACATATTTCGGCAATCAGTCACAATACTATCACGTATTTCTGGAATCTGCTTTGAAAAACAGCGCAAATTTTTTCAGTTAGCACTGAAATGATCGCCTATTTTGACGATAGTCTCAAAAGTATTGGTTATTCTGGGAATCTGAAAAATAGAGCGATTTTTATAAGTTAGTACTGAAATTATTGCATATTTCATCGATTGGTTGCGAAATATTGTGTATTTTGAGAATTAGCTTTGGAAAAAGAAAAGAAAGAAAATGCAAATTTAAAGCATTAGGGGGAAAATAATAGCCTATTTTCAGGATTTAGTTGCAATTAAATACAAATTTTGTCACTTACTGGTGAAATAATCACTTATTTTGGAAATCATTTGCAAAAATGTTACATATTTCTCTTATTATTATAATTTGTCAAATAAAATAGCTTCTAAAATAATCATCATCTGATAAGATAAAACAGTATAAATTAACGGTGAAAAGTTGCTGAAAAAATAGCATTCAAGCATATTTAAGATCTTACCATGAAGTAATTAAAAAGTTTCATTCTATATATACATTTTTTCCTATGAGATAACACACTGCATAAAAAAAAAAGGCTAGACTCTGTTATCCAATGTGTTATTCAACATCATATAAAACTCAAGAATCATCTGCTGTGAGCATCTGATAAAGTTTATTAGATTTGATGTGATGTGTACATGGGCAAACACATATACATGGGGACATTAATTTTTGTTAGAATTAAGCAAAAGTATGTTATTAAAAAACGGAATACCTTTCACCACAAAATTCAGCTTTGCTGTTCCAAACTAAGAAATCTACTCTGAAACGGCAATTTGATGCTCCAAAATGAGGGTTTTTTTTTCCCTTACACCAAAATTGCTTCAAGAATTTTAGTAATTGATGTTAGGTTACATTTATTTTTCCATTACCAATGCCTCTTGTATTTACCCTCCTTCACTGTATAATAGATCATTCTAATAACGACTGGCGCGCCACCACTTGGACTATTCGTACGGCGCATCTTTTACCTGTACCTTGTTTTGAATATTTGTTTCTCTATATGTAACTATGTGATGTGAGTGTTTGTCTAATTAAAAGTGTTTCGTTTTAATATGGACTCATTAATATGCATTATAATTTTGCGTGCTCTGCCTTCTAAGCCCAATAGGTTATGGGCCCAGAGCAAATTAATTTTTATTTACGATAAATAGACTTTTATCTGTTAAATAGACGACCACGTTTGAAAATGGCGTCTTATGGAACACTTCGTATTGAAACGCTAAACAAAGACAATTACGAAACATGGAAGATACAAATGAAGGCACTCTTGATAAAAAATGAATCTTGGATTTATGTATCTGGCTCTAAACCAAAGCCAGAGCTCGTGGCTGGTGATGCGAAATCACAAGAAACGTTCGATAAATGGACTGATATGGATGAAAAGGCCAAAGCCGACATAATTTTGTGTATATCGCCTTCTGAACTGAAACAAATAAAAAACTGTGAAACATCCCTGGATATATGGAAAAAATTAGAGGAAATATATCAATCTAAAGGCCCTGCTAGAAAAGCGTCACTGTTAAAATCGCTTATTCAACATAAAATGGCAGATTCATCTTCTGTGAGCATTCGAGATCATCTTCGAAAGTTTTTTGACATAGTTGATAAACTATCTGAAATGGACATTAAAATAGATGATGACTTGTTAACTGTGATGTTGTTATACAGCCTACCATCCAGTTACGAAAATTTCAGGTGCGCGATAGAATCCAGGGATGAGCTACCAAAACCAGAAGTACTACGAATAAAAATAGTAGAAGAAAACGACGCCAGACACCATGATGACAGACCGAACGATGGAGCGTTCATGACTGGGAATTTCCGAAAGAAACCTGCTCCGTGGAATAAAAATAAAAGGAATCCTAAGATTACTGAACAGTATACTCAGAACGAAAGAGATAATTCAAAAATTACCTGCTGGAAATGTAAACGTATCGGTCACCGTGCTAATCAGTGTGAAAAAGATAAATCATTTAAATATCGACAAAACAGTTTAGGACTACTGGCCAGCACAAATTCAACGAATACGAACATATTATTCAAAGAACAATCCGAGAATCTTTGGTGTGTTGATAGCGGCTGTACTCAACATATGGGGAAAAATGACTCCAATTTTCACGATTTAAAGGATACGGATATAAAATCTGTAAATTTAGCGAATAATGAAACAACTGGTGTGTCCGGTGTTGGTAAAATATTAATCAAAGCAAAAGTCAATTCCAAACTTCAAAATGTAGAGATAAATGATGCTCTATTGGTTCCAGAATTGAAAACTAACTTATTATCTGTATCACAAATGTGCGACAAAGGTTTCACCGTAACTTTTAAAGACAAATGTGCTATTATAAATAACAGACAAAAAAATGTGACTCTAATTGCGGACAGAAAAAATGAACTTTATTATCTGCGGGATAATAATGCAAATATAAGTAATGCAGTTAATTTTTCGAGTGAATCAATCGATAGTTCTAAAAATATTTTTGCCGATGTGGAAAAATGGCATTGTAGAATGGGTCATCTAAATGTAAAAGATTTGATTGATTCAAATTTAAAGGGTCATATTAGGGGGTTAAATATTAAAAAGGTATCCGACTTCAATTGTGAAGTTTGCGCGTTAAATAAAATGACCCGTGCTCCTTTTCCTAAGCACTCAGATCGTGTTACAAAAATGTTAGAAATAGTTCATTCGGATCTTTGTGGGCCTATTAGGGTTCCCTCAATAGGTAAGTCCCTTTATTTTATTACTTTTATTGATGATTATTCTCGTTATTGTGCAGTAAAATTCTTAAAAACTAAAGATGAAGCACTAAATGCTTTTAAAGAAATCAAACTTCTTTGGGAAAATGAAAAATCTATAAAAATAAAAAAATTCATGAGTGATAATGGGGGCGAATTTATTGGGACTGAATTTGAAAATTTCCTAAAAGAAAATGGTATTCAGCATAGATTAACAACCCCTTATTGTCCGGAACAATCAGGTGTTTGTGAAAGGAAAAATAGAACTCTCGTTGAAATGGCCCGTTGTCTATTATCACAATCAAAATTACCCTTAAATTTATGGGCAGAAGCTATTAATACTTCTAATTATATAAGAAATAGATGCCCAACAAAAGCTTTAAATGGAAAAACCCCATATGAATTATGGAATAATATAACACCTAACGTTAGCTATTTTAAATCTTTTGGCTGCACTTCTTATTTTTTCGATAACCACCCTAAACACAAATTTTCCCCAAGGTCTAAAAAAGGGATATTTGTCGGTTATTCAGAAAATTCTAAAGCATTTCGTATTTATCTTCCTGAATCAAACACAGTAATTATTTCCCGTAGCGTAAAATTTTTTGAAGCGAAATCTAATGATGTTTCAAAAATAGGTCAATTGTATCCAGATGCTTTTGAAAGAGAAATACAATTAAGCGAATCGCAAAATGACTCACACATGCAGCAATCAGAAGAGAAAATTTCTCCTCGGAAAATAAAAAATGAAAAAGATGAGCTGTCACGTGACCTTGTTTCTCAGCCATCGGATTCAGAAGAGAAAAACATATTGTCATTGCGTAATCGCGAAATAATTAGGGAGCCGGAATCCATTGCGAATGCTGTTTATAGTTTTAATTCGGAAATAGAAATAAATAATGCCTTGAAAGGTCCGGAAGCTCCGAATTGGTATAAATCAATGACTGACGAAATAAAAGTAATATTAAAAAATGATACATTCGAAGTAGTAGAAAGGCCCCAGAAAAAATGCATAAAAGGTAGATTTGTCCTTACAAATAAATATGATAAAAATGGATCTCTTTTGAAATATAAAGCGAGATTAGTAGCTCGCGGATTTAGTCAAAAATTTGGTATAGATTTTCGTGAAACTTTTTCTCCGGTAGCAAAAATGGGATCTATTAGAATCTTAGCAGGTTATGCTGTTAAATTAGGAATAAAAATTCATCAATTTGACATAACGTCAGCATATTTGAATAGAAAATTAGATGAGGAAATTTTTATGGAAGTTCCCGATTACTTTAAAGAAATACTTCAAATAATTATAAATGAAAATTGCGATAGGGACATATCTGATAAAGCAGCCGAGATTCTTAAATATCTAAATGTAGGGAATAAAGTTCTTTTGTTAAAAAGATCGCTCTATGGCCTTAAGCAGGCCGGGAGGTGTTGGAACACTAAATTAAATAAAATTTTGAATGATTTCGGAGCAAAACAAACAAATGCAGATCCATGTTTATATTATATTAAAAGTGATAAAGGGTTGACACTTATAATGATTTACGTTGATGACATATTGTTTATGTCACAGGACCCTGATATGTTAGAAAACTTCAAAATTCATCTTAATAAAAAACTAGATGTTAAATATTCAGGCATAGTTAAATATTGTCTAGGGATAAATTTTCAGTTAGAAAATGGCCTTATAACAATGAGTCAACATAGTTATATTAGAGAGCTCTTAGAGCGTTTTGGCATGACAGAAGCCAAGCCCGTAGCTTGTCCTATGGATACAAGCATTCGATTAAAAAAGGCCGAAAAATGTTGTGAAAACGAATATCCCTACCGTGAATTAGTTGGAAGTTTGATGTATCTTGCAACTTCCACCAGGCCGGACATTGCAAATTCCGTCAGTCAATTAAGTCAATTTCTAACTTGCTTTGATAAAACTCATTGGACTGCCGCTAAACGAGTTTTACGATACTTAAAGAAAACAATAAATTTTGGACTTGTATTTAGGAAAAGTAATGAGCCTTTGTTCGGTTACACTGACGCGGATTGGGGAAATTGCCTCGATGACCGTAGGTCATATACAGGTTACTGTTTCATTTTTTGCGGGAGTGCAATTACATGGGAAAGCCGTAAACAGTGTACCGTAGCTCTCTCATCAACGGAAGCCGAATATATGGCTTTATCCGATGCCACTAAGGAAGGGATATATTTATGTAAATTACTAAATGAGTTATCTGAAGGCAAAATTGAAAAAGTGAGTATATTTACAGATAACTTAGGATCTATTAAATTAGCTGAAAATCCGATCTTTCATAAGCGCACCAAGCATATTGATATTAGGCATCATTTCATAAGGGATGCACTGAAAAATGGAATTATTGATTTAAATTTTGTGTCTACTGAAAATATGGGGGCATTACAAAAGCATTAACATCATCAAAACATTACAACTGTTGTAAAATTATGGGATTGGAAGATGTAACATTGTTATTTAGGTAAATACGTCGACATTGTGGGGGGGTGTTAGGTTACATTTATTTTTCCATTACCAATGCCTCTTGTATTTACCCTCCTTCACTGTATAATAGATCATTCCAATAACGACTGGCGCGCCACCACTTGGACTATTCGTACGGCGCATCTTTTACCTGTACCTTGTTTTGAATATTTGTTTCTCTATATGTAACTATGTGATGTGAGTGTTCGTCTAATTAAAAGTGTTTTGTTTTAATATGGACTCATTAATATGCATTATAATTTTGCGTGCTCTGCCTTCTAAGCCCAATAATTGAAACCTTGCTTTTGTCTGTCAATGGCATAGTGATCCCGCATTTCAGCAATCAGTTGCCAGAATATCAGTTAGGCACACGCACAAAGAAATTTTAATGATTTGTAGTGAAGTGATCTCATGTATCGAAAAACAGCTAAAAAACATGAAATTTGAATTGCTAATTAGTTGTAATTAAAATTACAGCATATATTTCTTCTATTGACCTCTTGGGGGAAAAAAAAAAAAGTTTTAGAAATTTGATAAAGAATTAGCACATAATTTATCAGTTAGTGAAAAAAAAAATCCCCTTTCCGGCAATGACACACAAAAAAAGTTTTTTTCTTTGTGTATGTAATTAATAATCACATAGTTAGAGATTCAGCTTAAAATAATAATAATAATAACTCAAATTTTGCCAGAAGCAAAAGAGATCTCATGTTTCAACAAGCGTTTGCAAGAGTATCGGGTAATCAAATTTTTTTAATGCCTAGAAATTATTGAAATAAAAAGTTCAATAAATTTCAGTTTTCTAGAATTGAAGTGTAATATAAAAAATGTACAGTTGATTTTGCTGTGGACAGCGCATTTTTATGACGAAATGAATGAGAGACAATTATTTCGATTTATTTGGTTTTTGAAGTAGGGGTAAAATAGAAAGTTTTTACAATGTACCTCCTTAATTTTGAAGTTTTAATTTATGTACTTTTTACTCTATATTGAAATTTTATTTATAGAAGAATTTGCTGAGAAAGTGTGGAAATTTTTCAACTTATTTTATTGACAATATAACTCGCTAAAGTAATATGCTAATACCGTAACAGTCTTGTTTTTTTCCCCCTTAAATGTTGTTCCCTTTTTTCAAATAATGTGGTCCTCGTTTGGTCCTTTTTGTAACAAAAATTGAGTGGGTGCCCTGTAAATGAAGTGAAGTGAAAAAACAGAAAATCAACAAATGATTGACCTGCGGTAAGCAAGACAGATATCATTAGGCAGCATGTTTCTGAAGATGGCTACGAACGTATGTTGAAATATATTTTATCATGCTGCAAAATAAAACGGATTAAAATATAAAGTATTTTTTCAAAAAGTGATTATGATCCTTTAACTAAATGTATCTTTACTTGTTTCATCTAATAATTTTATATTTTCAAATATCTTGCTGGATGTTTTTTTTCTTTGCTAACTTTATTTTTTCATTTGACCCTGCAATGCATAAAATTTTTGTTTTGGGGCAAACAATTTTTATGCACTTATTTAGGACTGAAAAAAACTTTAAAAAATACTAAAGTAATTCTTTCATAATTTTGTTTATTGTTTATATGAAAGTCTGTGTTTAATGCATATATGAATTACTGTGCATTAAGCTCAATTTTGACATTGAAAAGCTTCAATACTGAAAACTACAAGCAAAATCTATTACTTAAATCTATCCAAAACATAAAAATGTGCAATACTTAAAAAAAAAAAAAAAAAAAAAAAACTAAATTTTAATTGTTTAGTGCTGCAATATACTTGAGAAATATAGAGTAATATGGTGAAAATGATCTATTTTTTTTTTATGTAAAGCAGGGCTTGAAAAAAGAAGGGGGGAGGAGCGGAGGAGGAGCGGGGGAGAAAAAATTTTTCTTAAATTTGATAGAAGGTGAAATGTTAATTCATTACTATGTATTTTGATTTATTCTTACTTCTAATTTAATTCTTTCTTTTTAGGTGGGTTGTCCAGATAACATCAGATTTGGAATCGATGGACCAAGCCAGTCATAGTATGTCATTCATAAGTGATGCTAATGTACATGCTCTTCATCGATTACTCTGGAACCACCAAGAAAAAATTGGTGATTACCTCTCAAGTTCAAGAGATCATAAAGCTGTAGGAAGAAGACCATTCGATAAAATGGCCACATTATTAGCCTATCTTGGACCCCCAGAACATAAGCCAGTCGACTCACAGTATGTAATTTTCTCACCCTCTGCTTTATTCCACTACCTAGCAATGACGGCTATTCAGGTGAAGTAAGTGTAGTGCCTCTAATCATCAATAATAAAACAAGTATCAAAATGTTATATATCTAAAACAAATTAGGCTAAATTATTAAGTGCAAATGTAATAACATTTTAGGACACTCAAAGAAACAAAAAATTAAAATTAATCCCGAAGATAATTCAGAGAATAACACTTTTATTGTCTATCATGCTTTAAAATAATTATACTACAAAATTGTTACTCTGTTTCATTAATTTTTCTATTGTTTTTTAAAAATAAATCTGCCCATTCCTATGATGCTAATTTTTGACTCATAAGAGTTGGAGATAATTTTATGAAAGGGCAAAAATAAGCTTATTTTTATTCTAAAACTGGGCAAACCTTTAATCCTCTTTTCTTTTTGGATTATTATTTTCTCTTCTTTTTGTATTGTTGCACCAAAGTTAAAACAGTCCATTGTGTTTAGTTCACTGTTAATATTAATGTGCCCATATAAAGCAGTTTTCTATTTCATTTGTTTTTAAAAGAAATGTTTTTGAATTATGGATAAGAACAGGGCTTGATTGAGGCAGGGTATGCAGGACAACTGCCCTGAGCTCCCACATCCCAATGGGGCCTGGGAGAAATTTAAATCAACCACTTATTTGGTTCTAAAGTTTAAATGAAAAAGTGTAAGTAAGACCTCTTAAGAAATGTTTGTCCCAGGCCGCAATTAGGTAAAGTCAGACCCTGCATATAATAAACTAATAATAAATATTGAAAAAAATGTTAAAAGATTTGGGGGGGGGAAATATATATATAATAATAATAATAATAATTTGATATATTGAAAGATAAAACCTAATAGAACTCTCTCTCTCTTTCTCTCTCTCTATTATATATAGATGGGTCTGGTATGTTAGACTGATGCCATTCACCTGACATGTTCCCCAACAGCTTATTTACCTTCAGATACAATTGCCTGATAGGTACAATTGCTTCATAATTTGTGTACTTGACAGGTTGACATTATTGAGCAACTGCTCAATAGCTCATTTACTAAATAGCAGGGGTGAAACTTTTCAGGGGCTACTCCTGAATTCAGAGTTTTTGAAATTCTTTCTGTCTTTGAATTTCATGTTTTGTTTTTGCAGAAATTTCTCATTTTGAATGTTTAATTTGCCTTATAATGTATTAGGAAGTCTACAAATATCACTTAATATAGATAGCCATATATGATATATCATTAATAAATCTCCCCTATCTGTACATGCAAGGAACAGTTTTCAGGATTTTTGCAAGCTAGGTAGTTTCACCCCTGTAGATAGGTACAATTTTTCAATAACTCATTTTCCGACTTTTTTTTTTTTTTTTTTCCACTTGAAAATATTTTTAAAATGATTGAAAAGTTAGCATAATAAATAGTATAGAAAACACACAATTCTATTTTACTATCATAAAAAACAAACTCTAATACAAAGAAAATTAATTAATGAATAATGCAAGCTAGGTAGTTTCACCCCTGTAGATAGGTACAATTTTTCAATAACTCATTTTCCAACTTTTTTTTTTTTTTTTTCCCACTTGAAAATATTTTTAAAATGATTGAAAAGTTAGCATAATAAATAGTATAGAAAACACACAATTCTATTTTACTATCATAAAAAACAAACTCTAATACAAAGAAAATTAATTAATGAATGTTTAATCATTAATTTAATATATATATATATATATATATTTTATTCTACTACCATAGAACTACGACATTTTATTTTCATTCTGTCTACTTACATGCATAAAATAAAGATTAAAAAAAAAAAAAGTTAATAATTGAATTTTCAGTCTTTTCCATTTATCTCCAATGCTGATTGAATGGCTATTAGCATCACTTACCAATGCTTCAGTGTTCCTACTCATATTTAGTCAGCACTGGATTTATTTCTCAGAGAGTAGAATGCCTGATATATATCACTGTGTTTCTTTCTCTTTTTTTTTTAATGACTAAAACACTGTTGCCTACTTAGCATTAACAATCCATTTTAATATTGGATTTATTTTACAAAATAATATTAAACTTTTGATAAAGGACAAGTATTTTTATTTTATTTCATAGAAAATTTATCATAACGTCGTATTTTTAGACAATTTTTGCCGATGAAATTTGACTTGATTATTTATTTTTTGAAGGAATATTTTTTATTTTTTTAATTATTTAAAAAAAAAAAAAAAGTTTATTCTTATTTTCAGTTATTTTAGCATTACAGATAAAAAGTATTATGTTTATCTTTGACTTTTCTTTTATTGCTAAAGGACAAGTATGATTAAAATCAATTTCAATTTTTAAGATCAGTTTGTCCTTTTGAACTTAGAAGGAAATTTATATTTTTAAATTGAATAAGAACCTTAATTACAACATACTATACATTATAATTATTAAAAATTAGTTGTTGTTATTTGTTATCTGAGGGGGAAAAAAAAAATCTATCAAACAACAAACATCATGGTTGTTACATTTTGAGTTTATCATGCTCTTTTCTAATTGTGCAGTGCTGTTTATTAGCATCGATAATTTTTAATGAAGATCGGTCCCATCTTACCGTCATTATTCATTTTAAAGATTTTTTTCTCTCCCAGTTATTAATTGACCAAAAAAAAAAGTATTTAATTTCATAAATGAAATAATTTGATTAAATATTAAAAAATATATTGATAAACACCTTACTTAGGCTTCATCATCTTCTGCAAGAAGCTTTTTGTGGGAGGATCCTCCCCTTTTCAATTGCAAACTTGTTGGTGTGGGCCTTGGCTATTTATAGCTTCATCCTGTTCTTCCAGTAGGTAGCACCACTGTGGATCTATTTTGGCGGATTCGTGGTCATTTATGGCAACTTTATTTTTAATTATTTCAACACTTTCCCTATAAAACGTGTTGTTGTTGAAATAAAAGCGTAAGTGTTGAAATAATTAAAGATAAAGTTGCCATAAATGACCACGAATCCACCAAAATAGATCCACAGTGGCGCTACCTACTGGAAGAACAGGATGAAGCTATAAATAGCCAAGGCCCACACCAACAAGTTTGCAATTGAAAAGGGGGAGGATCCTCCCACGAAAAGCTTCTTGCAGAAGATGATGAAGCCTAAGTAAGGTGTTTATCAATATATTTTTTAATTAATTATATTGTGCTTCATTTTAAATTTAAATAAGTTGATAAAATGTATATAAAAAGACATTACATCATTTTTGACCTTTCACCTCCTAGCCCCAGGGTTTCGTCAATATTTGTGCAGGTCTGTGAAAAGTAGACTGTCTTACCTCTTTCATCTTCTCAACATATAGCACCAGGTGGTGCTGATAGATGGCAATGATGAATGGACTCTTCCCAGTTTCCTCTGCTCAATCACGTGATAGAGGAAAACGAATAATCGAATTCTGAGAATCGAATTCAATTAAATATTGTTCTTAAGAACAAAAATGTTAATATTTAATATAAAATAAAATAAAAGTAATATTGTGCATTTGTAAACAGATGAGTAGTTGTATTTGTAAATTTAATAATATTTTAAAAACACTTTATGTGTTTATTTATTTTTAACTGTAAGAATCGATTTTAGTATGTTGTAGTGTAACTATAACATTAACTGATCTAGCAATAAATAATAGCTTGTTATTGTGGAATGTTTATGGATTAATTTGAAATTTTAAAATGTTTTCATTTAATTTAATTGCATAAAGGTGTTACAACAAGTTAATTAACTTAGTTACTCGTCTAAATGGATTTATGCAGTACGATGTTGCACTGTCACTGAGTTAAGTACCAAAATCAAAGAATTTAACATGTTCTTCAAGAACATCAATAACAAATATAAAGTAAATGATGATTGTAAATATATACAGCAAAGAAAAGATGATGAATAATGATATAAAATGAATTAAAAATGATGATGTATAAAAAAAAATAACACAGATTAAAATACGATTGATCAAAATAAGAATAGAAAATAAGTTATTTCAGCAATCGCTATAGATAAACAAAACTTCGTCTGCTATTTGTTTTTCCTCTATCATGTGACCTCTGACGTCAGGTGGGAAGAGCCCATTGACACCAGATGAATAATAGGTGAATCGATGCCAGATGGTGTGATATATTGGAGATGGAAGAGGGAAGACAATCTACTTTTGGCAGACCTACACAACTACTAACGAAGCCCCAGGGCTCGGAGGCGAAAGGTCTATAATGAAGTATGTAAGATCTTTTTTTATAAATTTTTAAAAAAGTATTATTTTCATTTTTATAAAAAAATATATATATATATATATATAAATCTTAAAAAAATAAAATTTTTATTTATTCAGCTTTTAAATAATCATAGTATTAAAATTTTTAATTGTGTAAAAATATCTAAAGTTTAAAAAAATACCTCAACATTCTGAAACATTCACAAAATCTTTTTAATTTAAATGCATTCAAATTACCGATATTATGATTAAAATAAATAAGAAATGCATGAAATTTTCCATTTATGAGTCTAATGTATACGTCATCAGTAGAAATCAATTGCTAGTTGATGATGAATTTTTCTTTTACTGTGCAGCAAATTTACCTTAAGCAATTGTATCTTTTAGGCAGTTGTACTTGTAGGGCAAATGAGCTATCCAACAAAAATGCTTATTAGGCAAGTGACATCAGAAAACTGAGTGATTGAAGAACTGACTTGATACAATATACAGTACTTACTTTAAAACCCCAAAGTAACATTTCTTGTGGAACTGGCGAAAAAAAATACAGTAAACAGAAAAATGTTAAATTAAGGTCTTAAATATATATATATATATATATTAAAAAACATAATACATTTTTCATGGAAGTATATTCAAATAGTTAAAAATGTTTGCAGTGGATTGATTATAGATTAAAATAACATTTTATGTATTAATATTAGTAAAACAAATTGTGATATATAGTATACTTACAAAGTATTTAATTAGTTTAAACTTTTAACTATGAAACCTACAAACTTATTTAAAAAAATAATAAAAACCTTACTTCTGGCTTCATCCTAAGTCGCTTTCACCTGAGACCCCCTAAAATTGTATCGAAAACGAAAGCGTATAAAAAAACTTAACCCAATCAACAAAAAGTTCCCCTCAAATATACCTACAGCATACCGTTCGACTACGGAATTTTCATTAAAAATCAAAAATGAGGCCGCTAAACATAGCTACAAAATACCAATTAAACCCAATCGAAATATCTATCGACTTATCCATAGCAGTAAAAACCCTACTGATCCTCTTGAAGCCGCCAATATCTACAATAATCCGTTTTCTAGACCCAGTAAAAGTAATGGTTGTTAGATTGGAGTTACTTGTAAAAGGAAAATTAAAAACCGTATTTAAGAGCACATTTCTGACGTAAAGTTTAATAAAAGCACCACTGCCCTAGCAAAAATCACACAGTGTGAAAATATCAGTATACATTTCAATGAAACAACGAAGATCGCAGATTACGGAAACCCGACCTATGCATTATACCGTGAACCCATAGAGATTTTAAGTAATTTAGATTCTTGCAATGGCAACGGGCCCCGTGCAGAAGTTGATCAAATTTGGAGCCACCTACTGGAAGAACAGCCAACTAATGCCAAGATCAATTGGCACAGCACATTTACTGCTGGATACGCTACCACTGATGTTTCGTCTTTGAAAATGCCGGGGGCCTCTGGGGAAAGCAACTTAGGATGAAGCCTAAAGTAATGTTTTTATTGTTTTTTTAAATAAGTATTTAATTAAGTTTAAAAAAATGTTGAAAATTTTTGCCTGTCATATTTTTTATTTTGATTTCAAAAAAAGAGGCTCCAAACTACTGAGAGGCTTTATAAGTGTTGTTCTTGTGAATCATTTCAACCAAAAAAGTTTTTAAATTATCCTTTATTTTTCTTTTTTTTTGCCAATATTCAATTTAACTACCACAGTTTCACTGTCATTGTATGATGGTAATGACTCTACCAAGTCAGATATTTTGAGAAATACTCATGTAATGTCATTTGCATTGTAGTCGTTAAAATCTTCAGAATCAAAATCAATAAAATTATTCTCACTTGATTAATTTGGCTTCTTCCACTGAATACTCATTCGATATTGGGGGAAATCCATGTTTTATTTTATAACAAGTATAGTATAAGCTAGGTTTATTTAAAAAAAAAAAAAAATCCCAATCTTGCATTTCATTAAACATTATTTTTCTCTAAAATCCCTAATCTTAATTGGGAAAAATGCTAGCTTGCAAATTGTAAAATGTCAGTGTGTAGCTTTAAATTTTATTAAATATATATAGATTTTTTTTTTTTTTTTATCTGTAAATTTTAAGCAAATATCGAAATTTGTTTGCTCTGTACTCATAATCGTAATTAATATTTATTTTAATCAAATTCACAATTTAATTGAAGTATAAAAAAGCTTTTATTTATTTATTTATTTATTTATTTTATTTTTTGCTTTCATGAAATCCAAACCAGAAACACATAACAGTAGAACCTTGATCCATCGTTTTTCATGGGGTGCATGGAAGAAAAAGAAAAAAAACTATAAAAATGGGAAAATGATGAATACAGATTAAAGTCAAAACATTACGAAAGCAATGTATATGAATTAATGCAAACATATACAGTATACAATTAAAAAAGAAACTAATGTTACTTTCCAAACTTTCAAAGAAATAAATTAAAGTTGTAGAACATTAAGTGATATTTATTTTTAAAGTATAGAACCTTTTTAAAAAATAATTTAAAGCAATAGCCATCTTAATGTATACTTATGATTGTATGTGTGTCTGCAGATTTATGTAAACACTGAAAGTTCTGTAGTAAATTTTACATTGCCTGTCAGTATGAGCCTAATTGAAAAGCTTTTAAATAACTTCAGTTAGTAGACTATTAAATATTTTTGTGCAGTTCTATATTAAATCTGTGAATTTTATATGCACTAAATTTACTTCAGTTAAAAAATGCATTGCATAATGGAAAATGCACCATGAGCTATCATTTTTCTTGCACTACAGGGTGACAAGAAATAACTTGGACACACATGATACATTATAACTGTAATGCTAATGAAAATATTACGACCAAACTGCAATAAATATGAATATATTATTTTGTCTATTATATTTACAAATTTTCAAAGTGGCTACCTTTAGCCTTAATACAGAGCATTAAACGTGACACAAAATTTTCAGCTATGGGCCGCAACTCACTTACTGATATTTTATCCCATTCCTTGCATAAGAATTCCTTTAGGGATGCCAAAGTTTTATGAGGTTTAGCACACACCCTTGTCTCCAAGATGGACCAAACAGAATAATCCATTGGTGTGGTGTAAATAATTCATTTACCTTTTATGTTTCCATATTTTAAATTAATTTTATTAATATTTTTAATTTTCATAGCAACAGAAGTTACTTAGTGAGGATCAAAGAACCTCATGGCGTACATTGCGTTCTGGCCACTAACCCTTCTTATTCTTTGGGTCAAAAGGTCAAATATATATATCCAAATAATTTTATTTACATAAGAGAAAAGAGGAATCAATTTACTTATTGGCTAGAATGCTGTAAAAAGAAAAATGCATACAAAAATAATGTTTGTAAGAAAACTAATCTGCTGCATCAAAATTAATCAATTTTATTTTCCAAACCACACTAGTAATTCCAAATTAAGTAGGATATAAAAATTAATGGTTTTTAAAATTTGAATAAGTATTCATATAAACTAATATATATATTTATTATTAATAAGTAGGCACTCTCTCTCCAAATGATAAAATGGTCATTATTTTAAAACAGAAGCAAAACAAATCTTTCTCACCCCATGTTCTTCTCTTGAGAGCTGCTGAAATCCAACTAAATTTAAAACTGCCGGAATAACAGAAGGTGGAGTCAGAACCATCACCCTATTGGTTCTCAGCATGGTGTGATATGACATCACCACTAGGAAAGAAGAACCAATTTTTCTCCTGTGTGTGTGTTGCAGTAAAGCAAACACAACAGGGTGAGTTGAGCCAGCTGAGAGAAACAATGCATTTAAGTGCAGAAAACGATCTTATTTAACATTTAAAAAGAAGTGATGTTTTTAACATCACATTACCCCTAACGACCATTAAAAAAATTTGGAAGACTAAAAATGTGAATGGAGAGTGCATACCTACATTTACATGAAGGATTACAAATTTTTTTTTTTTTTTTACTGACATGTGAAAAAAAAATATCCATATTGACCACATAATATTGTAGGAACGGCCATTAAAGGCATGAATGTAACAAAGCAAATTTTTAAGCAACTGAAAGGTCTTACAATACTCTTAATAACATGCACTTGATAAAAAAATTTGGAAATTTTGAGAACAATGTACATGTGACACAAAATCTGAACCAAACACAATACAAAATCGATAAGTAAAGCTGAAACAATAAAATTCCGACAAACAACCTAATATCAACGCCTACCCTGGTAGGTGATCAATTCTACCAAAATAGGCGAGGAATACACCATTTCATCAAAAACAATACTATTTCAGCACTGTGGTTACAGACATTCTCAAATAAAAGATTTTATTGATACAAAAGTGGTCAGTGACATATCTAACAATATTTATTAGGATATTGACAACTAATAAAATATATCTATAAATGCAAACAGACACAGCTTTTATCAACAAGTGACATGAGTAAAAAAAACATTGATACCTTTTAAAGAAAATAGTATTATAACAGAAATATTGAAAAGCATGTTAATTGCTGTAAAATCTGCTTTCTTATAAATTTGTAAAAATAATTAGTTAACGAGAATAAAAAAATGTATGACATGACAAAAGAATTTCAGTGGATGTGCAATATCAACAAAAATATTTAACCAATAGTCTTGATATTAAATACCATCTACCGATTAATCAATGTATAAGTATACACATGAAAGAACAACTATACTAAATAAATGTCAAAGAAATCTTGTTAACAACTGATAAAACAAAATCAGTTATATTTCAGTATAAAATATTTACAGATGACCTCTTGAAGCATTATTATGAAGGAGAAAAAAAAATCAAAATAAGTATCAATACAAATGTCAAAATAATCTTACATATAAATATTACATTAGATACGGAAAAGGCATTCCAAGTACTCGAGTATAATATTCGAATAAGACTTTTTAAAATTTTATCATTACCATTATTATTATTATTATTTAAAGAATATACATATTATAAATGGAAATAATAACTGTGAGTGGCTACTGAGGCCACCAAGTTAGATTACTAAACAAAATCAAAAATGCACTTAATATAAACGTCAAATAATACTCAAATAAACATACTATCAGATATAACCAAAACAAAACTGCAATGTCAATAATCACAATAAACAAAAAATTTTAACAAACATTATACACATTTATATACATATCATGTGTGGATTGTGTATTAATTTGATTGTGTAATAGTGTGAATGTAGTGTATACTTGTGTTGTATAAGTGATGTCTGTGTCTGTGAAAATGGTGTGAAGCTTCCAGAAATTGTATTTAATAACCCAATATATCCATAAACATGACAATGTGTAGTAATTAATATATGAAAAGAAAGAAGAAAAATTATGTATACACATATAAATATGCAAGTTTCCGATACATATAACACACACATACTGTACATTTTGAGCAGTAAATAATTATAGTATAGTTATCAAATTTAACAAATAAGACAATATATAAAATAAATCAGCATAACAGAAGATTTATATTCATATTAACTACAATACACACTGCACTAAGTTTTTGTAGATATTCAACATTTGCCACAGGAGAAAAAATATATATATATATATCTACACAATATATAATAGGACAATATACAAAATACAACTTATCAAATATACCTGTACCAACTCATACTTGTTTACAACAGGCAACTTTGGTGAATGAATTGCTTATCAAGTCCCCTAAAAAAAAACTTAAAAAAAAACATGTTAAAAGAACATTTGTGAAAATGGAAACAAAAAAACAAAAAACAAAAATTAAGTTTTGCATCTTGGTCTGAGATCATAATGAGACTGCGGTTGAACAATCCCAGCTGGTTGACCTGTCAGAATTGTTTGTGGAATGAGATGTTGCTTTCTTTTATGCGCCAGGATGACACGGTCTATGTTAATAGTGAATGGTTCAGCCCCTTCATTTTCGAATTCTCTGACGGAGAGTAACACGTCAGATATTACTTTTTGAACTGAATATGGGCCTATGAATCTTGGTTTAAATGTATCTTTGGTTTTTATAAAGACCATATCATTTTCTTTGAATTTCCGGAGAACTGCTTTTTTATGTTGTCTAGTATTACGTTGGTTTTGGTAAAACTTCATGTTATGATGCACTTGCCTAAAGATCTGTTTCATTGATTCCATGTATTTATAGTATTCATATGGAAATTCCAGTGTTTCTAACTGAGGATCTTCAAACAAGTCAAAGATGCTTGTTATTGACCTGCCAAAATGCAGAAAGGCTGGAGAATATCCAGTTGAAGAATGAACGGTGGTGTTATACAGGTTCTTGTGTATCATCAAAGCCTGATGAAAATCAAATCCTTCCTTGGTAAGAGTGGAAATTGAGGATTTAATGCTGGTATTAATTCTTTCTGATGAGCCTTGTGTTTGCGGGTGTCCTGATGATGAATGGGAGATTGTAATTTTCAATGTCTGTGCCAAGTTGTTAAAGATGTTTGCTGTGAACTGTGGGCCTAAGTCTGAGAGTATCGCAGAGGGTCGACCAAAGGTAGTAATGTATCCCGTAATGGCTTTAACTACAGCTTGTGCTGTTGCATTTTTTACTGGTACCAATTCAATATGTTTAGAAAAATGATCGAGGAATGTTAACACATGGAAGCCATTGGAGAAAGGACCCAAAAAGTCCATGGAAACTAACATACTCGGCGCAGAAGGAACAAACATTTCCTGTAGTGGAGCAGGTGGAATTCTGTGCGGTTTATATTGAATACATAATGTACAGGACAAAACAAAGTTTTTTACATCTTCAAATAATCCTGTCCAATAAAAGTGTTTAAGTATTCTTCTGTATGTATTTCTAATTCCAAAGTGAGGCATGTGACAAATTTTTAATACTTTAGGTTTTAACTTCTGTGGTACTACAATTTTTGTTTTTGGAGAGTTTTCAGGCTGGTGAAACTTTCGTTTGATCATTAACAGACCTGTGTCCGGATGGACAAAATAATTTTTATATTTAGGAGAAGGTTTCTCCGAAGTGATATCGACAATAATTTTTAGCAGAAAGTCATCTTCTCTTTGCTCTTTAAAAAAACATTCTTCCGAGATTTCCATCATAAGATTATCTGCGTCAGAGCTGTTTAAGGAACGACTGAGTGGAGCAGCATCGTTGCTTAACAACTGAGGTAAGGAAGAACGATGAGGCTCTGATGAGGTGAGTGACTTATCAGATTTTTGTGTGACATTGAAATGGTGGAGTTCAATTGTTGGAGAAGCTGAAGAAATGGGTAAATTGTTAGCCTCTTTAATTAATTCTGGGTTTGAGTTAAGATCTTGAGTGTATGCAGAAAAGTCTTCTCTTGAAAAATAGTCTGCCAAAACATTTGTTTTACCTTTTACATATCTGAATGTGTATTGATAGTTTGATAATTCAATTAGCCATTTAGTAGTTAGATCAGCAGGAGAGGAAATTTTCTTATAGTGTTCGAGTGGTCTGCTATCGCTGAGAATGGTGAAAGGTCGGTTGAAAAGGAAAAATTTAAATGCACTGACTGACTTAGCTATGGCCATCAGCTCAAGCTTGATGGCTGAATATCGCTGTTCTGATTTAGATAGTGTTTTACTAAAGTAACTAACCGGAAGCAGAATGCCTTCCTTTTCTTGTAGAAGAACCCCTGAAATAGCAATTTTGCTAGCATCTGTATTAAGAAAAAATTGTTTTGACCAATCGGGTAAAGAAAGAAAAGGTTTAGAGAAAAAAACTTTCTGTATTTGTTTAAAGACTTCAGCATGTTCCTCTGTCCATTTAAATGTAGTTTTCGGAGATGTTAATTTTATCAAAGGATCAATTAATCGCGAGTAGCAGGGAATGAGTTTTCTGTAGAATCCACACAATCCTATAAATCTTTTTAGTTGTTTTCTGGTTGCGGGGATAGGAAATTGAGTAATTTTTGTAATGTTGGAAGAAATAGGATGTATTTTCTGATTTTGGATGCTGAAACCGAGATATTCAATAGATGACTGATGGAATTTACATTTCTTTGGAGACAATGTCAGATTGTACTTTTGTAGAGTAGCTAAAAGTGTTTGTAATTTTTCTGTTGTTTCCTGGAAAGAGTCACTTCCTATAATAATGTCATCCTGGTAAGCATATATGCCTGAACAATTGCACTCTTGTATAATTGTGTCAATAAGCATTTGGAATGTTGATGCGGCTGATCTCAGCCCAAACATTAATCTTTTAAATGAATAAGTTCCCCATTGTGTAGTAAATGAGAGACGTCGTCTGTATTCTTTAGGTAATGAAATTTGATGATACGCTGAGGGAAAGTCTAATGTTGTAAAATATTTAAATTTTGAGATGTTATTTATTATCGTATCAATTCTTGGAAGAGGATAAGTGGAGCATCGAATCATAGAGTTGATTAACCTTAAATCTAGGGCCAGTCTAAAGGAAGGTTTATCCTCCTTAGACACAGCTTTCTTTTTAACCATAAGCATTGGGCATGCCCATTCAGAGATATTTCTCTCAATGATCCCTGCATCCAGTAATTTGTCAAGTTGATCTTTTGCCTCTTCTTGAATAGCTTGTGGAATAGGAAAAGGGTAAGTTTTTAAGGGAATATCTGAAATGAATTTTATATGTGGAGTGATATGATCGGTGTGTCCAATCGACTTTAGTGAACATGAAAATACAGAGTTAAATTTCTGAAGAATATCTTGCATTATTACCCTTTCTGTAGGTTTTAAATGCTGAATAGAAAAATTATTTACATTAAATTCTTTCTGTCTTAAGGATAAAACTTCTGGTGTAGCCTTAATTAGATTACACATGTGATCAGGTGTATTTGTTGCAAGATCCAAGGAATTTTCTTCTATTTTATCTATCTCTGAAATGTATCCGCAAACGGTATTTTTATTTATATGCAGTTTCTTGCTCGAATTATTATACATAGGAATAAAAAATTGAATTAATTCTTGTTTAGTAGAATTTTCCTTGATATGTTGTACCTCCATAAGAGAAGGATAGGACACAAGTGGACAATGCTTGTTAGACGATGTAAACATTACTAACTGATTTTCTGGAATAAGCGTGGACCGCACAGGCACATATATAGTATCCTGTGGATCAATCATAATCTTCTGGGTAAGCCAACATTTTTGATAAGAGGGTAAGTTCTCTTTATGTACATCAATTTTAGATTTTTTATATCCAGTTTGGGGAAAATCCATATGAGTAGCTATCTTATGTGATGCCCGATTCATATCAGATTCAGATGATAGAAGACTGCGAGAGGGTACAGTGTCTAGAATATCTAAAGCATTTTCATTAATTTGTATTTTGTTATTGTGTAAATTGATAACTACGTGATGGGACTTTAAAAAATCAAAGCCAAGTATACCAATAAATTTAGATTCAGTTGGTATTTCAATAAGAAAAAAGGTGTGTTTGTAAAAAGTTTTCCCTATTTTAAAGGAAATGCAAACACATCCGTCACATTGGACTATAGAGTTTACTGTAGATATCTTGACTCTTGAAGCAATTCTTTTGTAATATAATTTGTTTTGATTTTGTAAGAAGTAATGTTTTGAGAGTAATGACACAGAAGCTCCTGAGTCGAGAAGAAAATTCTCTAATGTTTTGTTTAACAGTAATTGTATGATGGGGAGATTGGGCAGATCATTGTCTGTGTGTAACAAGAATTCCAGTGAATTAACTAATATGCAGTCTCCATTTTCCTCCACACTCGGGGACGTTACCAGTACAGGAGATGTTGTCTGTATCGCAACAGATTTGACTTTGCGTTCTAATGACAAAGGGAACTTTGCCTGTGTGTCTGGAGATCTCAGAATGATTTCATTGTTATTTACAAAAAAATTATTAGGTAGATTAGAATATGTTGAGTTAGTCTGTGAAAAGTTGTTATGGTAATTGACTTTATTCAAACCTGACCTATATGAGGAACTCTTTGTATTTAGGAGTTTAGTGTCACTTCTACCATTCTCCACTTCTAGTCATTGTGAATGACTACTTTTGGTTTGAGGGGAGTTGGATTTAAATGTTTTAGGGGCCCTGGCTCTCCGTGACATGTCTCTATAAGGTCTAGAGAAAGTTTGCCCATTACGATATCTGTGAGAAAACTTATTATTTTGTAATTTTCTGAGTGCAAAGCACCTCTGAGCAGAATGTCCAGGTCTTTCACACCATTGGCATTGAATCGTGTGCGAACCTTTATTTTGTGGAAATTTATTGTATGGCCGCTTGCTATAAGATGAATTGTTAATCTTAGTCAAATTGTTTTCTGAGTTTGTACCTATCACTTCACTATCTATTTTATGATTGAAGTTTTGAATAGTAGCAAAAGATGTTCCTGGTAAGACAGGGTTTACTTGCAAGTTATAAATTTCCTGGAATTTTTCGAGACATTCCACCATCTGATAAAAGGTTGTGGCTTTTTGTGATAGTAGATGAATTCTAAAGTGGGGCGGAATGAGATCATTGAATTTTGCGATTAGTAGTTGTTCAAGGGCTTTTTCTTCCATATCAGGAAAACGTTTTCTCACTAAATTTTCAAGCTTATTAGCAAAAATATTAATATTGACATCGGACTCAAACTTAAATTCGTTAAATTGTTGTGCTATTGCAGTTGCCGACTCTACCTTAAAATATTTCTTAAATATATTAAATAACTCTTTTGTATTTTTGGCTTTTTGACAAGCTGGGGAGGAGACATAAAACTTAAGAGCAGTATCTGCCAATTTTGATTTCACAAAAGCCAAAGCATGGGATTCTTCCCATTTGCTGTTCTCAATTTTAAATTTCACTTGTTCAATAAAAAAATCCAATAAATGAGGGTCTCCAGAAAATGGCGTTACTAAAGTTTTGAATGGTAAACCTCTTGTCAATCCTTTGTTAGAAGCCATTATTTTTTGTATATATATGAAACTACTATATTGGTTTAAAAAAACAACACAGATGTATGAAGCTTGTTATTTAAATTTCTTGATTTTTACATGTGTTGATGGCTATTTGTATATAATATATTCACGTAGTTGAGGAGAGAGAGAGATACCTACAATTTTTTTTTTTTTTTTTTTTTTTTTTTAAAGCCAACAATACATAGTTCTGTTGGTTATTATTTATTTAATCAGTTATTCAAAATATATTGAACCAAAAAAAATTTTTCATTTGTACAAAGTTCCAGCATATCACAATTTTTGAAACAGGGAATTGTCTTATAGGTCACTTGGTATATATTCAATCACAAAAAAAAAAATGTTATTGGTTATGTATGACTTTAAAAATAATTTCAGTAATTCTAGCAATAAAAATAAAATGACTTATTCAAAATAAACAATCTCTACAGTACCATTTATTCTTAAGAACAATAATCAAGTATTACTTTCCGGCACCAAATGTGGTGTAAATAATTCATTTACCTTTTATGTTTCCATATTTTAAATTAATTTTATTAATATTTTTAATTTTCATAGCAACAGAAGTTACTTAGTGAGGATCAAAGAACCTCATGGCGTACATTGCGTTCTGGCCACTAACCCTTCTTATTCTTTGGGTCAAAAGGTCAAATATATATATCCAAATAATTTTATTTACATAAGAGAAAAGAGGAATCAATTTACTTATTGGCTAGAATGCTGTAAAAAGAAAAATGCATACAAAAATAATGTTTGTAAGAAAACTAATCTGCTGCATCAAAATTAATCAATTTTATTTTCCAAACCACACTAGTAATTCCAAATTAAGTAGGATATAAAAATTAATGGTTTTTAAAATTTGAATAAGTATTCATATAAACTAATATATATATTTATTATTAATAAGTAGGCACTCTCTCTCCAAATGATAAAATGGTCATTATTTTAAAACAGAAGCAAAACAAATCTTTCTCACCCCATGTTCTTCTCTTGAGAGCTGCTGAAATCCAACTAAATTTAAAACTGCCGGAATAACAGAAGGTGGAGTCAGAACCATCACCCTATTGGTTCTCAGCATGGTGTGATATGACATCACCACTAGGAAAGAAGAACCAATTTTTCTCCTGTGTGTGTGTTGCAGTAAAGCAAACACAACAGGGTGAGTTGAGCCAGCTGAGAGAAACAATGCATTTAAGTGCAGAAAACGATCTTATTTAACATTTAAAAAGAAGTGATGTTTTTAACATCACAATTGGGTTTAAATCTGGGGAACACGGTGGCCATTCTTGAGCTCCAATGAAGTCAGGAAAATTTGTCTTACACCAATCTTGAGTGCTTTTAGCTCTGTGTGCAGGTGCGGAATCATGTTGAAAGATCCATCTTTTGTTTCCAAAGAACTTTTGCGACCAAGGTAAGACAACATCTTCCAAAATGAGTATGCGATTGTGGTAGTTACAGATATTTGGGTTGAAACTTCGTCCAAGTTATTTCTTGTCACCCTGTATAATCTATTGAATTTATCATTTTTTATGTAAAACTTGTTCAGAGGTCAATTCAGGCAAAAATAGGGGACATTGTGCTTTTCATAAAATTCAGTTTCATAAAAGCGTACCCTTTACAAGATTTTATTTTATAAAAATTATCTTTTTATAACTTTTTCCGTATTTTCAGTATTTTTAGTTAATGCTTATATTTGGTTCATTGAAACTCTATTAACTTGATATTAAATATTATACATAACAACTATTAAAATGTAAAGTTTTACACTTTTTTCACAAAAATATTTCATTTTGTGCAAAATTGGGCCTTAATGGATCGACCCCTGATGTTGTATTGTTAACTGTATTCAAGGCAGAGGCGAGGATTTATAATTAAACTTCAATTATTAAAAACAGTCTGCAGCTTAAAGGGCAAGCAGATGGCTATGAAATTTGGAATGTAGACAATTCATGAGAAATGAAATACATATATATGTATATAGGGTAAGTGCACCAGTGATTGACACTTTTAGAGCAATCTCTGACGTTTTTAATTTTCTAGTCATCAGAAAATATTTTTATAAATCTTAAGTTAATACACATGGCATAAAAGACATTCAGAACCACATATATGTTCAAATATATGCATTTGTTCAATTTTTTTTTTTTTTTTTATGAATTTTTGTTTGACACTCAGACTCACTCAATGTTCCAGTAATTGACACTGCCAGTTTTTCATTTTATCAGTAATTGGCAGCCTATGTTCCAGTGTTTGACACTGTTAGTTATTCATTTTACCAGTTATTAGCACCCCATGCTCCAGTGTTTGACATAAAATGTTAAAATTCTTATATGTAAAATATATGATTTTATTATTTTTCTTCTTTATTAATTATTTCAGGATAGATGTCAATTACTGGAGCATGCCAATCACTGAAGCACCTACCCTATATATATAATCTTTTCAGTTGGTGTTTTGTATCGGAAAATGGCAAATTTAACAAATGGAAACTGTCCCACATAAAATCAAAACTAATGAATAATTCAAATTAATAATAAGTAAAAGAAATTGAATAAACTCCATAAAATGAGAGAAAAAAAACACACACAATTGTTTTGGATCAAAATAAACATACCACCCTTCGTCAGGCAAACAAAGTAAGCATGTGTGTTGCAAGCAAAATGTTCACTTTGCTTACAGCACTCAATTTATTACTTTTCAATGCCAGTCCTTTGATGCATTTGTATTATTAAATGTTCAGAATTGTTTATGCATTATGTATGAGTCATTTTTTATGTTATATTTTCTGTTTTCTATAGAAAGCAATGTCTAGTAGATATGTTTGAACTGTTTTTTCTTTTTATTTATTTATTTTTTTGGAGCATATTTATGCTTTCTTTACATACTAAATTTGGTAACAATCTGCTTACCATTTTTAGCTGCAGGATTCTGTTTATAGTGGAGGTTTAATCATAATCTTCACTACATATATGTAATATTTGATATATACTGCTAACTCTAGATTATAGTAAAAAAGTTGGTGGAAGGGAACTCAATACAAAGAGCACTTTTCAAAAAGGGCATTATTTGGTCGAATTTTTTGCTCTTGTTGTAATTTTTATACATGACAAAAGTAAGTTATTACTTTTCTGTGTATATATGTTAGGTATATGCATTTGTTCTCGCGATATTGTTGTAAAATTATTCCCAAAAAATTGTGCGTCAGGAAAAGTATCTGAAGTCCTTCAGGCATGTAGAATGTTAGAAATGGTTTCCTAGTGCTAAAATGTGTACATATATTATGTTATTCATATCCGTTGAATTAGAGTTTTTATTATATTTTGAAATAAAACGCTGTTTTTAAATTTGTTTTAAAGTTATGTCTTATCAAAAAATATTTTCATGCTTGAATGCTGAAATTTCATGTAAATTTTTAACATTCAAGTATAAACATATTTTTTTTTAGATTATCTTAACAATGAATCCACAATGTAATTCCCAAAATATGTTTTTAGAATATTTCAGTAAACTATAATAATGTGAAATCATGGTAAAAAAGAAAAAACTAGTTTAACAGGGAACACTTTATCTATTTTATTTTATTTTTTTTTTTTTTTTTAGTTTTTGAGAAATTTAACATACTTAATATTGTTATATTTCAATGTATATGCATGCAAATTTAATAATTCTATCACAGTAATTTACAAAAATAATTTATAGCATCCACCATTTTCTTAAGCAGGAATAATTTGATACAGATATTGACAGATATCATTTATATTTAATCTCCCCCCCCCCCTTCTATTTATAAAAGAGAAGGGGGGAGGGAAATCTTGATGCTAAAAAAAGAAATCCTAATTGTAATCTTTTTAAAATTTAAATGACAATTTTTCATTGTATTGAATCTATTTTTATTTAACAAAAGTTTTCATTTTAAGATAATGTATTGTTTTTTATATGAATAAGCTTTAAATATGCTAATTTTTGTTAGCTTATTTTTTCTTATTTTATTTAGGTGGAATAGTATGGACATGACCAGCACAAAATTTGAGGAAATCATGTCCAAACATAACATGCATGAAAAAGATGAATTTAAATCAATTAAATCACTTAACATTTTTTATCAAGCAGGAACATCTAAAAGTGGTCATCCAGTGTTTTATTTTATTGCCAGACGTTACAAGTAAGACAGAACTCCTGTAATAAAATTGATTTGTACTTAGCATAATTTTGCGTAATCTTATTTATATTTGTTCTGTTTTAGAATTGGAGAAACAAATGGAGACCTTTTAATTTATCACGTAATATTAACGCTGAAGCCATTCTGTCATAAACCCTTCGAGTTGGTAGTGGATTTTACTCACACTAGTACCGAAAATAGATTTAGAGTATGAAAATTTTTATTTTTATGTTTTTAATTTTTCTAAAACTTATAAATTGCATATTTAACACTCCCCCTTCTATTTATTTTATTTTATTTTTTTTTTTTTTTTTCATGAAATACTCAGATATTTTGGGATTTCTTTTATTTTATTATCCTGTGTCCTTGTACATCTCTCCTGAACATTTATTTATTTTTATTTATTTCAAGAAATACTCAGATATTTTGGGTTTTTCTTTATTTTATTATCCTGTGGCCTCGTGCATCTCTCCTGAACATTTAAAAATTGTGCGTATAATTTATCAAAAACTTTAACAAATCTTGAATTTTTAAAGTGAGATTTTTTTTACTTTTAGCAAGGAAAATTTCTCTTGTGTTTTAATAGATAGCATTATTATTATTATTATTATTATTTTTGGTCAAACTATAAAATTTTTAAAACCAATGTAATTTTTAAAATGAGATAAAAAATACATAAATTTAAAACTTTAAAATACATTTTAATTAAAAACATTAAAAAACAAGACAGACGTTTCGGCTAGAACACTAGCCCTCCTCAGTGTCAAACATACAGGCACAAACAACATTTACAAAATTCATAATACATCACAGCAAGATTAAATATTCAGGAGGAATAGCTTTAGCCTCGTTCGAGGCAGAATGTTGCTAGTGTTCTAGCCGAAACGTCTGTCTTGTTTTTTAATGTTTTTAATTAAAATGTATTTTAAAGTTTTAAATTTATGTATTTTTTATCTCATTTTAAAAGTTACATTGGTTTTAAAATAATAATGAGACGTATAAATTATGTTTAATTTTATTAAAATATAAAATTTTTACTTGTTAAATTTTACCCATGTTACCTCTTTTATTTATTATTATTATTTTTTATTTTTTCCAAGAAATACTCAGATATTTTGGGATTTTCTTTATTTTATTATCCTGTGTCCTCGCGTATATCTCTCCTGGACATTTTTTTTTTTTTTTTTTTTTTTTCCAGAAAAGACTGAGATATTTTTGGATTTTTCTTTATTTTATTATCCTATGTCCTTGTACATTTCTCCTGAACATTTTAAAATTATGCATATAGTTTATCAAAAAATTTAACAAATCTTGAATTTTTAATTGAGATGTATCCATGCATGTCGGATTTTAGCAATGTACTCCAGTGGTGCACAACTTTTTTAAGAACAAGAACACTTCTAGTTCTATAGCTGATTGTGTTAAGAAGGGCCACCCACTCAATCTCAATATAGCTGACGGGGGTATGAAGAACCTTACCAAAATTTATGCCAGTTTGCATATATCTATACTGTTTACTACTAGTAAAGGAGAAAATTGCCATTCTGTGTGTAGTCCATGAGCTAAATGCTTTTCTTACTGTAATTCGTAAATTTAACCTTTTATTTTGCACGGTTGCTCAGAAGCAATGTGTGTTTTCATTGGCGCTTTTATAGAATATCTATAATTCTAAATGACAGTAATTTGGCATCAAATCATGAAGCAGCAAACAGATGCCTTATTTTGATCAATTGTTGCTAGATGTTAATATATGGGCAGGCCCAACTTTACATTATTTGCCAATTAAAGAGTTAATAGAAGCTATGAACCTATATGTATAGACATAGATTAACATTGGTAATGGCTCTTCATACCACCAATCAGCTGTACAAGTGCTGCTGTCCCTCCTTAAAGGTTATGCAGCACTAGTTTACACCATGAAATAATAGAAATGCTGGGCCCCCTCCAAAAAATTTCCCTATTTTTTCTACTTTATATAAATAATACTTCACAGAAATTTTTTTTCTGTTTATGCATACTTTTAACATTGTATTGAATGAAAGTTTATTTTTTACATTTCTCAACACTTCTCAAGAATGTTTATCAGTTCAGTTTGTCTTTGCTCTTATTTTTGTTTGTAAATATGCAAAGTTGTTGAAGCTCGTACTTTTCCAACCACTTCTCTTGCATAGAATTTTTTCTTTATAATTAAAGAAAACTGATGGCGATAAAGGACCCCCAACAGAGATTCAAAAATTGAGATTGTTTGCAAATAAAGTATATTTTCGAAAGTAACGGTCAATTGTAATATTGTGAAAGCTTTACAATTATTATTATGAGTTTAAATTTGTTAATTTTACAATATTTATTAGTAATGGAGCATACTACTAATTAAATTATATTTAACCAAAATAAACAGTTCCCGCTTACGCTACCTAAGTATGTTTCTGCTTGCTTCATAATTTGTAAATATTTCATTTTATTATCATTTTGCTTTGGAGTTTCTTTTTCCTATACGCTAAAATTCACGCACAGAAAAATATGTTTTTTCGATCTGTATCTTACAAATACGTTTTGATATTCATAAAATATTGGTAAAAAACCTCTTTAATATTCAAAATCTACGTATTTAAGAAATTGAAAACAAACTTCTAATTATAAAATTAGATTTTTTAAGCTATTGTATAGCTTTTATCGCGGGCTTTGAGCGCGGCGACCGAATCGAAAAATTCCGTAACGAAAAAAAAACCTAACACAGTTCGGTAGACTTCGGCTATACGAAGCTCGCACAGATCGAGACGAGTTTCCCCGAAATCGGACGAATACATAAGCAGCTGTTTGTGAGAAAGTATATAGGTGTATAGGTATCTATCATCTATGTACAACAGTGAATAGCTGTACGCGTAAAATTTGTGTATAAAGTAGATCAGATAAAACTTGAATATCTCCATTCGACTTGCAGGCCTTTAAAACCTATTAAATACCTTTTCTCTATTAAAATTTGTTTTCTTATCATTATTGTTATATTATCATTATTGTTATATTATCATTATTGTTATCTTATTCATTAATATCAAAGAAAAACCTTGAATATCCCCATTCGACTTGCAGGCATTTAAAACCTATTAAATATCTTTTCTCTATTAAAATTCATTTTATATCGGTCACCACGCTCAAAAAGTGTAACTTGAATTAATATCAAAGAAAAAACTTGAATATCCCCATTCGACTTGCAGGCCTTTAAAACCTATTAAATACCTTTTCTCTATTAAAATTTGTTTTCTTATCGGTCACCACGCTCAAAAAGTGTAACTTGAATTAATATCAAAGAAAAAACTTGAATATCCCCATTCGACTTGCAGGCCTTTAAAACCTATTAAAATACTTTTTCTGTATTAAAATTTGTTTTCTTATTATTGTTATCTTATTCATTAATATCAAAGAAAAAACTTGAATATCCCCATTCGACTTGCAGGCCTTTAAAACCTATTAAATACCTTTTCTCTATTAAAATTTGTTTTCTTATCGGTCACCACGCTCAAAAAGTGTAACTTGAATTAATATCAAAGAAAAAACTTGAATATCCCCATTCGACTTGCAGGCCTTTAAAACCTATTAAATACCTTTTCTCTATTAAAATTTGTTTTCTTATCGGTCACCACGCTCAAAAAGTGTAACTTGAATTAATATCAAAGAAAAAACTTGAATATCCCCATTCGACTTGCAGGTCTTTAAAACCTATTAAAATACCTTTTCTCTATTAAAATTTGTTTTCTTATCATTATTGTTATCTTATTCATTAATATCAAAGGAAAAACTTGAATATCCCCATTCGACTTGCAGGCCTTTAAAACCTATTAAATACCTTTTCTCTATTAAAATTTGTTTTCTTATCGGTCACCACGCTCAAAAAGTGTAACTTGAATTAATATCAAAGAAAAAACTTGAATATCCCCATTCGACTTGAGCCTTTAAAACCTATTAAATACCTATTCTCTATTAAAATTTGTTTTCTTATCGGTCACCACGCTCAAAAAGTGTAACTTGAAATTATATCAAAGAAAAAACTTGAATATCCCCATTCGACTTGCAGGCCTTTAAAAACCTATTAAAATACCTTTTCTCAAAAAATAGAGTTAGATCATTCAAATTTGGTACATCGAGGTTTTCGATACCTACAAATCGATTGCGGATATTTTTGATATATTCTCATTGCGAATATATTCTCATTTATTCAATAAAAGAAAAAAAATTGTTTTCTTATCGGTCACCACGCTCAAAAAGTGTAACTTGAATTAATATCAACGAAAAAAAATACTGCATAAATAAAATAAATAAATAATTATAATTGCATAAGTTGATGAAAAATGCTATGCAATAGCTTTACCGCGGCAGTCCTCGAGTGCCACACGTATTTTTTTTTTTTTTTTTCTTCTTTTTCACTCAAAATTCTGGTACTAGATGTGATAAATTGTTGAATCTAATATTTACGAAACTATGATATTATAAACAGCAATAAATTACTGTTGAATTATATGTTGATTGCACCACAGTGTTTATTCGATATCTGTAAATTACTTTAAATTACAGTTTCATGGTGTCATCTGTTGTTTTCAAGGTTGTAGTCTAATGACATCTTTCTGTGCTATGTCAGTGAGAATGTGTAAGCTTGATTGTTAGATTTCTTTTACTCGAATATAGATTTCAGAAGCAAAAAATCTATAAATAATTAATTTTACATATGGATGCGATAGAAAATTTTTTAGACTTTGTTTAACACACCACATTTCACTGGGTATACAATCTGTGTCAACAAAGAATCAACTGTATTACATTTTTGCTTTCATACTGCACATCGTAACCACTTTTTTTTTCTCATGATGAAATAATAATTATTTCAACCCAAAACAATTATATGCCTTTCACGACCAGTTTTATAAACATTATTGCAAATTTTTAGAAGTCTGTCTGGCATAAATTATACATTTAACTTATTTTTTTAAATTAATTTTTTTCTCTTTTCGTAAATTATAGTTATAAAACAAAAACACGTAAAAAAGAAAAAAAATTCTTGTGTTTATAGCTTAAAATGAAAATGTCTGTGCAGCTTTTGCATAAAACCATGATTTATGTAGTAAAAATATGAATAAAAAGTGCGTTCTTGTATATATTTGTCTACCCTTTATATTTCTGGACCACAAAATTTTCGTTATTGGCAGGTACCCTAGTCATCACTGTTGTTTATGAATAGTATTTTTTTTTCCCCGATAATATGAGATGATGCTGGAATGAATTATCATTAACTATGAAGATTGAACTTTGAAAACTTTGTAATTTAATTGAAATTTATGAATTTCTTAACTAGGGCTGGATTATTTATCAATATATCCCCAAGTATCGATATTTTTTAAATATCCCGATAACAATATTTAAGAGTTTGCTCTGCCAATATATCCCTTTAACGATATTCCGCGCGATCAATTGATATGCCGATACGTACCGTTAAACGCCAACGACGGATTAATAGAATTGTGCTTCCGCGCAAGCGCGCATCACGAATGAAACCCGAATTCCCGAATGAAACCCGAGCGAACGAACATTCCGAGCGAGCGAACGATCCCATCAGCGAACGGAAACCCGAACAAAAAAAGCGCGCAATATCTTATACTAAACTAATACCCATTCTCTTATTTTTCTCCCATCCCTCACTGATAAAATAAAAAAATATAACCCCACCCCCAAACGATCACTGCACTCACACAATGCATATACTACTCCTTCCTTTATTCCTGCATGAGAAACCTCACATCTAAATTATCACTGCTTTAATAAGTCCACCGCATAATAAAAAAATAAACAGTATTTATTGAAAGCCATCTGCTTTTCCCGCAGTATATTGACTTATTTATTATATTACTGACTCTAAACGATAATATGAAATAATTTATACTACCGTTAGTATTTGATAATATTCCACATCACCACTTATGGATCGTAGGTGTAATACCAAATACCACAGTAACCAAACCACAGACAGGGCGATATGAAAACAAACGCTTATTATGACGAATGTATACAATATCTTTTGTTTTAGCTCATTTCCTGCTATTGGTTCATTGATATTGGTTTATTTCAAAGTGTGGATAACTTCTGGCCAATAAGATGCGACGTTCAATGTGTTTAACTCGCTTTGGGCTCAGTGATGCCAGAGTGGGGATTTTTGAAGCTTCTGGGGACAATTTTGGGGAATTCTAAAATGTTTGGGGACAAATCTGGGGAGTTCAACTTTCTGTCAATGTTGGCAACGTAATGATTTATCCCTACGACTAGAGACTTTCAATAGCTTTATTGTTATTTGGGGATTTTTTTCAAAAATTGAGTTCATTTGGGGAAAAATCTGAGCTCAAATCAGAAAAATCTGCTTGATATTCTTTTTTGAAAAAAAAAGTTTTTTTTCCTCTTTTCAGTGGAAAACCTGTTGGGGATTTTTTCGAAAAAAAATCCTTGATTTGGGGAAATTTAGGACCTGTTTGGGGAAATAATTTTCGATCATCTGGCATCACTGTTTGAGCTCCCTTTCTCCTTTCCCATGTTATCCAATGGGATTTTCGTTGCTTCGTTTTATAAAAATATCTCATTCAAAAATGAAGTTTTTCGAATTCTGTTTTTTGAATATTACTCTTTGAACGGGTCGCCTTTTAACTTGGTGAACAATTTTTCGAAAAAATTAGTTTAAATATTTTATTTCAATAAGTAAATTATGGACTAAGTGTGGATCTCTAAGTAAAATATTTAAATTTATTTTTTCGAAAAATTGCTCACTAAGCTAAAAGACGACCTGTTCAAAGAGTAATATTCAAAAAACAGAATTCGAAAAAGTTCATTTTTTAATAAAATATTTTTATGAAACAACGCGACAAAAATCCCATTGGATAACATGGGAAGGGAGAAAGGGTGCTATCTGACTGATGTAAAATAAAGTTTTATCTTCAGTAATTTTACAGTGACAGTTTCTTTATAGAAATATATAATATTGGATAGTTTATTACTTTTTTTGTGTAGCGTTTATTTTTTCTCTTTCCTTTTCCTTCCTTCTTTTTTTTTTTTTTTTTTTTTAAGCCGTACATGTTAAATAAAATTGGTTTAAATGCAAAATGAGTTACTTTAAGTAACAAAATGAAACTTTAACATAATATTGTTTAAATAATATAATTTTTATACTGACAATGTATACATATATATATAATGTATACATATATATAATATATATATAATTCAATTTTCAATTGTTGTGAAACTATTATGAATGTGAATTGAACACATATACATTTAAAAAATATTGTAATGATTTGGTAAGCAGAAACAAAAATAAAAATGACAAGTAACTGACATTTAGGATGCATATAAGAGTTTTAAGCAAAAAATATTACTCTCTACGACCAAAAAAGGTGTATCCAATTCCAATGGCATTTCTTAACTATTTAAAATGATTTTCCTTTTTATTTAATACCTACATCTTAAGACAAATTTTCTTAAGCTTTATTTTTAGTAGAATTATGAATTTTGATATACTTGGTACAAATAAAACACAGATCACATATTAGCTGTGTTAAAATATGATTTTAAAATAATTAAAGCTTAAAATGGGAAGAATAGAGGATAAACTATACAGAGGTATACTAAAAAGCAATAGTATAAGTTATCAGTACAAAAACCCTTAACGGGTTAAAAGTTTGTGACGCAGCTACTTTATCACTATAAGAATTTGAAATATGGGTCTTAAAAATAATGATATCAAATTTTAAGTGACGCTTTTCTATTAGTTAAAATATACATAGATTTTCTTATTTGATCATTTGCTTTTTTCTTTATTTATATTTACAATGCAAACATAATATTTTTAACTTCAAGATATGACAAATATATAAAATATACTCACTGATGCTTTTTCATTTGCATTTCAATTTCAAAATAACAGTTTTAAAAGGAATGATATAAAAATTCCAGTCACGCCTCGGTGTCATTTTAAAAGATTTGTTTTTAGATTCCATTTAAATTACCTTTGTTTTGTCTAATAAAGTATATTTACACATTGAAACAGTTATAAGAAACACAAAATATTGATTCACTTTTTATGATTTTTTTTTTTTAATGATAAAGTTATGGTAGTAATATACCAGAAAATACATGGAAAACAATCTATACTTGTATACTTTAAAATTCGTGTGCATATGTTGTTAAAAAATAACAAATGTCTATTTTTTCCTATCTTGAAAGAAATATCGCAATATATCACTAATATCGATATTAACTTGGTGATATATCGCGATATTTAATTTCTGATATCGTCCAGCACTATTCTTAACATGGCAGAATAGGACAAAATTTAGAGTTTTAAATATTCCGTAAGAGCCACTGAAAACACATATTGCTTCTGAGCAACTGCGCCAAATAAAGGGTTAATCTTAATAATGGTAAAAGTTTCTAGAAAAAAAAAATGTGAAGTTTTTGAAAAAGCATATAATTTTCAATTACAATTTTTTTTTTTTTTTTTAATTACAAAATGCCATTTTATTTTTCTTGTACGTATGTTTTAAACAAGTTCACCTTCCCATTCCCCACTCCCAATAATTTATTAGAAATATCATCTGCAACTTTTTATAGTTTTATGTGTATATATCTAATATCATTTTAAAATCTTTTGAAACTGATTACATTTTTAATATCTGATTAACAGGCCTGTTTGTAAAGTATATTGAAATGTGTATGTTTTTACTTTCTTTATTTTTAATAGTGTTTACTATCCTTTTCAGACTGAATTTTTGCAAAAATGGTTTGTTGTTCTCCCTGAAGTTGCATATGAGAAAATACAAGCTGCGTATATCTACAATTGCAACTCCTGGGTTCGGGAATACACAAAATACCATGACAGAATTTTAGCTCCCTTGAAGGTAATTCAAAATACATTTCTTTATTAAAAGTTTTTTATTTAGAATGGCCATTTTTAAAACACTGAATTAAATACTGAGATCCAAGTTACATATGTAAATGTGTGAGAGAGAAATAGAGGGGAGATAAGAAAATTTGTCATCATAACTTATGAAATACTGAATCAGTTCAAATCAACATTAGAGAGTGACTATCTTAGAAATATTTTGGATGAATTGATTGGCCTTGTTCCCAAAATCTTGTTTCAAAATGGCCGCCATATGAAAATTTCAAACTTGTACATAAAAAGTATTTGCATTGCAGGGGTCAATCCAAATTTTAATTTTTGGGGTTAAAATATATACATAGATATATTTGTGAAATTTTTATCTATTTTTTGAAGAAAAAAATATATATGAAAGGATAGAAAGAATTAAGATTTTAAATTATTATTTTAAGCTAATATTGTATGATAATCTAAAGCAATCCCATTCAAAAGTCATAGCTTGAAACTCAGTCTCAGTTCCCCTATAAAGTGAGTTACACAGTAAAACACTTTCATAATGTAAAACTCAGAAAATAGAACAACTTTTAGAATAAAAGTTGCCGACTTTACAAAATCCTCCTTTTCATGAAGTAAAATAAATAATGCATATTAATTAATTCTACGTTTATGAGTCTGAACTAAACTGTCAATCATAAAATTAAGAGCCAATGAAAAAGTGTAGGAGGAAATTAGACATATGCTAAAATGAGGACTGTTTAAGCAGATGCAATGCGAAAATATGTACCTTTTTGCATGTTATTCTTGCATAAATAAACTCAAGCCAAATATCACCCCAGGGCCAGACTCTATATTGGAGTCGGCGTAAGATCGTAAATGATACAAATGCTCCTTGGCTTTCATCCAAATGCTCAGTGTGTTTTATCGACCTGACAACGTGAAATAAACTGTAATCTGTTTCAAAGAGTATTTAATAAATGTCTTCATTAATCACCTGTACTCTTTAATTTAGAGACTCTATTTATACAAAGTGTCAGTAATATTATCGTAATATATATATATATATAGTGTAAAGTATTCTATATAATGCTAGTCATTCTGTTATATAAGGCTTAATATCAAGTTAATAGTTTCATAGAACCAAATATAGGTTTTAAATAAAAATAATGCTTAAAAACCTGTAAAAATTTTATAAAAGGGTCTTTTTATAAAATAAAATCATACGAGTGGACATTTTTATGAATTTAAATTTTATGAAGAGACTTATTTTATGAATTTAACTTTTTGGAGGAGCCTTTTTTATTGATTATTTGAATTTTGTGAAGGGGCCTTTTATATGATGTTGAATTTTGTGAAGGGGCAGCAAGAGAACGCAAATTTTTGCCTGGATTGACTCCTGATTTTTGAACCAATTTGCTTGAAATTTTGTATAACATAATGCATATCAAGTCCTCAACCAAGTTCATCAATCAACTCAATCATCCATCTTATTACAAAATCATGGTCATTTGAAAATTTTAAATTCAAATTAAAAATTGCTTGTAATTCAGCATGTTTATAGCCTATATCTTGGTCTCAACTAAATTTATTAATCATCTCTATCCACCATTTAGTTTGAAAAATGAAAACTGCTTAAAAATTTTAAACTCAGTTAAAAAAATTTATGAATCAATTTGTTTGAAATTTTATATGTTCATAGATAAGATTTCAATCAAGTATACTAACATTGTACGAGGTCTCAGCCATGTTTATTAGTCAGTATCATCCGCCATCTTGTTTCAAAATATAAAAGAATAAAGTGAACAATCTACTCTCCTGAGTGAGCAGAAAGAACTATTTAATTATTATTTTGATAATTCATTTAAAAAAAATAATTACTATAATGCATTTAATAATTTTAATTATTTTTGTACCTATTTTCCTTTTAGGGTTGTAGGAAATTAATTTTTTTGGATACCCCTCAAAGACTGAATGACTATATAGAAACAGATCAGCAACGTTTACCTGGTGCTACTTTATCTCTAGATGAAGATTTGAAAGTCTTTAATAATGCTTTAAAATTATCCCACAAAGATACCAAAGTTGCTATTAAGGTAAGTAGTTATAAACTTCTACATGTAAATATTGAATTCATAAAATTTTTTAGATTCTGGTATTTTATGAATTTAACATTTGCAATATTCTGAATATGATTAAACATTTTTAAAAATTGTCTATCGATGTGTCATTTCATCATAGCTCAAGAATTTTTACATTCAAATCTGCAAAACAATTTATATTTAGTTTTGACATAAAATTGGTACTGATTAAGTTTCATCACGGGTTGAAATTAGAATCAGCATGTTGGGTGCCAAATGGTAACTAACATTGTTTTCTCAGTTGCCATTATGTTGTAAAACTGTTATTTACACATAGAAACATACACATAAACATTATATAATTACTTAAAATACTGGTATTTTACCTAGCTAGTTTTTTCCATTTTAAAAATGTGCTACACTGCTAATATTTTTACGAGAAAGCTAGGAAATTAATTCTACTACTTTGTTAGAAGTGCCTTTACTTTCATCGCATATTATAACTGCACACATTGTGGTTGTCAAAACAAAATATTTAGTTACAAAATACAACTAACAACTGCTAATTTTGAGCCCTGAGTTTCATATATGAGCATACAGGGTGATCAGTTTAAAAGAGTACCCGTGGGTTTTTCTTAAAATCCATGAATCTGATGGATGTCGGAACTATTCTAACATTGAAGTATGATTGTTTGAACCTTGTTTAAGTGTGTGAGACAATTTCTAACGCTGTTAGACTGTCACAACTTTATTTGTGAGGTAAAACAGAAATGGAGACGTACGATTTTTTTAATCCTGTAATAATTTTATTTTTGAAAAACATAATTTAATTCAATTTTTTTTAGTTATGATTCCTCACAGAAAATGTTAAAAATGTTCGCCACCATTTTGAATGCAAACATGAACACGTCGAACCAGATTTTTGACACACTTCGCAGCATTGTTGGTATTATTGATGAGATTTCTTCAATTATGATCTGTTTTAATTCATCGATGTTTGCAGGACTTCTCTGGAAAAGCCTATGAAATGATAATGTAAAAATGCTAATGTAAATTTAATGTAGGAATGATAATGTAAAAAAACTGAATTAAATTATGTTTTTCAAAAATAAAATTATTACAGGATTAAAAAAATTGTGCATCTCTATTTCTGTTTTACTTCACAAATAAAGTTGTAACAGTCCAACAGTGTTGGAAATTGTCTTCCACACTTAAACAAGGTTCTAACGATTATAGTTGAGTGTTAGAATAGTTGCCACATCCGTCATGATAAGAAAAACCAACGGGGTATTCTTTTAAATTGATCACTCTTATATCTCCCATCCAATAAATGATGACATGACAGTCACAAATATAAATTTGAAACATTTTATAACCATTCGATTTTGAGATATGGTAGATACAAAATCCATTTTGCAAGTCGGTTTCACAATACTTCTTGCTACTTTGTATAAGGAAGTTAAAAAGAAGGGCAAGAGGGGGGGTCAATTTTGTTATATAATTATCTTTGTAGAAAAGACGTAAAAGTATTAAATAAGTCACAGTTCAGTTAAATACGGTAACTGTTCTTAACTGTTGGTTTAGAAAAAGAATTTTCTACATTCAATTTTATAAAAAAAAAAAAAGTTGCTAATGAAGTTGCCAAACTTGTAATAAATTTTGAAGCACTTAATAACTATTTTTCTGTAGAATAAATTATTTATTTATGTTTGGTGTTAATTGTTTCAAGTTTCTTACTTTTTTTTTTTTTTTTTTTTTTTTTTTTAATGCATAATTTTAAAATTTTCTTCAAAGTCGAATTTAAAAGTAAAGTTGCTTTTATATATCTCCTATTATTATTCATATTTTGCACTCCACTATATTTAATCCTCTCATAACCAGGAATGCATATAAGTGGTCAGAGTTTTTTACTTCTAAATGATTTATTCTTTACTATGATGTTGCTGCACACTTGGAAATCAGTTTCAGACCTATAAACTTTTAACATTTTTGTTGCTTAACCACTTACAAAGATACTCACCCAGAGGCAGATTTAAGTTAGATTGTGCCTTAGGCCCATTTCGATATGGTGCCGCCACCTCATTTTTTTAAATACTATTATGTGTGAATGATAATAATAATCATAACAATAAATATAATACAACGAAAGGAAAAAAATATTATTCTTAGATTTATCAATCATTGTACAATATGCATAAAATAGTCTATATAATTAAAAAATATATAGCCCAATGTGACCATGAAAAAAAATCAGTTTATTTGGTTCCTCTTACAAAGATATGATTAATTCTACTAAGATATAATAATAAGCTGAATTAAAATTTTTATTTAATCAGTATAGAACAGACTAACGCCACATTTATATTTTATTCAACAATACATAAATTTCGATTCATAAATAGATATGTTGCTATGCTTCAAAATAGTTTGTTTACAGCTTTTCGTTCGACGCTGTTATATTTAAATCATTGCAAACTTAATTATTTTAATAAAATAATTTCACTCATCAAGTAAAAACATCTTTGACTCTTGACAGGGAGAGCAGATAAAACTTTGACAGGGTTTTCGTCGATTATAAAAACATTTTCAATTTAAAAATGCGCTCATTCCTTTCAAATTGAAGTTCTTTTTTAAATTTTAATCACCACTGCCGTTTAAATTTTAGTCACTTTTAAAACTTCGGCACCCCAAGGCCCAGGCCTCATGGTCTTAAGCTTAAATCCATCACTGTACTCATTCTAGTAAAATCGCTTCCAAAGGGAAAAAATAAAAATGGTGTGACGATAAATGGCTTGAAGTGTTTGTGATTGCCTTGATCTTGATTACCTAAGTTTGTATTTTTTTTTTTTTTTTAAATCATTTAGGTTGGTCCAACTGCAATTCAAGTGACTTCTGCTGAAAAAACCAAAGTTATTGGGCATTCTGTGCTTTTAAATGATGTATATTATGCATCTGAAATTGAGGAAGTATGTAATTTTTTTATTCACTTATTTCTTTTTTATTAAAAGTGTAATGTGAACCAAAGCTCAGTTATTTCATAAATAAATTTAAGCATTTCTTTAGGAAAGAAGTTGGGGGAGGGGGGGGGGGTAATTCTCCATTTTTAATAATCTGGTATGACACTCACACTACTTTTTACCCTTGCACAATCAAAAGAGAGTAAACATTCTGTTTCCATAAAATTGCTACTCAGTGCTATTTGACATAGAAATTAGCCTTACTTTATTTATAACTTAACTAATTAAAACTATGTATCATAAAAAAGATTACTTTCCACAAATAAGTTCAATCATTCTATTAGAATCATAATTGATTCTAGTAACTTACTAATTTTGAAGCTTATTACCTGTGGTGAAAATAATTCGTTTACTTTAATATTTTTAATTTATTTTATTAATATTTTTAATTTTAATTATCAGTAGAAGTTAATTATTGAGGATCAAAAACCTCATGGCGTTACATGATCGTAACATTACGTTTTGACCGCTAACCCTTTTTGTTCTTTTGGTCAAAAAGTCAAATATATATCCAAATATTTTTATTTACATAAGAGAAAAGAGGAATATATTCACTTAATTGCTAGAATGCTGTAAAAAGGAAAAATGCAGAACAAAATAACATTTTTAAGAAAGAAATACTGTTGCATCAAAATTCCATTCTTTATTATTCACTTCAACACTAATAAATCCAAATTAAGCATGACATAAAAATATATTATAGTTGTTAACATAAAAATAGTTGTTATACATAAAAATATATTATAGTTGTTAACTTTTTTTTCTTATTTTTGCTTCGTGGATATCTTAGGTATGTCTGGTTGATGACAATCAATTTACATTAGCTATTGCTAATGAAAGTGGCCCACTGTCTTTTATACATAATGACTGTGATAGTATTGTTCAAGCGATAATTCATATCAGGACACGGTGGGAACTTTCTCAGCCAGTAAGTACTTCTTAGCTCATTTCTTTCTTTCTTCCTCTATTAAATCTTTAATTTATTAATTTAACTTTTTAAGTGTAAAGAATTTTTTTGTATATATATTAAAAGTATGGAGTAAAATGAATAATTACAGGGGTGAAACTTTTCAGGGGCTGCAGGGTTTCTGAAATTTTTGCTGTCTCTCATGTTAAATTATTTCGTTTTTGTAGAATTTTCTCATTTTGAATGTTTAACTTCCCTTATAATGTATTAAAAGCTCTCCAAATCACACATGACATGTTTTAGATTCAAATAAATATTTTTAATTGTAGCTATATAATGTTGTATTAATAAGCCTCTCTCCACCATTCATTCTACATGCATGTGACAGTTTTCAGGGTTTTTACACTTTAAATAGTTTCACCCTTGTAGTTATTATTATTATTATTATTTTGAAAAATAATAGAAATTATTGTAAACTAATTTTTATATAATTAACTCAATTATTATATAAAAAATAATTTTTACCAACAAAATATTTTTTATTCTCACTTATTACAAGAATGTTTTGCTGCACAAATTCCGTGAATTCCTTTTTCACATATAGTATAACAAAAACTAAATATTCTGTCCATTTACTGTTAACAGTGTTATAACAAGACGTTTGTAAAGGCAAAAGAAGTGTGAAATACAGCATATGAAAATGATCATTCAATTCAAATGGTGTCCCACTAAAGTGAGTCAGTATAATAGTGCATCGTGCTTAAGAGATTAATTCTTATCTTATTAAAAACCACAATTGAATTATCTATATAATATTTCTCTAACGTGGACCAGTTCCGGTTATATTTTGTAGAAATGATACACTTGTAATGTTATTAATAAAATACGCGAGGGTGAATGGATAATATTTAAGCATGCGGACTCAACTAAATGATCTAATAAGAGAAAATGATACATTTGTCTGATGAGATTATTTTATGGAAAAATGTATTTTTAAAAGTTGCATCTTCAGAATCTTTACAAAGGCCATTTTAAACATAACAGTACTTTAAAGGCAGAATATGAATTATCATAAATTGACTAAAAAACACAATCATGAAAAGTGTAATCAGAAGAGGAATTATTATTATTATTTTTAAACAAAAAACTGTGCCAAAATAAATAAATAAAAAGTTATCGTCAACATGGTGAGATAAATTTAAAAGTCGCCATGAGTGTCTCATTTTAAAATGGTACTGCTGCGAAAGTGTTAAAAGGTAAAAACTTTTAACATTTTATTCAAAAATTCATCATTTTAAAACTTCCTTCCAAAATTCAACTATCATGAATTTTTAATAAAAAATAATAAAAACGGAGATGATTTATTTCAAAAATTGAAATCGGAAATAATTATTTGAACTCCGGAAATAACTTATTTAAAATCCAGAAGAATCTATTTTTTCAGTTAATAAGATCTGAAAAATTATTTAATAAACCCAGAAAATAATTAATAGATATTTCCTAAAAATCCAGAATATTTCGCAAGATATTTGGTAAATTAGCATCTGAAAATTTATTTAAATATGTTCTGGATTCCTTCTATTTATTTCTAAAAAATAGCTCTGATATTTTGTATTTTCAAAAATACATCGTTTTCCCTCTCGTCGACGCCATGACGTCACAAATTCCGAGAATTTCTGCTTGAGTTCGATGCCCTCCCGGATGTACTCCTACGCATTTTCAAAAGATAGCGTCATTACAAAATTTTCAACAAAAAATAGAAAAAATAAATTACTCTCTCAATAAATCAAAAATATATAAATTGTGAATAAAGATAATTCACTTTCGTCAACTCTAATTAACTTTTATCTATAAAATCAACTCCAATAAAAAATATTTGGAACAAGCTATATTAGTGCGTATTAATCTGCTGGTGTTTCGGCACTTGAAGGCGGGGAATTGGAAAGAGACGCCGCACACACTTGGAGAAAACTTCTACTACTGTCAACAGCTCCGTCGATCCTCTCGTTCGTTACGCTTAACGGCTTCGCCAATAGAGTAGGCCGTTAGCGTGGGATGAGAAATCGTACGCTAGCTTATTATAACTTAACTGTTTATAAATCTTCTTTAAATCATCTAAATGATTGTTTACAAATTATTAAACTTTAAAAACGAATCTTCATACAAGAATTGCAACTGGAACTGTCTCCATTGACCGTGTAATTATGCCTCAATAAATTGAGAGATGTAATTATTGTTCCTGATTTTCGATCATACACAGCCGGCTCCTTCTGGTGCTCGTTTGGAATCAAGATTAAATACATCAAGTGATGTGATCCACAGAGTTCCTGAGGGAATAGGCTGTTCTGCAAGATGCATCAAAATAATTCTATATATCTATAATATTCAGTGATCTCACTCAACGTAACATGGGAATGTACGCTGAGCTAAAATTAAAAAGTTGTGCCGTCCTCCTTCCACTAATTGGATTAAATTATCAATTAAAACAAGATCGTGATCTCCACAAATCATCATAATCCTGAAATGTTTAGTAATTTTTCAACAGCCAATTTTCAAGTGGATCAAAGTATTAATTACTTCTACTAAATAAAATGAAACAAAAAAACTAAATACGTTTTGAACTATAAATAAACATGATGACTCTGAAACTTAAAAATAAACAATGTGGATTTTATAAAAATTAAATAAAAATGAAAAATGCATTTAAGTACAATATGAAAAATAAAATAAACTAAAACAACGATGTTTTGAAATTAAATAATATGAAGTATGGTTGATTTGTTAACCACAAAGAAATAATTTGATAATCTTCAAAAGATAAAATAAATAATTATTTATGTAAGAGGTACCTCTGCAATATTTATAGAATTTTAATTAAAAAAGATTAAATAATATAAATGTTTCTTATTTGTGTGTCAAACTTAATTCAATATTGATTTATATTACAGATTTGAAGGTAAGCTTTATAATTATTATTTTTAAATTGATGACCATAATTAATGATATCTCACTTTCAGCAAGAGAGTATATTTCCTGCCGTCTGCCGAAAAAACGGCACTAAGAAAAAAACACCGCATTTTTTATGTCCGCTGTTATGTAAACAACGCAATGTAAGCATGTTTATTCTTAATGAATCATCATTCGACCATGATCCACTATACGCACTTCACGCGCCATGACTCATCCTTCCTTTCATTCATCCTTTAAATAAACAAACCATTAAGTTATATTGAGTTATATATTTTCTTTTTAATATTTTATCAGAAAGTGTGAAAACTGGGTTGTCAACCATGAATTTTATTTTTAATAAATCTTTCTTTGAATGATTTTGGTTTCACTGTACCACAATGTTAATTTAGTTTTAATGATAATTTGGCTACATGTAAAGTAAAATTTTAATTTGGTGGTGAAATTGGTATAATGTTTATGAGTTTCAGATTTTAAAGGTAAATAAGAAAAGAAATAAAAGTGCAGAAATTCCGCACAGGTTTGCTAGTATTAATAGAAACCGCAAATGATATGAACACAACTGCTTTCAATTAATGTGAAAATTATAGTAACAAGCGGCAGTGTGATTGAACTTCTACACATTTTTGGCACAAGACAAGAGAAGCGAGATGGTGCTTCGCCTTACTCAAACAGTTTATATATTTTTGTACTTTACTGCTTTTCGGGTTTTATTACTTTTCTTCAGGGTTCCCACGGTCCTTGAAAGTCCTTAAGAAGTACTTGAATTTCATTTTCTTTTTCAAGGGCTCTTGAAGGTACTTCAATTTCATGCAAAGTCCTTGAAAATCCTTAAATTTTCCACTCCAACAGACAGGCTTAGTTCGAACTCTGTCAAGGCTAAACTATTTCCATCTCCACATGCACATGCCATTTTCTAATAATGATTTTGTCATAAAATTCTTACTTCATTTTCTTGCTTTTGCGTATAGTTTCAATTTGTCTTTTTTGCCAATTTCATACTTGTTTGATGGACTGCTCATTAATTTTGAGCAGAAAGTGACCAGACCAAGACTCAAACCTAAAAACTTTGGAATAATCATAATGATAGAATTCCAAATCCTGAACTAATCATTTTTTAGCTCTTGTAAAAGTTAATTTGGTCAATCCATCAAAAATGTATTATGAAAGCAGTCAAAGTTATTCTAATTATTAAAAAAAAATACTAATGAAAGTAGTTACTAAATTTTTTTTAATCACTTTATTTTACATAAAGGATGATAAATTCATTAAATATATACAAAAATACCTTACATAATGTCCTTAGTTTCTTTTACCTGCACAATACGTATTTCGAGTGCTTCGCACACATCATCAGGTGCTAAGTGATCTCTTCATCTGTCTCTATTGTTGATTTTCGTCGGTTCGTTTGTCTTCTTCCCTTCACTTCAGTTACATTTACGATTGGTTGCCATTCTTTCGGTATTGTCGAGTGTTCTCTTTTGTTAATTGCGTAGGGGTTAGTCAGAATTTCGAGGGCCTCCCGTTTTAGGGCATAACTGTGATTATTGTATGGAGCAAGTTTATTAGTTGTAATTGAGTTAATGTTGATAGGGTTATTATGGTGGGTAGAGGAGAGCGTGGTAGATAGTCTGTGATGTTTTAAGTCTGATTTGTGCTCTTTTTCGCGATCGCGAAAAAGAGCACAAATTCTGACTAACCCCTACGCAATTAACAAAAGAGAACACTCGACAATACCGAAAGAATGGCAACCAATCCTAAATATAACTGAAGTGAAGGGAAGAAGGCAAACGAACCGACGAAAATCAACAATGGAGACAGATGAAGAGATCACTTAGCACCTGATGATGAGTGCAAAGCACTCGAAATACGTATTGTTCAGGTAAAAGAAACCAAGGACATTATGTAAGGTATTTTTGTATATATTTAAAGTAGTTACTAAAGTTTTGCGTGTATGCCTAGCCTTCTGCGATTTTCCCCTACAGTCCATGAAAATTTTCAAGGCCTTAAAAAGTACTTAAAAAGTCCTTGAATTGTTTTCTTTTTTACCATGTTTTTATTAACTTCGATTCTTGTGTGTTTGTGTGTTTGTCAGGGAAAAAACTTGCAATCGATTTTTAACTAACTTCCGGACTAGCTAGATATTTGAAATTTTCAGGACAGTTCACAACACGATGACAATACATTTTTCTAATAATTTTAGTCAACTGCTTCAAGTTCCGCTGCCTTCGGCAGCGTTTATATGATTCAGCAGAGAATTTATTTAACTAACTTCCTGACTAGCTAGACATTTGAAACTTTCAGAATAGTTCAGAATAAGATTAAAATGCATATTTTTAATACCTTTAGCCAACTGTTTCGGGTTCCCGCTGCCTTCGGCAGCATTATCAGTACAAAGATTGCAATCGATTTTTTCCTAACTTTCCGACTAGCTAGACATTTGAAACTTTCAGGATAGCTCAAAACACGGTGACAATACATTTTTTTAATACTTTTAGTCAACTGTTTCAGGTCCCCACTGCCTTCGGCAGCGTTTATATGATTCAACAGAAAATTTATTTAACTAACTTCCCGACTAGCTAGACATTGGAAACTTTCAGAATAGTTCAGAACACAGTGAAAATGCATTTTTTAAATATTTTTAACCAACTACTCCGGGTTCCTGCTGCCTTCGGCAGCGTTAACAGTACAAAGCTTGTAATCGGTTTTTCACTAACTTCTCGACTAGCTAGACATTTGAAAACTTCAGGATAGCTCATAATACAGTGACAATACATTTTTTTTTATACTTTTAGTCAACTGTTTCAGGTCCCTACTGCCTTCGGCAGCGTTTATATGATTCGAACGAAAATTTATTTAACAAACTTCCCGACTAGCTAGACATTTGAAACTTTCAGAATAGTTCAGAATACGGTTAAAATGCATTTTTTTAATACCTTTAGCCAAACGTTTCGGGTTCCTGCTGCCTTCGGCAGCGTTATCAGTACAAAGATTGCAATCGATTTTTCCCTAACTTCTCGACTAGCTAGACATTTGAAACTTTCAGGATAGCTCAGAATACAGTAACAATACATTTTTTTTATAGCTTTAGTCAACTGTTTCAGGTCCCTACTGCCTTCAGCAGCGTTTATATGATTCAACAGAAAATTTATTTAACTAACTTCCTGACTAGCTCGACATTTGAAACTTTCAGAATAGTTCAGAATACGGTGAAAATGCATTTTTAAAATATTTGTAACCAAATGTTTCGGGTTCCTGCTGCCTTCGGCAGCGTTACCAGTACAAAGATTGCAATCGATTTTTCACTAACTTTCCGACTAGCTAGACATTTGAAACTTTTATAATAGCTCAAAACACGAGAGCAATGATTTTTTTTTTAATTTATCCGATTGCTCCGGGTTCCCGCTGCCTTCGGTAGCGTTTATATGATTGAACAGAAAATTTAAAAACATGATACATAAAAAGATCTTTTTATCTTGTAATTATTTATTTATTAAGAGTGGGAACCCTGTTCTTGAATGAGAAAGACTTATAAAGAGGGATTTTGTGCATCTTTATTATACCTTGATATTACGTTCATTTAAATTCATATTTTTAAACAAATTTTAACTATTTCTCACTGCTTTATAGGTAAATCACTTATAAATGTTACATACAGTGATTTATCTGCTAATTATATTATGTATTCCAACACGGTGAAATTATTATATTAAAACTTTTGTCAATTTTGACTGCATGTTATTGACCGGCAACATATCATAAAGTAAAGCAATCTTATTTTTTAACATTTATAAATTATGTTAAAATTTACTGTTGCATAGTTTTTTAATAAATAAATAAATAAATAAAAGACAGCCATGAAAGTTATGTTTTCATAGAAATTTCTTTTTATTCTTTTTTTTTCTTTAATGCTATCTGGCTGTTTCTGAGATTAGCATAAAAATATGTAAAAATTAAAACTAAAGTTTAACAGCAAGGAGAAAGAATTCAATAACAAAACCTGCAATTCTGCACAAATGTCATGATTATAACTTTCTTTGTAATATATATAACATATACTTTATGTTTAAAGTTCAGTAGCAATAATACTTTTATAAATTTAATAGTGAATTTAAGATGTTATTTATTATTTTCTTCAAGACAAATTTTCAAATATTCATGCTTGAAGATAATTTTTATGAGTTGATCTCAAATTTTTGCTCTAAGCAGAAGTTATGTTATATTAGCAGCTGTTTTCATATTTTTCATATTTTTATTTTATGATAGCGAGTATATGTTATATAATTTATTCAGAGTTTCCCCCAGGTTTATAAAAGGATATTTTCTAGATTCATGAGGGCTGTTTTGGATTCTTAAGAGCACATTTAACATTTAAAATTCAGTCACTCATTTTAAAATTTTGATTTTAGGTATAAATAGAAGAAAAAGTTTTAAATTGTAACTTTCTTTGTACTTCAATTTTGTTTGTTACTGATGTACGAACGAATGTTGATTCTTATGCACAATGCATTTATTGATATTTATAACATATCTTCAGTTTGAAGATTATTTTCAATAAAAGGCAGTCAGGGTGCAACATTTTTAGATTAAAAGCAAGAAGGGTGCAATTTTTTGGATGAGGAGACAAGAAGGGTGCTATTTTTTTCAGTCATAGGGCAAGCTGGGTGCTGCGCCTTCCTGAAACTGTCTGGGGGAAACTCAGATTTATTACAAAGGATTTGGTAAAATGTTTTTAAATATATGTATTCTTATAAGTAAATGCATTATTATGTTATCTTTTGTATAGAAAAGCATCAAATAATTGTTAAAATTAAATTTTAATTTAAACACAGTCAAGTTACATTTTTTCTTTTACAGTCATCAATATTGTTTCGAACAAGTTCCAGCAACAGTCGGATAGCATTGCTGGTATCCAATTTTTTTCATATCTATTTTCTATCATTAAAAAAACACTTGATACTTTTTTTTAACCTTCTCCTCCTGTAAAAACTTTTCACAATTTTTAGGAAAGTAATTCAAATGTGAATGAAAAATATTTTTTGAGGAGCATATTTCTTTATTTATTTGTTACATTAAATGTGTTAATATACCAGAATTAATTGTACTAATTTCTTTAAAAGTAAATTATATTTACTGTTAAGCAACTCTAAACCAGGTATTTTTAATTCTCTGTCATACTGACTATAGGCATGGGGAACTTAATCCGTGAAAATTTTTGACCTCGATTTTTTGAGGCTTTTACATGTTTTGAGATTTGAGTAATCTAAAAAACACAAAGTTGTGGTATCTGTCTGTAAGTTAAAACTCATTGTTCCTCATAAAGTGAGGTTAATTAAAACATGTGTATAATTGTTTAGTTTGTTAAAAGACACCATAAATACATATAGCTATAAAACATTATTTTTAATTAAAAACTAATTTACAATTAAAATACATTTATTTCAAAGCTTTTCACTTTGACTACCAAAGCATCATCAGGATTTTTTTATAATTAGGTTCTTGAATGATAACCAGGGTGTGCTATACCTATCTGGGGATAAAGCAAAAATTATTTCAACTCCACAAAATCTTCAAGAACTAGGATTCAGCAATTTTACCAAAAATCTGGTATTATATTATAGAACCAGATATTTGATAAATTTTTGTTTCTTAGTATACTTATTTAGAAGCCAAAAATCTTTTTTATTTACAAGATAGACTTTTGACCACATATCTCACACATTACAAGCTGTTTACAAATTTTCTACAAGATCCATATAAGTTAAAGCCTACTGACTCTCCGAATTTTACTCTACAAATTCTTCCACAAAAGTTACCTCCTTGCCAACTTATCCAGTTTCCATCTACAAGCTTCTCCGGTCTCGTCTTTTCCAAGTGACCACGTCAGTGGATCTACATTTCAAGCACTGCCCTGTGACATGACATTACCTCCTTGTGACCCAACGAAGTTTCTATCAATCTTATCCTGTGATTTGTCCAGAACTGACTTTTTTATGAATGCTAGTTTGTCTTTTTTTCTCTCCACTAAGCTTAACTTCATCTGTAACTGTAAAATAATGTGATATATATTGAGCTGCACTTCAAGAACATGATTGTAAAAAATGTTTTTCCTTATGATGCTATGATAATCAAAGCAAAAAGCTTCAAAACAAATGTATTTTAATTGTAAATAAGTTTTTAATTAAATATAATGCTTTATATTTATGTGTTTTTAAAGTGTTTTGTAACAAATTTTATGTCTGTAGATTAGTCAGTTTCTTAGTTATTTTATTCATTAGGTATTATCTCAAGAACAAATGATGTTATAAAGAGGTTGGACCAGTTTTAAAATATCACATATGATACTGGCAAGAACAGTATTAGTTGACTAGCATCTTTCCAGTTGGAATCTTCATAAAATACAATTTTTTTAACACAACAGAATGAGGCAAAATTTTCCATAAATGTCCATTATATTTTCATTGTAAGAATTTCAGATCACTTTTAAAATATCATTTATGATACTGACATAAACATCGTTGACTGTGAATATTCTAATTTGAAAATTATGTAAATTATTTAAAATTTTCGTAACATCTCAGGAAAAAACGATATTTCACATAAACTTGGTTTATTGTATTAGAAATAGTATGGAATTGCATGAAATTAACCATACTAAAATTAATCAGAAATTTAAGAAAGGGAATTATATCAAAGTGGAAGGACAGTAGCTTACTAAGTGGGGCATTTTAGCCTGCGATCATGTCAAATGATCAGCCCAAATTCATTTCTCTCAACATGAACATAGTACGCCTTATAGCAGAAATTTCAGAAAACAAATATATGATGGGGAAATGAGCAGAGTCCACCTAGTTTTTTGTTATTTTCTGATCAAGAGTTAAACAGTATTTACTATTTCAAACTGTCAGTTCGAAGCAAGCAAATTAAATGTTTAGTGTATTCAAATATCTTTGGAGCTGGAAAGATGCCATTATTCATTTTTAATAATAGATAAGTTATTTAAAGAAATATAAAAAGCAGTATAAAATATTAAATATGAAAGGAGAAAAAAATTTCTACTTTAATAAAATAAGCATGAGGACTCAGTTCATTCGTTATTTGATCATTTTATAGAAAAATGTATTATTAAAAGTTGAACCTTTACAATTTTTGCAAGCATCATTTTAAACATAGAAATATTATAAAAATATAAACAAAATATGAACTATTGTCATAAATTGACTAAAAAATGTAATAAATATATATATAATCAAAATAGGTAAGGTACTAAGTTTTTTTACAAAAAAAAATTATACCAAAATAAATTACTTAATAAAAATGCATTGCCAACATGGTGACATAACAAAAATGTTAAGGTTGCCCTGAGGATCCTATATTAAAGCTGTACTGCAATGTGAAGTATGAAAACTGGGTAGTCAAACATGAATTTTACTTTGAAACCTTTTTTTGGTGATTTTGATTTAACATCATTAGTGTTTCATTGCTTAATACTAATTTAGTTTTCACAATAACTCTGTTTCTAATGAATTAAAATTTAGAAATTGGTTAATGTTTGAATTTCAAATTTTAAAGGTAAATAAGAAAAATAAATAAAGTGTGAAATTTTTGCACAGTGGTAAAATATAAATATGAAAGGAGAAAATTTTTTCATGAACAGAATTAAGCTTTATTAACAGCTCTTAAACCACAAAATTGCTTTCCAAATGAAGTGTAATTTTTTTTAAGGACTGAAGTCCTATTTCTTTCAGACAGGGAAAAAACATCATCGCCATTTGCAGCATACCAATAATTATTTATAGTTATTTTAAAACAATTGTATATCTTATTGATTTTAAAATGAAGTCAGTTCTTTTGTATATTAAAAAGTTTTAGAGACTGAAACATTCATCACCTTATTTCATCAATGCTTGCATCACTGATGCATTCATCAACTTGCTTATCAGCCAACTCTTCAGAATTTCTAGCACCATTTTTCAAAGTTTCAACTAAATAGCCCCAAGATAATACAGCCTTTACAAAACATGCTCGATAAAACAGCTTAACAAAATAACCCCAGGACAAAAAATACCCCTGAGAAAATAGCCATGAGGGAAAAAAAAACTGATAAAAACAGCCCCAGCAAGATAGGCCAACAATTTAACCCCAATAAAAAGTTATTTGCAACACACCATCCTGCTAAGCTGTCAACTCTCTTCAGGTTGTCCAACACAACTTTTTTTTTTTTTTTTTTTTTTTTTTTTAAGATAAAAGTTTGCATTTAAAAAAAGAAAAAAAAATTATTTTATTTTTTCCAAATTAAATTAACCTTATATCATTAAAACTTATTTTGCTCAGTTACTTTATAACCTCTGGCAAAAATATTTAAAAACATAAGCTTTCTCTGAAAATTTTAAATATTTTTTTTATTCCTGTGTAAGCAATTTATTTAAATTTTGAAATTATCATTTTGGGAAAAGAAAAGAAACGAAATTTTTTTGAGTAAATTTTGATAAATGTATGTATGTGTAAGTTCACGGGGAAATAATATGTATATATTACACTTATATGTAGAAGTTTAGAAAAATCATGGTGTCAAATTTTAAGCATTTACTGTTTCAATTAATCTTTTAGATTTTCATATTTCTTAAAATTATTTTTGCACTCTTTTTTTTTTTTTTTTTTTTTTTCTTTCTTTAATGATATTTTAGATTAAATGATTCAAAATAATTATGTTTTTCTTAAATTTTAAGATTGAAATATGAATTGTGTAATTAATATATTGAAACTGTTCATTGAAACTTTACAATTTTTTTTTTTTTTTTTTTTTTTTTTTTCTTGGCTAGTTTAGAGAGGAGGGGGATTGATTTTTTATTCTAATATCAAATTTAGCTGTTAATACTGAAAAATTTAAAAATTAACTATTCAAAATATAAATCCAACTCCTCCTTGAGTTTTTTTTTTCTTTTTCTTTTTCTTTACTTTACTTTTTTTGTTGTTGTTGTTGTTTCCTTCCCCATATAAATGAAACTTATTTCTATTCCATTGTTATATAGCAGTTAATATATAGATATATATATATATATATATAATTTCCCCAATTACATAATATATATATTTAAGATGAACAATTATATTGTGTAATTATCTTAAAAAAAAAAAAAAAAAAACTATTATTTACATATGCTATGAATTCCAAATTAACTGTTTTCATATTTATTTTAGGATTCAGTTACTGTTCATACAAAAATTAGACCAAAAGATGTACCTGGTACTCTTCTAAATATGGCGTTACTAAATTTGGGTAGTTCAGATCCTAATTTGAGAACAACAGCCTACAACTTATTGTGTGCTCTTACTGGGACCTTTGATCTGAAAATAGAAGGGCAGTTACTTGAAACTGCAGGTAAGTTGTAAATTACATTTACGATTTCTAAGTATCTTTTCTTATTTATATTTTTAAACATGTCTCGAGTTAAAGGGAAAGAAAACTCTCCCTTCATATTCTGAAAAATTGCAGTAATACTTAATCCTTATTTTAAACACTTTTCATTTAAAGGTTTAAGTTCAACAGTGTTTCATTTTAGTGATGCACTAGTGTTAAAATTTACTAAGAAAAATCTTATAGAACTTGACACAATGAAAATTGTTTATCGAATGTTTTCACTAAAACAGATTGTTGAAGCTTATTTCTAATATTAATCAATGTTAATTTTACCTTTATATATATTTATTTATTTATATTTCTTTCTTTCCTTTTTTATTAATAATGTCACTTTATATGAAAAAATGATAAATTCATGCATTTGGCATATTATTATATATATATATATATATATATAATAAAGATGATCTATTAAGCATAGTAGAAGCCAAGCAACAGATACAAGATCACTGAAACACCAATGACCAATAAGATTAAAAAAAAAAAAAATATCAGTGGATGAAATACACTAATGTAAAGAAACCAGATCTATTAATTAACAGACTGCAAAACAAACGAATCAATAAAGTAAAACAACATATCTTAACTTAATACCATAAACTTATCAAAATTAATGAAAAACAACCCAAGAAACACAAGATAGGAAGAAGGAGGCAGGCGGCAAGACTTGTGACTTGCCTGTGGGGTTATACTAGTTTTACACCAGCAACACTCCCCCAGCCTGCCACGACCAGAACAGGAACCATATGGATTTAAAAAAGTAAAATTTCAAAGCAGATGAACAACAATGAAACCACGAAGATGATCTATTAAGCACAGTAGAAGCCAAGCAACAGATATATTTAACCTCTTGAGCAGCTGATATGTATTTTCTGTTCACTGAGGAATTGTTTTTTCTGTATAGAAAATACACTTATAATTTAATAGTACACAATTATATATTTTTAGCTTGTTTTTTAAGTATGGAGATCACTTAAGTAGTTGTGAGGTTTATCTTTAAATGCAGAAATTATATTTGTAATTTCAAGTTGAAATTATTATTGTTCTAGTATATTGTAAAAAAAAAAAAAAATGCATTGACAATAGCATTACAATTTTGCCATTTTTCAGGACAATTAGTGGGTTAGCTATCATTTAAAAATATTTCTCTTTGTTAAAAGCAAAAATGTTGTAAACAATAATAAACCTTGTTCCAAATAAATTCTAAGCAGGTAAATCTTAAAAAAAAAAAAGAAGAAGAAGAAAAATGCAAAATAGAAGATATGTGGTGGTAGTGAAAAGGGTAAAAATGAAGCATGTACTAAGAGTTGTCAGATTTGCTGCCCATGTAGATACCCATTTCCCCACCCCCAGTCTTTTTTTTTTTTTTTTTTTTTTTTTTTAAAGAAAGAGAAAAGATTTTTTTTTTTTTTTTTTCCAAAAATAATTTTTTTAAGTATATTTATTTTAAAAATGAAATTTTTCTGTTGTATTCAAATAAATTTTGTAGATAAAAGTGATTAGCATTATTCAATATTAAAATAAATTTGTTTGATAATGAAGTGATATATTTTATTTAAAATTAAACATATTAAAATATAAGGCACTTACCTTTTTTTATTTAGAGAAAAAAAATGATTAAAGAAATTCCCCAAAAGTAATCTCAAAGGAAAACTTTAATAATTTTAAAAATAATGAAATGTGTTTTTTCTGTTATTGTTCTCCTTAAATTACAAAAGGTTGTGCTGCCATAAAATATGGAAATTTTTAATAATTTTTGAATTGAAATTCCTGTTAAACATAATTATTTTTTAAAAATTGTATTTCCTTATCTATATTATTAATTTTTCTTACATTGTGAGAGTAATTAAGTGTAAAAGCATTTAAGTTTGCAAAATTTATTATTTGAAAATTTCTTTAATTCATAATTGCTCCACACATAACAATTTCTAGCGTTGATATTTATATGTGGGTTAAGGTCAACTGAATACTCTAGGGTCCCTCACCATTCCTATCAAAGTTTTTATGCAATTTATTTAAAATGTTAACTTCTGTGATACTTTTGATTAAGCTGCTAGGAAGGGTTATTGTATAATTTATACATTTGGTCAATTTCTAAATGTAATGTTTTCTTACAGGTTTGTGTATACCATCGAACAATACAATATTCATTAAACAAATCAGTGAGAAGCTTGCACAAAATGCATCTCACCTAACATTAGAATTCCTTGAAGAATGCATCCAGGGTTTCCGATCGTCCACTATTGAATTAAAGCATTTGTGTTTGGAGTATATGACGCCATGGCTTCCTAATTTAACTAGGTAAGCTATGAAACTGGATTAAATATTCAGTTACTAATATTTTTTAATATAAAACTTATTAACAAATCTTTTTATTCTCTCTTTTTCAAAATTCATAATAATAAAATTTTCTTCTGATTATTTGTTTCAATTGTCAACTTAAAAATGCTGCACTTTTTCCGAATGTATGTAAGGAAAGTATTATAATCTTGACAAAAATTCGACTTTAATATTTATGTTTCTATACATTTTGAGGTGAACTGAGTTCATTTTTGCTATTTTTATGGTGATGTATGTCTGTTTGTATGTATGTACATATGTGTGTGTGTGTGTGTGTGAATGAACACAATAGTGTCTAAATTCTTCGATCAATTGAGCTGAAAGTTGGTACATATGTTATAGGTCACCATAGCACAAACCTTATTGATTTTGGAGAATCTAATACTTAGTTTTTTTTACAGAGACACAAAGAAAAATTTTTTTAGCATTATGGCCTATAGGCCCAAATTATTTAAAGTGGCTATATCATCTAAAAATCTTATCCAACTAAGCTGAAAATGTATACACATTAAATTAAATAAATTAAAATAAAGTACTTTACACATAATTAATTAAAATAAAAACCTTAAATGTACCTCATGTTACGTTAATATTTTCATCTGGGCGCCCAGACCGTCTCAAACGTTCATCTGTGCTGGATCTCTTCATGTTGCAGGCTTTTATAGATTCTATTAGTTGATTCCACATCCGGTTTGGTGCCATTGCGTCACTATCGTTTGTATGCAATTTATTTAAAATGTTACTACCGGAAGTTTGTAACGATAGTGACGCAATGGCACCAAACCGGATGTGGAATCAACTAATAGAATCTATAAAAGCCTGCAACATGAAGAGATCCAGCACAGATGAACGTTTGAGAAGGTCTGGGTGCCCAGATGAAAATATTAACGTAACATGAGGTACATTTAAGGTTTTTATTTTAATTAATTATATGTATACACATGTTATAGGTCACTGTCACACGAACTTCGGTGAATCTAGCACTTATAGATTTTTACAGGAACACAACAAAAAATTCTTTATCATTATGATCTGTGAGTTTAAGTTATTTGAAATGCGATAGTGTTAAATTAAACAACATACTATATGGAGAAAAATACTCAAATACCCTATTATAAATTTCCTTTTTGTTTATTTAATGACATCTCTTACTTTATGTATAACCTTTAATTACTTCAGAAAGTCAAGTGATGCGCCCCAGTTTTTTTTGTTTTTCCCTCCTAAAATATTGTAGATATGAACTCAGTTTTTTGCACATATGTAATTTATCATCCTTCCAAAAGTTACAACACAATGTGTGCTCCAATATTTTCTGGACACTGTCATAACCATCTGACTGCTGCTAATAGATCTATCTGTTCTCTGAGTTGTTGTTTTTTCCCATACTTCTCTTATAAAAAATATACAATTGCGAATTTTTAGATGGTTTAGATTATAAGGTTTATCTTCAAGTACATAATTGCATTTTGAATGTCAGAATGAAACAAACATTTTCTTACATTGTAAAACTTTACAATTAAAACAGTAGTACAATTTTGCCCATTTCAGTGAAGGTCAGGTGGTTAGATGAACAGGTATGTTTGCTATGATCTTCCTGAAGAACTCAGCAGGAATATCAAAAATGACCTCATGGATCTTATTTCTTATTCTCAAGTTTTCCAAGAGTTTGTTGTTTACCACAGTACATTGAAGTGTATCGTAACAAACCATAAACTCTTGTAACCATAATCTTGGATGTTGTAGCAAATGCACCTGCTCATTTAAGATAGTGTCTGGAAAATACTGGAGCACATGTTGAATTGTAATTTTGGAAAGATAATGATACACAATAAACTACATGTATTAAAAAAATTCAATATATACCAACAATATTTTAAGAAGGGAAGTATACATTTAAGAAAAGAAAAAAAAATACTCCCCCTCCTTGTGTATTGTGTTCGTGATTTCTTAAGTTTATGTTACTATATTGATATATTTAAATTAAACTGAATAAAATTGCATTCATAATCTGGTCACAAAACTTCAAGAACATATTGAACAAAATGGAAAAGCTTTTCATAGTTTTTTTTATTACATTCCATAATAATATAATTAAATCAAGGAGCTTTTTAAAAAATCGACAAATAATGACTTATTACACTGATTGATATGGCAGCCAAAATTTTAAAATGACATGCTTATCTGTTGCTATTATATATGTAGCCTGAAAAGAATAATTATAATAAAATAAAATTTAGGTTATCTTACTACATATTCTATATATTGATATAAGTTATAGTTAATTCTGTTCCGTATGTTTATGTTTTATTATTTTTATTTTAGATTTTGTAAGCACAATGATGATAGTAAACGGCAAAGAGTGGCTACTATCTTAGATAAACTCATCACTCTCACTATTGAAGAAGTTGAGGTAATTTTTTTTTTTTTTTTTTTTTTTGAGTCATATTTACTGTAATCTTGTATTTTACATATATTTACTTTCATTTGATTTTGAATTTAAGTTACCTTAAAGATAGAAAATTTTTTCATTGAAATATTTCTCTGTTGAAAAATACTGTTATTTATCAAGGTAGCCAATCAAGGAAAAGTTAACCAATTTAAGTGAGTCTGGAAAAGTCATGAATAGTCAGGGAAATTCATGTAAAGCCAGGGAATTTTGACAAATTTTGTAGGAATAAGCCATATTTGAAAGCTCCTTAATATAAATTGCTGAATTATTCATTAATTTTGTGAATTTTTTGGGGGAAATGTACAGCATAAGTCAGGGAAAATGGTGAAAAATAGTCATGGAAAAGTTCTAATGCTGAGCACTCATTGTTGTGCCTAGATTAAAATTTTTAGGCATGAAAATGGAAAAATATAGACTCCATCTATAATTAAATATGCATTAAAAAAAATAATAATAATAAAGCATCTATTTGTAAGCAATATATGCAATATTTTTAGCACACCCTACCTATTCTACATTATTTTTCTCATCAGCTGGTGATTTTGAGACATTGCTCTCATTACTGGTAGAAATACATCAGATTTCCCACTCCAAATTTTTACTTTCATTATTAGAAATGCAATATGAGGATATTTTGTGCAACATTGCTAATGCAGCATTTACAAATTCCTAAGATAAGAACACTACTACTTGTTCCAAGCCATATGTTGAATGGTTGTTTACCATAAATTAGCAAACAGCATTATAAGTAACTAATTGTACCCGAAATTTGGAGCCCAAGGGAAAAAAAAAATTAATTTCTTAAAAAATTTTAAATGTTTAGGAAGTAGTACATCTTAGTACATTCTATAATAACTATCTAGATATTTTTAATTACATTGATTTTGATAATTTTCACCATCCCTTGTCCCCTTAACTTCCCAAACCAATTTTGAAAACAGAAAATAAAGCACTAGTGCTGTACACAAAGAAGACAACTAAAACCTTGAAACAACAGTGAGTGCATTCAATTGCTGAGAAACTTTTTAAACTAATTCTTTATTTAAAAAGACATTAAAACTTCTTCACACACCATAAATTTTAAGTCAGTCTTGCATTTGCCTCCAAGGCAGTAGCACGTGTTTGCACCTGATGAAGAAAGGCTATGTCCTTTCGAAACCGGTTGTGCTGACTTAAAATTTATGGTGTGTGAAGAAGTTTTAATATCTTTCTATTGATTGTACGCCAGTTTTCGAATTCAGTTTTTGGTAATTCTGTATATGCTTGTAAAAAAGTGTGTACGTTCAAATACAAGCATACAAATAACAAAATTAAAAAAAATAACTTACTTGAAATAGAAATATAAAACGCAGTCTAAACAAGGTGTAAGTAATAAATAATGAAAAATAAATATGATAAAGTTGAATTGAGTTTTGATGAAATAAAAAAATTCCAACCAGACTATTAAAAGATAAAAGTTTTAGAAAAAATAATGCAGTAGATTGATCACATTTTATTTTAAATATGTTTATTAATTAAAATATAAGCCTTATATTGTGGTATTCATTTAAAAATATTATTGAATTTAGATCGCTCTGCAGTTTTTATTTTAACAATGCACTGGGAATTTCAATTTTTAATCTGATAGTTTAAGAATCAAAATTTACTTCCAACAGAAGTTTTTTTTTTTTTTTTTTTTTTTTTTTAAATAGCAGTTAAAAACAAATTTTACTCTAATGATACATATTTCCTGTTTCTTTTTCATTGAGTCTCTCTTTTTAAGTATGCAAAAAGTTGTTTTCCAGAAAATTTAGAACACTCTTTACAAAAATTAAAAAAGTCATGCAAAAATTTTTAATGAAAGTTCAATTTAATCCCCCCCCCCCCCCCCAATGTCAAAGTTCAATTTAATTTGAAGTGCATAAATTTAAATCCAAGCCAAATTTGTAAGCTATGTATGCAACTACAGGGTTATGGTGGACTGGACAAATTAATCCATCATTATTCTGTAGTACATAAATGGTCAAATTTACTATCCTAATGATGCATGCCATTGTTTACTAAACTAGCTTTTTGACTAACACATTACTCATTCAATATATATAGAGATAAATATAAATTATCAGAAAATACTAACGAATATTATGTATCAGCTTTTTATTATTTTATGTATATGTAGTAAGTAGTAATTAATTAATTTCTTTATAGATGTATCCTTCAATTCAAGCCAAAATTTGGGGAAATATTGGTCAAGTGTCTGATCTTCTGGACACAGTTCTTGATAGCTTTATCAAAGTGAGTTGTAATCAAACATCTGTTGCATAATTTTTTTTTTTCTTTTTAATCTTAAATTATTGGTGATGAAGCAATTATCATACTAGTTAAATTATAAAAATGAGGTAAAACATATCTATAACTTGCTATTTCACTATCTTGTTAAACTTATAGATGAAAGTTTTCATCATCTCTTTTTTTTTTCATATTCATTTAAAACTAATAATCATTATTATTTTATCAGCTATTTTAACAAAGATTCTGAGAATTACTTACGAGAAAAACTGATTAGATTTGTTATAGATAGAATTTAATAAAAACTTTTTTTTTGGGGGGGGGGGGGCGGGGGGGGGGGGGGGGGGGGGTAAGATAGGAGTAAACCTAATTCAAAACTTTTATTATTCTTAAAACAAGATTATGATTAAATAGCATGAACAGTTTTTATGAACATGAACTCTGTTTGGGATAGTTCTACATGTGATTCTTTTTTTTTTATTATTAATCCTCATCATGTAAATTGTTTATTGAATTTTAAAAACTGGATATATGTTATTTATATATAAGCAGACTATGCCCACTTCGCTGGTCACTTTATTTAAATGAATTTTCAAAAGAAATTACTCATTATTTATCGTATTCCTTGTCAATATGAACAACTAAACAAAGCATAAACTCAAGTTTCATCTTAAAGAACATGTAAGTTACATTCAGAAACAAGAAATAAACAAATTGGCGATTGCTAAGCATTATTGAGAGAATAACCATATTTTTTAACTTTAATTCAGCTAACATAATCTGTCAGCCTACGCATGTACCATAATTTTCAGTGTACAATCTGCAGGTAAGATATGGCATTTCTTCACCAGAAATTTTATTTAGCAGAAAAAAAAAAACAAAAAAAAAAAAAAAAACATATTTTTTCAAAGAAACAGCTCGTACAAATATAACTTTCTTTTCAAATAAAATTTCTGGTGCAAAACTAATCTGCAGATTATGTGCCAAAAATTATGGTGCATGAACTTGATTTTCTAGAAGCTTTCCATGTTTATGAAAGTAACAAAAATGTCATTAATTGCGATATTTCTGTACCTCCTCTCTTTGATTGTTAGAAATATTACATAAAATCCACATATTCTTGATTTTCATTTGCCATTAACATAGTTTTCTATATCCCAATTTTCTACTGGCTAACACCTCCAGTTTCTTAAATTCCGGTTGGCTGCTATTCAGACTCTAGAATTCGCTTCCTTGTCTACATATTGGAGAAATAATCTGTCTTATCACTCTGCTGCACTGATGATGGTACGCTTAACGTTACCAAAACTGCAGTTTGCTTATTTACTATTTTTTTACATTGGCATTTTCAATGTTGTGTAATTATAATCCTGTTCAACGTCAAGTCTGGTTTTATATTCCATATGTATAAATAATATGTGTTTTCAACTTTGTGGCATTAAAGAACATTTAAGAATCATCTGGTGACTAACTGAATAATTTATTTTCAGGAATTGAACAAAAATTATTCCTAAATTCTCCCTTTTTTACTTTTCAAACATACATAAGTATTGCAATCATGAAAAAAATTCGGCTTTGAAATTTTGGTATAATTATACGTTTTGAGGTCTGAGTTCATTTTAGCTATTTTTTATTGTGATGTATGTGCATATGTATTTGAGTGAACACGATAACATCTAAACACTTTGTTTGAATGAGCTGAAAGTTGGTAAAAATGTTATAGGTCACTGTAGCACAAACACTCTTGATTTTGGTGAATCTAGTACGCACAGTTTATTTACAGGGACACAGGAATTTTTTTTATCGTTATGGCCTATAAACTGAAATGATTTAAAGTGTGATAGCATCTAAAAGTCTTATTCGATTGGGATGAAAATTTATGTATTTGTTATAGGTCACCATCACACAAGCTATATAGATTTTGGGGAATCTAGAACTTATAGTGTTTTTACAGGGACACAGAGAAAAATTCTTTATGATTATAGCCTAGAAGCTAAAATTATTTAAAGTGTGATAGCGTCTAAATGTCTTATTCGAATGAACTGAAATTTGATATTCTTTTTTATAAATCACCATCACATGAGCTGTATAGATTTTGATGCATCTAGTACTTACAGATTTTTACAGGGACACAATGAAAAATTCTTTATCTTTATAATCTATGGGCTGAAGTTATTTGAAGTGCAATAAAGTTCAATTAAACAACATATTACAGAGTCAAAAATCCGCACAGCTCGGGACCAGAGGTTGTGCGGATTTTAGGATTTTGCGGATTTCGGGGCCCATAAAAAATGATTTTCACTTTGAATAATAGAAACAGAATATTATTCAAACTAAACACATACTAGTGAATAATAACACTGAATATTAAATTACTAGGTACATAAGAATAATAATGAACATTAACAAAAATATATAATGAAAACAATAAATAAAAATGAAAAAAAAAAAAAAAAAATTGTCAAACTTAGATAAAATCTGTTCACACATAGCTAATTTTAAACTGAACTTGACCTGCACGATTTATTTATTTTTTTATTTATTGTAAATAGTAGTAACACAAATTTATTTTTCTACGAATTTTATTGAGTTTTTCCTTACAAATTATGCCTTCATCAAAAAGCATTTTAAAAAATTAGTTTGTTATTATTTACCTGATTGATATCATCATATCACAATAATCATTATTTTCTTTTGATGAATTTAATATACTGTCAATAATTTCATTAACAGCAACTTGGATCTCGCAGTCTTTCATATTATTATTTTGTTTTTCTTTTTTGTAATCATAAAATGCAAACATAAAATTATTATTTAAGATCTTTTTCAAAAATTCTGATTTGCAGTTTTGTAATTTATTAATAGTGAATTTCATTGTTTGTATCTGACAAGTTGTTGCGGATTTCCAACTTCGGCGGATTTTAGGTCGGTGGATTTCTGGCTCTCTACTGTATATGGAGAAAAATGCTCAAACACCCTATTATAGTTATCTCTTTTGTTTATTTAACAATTTCTCTTACTTTAATTTATTTATACCCCCGTTAATTACTTAATGTTTAGAAAGTTCAGTGGAATCATTCTATATTTTTGAATTTATATTTGAACTTGTGAAATTTTATTTTATATTGTGTTAGACTACAATGTTAATTAACAGTGCTCTGTTCTCCCCAATATATATAATGTATAAATTAAGATTCTACATAGTCCTTAAAAAGTCTTCTGGAAGTCTTTAAAAAGTCCTTACTTTTCTTTATCATAAATGTTTACACACCATTAGTTATTATGTCATTAAATCAATTATATTATACTGCTGTTTAAATATTGATTCCTTGTTTATTGAAATTTACTTTTTATTATTCTAGCGGAGTGTGACTGGTGGTTTGGGATCAGCTCAGTCTGAGATCATGGCTGATACGGCTGTTGCTTTGGCATCTTCTAATGTGCAGCTAGTTGCTTTAAAAGTGATCAGCAGATTATGCAGAGTAAGTTATTCTTCTGATTTATTGTCTTTGAGATATTAACAATAACCAATCAGACATCCTTGATTTCATTATAAATTCCTTAAAATAAGTATAATTTTCAAAATTAACTTTACAGTTGTAAATTGAAAATACCTTTTAAAAAAGTTTCGAGTTCATAGCTTTATGGCCAAGACCTCAGCAATCTTCAGGAATATCTTGTTGTTTACTGTTTTCTTCTTTCAACTTCTTTCACAGTAATAAATGCTATCTTTGACCTAAGTTTCTATTGGTTTCCATGTCATGACAGTATTGTTCATTGGCTATAATTTCTATTGTTTTATGATTAAGTGCTTAATTATGAATGATTATTGTAATCTGATTCACTGAAAATTGTTTTTATTGGGGGATTTTTGGTGAATCTGCAATGATAAAGACCCAATCCATCTATTAGAAACTGCAGCCATCTACGAAATGACATTTAAAAATAAAGATGAACAAACTGATTACACTACGTTGAAAAAAGAAAAAAAAAAAAACTTTTTTTCAAGCCCTGATACCATTCCTGCTGATTCTTATGTAAAATGACCTCCTGAATCCAAATGTAACATCCATTTTGGCCAATCACTCACCGTTTTCTTGGGACGCTCCTTCCTTCCCCCATTTTTATCATTGTTCGGTAATTTTATGGTTATGAACTTGATTTGGAGACTGAAAAAGAATTATTTTAACATTTAAAAACAAAAAAATGTGTATAATAAGTAATAAAGATAATTTATTAATGAAATATAATAAATGTAATTTATAATTTCAATGGCAAAAATTTTTCCCCCTCAAATTTTTCCCTTGCTGGAAAAGTTCATGTTTTAGAATTTTTCCCCTCTATAAGCCCTCAGAAGATATTTAACAGTTAAAATAATCCCCCCCCTTATAAATCTAATTTATAACCATAAAATTACCGAAAAGTGGTAAAAATAGGGGGGTGGAGGCATCGCCAAAAAACAGGGGAATATAGGACAAAATGGGCATCATATTCGGATTCAGGAGGTCATGTTACATAAGAATATGTAAAAATGGTGTTGGGGGCAATTTTCATGCAGAGCAGTGTTATTACTGAAGCATCATGAAATGAAAAACCCATACTAGAATTAAAGAACACAAAATGTACATCAGATGCAATAGAACAACCTCTGCTTTAACAAAAACAAATAGGAATGGAAAATAGAAATAGGTTTTGAAAACTTTGAAAATTAGCAGATTATAATAACCATAACAACATAATTAACTGTGAAACAATAGAAATTTTAATAGTGAATTATCCTATAAGGACATGGAACCCAATGAAAATTTAGATAAAAAAATGGTGCTCCTTACTACAGAAAAAAAGCTTCAAGCCCAGTTGAAAAGCTTTGACCTAAAAACTTTTTAAAAGTTATTTTTAATTTATAATTCAATCAAGTTTCTTGAATTTTAAAAGTGGAATATCTTTGCAGTGGTAAAATAATTAGCGTATTTTCAACTTTCAATGCATGGGTGTAACACAGATCCAATAAAGAAGAGTTATTCCATATAATTTCATGGAATATTTCAGAAATGTATTTCTCGACTATTTTTGTTTCTTCTAATACCTGTACTTCCTTATAGGTACATATGAGACATGTTTAAAGCAACTTTTTTTTTTTTTTTTCTACATTGACATTGAATTTTATACAGGTCATCAAATGTCATTCTCATGGTTAAAAATTATATTATTAGACTTTTTATATGTTGGCACTTTAAATCAAATTTATAAGTGCTAATTTTAAATATTAGTACTAAGATATATAAGATAAAGGTATCACATGCTTGATTATTCAGCTGTAACTTAAATAAAATAATTACAGTAGGTCAAAGTTCAAGGTCAAATGTATAATTTTTACTAATTTCTATTGTGAATAACTCTTCTAGGGGGCAAAACTGCAAAATTAAATAATACACAAATTAATATCTGGGATCACACTTATGAGAAAATTTAATTGTAATTGTTTGGTTTTTAACCCTCTACAGTTTACAGCCTCCTCCAATACAGAATGATCCAGAATAAATATTCATTCATTTTAATATGTGTTTAATTATCAAGTTTATTATTATATTTTACTATTATATTTGTTGTTTCTTCTCATTCATTACAATCACAATTACTAAGTGTATTTAGTATGTGAAATATTCTGTTGTATAACTGTTTACTTTTCATTTTTTATTTTCTTTCTTTTTTAGAAGGTTAAGTTATATTCATTCATTTAATTTCAATTTAATTCAAATTAGATTATCTAAATTATTGAATATAAAAGTCCACTTTTTTATTTATTTATTTATTTATTTATTTTGTCTGTGTGTGTGTGTGTGTGTGTTTTGCTGATAAAGTATTTCATGAAATTTAAAAATTATATTTTTGTCACTAAACAGTTATAGAAATTAAATTAATTTCACTTTACTAATATTTTTTTATTTGAAAATAATCGAAACTTATCTGAAGATTCAAAAAATAAGTAACTTTACTTTTATCTTTAGGTGATAGAGAAAACGTGTACATCTCCTACACCTACTTTAGAGCAACATTTGATGTGGGATGACATAGCCATTTTAGCCAGATATCTTCTTATGTTGTCTTTCAACAATTCTTTAGATGGTAAATTATTTTAATTATTTAATGTATGTATGAAAGGATTGAAAGAAATTAAGATTTTATTATAAAGCATCATATTCAAAATTTATAGATCCTATTCTTTACTGTAAAGCCATTCTATATTGCAAAAGTCTTAAAAGTGATAATTTTTATTACAGAAAATACTGAATAAACAGGCTTTCCAAAATTAGTCAAGTTAGATTTACAGAATCAGTCTTGAACCTTTTTAGGGGCTACCCTGAATTCAGGAAAAATTTGCTCTCTGAATTTCATGTTGAATTATTTTGTTTTTATTCAATTTCCTCATTTTGAATGTTGAATTCACCTTACAATGTATTAAGAATTGCCCAAATATCACTGATTAAAGGTATAAAAAATTAATTTTAAAGGTATTGATAAGTTAGTTGTTTTGAAAAGTACTCATATTGAAAATTTACATTCCTTAAGGAAAACTTCCCATAGAAAGAGGTGCAACAATGCTCCTACATGTACAAAAAAAAAAAAAAAAAAAAAAAAAAAATTCCTAGTCAACTGTTGCTATTATAAATAAATAGTTTTAATTTCACAATGGTTCATTAAAAATAATTTTGATTTTTGCACTTTACATGAAATTTTGCACTATATTGTCTTATTAAACATTTTATAAAAGCAGGATTGCAACACCATGTGTTAGGCGGCTTGCACCAAAAGTTGATAAGTACTAATTTATATTAAGGTGCAACTATGTATAGATTTATATGAAATTCTGCCCAATACTTCTTGTGATACAGTTGGCACAAAAACTTTGTCTCAAACACAGACAGGCAAACATTTTTTTTAAAATGATCTAATTGTTTTCTGGACCGTATGAAACTTGTAAATCCACAGAAAATTTAAAGTAAAACATTTTTACAAATCCAGTGTTCTCTTCTATTAAATATAGATGAAAAAATTAAATGTTAATACAGTGAACTCTCATTAAAATAGACAATCAAGGGCCAGCAGTTTTTGTCCATATTAACGAGAGTCCATTATAACAGGAGTCCATGAACTGAAGTTCTATATGAACTCTAAAATCACTACTATTATGTACACATACACAGTATAACATGAATAAAAATTTGTTCCCTCAAACCCTTTTATTCACTAAAAATATAGAAACATGAAAACTGATACTTACTTTCAAAACTTCTTTTCTTCATATAGTACAACTTGATAACAAAATCCTTTGCTATGTCTCCACAATAGAAGTGACGGCAGGTGCAAATTGTTGACCTCAACTGTCACTGTCAATCAATGCTATTTATCTCCCACAGTGTAATAGCATAAAGTGAAAGAGATTATACCTTTTATTATTGAACCTTTTCATGTTTAAAAAAAAAATTTGAATTTGAAAATATTTTGGAAACTGACTCTATTTTGAAGAAAGCAAGCTTTGAGAGAAAAAAAGGTCCATCCTAACGAATGAATTGTACGTATAAAGCGAAGTTTATTACATGCAATTACTATAGGCCTTAGCCGGGGATTCTGTTTTTGTATGTAATAACGAGAAATCCATCTTAAACGGGGCCATCTTAACGAGAGTTCATTGTATCTGTAATAAATATTCTTAATGGTAATCATATGATATATGATTAATAAGTCTCCCTTGTCATTCATTCTGCATACAAGTAATAGGGTTCAGGTTTTTTGCATGTTGGTAGTTTCACCCCCTGATGAGTGTTCTGAGGATCTCTGAATAATTTTAAATAAATTTTTTAATGTAATAAGAATCATAAATGTAATTGCAGAATTCAGACAGATTCATGCCAGATTTTTTTTTTTTAATCAAAATTTAGTTAAATATTGAGTGGTTTTCTGAATACTTCATGCAGGAAGAAAGTAATATAGTTGTTAGTGAGAAACAGACTCTGTGATTAAAATAATGTTTTGCTGAATTGTATCATTAAAATAAGAATTATTAACAATTAAACTTAGTTTTCAATAACATTTTTTCTAATTTTAGCTAAATTTTATATTTGCGTTTGTTCATTTACCTAGTTCCTATCCATCATTCAATGCAAATTTTTTGGTCCAATTTTCTATAGTAGTATATATCTTGTGTAGAATATCAAAATGCTGTGTAATAATTGATTTTTCTTTTTCATTTTATAGTTGCTAGTCATTTGCCCTACTTATTTCATATAGTAACATTATTGGTCCATACTGGTCCTGTGTCATTAAGAGCTTCTATTCATGGTTTAGTTATAAATATCATTCATTCCCTTTGCACCTGCACCAAGCCTTCATTTGGAGGTAAGAATTTAAATATTTTTTTTAATATAGTTTCATGTTTTAATCTAAATTTGTTTATTTACAATCATGTTTCTTATTATGCATATGAAAACCAATGAATAATTTAAAAGCATTACAAATGTAAATAAAGATTTTTTTTTATTTATTTATGTATTTATTTATTTTTCAGAAACTCAGAGAGTGTTACGACTAAGCTTGGATGAGTTTTCTCTTCCTAAGTTTTACAGATTATTTGGAATGAGCAAAGTAAAATCAGCTGCCGTCACTGCTTTTCGATCAAACTGCCGTCATATGGATCGCTCATTTGGTTGTTCTACCACCGATAATGAACCCATGCCATTAGCTTCTCTAGAAATTATTACTGATGCCATTTTAGAAATTATGGAAGTTAGTTCAATTTTTTATAGTTAAAGTTTGTTTTACAAGGACCTAAAAATAATGCTTATTTTGAGACTTTATTTAATTAAAAAATGTTTATATTTCAATATTTTCCAGTAAGCATTTCAAATTATATTTTTACTAGAACACGAATAGGTGTAATTAATTAAATATAAAAACCTTAATATGTACCTCATATTACTTCGTTAATATTTTCAGCTGGGCGCCCAGCTCTTTTCAAACGATCATCATCTGTGCCGGATCTCTTAGAGTTGTGGTCTTTTATAGATTTCATAAGTTGATTCCACATCCAGTCAGGAGCCATTGCATCACTGTCATTGCACACATCCGGCATTGTTGCGATTTCTATGGCTTCTCTAAACATCGCGTAATTATAATTATTGTAATTAGCTATCTTTTTAGTTTTTCAAAATTTATTATAATTTATTCATTATCGAAAGTTTTAGCTAAAGCTGTATTTATTTTTCCTGTTTTGATATCGTTTTTATGTTCTTTGAGTCTGGTTTCAATCTTTCTTTTCGTTACACCGATGTATGAACCTGGTTTATTGTCTTCGTTATTTGTGTACAGTATTTGGTAAATTCCGGCAGTATCCAAAGGGGGGATGGAGTCTTTATCATTACGTATTAATTGAAAAATATTCGGGTTAGGTTTTATAGGGATATTTACACCGATTTTATTTGCAGTGTTTTTAATTTTATTCGATGCTCTGGGATCGTAAGGTATGGAAGAAGTGAATTTTAAAGGGGGGTTTTGAAAATTAGGTATATAGTTACTGGCTTTTAATCTGGTTTTAATTAGTTTTTTAATGATTTTGTTAGGGTAAGCCGCTTTTTTTGTGAAGTCTTTAATTAAATTAAATTCATTATTTAGATTGGTAGGGTCATTACATATTAATATTGCATGATTTATATATGAACTAACGGCGTTGATTTTGTATTGGAAAGGGGTTTTAGATTTATAATGTATAATTTCATTGCTATTTGTTTGTTTACGGTACACAGTAGTTTTAATTTGGTTTCCGGTTCTATTAATTTTAACATCTAAGAAGTTTATCTGTCGCTCATTTTCTTCTTCATATGTGAATTTTATGCTATTATCTAAGCTATTTATTTCATTTAGTATCTGTTTGACATCGTAATTTTTATTGATGACGGCAAAGGACGAATATTGATGACGAATAGGTGTATTTTGTGAATATCTGTCAATTATGTGTCGTAGTGAAAAAAAAATTTTACACCTTTTTTTTTTTTTCCTCAGTTGCAGTGTTATAATGAAACCTCTCTAAAAATCCACCTCTTAGGAGGATCTGTATTTCCTGGTCCCAAATTTTCTCATGAGATTTAAACTAACTTCCCTCTATTAAAGAGTAAAGTTCTGTATCAAGGGTCATTTTCAGAATAACTTAATTTTCTTGAAGGATTACTGTCATTTTCTGAAATTACATCACATATTCAAATTATATTTTTTACCAAGATGGAGAAAAAGCTTTATGTACTATTCCCTAACAAAACCTAATGGAAACTAATTAAAAATAGATAATTTTTGATTCACTGAAAAATTATGTCATATTGAACAACATGATTTTGGATGTAAAGAAATTCCTAGAAAGCAAAATTTTCACTTGAGAATTTAATGACTCTTGCATGATTTTCAAGATATTTGCTTAAAACTTCCTTTTTAGCTTCAACTCTTTATTTCAGCTGCAGATCATGTATCTTTATTTAAAATCCTATTTATAACCATAAAGGAACTGTTATTGTTATTGCAGCTATATTGTTAAAGTTAAATTTTAAACACCAATTAAAATTATTAACACCTTTAATTAAATTAAATTAAATTATTAATGTCACAGTGACACTGACCACTGACCAAGGAGTTAAAAGTTGTTTATAATAATAACTATTATTATTATTTTTTTTTTTTTTTTTTTTTACATCGTCTAATTACTTTTTTCTTCTTTTTTTCCTCTTTCTCCGCATTTCTTTTAGGCCTGTATGAAAAATATCAATAACTGTGATTGGTTACAACAGTGGACTTCACTGGCAAAGAGGTATGTATTATATTTGTCAAAATTGAGATTAACTGCTTTAAATCTATTAAATGCCATAAAAGTGACTGATTACTTATGATTAAATATTTTTTAATCTTTTCATAATATTTCTTTAGTATGAATGAAAATGTCACAGAAGTAAACAAAACTTTGAAATTATGCAAATAACTAACTGCAAAAAATACTTTTTTTACTTTCCATGGAATCATGGAAAATTTGATTTTTCTAAAAATTAGCAATATTCTTCTCTTGGGTGTTTTTTAATTAAAAAAAAAAAAAAAAAAGAAATCAGTCGAAAATTCATATATTACATTCATAGATTATATTTTGTCATGGCCCATCTGGTGGCTGAGTGGTTAGCAATCTGACCTTCAATTAATTGGTGGCGAGTTTAAGTCCCAGTTTCGTGGTTTAGAATTCATTTGAAGTTGTTGGTCCTGGTCTAATTAGAATGGAAAACTAAACCAAACTAAATTACATAATTTGTTTTTCATATTACGTTTGATGTTCTGCTTTTCTGGTATGTATTTCAGTTAACTGGTATTAAATTTACTATGACAGGATATAAAAAATAACTAATTTATTAAATGCTATTTAAATATTAAATGATAATTTTTTTTTAATAACTCGTCATATTTTTACTTTCTTCTATATTCAGTAGAAGAAAGTATTTGATTACAAAAGTTTTTGACCTTGGGTTTTTGGTGGATTACATGTTTTGAGAAGTCTAGAACACGATTTGGCCATTTTTAGAAAATGTCTGTCCACCTGTTTGTCTGTGTGTATGTGACAAAATTTTGTGACAATATTACCTCAGGAACTATTGCACAGACTTTCATAAAATTTGATATGCAGTTGCACCTTGACATAAATTAGTGCCTATTCACTTTTGGTGAAAATCGTCCAACAGGTGGCATTGCCATCCGACACTTTCTAAATTTTTAACATGGCTTTCTTGGACAAAATTTTGTACAAATGTATAAAGAGAATTATTTTTTAATAATTATTATGAAATTAAAAAGAATTTTGTATGATAGTGATGGTCAACTGGTAAAAAATTTTTTATTTGTAGGAACATTGCTCCCCCTTCCCGAGGGGGCAAACTTTCATTATGGGTATCTTTCAAAAGAACTTATCAATACCTTTAAAACAAATGGTTGAACCACTGATCTGCGATAATTTAAAATAAATGAATCTTTTTTTTTTCCCCATTTTTAACATTAAAAAAAAAAATAATAATAATAAAAAGTCACATTGAGAATAAAATTGACTTTCTTTGGATATTTAGTGTTATACTGCTTCTCTAAAATGGAAATCATCTGCATTTATCATGGAAGATAATTTTAATAAATTATTTTTACTCAGTAAAATTGTATACAGTAACTGCCGCTTAATAAAATCACTGGTTAATAAAATCAGCCGCTTAATCTGATCAAATCGCCAGGACCGGAATCAAATCAATACAAACTACGTTTAAAGCCGCCGCTTAATAAAATCAGCATCGCCGGTTAATAAACTCAAAAATATCTTCTTAGCAGCCTAAAAATATCATTTATGCGCTCTAAAATTTTTTTTAATTTACATTGCGATTTTTTTTTTTTTTTTTTTCAAAGCGCAGTAATAAAAGGGTCTACGTCATAACATCGCCGGAAATAACGTCGCCCGTCAATTCATCGCCGTCAAAACATCGCTTGTCAAAACGTCGCCTAGTTAATAACATCGCCTCGACAATAACATAGCCGATAGAAAACAAAGCTTTTTTTTTTTTTTTTTTTGTCAATAACAATTTAATATAAGTAAACATTAGAAGGAAATTCTTTTTTTTTTTTTTTGTTCAACTACAATTTAAAGATTAAATATAAATATCAGCTTGATTTTTTATGTCATGACGACACTATTTTTAACATCTTTCTTTTTTATTACATGTTTCTGTAAACATAAAAATGTTTTAATTTCAGCTATATAATATATATGTAAATATAAATATTTAAAGAAAGTATAGGAATAATGAAAACTTTCGATCACAAGTTTTCAATGGATCTACACGTTTTGAGATATCTTAAATATTTTTTAAAAGTCACTTTTAACTTTTAGAAAATGTCTGTGTACTTCTAAAATTTTGTAGACGCAGTATCGATTGAAGTAATTGGTAAAATTTAACCAAACTTGATACTTGGTAAACCTTGACTTAAATTTAATTTTGGGTAGATATTGGGGTGCCAACAGATGGCACTGCTATACTGTAATTTTCTCTCTTTTAATGAAAATGTATATCTCAGCTTCTATAGAAAGCCCAGAACACGATTAAATCTGATTTAGAAAATCTTTGTCTGTCCGTCTGCCAGTACATGTGACAAAATTTGTGGCAACTATATCTCAGAAACTGCAAAACAAAATGTAATATAAATTTATATGTAGTTGCACCTTACATAAATTAATGCCTATCAACTTTTGGTGCAAATCGCTCAACAGATGGCTCTGCTACGCTGCGATTATGAAACCCTTTATCAGTTCAATTTGGGTGCATATCACCCGACAGGTAACGCTTATGTGCTGCAATTTATCTTAAAAATAGGAAGGTTAAATCTCAATTTTTAAGACATATACATGCATCAAACTTCATGTATGAGACAACCATTATGAAAACGTAAGCCAAATTAATTTGGGTATATATCGGTAGACAAGTGATATAAAACGAAGCTTACATAAAGCAAGGTAAATAATAAAAGAAAATAATCTGGTGTGTCTAACGCCCCCCTCATCCCTCAACTCCACGTTTCATTATTGTAACTACATTTATAGAGAATTCTAATCTGTTATTAAGTTCAAAAGTTCATTTAAAATTATTTAGACAACTTTCACACGCACCATTCCTTAAAACTTACCAATCTTGAACAAACTTTTCTAGTAACAAACGTATCCACTTCAAAATACATTATTTGGATCGCCTGAAATTATTATTTTTTTTCTTAATTTACTCTAACAGACACAGGCAAAGATCAAACTATAAAACTTGACTTCGGTATTCAGGAAGCCTCAAAAGTGTAAATATGCAAGAAAACAATCGATGAATATTTAGTTTAAAAAATACATTATTTACCATATAACTTTGCGGAATTAATTTCAATTCTTGAGCAGCTTTGCGAGAGATGGTAAAATATTATATGTTATGGTATATTGCAGTAAAGCACTTCCACTAACAAATAAAGAAGAATGTTATGGCTTAAATATTGGCAGCTCTGTATATCTTCTGAAAGTTATGTACGCATCACATGGTGCGCATAAATTTATAATCCTATATTAATAACACGCGACACAACCTGAAATATACTTCCATCAATTTTCATGATTGTCGCATTATAATCTAGTTCTTTTGTGTAGCCCTGTAAAAGAACAGTGAATGATTTCTATACCATATTCTATATGAGGTATGTTTTTATGCATATAAAAAATATATATTCATTTCATTTGGTTTAGTGCAGTCTGTAGGAGTTAAACTCAACTTAACTGCAATTTCCCCCATAGACGTAATGTATTTGAACACTCAAGTGTCCCTGTACACGAACGATTCACTTCATTTCAACGAAAAGCTTAGTGTAGCATCTCTATATGATACACATTTAGAATAACAAGTTTGGGAATCTCTGCTTCTATTTGTTCTTGAGATATGCTGATAACAAACAGACACGCACACAGACAGACACACACACACAGAGACCAACCGCTAAAAACACGATTTTCGTATTCAGGGAGCCTCAAAAGGTGTAAATATAACAAAAACTAAAGTTCGAAAATTTGACCCTAAAACAATACTTTCTCTACCTTATGGGTGAGAGAAAATAATAATAATAATAAATAAATAAATAAATAAAAATATGGCAAAGTATTCTTAAAAATCCATTGAATTATTGTAAAATGTGCAATTTTTAACTGAAAATATTTATTTTAATAGCATTTGCTAGAATCATAGAATTATCTGTAATTCAGAAAAAAAAACTATTATTTTAGATTAATGCATTAAAAAAAAAAAAAGGAACAAGAACAAGAGAGATAGGGAAAAAAAATGAAATATAATTTCCGGAAGAGATCTAGATTCACAGATAATCTATTTTAATAGCCGCCAGTTTGGCTGCAAGTCTGACTCCGCTGCTTAGAAAACCAGACATCCTATCCTAAATAATAACTTATCATTCGGCTATGTTTTTGTCATCGATGATTTTAACACAGCGATGTTTTTGCGGCGATGTTTTGTCGTCTATGTTTTGACGTGCGATGTTTTTTCCGGCGATGTTATGACGCGATACCGTAATAAAATACAAATTTGATTTGAAATGTTTTTTTTTTCTAATTATTAGAAGGCAATTTCTAGTTCTTATTTTGAAATTACTATCATTAATGAGGTTTAAACGGAAAGATTTTAAAGTTATAAGAACAGCGTGAACTTTTGATAAAGTAATGATGATTTTCCTCTAACGAAAGTGCACGGGAACTTACAATGTGTTTAATTTACTTATATCAAAGAAACAATTAGTTAATTATTTACCAAAAATTAACTAATATTGTTTACTAATTATATTATTCGTTACCTTTTGAAGTTTCTTTAGAAATTCAGGGAAGTAATATCTTTTCCTTAAGGGCAGGAACGTTCGCCGGATATAAAAATCAGCCGCTTAATAAAATCACTTTGGCTCAGAACGAATGTGATTTTAATAAGCGGCGGGAACGGTATAGGAAAATATAGAAGAAAGTCATGTGGTGGCCACAGCATACTAGTTTAAATATGTATTTCTTCCTACCTGCCTTTTAATGTAGCCAAGATCAGTAATAAATTAGTCGCACGAATTCAGTAAGTAAGCTGCTTATGAAATTTAAATATTTATTTAGGATTATTTACAATGAGAAAGTTGCCATGTCCCACATCAAACTAATTTATGGACTTGGACAATGTTTTCATACTTCCATGAATGAGGGCCTGGCCATAGATTATGCAGCAATTGAAGCAAGGAGAAAAGGTTCTGGACTTGTGTGTTATGGTTTTTATAAGCTTATTCTAGCAAATTCTGCTAGAGGGCCTAACACGACCTATTATTTCTTATTGGCCAGTAGAATAAATTTTAGCATTCAGTTGGATAGTGTTTTAGAGTTTGATGCCAGAAATGGCTAAAATAGTTCAGATTTCAATTAATTTAAACATCAAACTGTTTTAGGCAAGATTTCAGTGTATAAAAATGTTTTTGATTAATTTGGATTTCAATCTGTTTACTGTGAATTTTGAATTTACTTCTTGTGTTTTGCTTAAATTTAATTAAATAATATTTATTTAAATACCATTAGTTTTAATATTATGTCACTTAAACACATTGTCAAATGAATTTATTTTTTAGCCGAATTTTTAAATCTTGCAGTAAAAGCTTCATTGTCTAACTTCAAATCATATACATTATTATGTATTAATATTAAAACAAAATTTTCATAACTTATTGCTTACTGATTTTTTTTTATAGCTTTGCTTTTCGATACAATCCTGCTTTACAACCAAGAGCCCTCATTGTGTTTGGATGCATTAGTAAAACTGTTCGAGATTTGGATGTGAAACAGCTTTTACGAATATTAGTTCGAGCCCTTGAATCTTTTCAAGATTTACAGCTTATTGAAGCTATCATTATGTGTTTGACTAGACTACATCCTTTACTGAGACCTGTGAGTACATTTTTTGTAATAAAGTAATTAAAAATTAATAATAGTTAATATAAAAATAAAATGGGAACATAAACAATTAGGTTTTTAAATTTATTTTCTCTGATTTCCAAGTTATTAATTCTGATATAAACATTTTGAAAATTTCTTAGGAATCCCTTATCCATAGAGCCTTGTTCTGGGTTTCTATTTCTGTTTTGCAATTGGATGATATGGCATTATATGCAGCTGGTTTATCTCTATTAGAACAAAATCTACACACACTTGATTCTCAAGGAATATTTGAAAATAATGTAAGTTTATTCTCTTTTTTACATTAACTTTTCTTATAGAAAAAAATCATAATTCATCTCATTTAATTATTTGAAATTCATTTTTAGACTTTAGAGTATATCATGATGTCCAGCCGGGAGCCTTTAGAATGGCATTTTAAACAGTTGGATCATTCTGTTGGATTGAGCTTCAAATCTAATTTCCATTTTGCCCTCGTTGGACACCTTATAAAAGGTAATTTTTAGTTTTTTTGAAGCAAATTAATCAAAATATTAAATTGAATTGATATGTACTTAGAAATTATATCTTAATATTAATTTATTATTAGAAATTTTAAAAATTCTTTCAGATAATCTTGTTTTTGAGAAAAGTAAAACTTTTTCCTTTGAACAACAGTTTCAATTTTTCAATAAATCCAACTTTGTTTTAAAGATAAAATCTAGCCAAAATAGGATTTTAATATATATATATATATATATATATATATATATATTTTTTTTTTTTTTTTTTTTTGATTAACCCTGAAATAAAAATAAAAGTTGGTTTTCCAAATTAGTGTTTATTATTATTTTATTTTTTGTTTAACAACTTATTATACATATAGATTAATATTATAGTTTACTTTTATAATTTTAAAGAATTTATATTATCAGAAAACTTACTTGCAGCTTCTTTTCTTTACCTTTTCTGTGTCATTGAACTTTATCATTGTTGAATATCTCAGTTTTAGAACATTTTTATTTATTCTTAGTTTTAAAAGTCATTTTGTTTAATATAGGCTTCCGTCATCCTACACCTACAACAGTTTCAAGAACAACAAGAGTTTTAAATACAATATTAGGAATTGTTGCCAAACCTCATAAAAGGTAGTATTTTTCAAAATATTTTTAATAAAATTATCTAATAAATAGGGTTTATGTCAATTATAGAAATTTAGTGGTTCAAATATATGAAATGGAAGACAAACATATACAAGTGCTCAGTTTTATGCATATATTAATGCTTTTATTGAAAAAACAACACAAACAGTTTAATATTAAGATAATCTGAACACAATAATTGTCTATGTGTTTATGTTTTATTAGAGGTAATTCATTCAAAGGTAGAAAAATGTAATTTTAGTTTTTTTTTTATGTATAAATTATAGAAGATAGTCTGTAAGAAAGAATTAAAGAATTTCCAATAAAATGCACGAAAAAAAAGGGGCTTTGCTTTGAAAGATGAAAAAAATTAAGTGAGAATCTTATGCTGCAAAATATGCAACAATATTTTTATATTGAAATGATAAGGCTCAACACTTAGTCAGGCGAAAAAAATTTAAGCATGAATGCAGTGTGAAAGCAACAGTATAATGTAGTAGCCTGAAAATAACAGTGATATAGAGCATTAGAATTGACTATTGAGCTTGTTTACAAATCAAACAATAAAAATTTGTGCTAGAATTTTATTTTAAATGCGTGGATTTACATTTAAAAAAAAATGGCTGTATAATTTTGAAAATATTAAAATACATTTTATTTATTTTTAAATCCAAATTTTGTTGAACAACATCTGTGACATTGTGAAATTTAATGCTTTGGAAAAAGTTCAGATTTTGCCAGTCATATACATGCAATAAAAAAATAAAAGTAGAAGTAGATCAGAAAGTCGCATACTAAAAAATTTACTTGTGATAAATTTGAATGGAATAGATGTAAATAATCTCAACCCTGAATAAGCTATTAACAATAGGTATTTCAAAACAAAAGGTGGTAGGAGTATAAATTGTCATGAAGTTAATGTATAAAATAATGAGTACATATTTAGGTTAGATTTATTTTATTATAAATATTATTATTATTATTATTCTTTTTTTAATGTGTACTGAGTATTTTTTCCTAGCACCTAATATTTCAACAGATTTTTCATCTCCTGTCTTTTTTTAATTTTGCTTTTTCGAGATAAACTCTTTGTTTTCATTGTTCCTTAATATATTTTGTTTTGCTAATCACTTTTCCAGTGCTGTAAAAGAATTTTTGGAAAATGTACTCATTTAACTTGCATAATTTTCATGAGTTTTATTTTATATTTCTAAAAGAGGACCAAATACATCATATTAATATATATTGGAATAAAAAATGTATCTTTGTTTTTTACTTTTGTTAGTTTTCAAATTGTTAATTTTATTTATATATTAAAATGGGATTTTTTTTTTTTTTTTTTTTTTTTTGTCTTTTAGGGACAAATTTGAAGTTACTCCTGAAAGTGTAGCATATTTAGCTGGTAAGATCATGTATTTCTTATGTGTGTGATTTAAAATTCTTAAATACAGTAAATTAAAATAGCATGCATTATAAGTTACTTCTTTACCTCTTAATGATTGTTAAGGGGAACAGCCTACTTTTAAAAATGGGAAAAGGAAGAAATTTCCGATCAACTTTCAGAATTTTTAAAAAAAGAATGAATGCATGTGGAAACAAAATTTTGTTTGTGTTAACTAGTATGACATTACTTCTATTGATTAAAAATATTATTTTGGTTTACATTAAAATAAAAAATTATTTATTTATTTATTTATTGTGTTTTTTTTTTTTTTTTTTTTTGCAGATTATATATTTTTTTAATTCAAGGGTGCTTTCTCACTGCGTGCAGGATGTCTCAATTACAATTTTCTTTATTCTTATAATTTTTACATTAAATGAAACAAAACATTCAAATTAAGAATCTGAACTAAAAGGCTTTAATTATTTTAATAATATGGAGTTTAATTAATAATTAAGTTTGAAATATGAAATTATGATTAAAAATTTTATATTTCCACGATCATCAGCTTTTTTTTTTTTTTTTTTTTTTTTTTGCTATTGAACAGAATTTCTACTTTTCAGTTTATTTTATTCATTATGTCAAAATGTATGGTTGAGAAAAATTTTAAGTTCATATTTCAAATATTTTTTGAAATATGCACGCAGTGAGAAAGCACCCTTGAATTTTTTTTTTTAAATAATCTGCAGTAAAATAATTTTCTATTTTAGAGTAAACCAAAATAATATTTTTAATCAATAGAGTAATGTCATACTAGTTAACACACACACACAAACAACAACAACAAAAAAAGTTTATGCAAGCATTCTTTTTTTTTTTTTTTTAAATAAGCTGTCCCCTTAAAAATTTGAAGAAGTACCAAAAAATGCTAAAAATTACGAATACTCTTACTATGTTGGAATATCCTTGTTGAGTCCAGTGGTCGAAATTCAACCAAAAGTTTTAAATAAGCCTTAAAAAAATATGTAGAAATTCTGTGTAAACAATAATTTTTGTATCCTTTAGAAAAATAAATAAATAAAAAAATCACTTAGCATTTTTATTTACATGATGATGCATATCCCTATTAACTTTTGCTTATGTTTGTCTGTCAGTCCAACTGATCAAAGTTTTTCTTCTGAGTATTTCAGTAGCAAAAATCACTGTCTATTTCAGGAAAAAAAAACTGTCAGCAATTTGAAAAGAAATATATATATTTATATAACCCACATTAACCATATCTTTTGAACAATATTACTTTTAAACAGGCTAAAATACTCAAAAATTTGTATGTATTTGTATTATAATTGTATTATAATTGATAATAGACATTGCTGGGAAATATAGATGATTAAAATGGAAGGGATTTTAAATACAAAAGATTATGTGTCTAAAATGAAACAGTATATAAAAATAAAGGCATTTTTGAATGCCTTTTTGACATTGTCAGGAAAAAAAAAAAAAAAAAAAATCTCGAACTGGCATTAACCATACCTTTCAAATGATACCACTTTTAATGCACTATTCTTATAATTAATATGCTAAAAACAGAGAACAAATTTTATGTTTGCCTATTAATATATAAATATCTTTTGAATTACATAAAATTGATTTTCTTTGGACATTTAATTTTATACTTTTCTGTGATGAAAATAGTGTGCATTTATCATGGAAAATATTAATAAATTATAGTTTGTATTGTGTGAATTGTTGTAGCCACAACATACTAGTTTTTATTTATTATATAGATATCTCAGGATAGCGACAATCAGAAAACAGGAAATTCATGGAAAAATCGGGGTAATTTATCAGTCTGGAAAAATCAGGGAATTTCGTATAAATACTCAAAAATCATGCAAGTTTTCAGTTTTGTCCTGTAAACCTGACTGAAAGATCGCCAACCAGGTGTTTATTGCACAGAATTGGCTGCTTTCTAGTTGGATCTCACCAAATTTACATTTTTTTTTTTTTTTTTTTTTTTTTTTTTTTATTATTTTTAAATATTTTTAGTGTAACAACTTGAGGAAAATGTTATGCCCTGGTGTTGTTAACATGTGTGCAATTAAAATTATTCATATTTTTATAATTTTGTTAATTTCTCCCAAATTTCGTATAAATACGCAAAATTCATGCAAGTTTTCATTTTTGTCCTGTAAACCTGACTGAAAGATCGCCAACCAGGTGTTACCTTAGACATTGTTGCAATTATTATTTTTAAATATTTTTAGTGTAACAACTTGAGGAAAATGTTATGCCCTGGTGTTGTTAACATGTGTGCAATTAAAATTATTCATATTTTTATAATTTTGTTAATTTCTCTCAAATTTTGAATTTTGAATTTTATTTTATTTTTTGTAAGTGAGACTAAAAAAAAGAAAGAAAGAAAAAGATTGAGATATTTTCTATCAGTATAGTTTTTTTTTTTTTTTTTTAATTGCAGTGGTTTAACAAGCATGTCACACAATAGTGTGATATACTTAAAATTATTGGTATAGGTAATTATTGGTATTGTAATAGGTAATGGTAATCATGGAAATCATCAAAATTAGTCAGGGAAAAATCAGGGAACTTTTTTTCTGAATTTCTGTAGCCACCCTGTATCTGCATTGCACAAAATTGAATTTGTTTTAACATTTAGAGTTATATTTCTCTGATATGAAAATAATTTGCATTTACTATCAAAATAATTTGAGAAAAATAAAATTTTGTGATAGCCACAGCATACTGATTCATTTGGACAGATTGTTAGTGTAATTGCTTCTTAATCATTTTCAAATACTATATCAGAAATGTATTTTAAGCTGTACTATTCTATTAAAAAATAAATAAATAAAAAGCAGCAGCAATGATAAAAGTAATTTCTATGTAATGTGCATTAAAATTACAATTTTAAATGAATACTTTATCTATATTTTGCATTAGCATTAGTATCCGTTTCTGAAGAAGTCCGAAGCAGGTGTCATTTAAAGCATCGTATTGCTCGTGTGGTGTCTGAATCTCCCAGTGCAGAGGCATTTGCCACTGAACTCCATCCTGCAGTTTCACCACAAGTATCAACTTCTCCGAGTAATCCCAGCCCACCAACTCCATCACCTTCATCCAATTCTGCACAGACATCACCCCATGGACCACCTCCTAATAACTGTTTGCAGCAACAAACATTACCAGTGACACCTGTTAATAGAAGGCATAAGTCATGGGATACTTTGGATCAAAATGCTCTTTTCCAAGCTAAAAATAAACAGTCTCCTGTGCAACTGGTAAGTATAATACTGAAATTAAAGACATATTTTTATATAAGTAGTATTTTCTGGATAAGAATTTTCTGCGGCAATGTAAATGCACACACTAAATTTTACATACGTTTTATAAGGATAGTTTCATATTATCTGCTTCAGAATCCTTTTACCTTTTTACCATGTCAAATGGCTCTTTTCGTCATTTAGTAGTTGGAATAAAAGACTAGTATAACAAAATTTTGAGATTTGTTACTTTTGTTTACAGAATAGGATAAATAACCATATATTAGTAAATAAGTTTTCATACCCTTTTCTATGATATTTATTTTATTAATTACTGAACAATTATACTTAAAAGCTGCTACATGATTAAAGGATTAAGCTATTTTAGCAACTTCTTACTGTGTCACTTTTCATATATGCCTACGATACAATTTAAATTGTGTCATAGGCGGAAATCATACAATTGCTTAATTAATTGGACAGTATAAGGAGTCTATATGTTTGACGAGATTTTTAAATATATTAATGTGTATTTATTTATAATAAATTGAAGGTCTTATTCAAAAATTCTGTTTAAATTTTTGTTTTGTTTTTTATACGTAAAAATAAGACATAAATTAAAAAAAATTTAAAACAGGGTTTTATTTCAAAATGGACTAAATACTCCAATTCATCATATGTGAATATTAAACATGTATGTAAAACTTCAGTTCAATCAAATGTGATAGGAAGTCGAAGTGGGTTAAAATTCAAAAACAAATTTTGAACTGGAGTTGAGGTTCCAGAGCCCTTAGACTTCCTCGCCCCAAATTCTGTTGCAACTTGAGCCTGTATTGTCATTGTATTTATACATGTATCAAAATGTCGGCTCAGTTGCATGATAGAAAATCAGTGAAAATTCCATTCTTAGATTTGATCCACGCACTAACATATAAACAACATACTAAGTTAAATAAAACTTGTGAAAAATACTAGAAAATCTGAAAGCAGATGATTATTTTCTTATTAAAATATAGATTAAAAATAAAGTGAACATAGCTAAGCAAACAAAAATTTATCAGTTTATATATATATATATATTTTTTTTTTTTTTAACTGATACAAAAATGATTTTGTAAATGTTCATCTAGTTTCGTATAAAACTAATGAAGTTTTATTATATCTTAAATTTGATTTAATAAAAAATTTAAATGTAGTTGTTTAATATTTTAATATTAAATCATATTTTACAATAATTGCAAAAATAAGTTACAAATTAATTCCCTTATAACTTCACCAAGGCCTGACTAACAAATTTTTGTGCCCTTTTGAATAAGTAAATTTGTAAAAGCTGTCAGGGGCCGATTAAGCATGGGGGGAGGTGTCAGAGTTTAATTAGCCTTCCATTCATCTAAAATTCAAGAAAAATACTTTAGTCTGCATATCAAAAAGAAACATAATCTTTTTTTTTTTTTTTTTTTTTTTTTAAGTAAGTTTTAATTGTTATGCAATTTTTAGTAAACAAACTGTCCAACTGAGAAAGTATTTAGCCAAACGATAAATATATTTCTTCTTTTGGTTCCAAAGATTTAAAGAAAAAAAAATATATATATTCATTTTGGCTAAATGATAATATTTTTAAATTTTATTCATATAAATGAAATGTGGCTGAGTTAAATAAATAAATAAAAAAAACTGGGAGATTTAAATTATATATTTTTGATTATCAATAAAATTTTGTGCTTCTTAGAAATTTCTTTCCAGGGCATGGCCCTGTATGCTTATATGATAGTCAAGCCCTGAACTTCATCTTTAAATTTGTTTTCTCCTTATTACTTTTGATAATTCAAACATTATTTGTGATCCCTGTGATTTCAAATTAACAAGAGTCGACTGTATATAAATATATAGTTCTTGCTTTTCATTCTTTCCAACTTGCATTGAAATTTGATTGTTTATATAATAGCCTCAACCTAAGGAAAACAAATTTTGGCGTAGCTTAGACATTGATGCTCAAAGTATGCGGCCTCGATTTAAAACACAACGTAGCAGTTCCATGCCAACTCCCAAAGCTCAAAAGAATGAAGATGGTGGCCGATTATCTCCAGGCCTGGATGATCAAGATGAGGATTCTTTAACACCCAAAGATGGAACATCCCGTGTTTCAAATGAAGATAATGTCTTGCTTGATCCAGAAGTTCTCAATGACTATCCAACTCAAGCATTGGTTCTTACTGTTTTAGTGAGTATTTCATTTTGTCTAATTCTTTCATGTCTAATACTATGATATGTTGCGGAAAGAGAATATAACTTTGATTTCTTTCAATGATAATTTATATGTTTTTATTTAACATTAAAGTTGATCTATAAAATTTTGCCCTACTGCTAAATTATTCTTACTTTTTTTTTTTTTTTTTTCCAGAAAATAATCAGTTGATTTTGTATGTAATTAGTATTACACAATTGTTCTCTGTGATATTTTAACCAGTTTTTATAATTGTGATATTTAAAAAATATATTTTTTTAATTTATTATAGGCAACATTAGTAAGAAATACAACTGATGAAAATGAAATGCAGATTTTGTACGAATACCTTGCTGAAGCATCTGTTGTATTTGCTAAAGTTTTTCCAGTCATGTAAGTATTTTAACAAATTTTATTATTATTATTTATAGTTTAGGAAAACAAATATATATAGTGCCCCCAGTTATACTATACCTTTTCTCCTCTCTATGAAAAGTGTAGCCTCAAATATTCTTTTCTCTGTGAAGTCCTGCCCCGAGTGATCGATTTTGATGACTGAAGATAAAACTGTGACACATCTGTGATATCAAAAGAACGTCACCACTTAAGCCCCACCTTTTCGGCATATGCAACCTTCCCCCACGGAACATTCTAGGTAGTCGGAGAAGGGTTCAGATGCAGTGATACTTCACCAAAGCAAGAGCTCAGCTCTTCTCTCAGACATCGATGATCAGCAGTAAAATGTATACTGTTGAAAAGGTTTTTTGATGATGAGAGCTAGACGAACACTCTCAGGTGGACAAAATATTTAAAATTGCTTACCTAAGCGTATTTGCTGTAAGCTTTATAAAACTGGTGCTACATACGAACTGAGTGACTGTTTTCATAAGAACTTTTAGACAATGGGACTGAGTTGAGATATTGACGATTTCATTTATTCTTAAATATATGGTTGCTTCATTCACCTACTTTTTATTCTATAAATAGTAACTATTGTATTATAACGAATAGTCATTAAACTAATTTGTTAAGATTAAGTACTGAAATAATTAATTAAGAGCCCACACCATATCCCATATATATTTAGTGAAATTTGTTATAATAAAATCTCTTTCAATAGTATTTGATATTTAGTATTGTAATGTATTGATGACATGCAGTCTGTAAACACAAGAACGACTCTGGATTAATCCACTGAAACATCTTTATTTTGGTTAAGTCATGGGCTGGAAAAGATAAGGAGGAGCATCCAAAGAGTCTACAGACAGCCATAATTTTGGAAACAGAAGCTCAGAGAAATCTTTAGCAACTGAAATCTATGCAAAATGTGTACAGTTATGTTCTTGTTGGTAAAATGCTCATTCCTGATTGGTTTATAATTAAGCTCCTCTAGAGCTTACAAGAGTATGTCCAGGCTTATTTATATGCAAGGTTTAACTGCAGTTAACTGACAATCGTGCCAAGGTTGCAAAATCCATCCTAAAGTTTCTTCATTTTTATATTCTTGCATAGTGAAGTAATCTTCCATGAAATAAAATTTAAAGGAGAAATTCAAAAAACACATACTACTACTTTTTGCTCCTGAAAATGCTTTCTCCTATTCTGTGGTGCATTGTTGTCGATTCTTTGTTAGTCCATTTTGCCATCCTTGGTATTCCATGTGTTGGTTATTCTGATGATGTGGCTATTGTTGTCAGGGGCAAGTTTGGTAACTCTGTCTCTGATATTATGGTTGTACACATCAGCATGTTGCATGTTGGTGCTCTGATTTGGGCTTATCTGTTAATCCATCTAAGGTAAGCATTTTTCTTTTTTGTTGGAGGAGATACCTAAATCTTGGTGATGTCTACTTACTGGGAAATAAGCTGTTACCCTCAAATGAGGTTAAGTTCCTAGGTATGTTCTTTGACACTAAATTAAACTGGTGTAAGCATGTTGAGTTTTGCTTGCATAAGTTCATAGAAGTATCTGGGGCATATAAGAGTTCCATTTGGAAAACTTGGGGTTTATGTCCCAAGGCTCTTCATTCGATCTACATCATGATTATCTGTCCTATCATCACCTTTTGTCTGGCGAACGAAGACTAAGCTGACTACTATTAAAGCTTGTTAATAGATTGCAAAGGATGGTCTGTGTTGCTCTTTCGGGCTGCATTAAGACTACTCCTATGGCTGCCCTTGATTGTTTTCTTGGGCTTCTTCCACTTCATTTGCATATTGAAGCTGAGGCTTTAACTTTTGTGAAGCGTTTATGTGTTTGGGCCTTGTGGAAGGATTATTCTAGACATCTGTCTTGGGACTCCCTCATTTCATTAGTTACTGATCTTTCTTCTTTCATTATGCTTAGTGACTACATGGTATATACCTTTCATAAGCTTTTTAAAATCTTTTTCCCTTCTGGGGAAGATTGGCTTGTTGTCTCGTTGGCTTAATGGCAACTATTTCATTTGGTATACTGATGGCTTTAAGCTTGGTTCTCATTCTGGGGCAGGTGTTTACTGTCCCAAAAATGAAACTAAACTTTCTTTCCTCCTTGAAAAGTTTGTCAGTTTTCCAAGCTGAAATCTTTGCTATTATCTTATGCTGTAAGGTTTGCTTAGACAGGGGTTATCGTAATTTAACCATTTGTGTCTGTTCTGACAGTCAGACGGCTTTCCTTTCACTGGTGAGGTGTAAGTTCACCTCTCTTCTCGTGTGGGAGTGCTATAAAGTACTTTGTGACCTTTCTTCCTATAATAAAGTTAGTCTTCACTGGGCACCTGGTTATATGGGTATACCTGGTAATGAGTTGGCTGATGAATTGGTAAGGTCTGGTTCCAGCACACTATTTCCTGGCCTTGAACCTGTTCTAGGTATTTCAACCACTGCTTTCAGGGCTTATATCTTCAAGCTCCTTGGTAGGGAGCACTATAGGCAATGGCATAATTCAAGTAATAGAGCAAATTCAAAGGCAAGCAAAAGAGCTTAATAAGTAACTTTTCGTGAAAAGAGCAAGCCAAAAGAGCTCAATCGGGAACTGGTTTTCATTATTAGGAGCTTTTAAAGTTACAGAAATGGTTTAAGGAAGGTTATTGGCCATCTTACTGTAACTGTACCCTTAAGAGATATCTGAACATTGTGGGTATCACTTTTGATCCCATTTGTTGTGGTCGTCGTCTGGAAGAGGAGACTGCTCAGCACATTTTGTGTGACTGTGATGCTTTTTCTGCTCACAGGCTTGAGGATCTTGGTCAGCATTTCATTGAGCCTTGAAAGCTGCAGTATATTCCTGTCAGGTGTCTGCTGAATTTTGCTTCAGCTTTGAGACTTTTCTCTTAAGTTTGGGTTTGGGTACAATAGACCTCTTGTTGATGTGCCTAGCTCTCAGTGTCCTGCAGAGGGCTGCCCCCATACTAAGTCATAAGTCAGGGGATTGGATAAATAAAATAAAATATAGGATATAGCATGATCGTAAATTAAATAGTATGTATGGTGTTGTTCATGTATTATAATAAAGATTTTAATATAGAAGCACCAATTCAACTTTTTTGATACTGTACATTTTTAAACTGTCATCAGATAAATACCCAAACTGTGAAAGTACTCTGATAAGGTGTTGCAGGTAGTGGGGACCCATCTGAAATAGTGCAGGTAAGCAAGATACTGCCAAAGGCCGTAGGAATCCAAAGCAAGATTTTGAGTGATTTCAATAATTTTATTTTGTTTATTTATTTTATTTTTATTTATTTATTTTTTGAGAATCATATATAGTGACCAGCCTGTTAGTTTAATATAGTTGTAAAATGTTTCTTTTTTAAATTACAGACATAGTCTTCTAGATGCCAAAATCACAAGTGTTCTTTCTTTATGCCATGATCAAGTGATATTGTCAGCAGTTCAGAGCATTATTCAAAATATGATAGCTTGTGAAGACAGCAGTCAACAACAACTACATTATTTACAAAGTAAATATGCAATTCATATTATAATAATATTGGAATTATATGTATCTATATTGAAAAAATATATAAAAATAAATTGCTTAATTATAGTTGTTTAAGATAAAAATACAGGGTAGGCCAAATATTTTTGACATATTTTAAACATTAATATTAATCAAGAAACTAGCATACAGGAGTGTATTAAAACAGGAATAAACTACTACGTCAGAAACGCCAAAGAAAAATTATTGAGGTGCATACAGCTGTTTCGGTAGCCTAAAGCGTACCGTCATCAGTGCCTGTTTTAATATTCCAACGCCAAGTCTCCTGCTATTATACAGGAGTGTAGTTTGTACAACAATGATTCTTATGATGTGAAGATTTGTTTAAGCAAATAAAAATATAAATTCCAAATTTTGCTCATAGAGGGCATTGTATCTTTAAAAAGCAATTAAAACTATAAAAAATACAAGACAAGCAATTAAAGAGCATTCATTAGACCATTCAACCCACAAGTCAGGAATGAATCTCTTTTATTCAGAAAATATAACATAATATTGAAATAAAAATAAATAAAAGAATGGCACATGAAGTATAAAATAAATATAACAAGCATAATTCAATAGTAATACACTTTAAAGAATTTTTTTTATCTATCAAAGTGGATATTAAGTGACATGATAATTTTAGCAGCACATGAAGTTCTGCAACTTATTTATAACCATGATAACTTTTTAACAGTGTCTTCAAAGTTCATTTTACTGACATTTGATGTGTTGGGGAAGAAAAATTTAAAGCAATGTTCTTTTTAAAAAAAGAATTTAAACTTTTTTTTTTTTTTCCATGCCTTTCTGTTTGGTATTTTATTTTGCTTGTAAAATACAAGATTACAGTAACATAAAAGGAAAAACTGTTTCTCTGAAACCATTGATGATTTTCATCTAAAATCATTTCATGCAAATACTTTTTCATAGACTATTAGTGGTCCATTCATCTCCATAGCCCATTTATTACCTCTCTTCCTCATAATTTAAAAAAAATTGCATGATTTATCAGAAGGAATTATATATGAAATATAATGGACAAAAGAGGTAAGAATTAATATTTTTGTATTTTCATATTTTCAGGGTATTATTTTTATATTTCAGAGTATATTGCAAAATGAATTAAAAGAGATTTAAGTCTAAAAAATAATGAATGGAAATTGCAATCCAGATCATTTGAAATAAACAAGTTAATCATTCAAGGCATTTTGATATCTGGAAATATTCTATAAATAAGTTTAATGAGCAATAAAAAAAGTATTTGGCACCATAAAGATTCAATACAAGAATTAAATTAGCAATGTTAAAAGAAATAGAAGATTTATGATTCTAAATTAGGGTTTGATTACTTATGTCAAAGATAAAGCAATAAATAATTGTATTAATGGCTTGGCGAATTGTCAGGTTAAGGCTCCAGACGGTCTGGGAAAAACGAAACTACAGCCAATAAGGAACAATGGAGAGGCGTGTTATTAAATGGGTAGCCAATAAAAGGAAATAGGGAGGGAATTAGAAATATGCCAAATTACACCAAAAATTAAGGGTTTAAAAGATGGAACTTGCCAAAATTTGGGATCTTCCTTGATTAGCTCTTGCCAGTAAAATCTAGTAAATCTGCGGCACCGAATTTGAAAGTTAACGTGCGAGGCCGCGCCAGGTGCCGGCAAATTCAGTTTAACATGGCGGGGCCTCCTTTAAGACCCCATCAATCTTCATTGCCCTACCAGACTCGGATCCCCAGCCCTGAAATGGATTTTAAATAGACTTTTCCACTTAGCCTGACTAGATTACTTATGTGTTCCACGACTGTCACATAGAAATATGTCACATATATATAATTGTTACTTTGGTATTTCTTATTAGATTACCATATTTCACAAAATTTCCCTTTACCATTAATTTTTATGTATTTGTTTATTTATTTATAGCTTTTGGATTTGGAGGTTTATGGAGATTTGCTGGACCATTTTCAAAAGTAAGTATTAATTCACATGCGATAAACTATGATTATTGTATGTTTTTTAGTAAAAATAAAAACCTATTTAAATATGTTGTAGTGCAGTAATCCTTTTTTGTAAGTATTTTCTAAAAGTTATCTATAATTTATTAACTTTGGATTGTTTTAAGGCTGAACAACATTTTACAAAACTTCAAAATGCTTTAATTCTTTAATGGCTGCAATTACTTTCTTTTATGCTTAAAATTTTCCAATCTTAATATTCCCATTTTGTTTAAGCCAGCATCACAGAGAGCATTGTTTTTGAATTGAGCGTAATCTTTTTATCGAATTTATCTACTTCTGTGTTTATTACTGTAGATAGATTCATAGGTAAACAAGTACAATTACAAGTACATAAGTGTTATAAGAAAAGCACAAAGTTAAAGGATTGCTTACCTAAATGCTTTATTTGATTTAATTAAAAGTTGGTAATTATATTATAGGTCCCCATCATGACTTATGTAGATTTTGAGAGTGTAGGACTGATAGTACTTTTACAGGAATACAAAGAAAAAATCTTTATTCGTATGGTCTATAGACAAATTGGTAGATATGTTATAGATCACTGCTTTACAACTTGTATAGATTTTGATCACTGTATAACTTATACTTTTTTGTACGGGGACACGCAAAAAAATTCTTTAACATTGTGGCCTATAGACTTAAATTATTTGAAGTGCGTTAGTATGTAAACTTTACATTTCATTAAGATAAAATTAGGTGAGCATGCTATAAGGCATCATCACAAAAACAATATAAACATGAGTATGTTTTTTTTTTTACACAGGGATACAAAATACAATTTGTACACATTGAGGTCTGTGAACTCATTTTGATAATGTTAAATTGTTTTAAAATAAATAAATAAATAAAACTGATTTATGTTCCATTGCTCTGATAATGTATGATCTTTATATAAATGAAATGTGTATTACTTATAATTAGTCCTTTTACAGAGAATTATAAAATAATTTATGCATATTACATCCTTTGGTGGCTAATTGTATGAAGTTTATTAAATTACTGTTAAAAGAGACTAAGACTGATATTATATGTTTTGGAATTTTCCAACAGAATGTTTGTTATTTGAAATTGCTTGCTTAAATTTTATGTTGTTTAACAGGGACTCACAAAAGAATTTGGTTGCATTACTGTCCATGCAACCCTGCCATGCATTACTGTACCCTGCTTTAGCTCCCTGCTGTCTTTAAGTAATATCCCTCCTCACCAACACTATGTTAGATCCAAGTGCCCACTACTTGTGGCAGCACCTTAAGTGAGCACTTCGATTAGAGTATTTATTGAATGACAGGTGGCACTGTTATTATTCAAGAACTACCATTTTACAAATGGCTGTATCTTATCTATTGAACAAGTTAGTTTTTACGCCATGTATTAGTGAAATATTGACCTAGTTTTTCTAGCCCTCACTCTGTTGTAACAAAATTATAAGTAAAATAAACTTATATTATAAAAATTACTTTTTTTTTTCTTTTTTTCTCTTTTTTAATTTAATACTTTCTACTATATTAATATTTGATTCTGCTAGAAACAGTAAATTAGAAATAATAAATATTTCCCTTTCAAAGGAACCTTGAATGCTCACCATAATCTATTGTTTTGAAAGAGCAATTATCGAAATAAATATCACTTTTACTTTCTTCTATATGTAATATAGAGAAAGTATTGGATTCGTGAAAATTTTCGACCTTCCTTTTTTTGATGGATTTACACGTTTTGGGATGTCCTGAACACGAATTGATAGTTTTTAGAAAATGTCTGTCTGTTTGTATCACGTTCTTTGCGGACACTGTATCTCACGAACCAATGAATGAAATTTTAAAACGAATGGTTGAACTATAAATCTGTGATAATTTAAAACAAAGTTATAGATTTTTTTTTTTTTTAACAATATTTTTTTTTTTTTTTTTTTTTTTTTTTTTTTTAATTTGAGTGAATTTGTATAGGAAAATATAGAAGAAAGTCTGATGGTGTCCACAACATACTACTTTATTTCATTTTAATAATTCTGAATTATCGTTTCGCTTAGAAAAGGTATTACCACATTGAGAAAATTTTTTATATGGAAAATGTTCTGGTTTTGAAAGAATTGAAGCCAGTGGCGCACCCAGAATTTCTGTCTGGAGGGGGCTGAAGAATAATTGAGTCATGTAGTACAGTAAATAGGTTTATGGGCACGCACATATACATATAGTAAAGAATCTGCTTTAAATATTTCTTTTAAAATAAGTAAACGAATGAATGAAATTGAATTTAAGTTGAATAGCACAATCGAGAAATTTATATCAGTATATAACAAGCTAAGTTACAGTAGTTCAGTCCGTTGGAATTGGCACTGAGCTTGTAAACATAAAGTTGTCTGTTCATCTATGATAAAATATCGTGTACAATATGACAAGCTAGTGAACACAAAATTTATCCAAAATGAAATGCCCTCCCCATATTTCCATTTAAAATAAAATTTGATCAAATTTAATACTCTTTTGCGCTGCTTTACATGCATATGCAGTAACATGCAAGTAATTAAAAAAGTATAATATAGCCAAATAAAAGCTACAGTTGTGATATGTAGGAATTATAACAGAATTTCAGTGTAAATTTTTACATGGCTATTTTTATTTAATTATCTGGAGTATTGGGGTGATGCTTCTAGGTTCGGTTAACAGAAACAAGTCGGACGCGTAGTCTTTGTGGGTGTTTGTCAACGCAGCAAGCAGTGGACAGAACCACTTAATATCCTAAAACATTAATTCTATTCTAATTTATAATATATTACTTAGAATTTTAATTTCTTCAGTTAGCAAATATTTCAAGCGTTACTTTTCTGAGTTCATTACAGGATATTGTATTCCAGTATAATATTTATATATATTGTGAAATTTGAATTTTTATAACGGGAAAAAATTGCATTATCCAAAAATGGAGCTTAGAGCTCAGTGACATGAGAGGCAAAAATGAAAACTGTGCATGGACCCTACTGTATGTTCTACTAACCTAAGGCTCCTATACAGGGCCCGATTAAGCTCTGAAGCTAGGGGAAGCTCAGCAGAATTTCGGGGCCCCCTTTCATTTCAGAAAAACTTGTTTTCCTGTTACATATTGTAATATAAAAATGCTATAGACCAAACAATAGTGTGCGTTTATTATTTTAATTTTTTTTTTCATACATCTGGGTGGTTTCTACACAGAACATTAAAATCATACAACTTTTTAACTAAGAACATTCAGATTTTTGAGGTTAAATAATAGATTTTTCCCAAAATAGTGAGTGTTTTGTCTTGTTTTAGGTAACCTTTCTCAGAAAAAATTCAATCTCCGTGTAAAAATATGAAACAAAAAATTCAAGACTGTGTTTTTAATCGTTATGGGGCCCCCTCTTAAATTTTACAGGGGAAGCTTGTGCTTCCTGAACCTTTTGGATAATCAGGCCCTGCTCCTATATATATGAGCTGGCGCATCAGGCATTTTGTTGCCTTAGGGTTTCCACATGCGCCCAGCACGTTTCTCTGATAAACAAACGACAAACATTTTTTTTTTTAAACGTCTTACGTTACTTTAGAGTAACTTGTTTTATTATATTTCATAATTTTAGTTGAGTAAACTATGATATGGGTTTGTTTAGCGATAAACTGCTATAATCATTCAAGAAGTGAATATAAAGTGTTCACAGACTGTATTTGAGTTTTGGCGACATTTTGTAAAAGAAACAGAAACCGTCCTAACAACACATCTTACCCCAGTACATCCATACGATATCCTCAGAATAAAATGACATCCTGAGAATGTATTGTGAAAAAAATGTGTTTTTAGGAATATGATTGTTGCTTATTGCTCTTATCTTGACCGGATTAGCTTCAGATTAAGGTTCCTTAAAATCATTAGGGAGGCGATAACGACGCCAAGCAGGAATTCTGTCCTCTTCTGAGGCAAAAAAATGGTGGTGATGCGCCAGCCTATTATTTTATTTAGGGGCTCTATAGTAACAGTGATTAAAAAAAAAAAAAAAAGTGACCCCATCCTCAGAAGCATCTGTAAAATATCTTAACATATTGTTATCGGGGTATTTTCCTATTTTGAACAGTAAACTATGCCTTTTGGCATTCCTCTAAATCGTTATATTTTTAGAGAAATAATTTTGTGTATTTCAAATTAAACCAATTAAATTTGTTCTTCAATTGATATGAAATTCCACTAGCGTGTATATGGGTTAGTGGCATATAAAAGGTTTAATGAATATGCAAATTTCATTTTTAATTTAAAATATTGTTTTAGAGGAACGACTAATAGCAGGGCTGATCTTTATTTTGTATCAAACGAGAATTTTCATTTGCCGATGTGAATGTGTTAATTTTGCCCAAGGACAAAACAAACTTTCACAAAGATGCTATAAATACTCATGAATTAGAATATAAAATTGTATGAGCCTGGTACCTGGTATCCCATTTTTCTGACAAATACATCCCTGCTTACTTCCACATCAGATTGCTTCTCCTACCAAATTTTTTAGATACTCTCTTGATTTCATAATAACAGTATATGCTTTAGGGCCTTATAAGCAGATTCTTAAAAATTCCAATGGAATGTCTAAGTTACCTTTCAACTAAAAAACAACGAACTAGTTCATTGTTTTTGCGTTTGAATGTAAGAATTTCAAAAATTCCTAATATTTAATGTATAATTTATAAACTTTATTTTAGCTTACAATATCTACGTTTGAATAATATTTTTGTCATGCATATCTAAAGTTTTTTACCGTGCCATCTGGTTCTGGAGGGGGCTTGAGCCCCCTAAGCCCCCTCCGTGGGTGCGCCACTGATTGAAGCAGTACCTTCCATATTAAAATTGTGATTGTATATAAACCTGTTTTTAATCATGTAACTTAGTATGAAAAACTGAAAAATAAATACACTGTTGCTAAGCAATGCAGGCAAATGAAATAAATAAATCAAATTTAAGAAAATCAAATTTAGAAAAATCAACATAAATTTTTTAAACAAAATAATTTTAAAAAATTTGAATTCAAAAATTAAAAAAAATCTTAAGGAGGGGAGGCACACTTAGATGACCCAAGCTACCGTTCTGTCAACTTTTCTAGCTCTGTGATCAATGGCCTGAGCTTCAGAACACACACAGACATTTACACACTTCTCTATATTTAGATAGATTATCATTACCATTAAAGAATAAAGTGTAAATCAGAAAATATTTTTAAAAAAGCATGCTTCTATATTCCATATTGATGGTTAAGAATAAGTTTGTCTAGTGTATTTGATGTGTAATATGTAAAGTTTTATTATTATTATTTTTTACATTAATATTTTATTTTATTTTTTTAGACTCCTACATGTACACCATCTACCTATTGTGTAAGTGTCACATTTTTTAATTTTTGTTTCTTGTAAAATTCAGTTCTCTCTTAGAAAAATATAATCCTGTATGATCATGCCTGCCAGCACTCCCTTTCTCTCGGGAAAAAAAATGAGACATATTCTTATTTTAGGGGGCTATCTTCCACTTTTCCACATCCTAATACATTTCTTCTATTTGTCTGAGCATATTAAAATTGTATTTATCACAGCAAGCTTTTCGTGAGCAAAATTTTTCGTATGTCTCTCTGGGTGATTTTTTTTTTTTTTTTTTTTTTTTTTTTTTTTTAATATTTTTCAGAGTTTTACTTAATAGTTAAATTTCATTTATCTAACATGAAAATAGTATATCTTTAAGTAATAGATCTTTATGAATTTATAAAATAAAATATGTTTAAGTCTTATATTTTAACAAAGAGACGATTTAAATGTTGAAGTGCTTTAGTGCTTTTGTTTTACATCATAGCAAATGTATTGAGTACATTAAAAGTTGGAACTTAAAAGTGTTACTTTGTGTCAGTCATACTCTTTCCATTAAATCAGACATGTTACATTTCAGCCTTTTTAAGCTTGAAAATTATTTTTCCTGGAATCAATGTAAATCTGCATAAAAACTTCTTGGACATGTGTGTGGGGAGGGGAGGGGGGGGGAGGCTCAGCCTGAATTTGTGCATTATATTATTAACAATTTCTATGTGATTGCCTTTCAAGAAATGTTAAATTCAAACTTGGAGAAAATGAAACAGAAATAGCACTTCAATTGCATTTTCCTAATGAACTTGAACTATATTATTTTGCTAATCAATTTCCCCAGCAAACAATGCTTCTATAGAATAAACTTGTTTTCAAGTATGCGTAATAATTTTATCTGTTTTTTAAGCACTTACAACTATTTTAATTATAATTAATATGATATTTAATGTAAGATTTATTGTTCTGATTTTGTTTGTGCTGTGTATATGTATGCAATCAGATTTAACATTATTTTTATTATTGAAAATTTATATTGTGTCAGTTGCCTGATGCCACTTTTGAGAGGGGGGGGGGGCGTGAAAAGTTCAGCCTTTTTTTTTTTTTTTTTTCGTAAGCTTGTACCATGTCTGCCATTACAAAAGATGCTTTTCTGTTAGTGACATTTGCTTTTAACACTTGGTTTATCCATTATGTACTACAGCAGTAATAGCCAGCACATACTGTGTGACAATTACTGTTTTTCATTAGTCAGTTAGTGATTCACATCCCAAACTTCATTAAAAATTTCTAGGTTGCAATTAATAGCCAATTTAAGACTTCGGTGAGGTGCAAAAATCATTATAATAAATTCTTTTGCTGTTAAAATTTGTCCATTTTCAGATCACTTACATTATAAAGTGCTTTACTGAAAAAATAATAATAATGGGAGAAATTTAAGATTTATTTTGGAGTTAAATATTTTTAATTCAATTTTCATTTAGCTATTATGAAATATTAAATGCTTCTTATCCTTCCATGTATGTAAGTTTTTGACAGTTTAAACTAAGGATTAAACTGTCAAAAACTGCATATGTGGAAAACCTGTCAGTACTGTCTAGGTCTGAAAAAAATGTCACTTATCCCCCATATTTTAATCCTTCAGTGTTGGCAGGTTTGTATCATTTTATAGTATTGTTACCTGATATGATGCATTCAAAAAAATAATTTTGTCAGGAACTTATTTATTTTTTATTGTGTCTTTTTATTTAAAAGTTAAATGCAAAAATAGATATGTCAAAGATTTTTCGTTTTAGAACACTTGAAAGAAACTCTTAATGACATTCCAATGCTCGTAGAAAGTAGGGTGTTCATGCACTTATAGTGGCTTACTCTAGAAAAAAAAGGCTACCAGGAGAAACTATGTAAAAAGAGTATTATTTACCTAATTTGCTGGCCATTACATTGAGAGTTTTGTACATGACAAAAGTAAATTACTATTTTTAGAATGTTTTTTTATTCACCCAGGTTGTCTGTCATTCTGTCTGTCATCGAGCCACTTTTCTGCTATATTTTGACTCAAGGGTCATCCCTATGAATATGAGTGACCCCTGGGTGATCAGTGAGTGACCCATAAGTAACTCAGAATATCAGAAAATTTTACAGGATTTGAAGGATTTTAAACTCTTCACATCCTGCTTCATTTCAGTTTTAAATTTAAATTTTGTTTTTTTAGATTTAATTTTAAAAATAATATAATGAAAAGATTTTTAAAAAGAATTCTTTTTTATTGGCGTCCTAAAAAGTAGTAAATAAAGCAAAATTTTCTGTACGCAAACCAATTAAAAGATGGAGGCTATATGATTTTGTTTTTGCAGAAATACTCTAAAACTATCCTCATGGCTGCATGTCAGGAAGTGTATCTAAAGGCCAAAAAGGCCACCAGCTACTAAATGATTTTAAAATGGCTCCTAGATGCTAAAATGTGTTAAATAGGGCTGCTAGTGCTATAATGTATTAAACTACAATTCTATAATGGCAAATTTCAAAACATTAATCTCAGAAAATTTTGTTTCAAACAGAATTCCATTTAGTACCTAAATTCTATTTTTTACTCTGATTTTTCTTGACTATTTCTTATTATGCAAAAATCAAGGTGATTTACAGTAAATTATTTGACTTTTTTTTTTTTTTTCTTTGATTGAAAAAAGAATTAGGACTCTGGTCCTAAAAAGGACTGTAAGGTGCATAGCATAGAGTCAGTGTTATTGCACATAAACATTTATTATTAAAATTTTTATATTGTTTTATTTTATTACAAATCTTACTTTCAATTATTTAAACTCTATTAAGCTCTTGTATCATTTAAAATTTTAAAGGATCTTTCTCTTCAGTCACAGACTAATCTGGACAATGCTGAACTCTTTGTGAACTGTTTGGAAGCAATGGTAGAGACTTGCTTACCTATTGAAGATGGAGAACTGCATGATCTATCCCAATATCCCAGCACCTTGAGTGTTTCTTCCACCATGAACTTATCATCATCTATGTCAAGTTTGACTCTAGGTTCTCCGACAGAGAAAGAACCAACAGCAGAATACAGTTCACTAGTCAATGAAGGATCTGCTCGTATGCGTCATGGGTCAAGTAGTCAACTTGTCCGTCAAAGGAGCTTGAAATGTAAAAACTCTAAAAATGGAAAAAATTCCCATTAGCATTATACTTATTAAAATTTTTTATCAGTTTGTGATTTAAATAAAAGTATGAATGCAGGGTTTCCAAACATTGCGAAAAGCTGTTTATCACAATCATTTTGTTAGAGGAGGGGGAAAAAAGCAAAAAAGAGGCTTTAAAGAAAAGAAAAGAAAAAAAAACCTTTTAACTGCTGAGATCAGATATAACCATTCACAAAGCTTTTGTTTTTTCCCTAATACACTTAAAATTCAAATTATGTGTTTAAAAATCTTTCATTTGTTTTTAAAGTGTGAAGGTTGTAAATTTTATCCTTTTAATTCTTGGTTATATTTTAAATGGAAATAACTTTTGTTTTAATACCTTCCAGGGTTTAAACTGCCATTAGGTTTTAGCATTTTGTTAAAAAATATCTTATTTTACTAAAATGTAGGTAAAAAGCAAAAACCAGATAATTTCATAAAATATTTCTGTATGATAATCTCTAATTTTTATTCAGATATTTGTGGGCAAAAATTATGAAATCACTGAAAATATTGGGAATCATTAATTTTTTTAATGGTTGAATTAAAATGCAAAAATATTTAAATGTCTGTCAGAATTCATAATTTGCTACATAGAAGCATTCTCAGTATATACTCATTACTCCCCCTTTTAATCTCTTTTCCATTTTGTGCATATGACATAGCTGCCTCTTTTTCTATTGTTGAAATCAAAACAAAAGTTTCACTGATTCATGTTTCTTAAATCACAAGTACAGCTCTTGGTTAATATTACCAGTGAACAAAAGATATGGAAAACAAAATGGGAAATAACCAAAGAAAAAAAAATCAATAATATTTTAAGGAATTAACTTTTGAAAAAGCTAAAATACTGCTTGTGTATTTTAGCTAAAATGCTAATTTTTGCCAGATTAAACCCTGATACCTTCTAGTAATAGATGAATAAAAAATTTAAGTGAATATAAAATATAGATAAGAGCAAGAATAATTATATTGAATTTGAGATAACACAAGTACTCCTTAATTTATGATGAAATTCCATTTCGATAAGTATTCTATTAAGTGAATTGGTCGATAAATGAGACGCTCATACTATATTAAATTATAAAAGGGTATTATAGAGTAATTATAAGAGTATGAGAAGGATCTGATTACAGAAAAGGCTTGAGAAGCACAGGTTTCTGCTTTACGATGAAAGAGCTAAAATTACTGGAAACAAGATATTGAATTTCCAAATTCATATTTTTACACTAACACCTTTTTTTTTTTTTTTTTTTTCCTTGAAAAGTTCACCTAATGCATGAGAAAGTACACACTATTTTGTCAAAGATTTTATTATTTAACCATTAAAATTTAAATCTACTCACTTAATAAGCTGTTAACCAATCACATGCAATTTTAATGTTGTGGATAAAAAACACCCACATATGCATGGAAAACAACTATAAACACAGCACGGTGTTTTTTGGTTTTTAACATTTTTATGGGATAATACAGCTGAACCTCGTTAACATGAATCTCAAGGGGGATAAAAAATTTGTTCATGTTATCAGTAGTTCCTGCTATCAGTAACTAATAATCTACATATAACTAAACTAATCTTCATTTAGACGGGGATTGTGGAAACAGTTCATGTTAAAAGTAATTCACATTAACGAGGTTCGACTGTGTATGTGATGGAAAGGAACTTTAATCCTAATTATGCTAAAATACACATGGGAATTAAATTTATAGCATTAATGTTTTTATGTGTGTAAAGAATAAAATGCTCGCAGTGCATGTATTTGACTGGACAGCGCATTCAATATTAAAGTTCCTGTCCAAAAGCTAACCAAGATTGAGAGTGATTTTCATCAGTCACACGACAACCAGATCCATCTGCATTGGATGATACAGTGAAACTTGAATAATTCGAACTTGTTTAATTCGAAATTTTGGATAATACGAATTTTTTACTCAGTCCCTTGAATTTTGTATTAAAATAATGTTAAAAAATCATGGATAATTCGAATTCTATTTTAGATAATTCGAATTTTTCATACGATTACCTTTTAAAATATAACAGTAAAATTTGTTCCCGAGATTTTTCTCAGATAAAGGGCATTATTTATTTTAACAGTCTTTCAAAAGAAGGGTAAGGAAATACAAGAGAAGCCCCTACCTAGTGCATCAGAAGGTATGGTGCATTATATAAACTTCGAGGTTTTTTGAATTAAAAGTCATGTCTACTGTAGAAGATTTCATTTTTGTATCAATTGATAGGCTGAAGTAATTTGCTATGACACAAATATTGTACTTAACGAAGCAATAAAAAATATCTATTTTTAAAAAAGTGTTGAATAATTAAGCTCGTGAAAAATATTGATTTAATGGGCGGGGAGGAGAGGGATCCTAGCAGTAATCCTAGATATAAAGTTTATGTGTTAAATCTTTGATCGTAGAGTTTTAATTTTTCAATTTATCTCTTCTTTTTGAAAAAATAGTATATGTAATTTGAATTTTTGTATATTTCGAATTTTTCTCTGGTCCCTTCAACTTCGAATTATCCGAGTTCTACTGTATAACCAAAAATCTTTGGCACTGCTTGTCCAAAAATTGGTTGAAGTGAGTTAAAGGCTTTCAAGGGTGAAAACTTGAAAATAATTAGTCACATGATTTTTATATTGGTTACAACCTTCAATGATCGATGCACTCTCTAGTCAAATATATCTCTAGGTGATTACTATTTCAGAATAATTAGAATAGAAGGGAGCCCCATAATGATACTGAGCTATCTACTTTAGATTAATTTTTAAAAAATGTGCATATGTGATATGTACATATTACCATTTGTTTATTCGGAAACTGTAATTCAGAGAATCCTTGAAATTCTAATTAATCAAGTTAAAACTTAAGCAGATTGCTCATAAAGTGAGGAGTACCTGTAATCATTTTGTTCTAAAGTTATTTTAAAAATTGTCAATTTTAATATTCCTTTCTAACTATATGAAAATTTTTTATTTTTATAGAGTTTAGATAAAGTATTTATTTATTAAAAGCTATACACATCTAATAATTTTAAAAACTTAATTGTTTTTTTTTTTTTTTTTTTAATAATGTTTACAGGAGTTTGTTTATCTGGACCAAAAAAAAAAAAAAAAAAAAAGGCCCTTTAGCTGCCCCTTGACAAAATTCCATTTCACAAAAATACCCCCTTCACAAAATTTAAATCCATTTAAATCCATCCTTACCCAAAATTTTGTTTTATAAAAAAGATAAAATTTCTTTTATATATATATATTTTTTTTCTATGTATTATTTCCATTGAGGGAATATACTTGGTTTAATGAAACACTGATAATTTTATATTAAAAATTATATAGAAAGATTTTATACAATTCGCCCCCCCCCCCCTTCCACACACACACACACACAAAAAAAAAAAAAAGTTTCTCTGAAATATTTTGTTTTTTATTAAATAATAATAATAATAAGCCCCAAAATTTAAAGCCTGGATCATCCCCTGTTTTAAAACTATGTAATTTGAATTTTACTTATATTTTGTGTTTTTTAAGTGAGATTTTGGGAACCCTGTTGGCAAGACTTATTTATTGATTTATTATATTGCATTCCATGGCATTTAACTTGATTGAAGTCAGTCCTATTTAACTTTATCTGCTGACTAGTCTAATCTTCCCACCTACCAAAAACCTTAACCCTGGGTATGATAACTGCAAACCTTCACCCTTTCAGGGGTGCAATGTTCTTTTTTTGTTGTTGTTAAACGAAATTTGCATGAGATCAAAAGGCCCCGCAGACATTATCAATTAGCTTTAATAAAATCCATTTTCCTTTATTTTGTGAAACTTATGATAAATGGTGGTATATTTTGTTGATTTATGAAACAAACTTTATTTTAAGTGTTTTAAATAGTAAATTGTTCAAAAGTTTTTTTAAATAAATTTGAAAATTAAAATACCAGTTTCACTGTGCAACCAGTACCCCTGAAAAGGTTAAGTTGATCACAGCTATAAGTCATGCATTCAGTATTATGTGTATAGCAGATGTATATATAGTAGTTTGTTTGTTTTTGTTGTTGTTCTTTCTCTCCTGTGCATGTAGTATATATTGTAATATATTGAAAAAAATGACGTTTTCCTCTGGAAAATTTTTTAAATGTTATTAGCTTGTATATTTTCTGTATCAATCCAGGAGTACGAATTCTTTTTTGCTTACTGTGTTATTTTAATATCTGTATATTAATTCATTGTATGTATAATAGTAACTCATCTCTTCCTTTTATCTTCATTTTCATTCATCTGAAGCACATTTTCATTTATTCCAGTTTTGCAGTTATAACTATTCTGCAGCTTTATTCATTATTTCTTAAAATTGTTTGATGGTGTATGTGCTTTTATCTTCAGTTCCCGTGATGTTCTTTAAGAAATTTCAAATAATAATTGATTTATTCATTGAATGACTGTAATAAAGTCATTTGTGCTTTTTATATATTTTATAAATTGTGATATTGGTACAGCAGGAGCTTCCAAAGTCCATTGAATGAGCAGAATCATGTAAAATTCATTAAATATCAAATATAAAAAAATTTAAAGAGCTTTAACTCTCAATTATAGTAATAGAAGAAGATGTATTTATAAGGTGTTTAATTTTTTAACCTTTAATGCACAAATTAATTCTGATTACATTTTGATGAATAATTCAAATCTAAGTCAGTTTGAATTATTGAAATAAGAAGTAGGAAATTTAAACAAATCTTTTGTTGGTTTTAAAATTGCAGCCTGTATTTGAATATGCTAGACATTCCAGTGAAAAAAACTTTTAAGTAACTGATAAATGTCCTGTCACATACTAACAGATCTTTAAAGTAAAATATTTTACTAGATATTATTATTAACTTTGACTTTAAATAGTATGTGTTAATGTATAATTACTCCATCACCAATTATCCATTCAGTCCATCTTAGTGATGACCCAGTCTCTTTTTTTGAGTTTTGCTGAAGCGACAACATCCCGCCCAGCATAGCATTCCTGCAAGTGTGGGCTGCTCCGAGGTTACAAGAAATCTACATAGAAGACCTGGCCCAAGATACAGTTGGAATTATTCTACCTGAAGTTTGTGAAGGTTGATCTCACTAGACAAGCAACGGTATAGAACGTGAACCAACAGGATGGGTTAGTATCATTAAAATTAGAGGAGGAACTGCTCGTTGTATATTTATATACAGTCAACTCCCTTTAATCCACAGACCTATAATCTGCAATTGATTTTTTAATTTACTTATTTTTTTATTTTATTTTTTTTAAGTTCATTAACATAGTAAATTTATAGAAAAACCTTACTTGAGCTTCTTAACAAAAAACTAAAAAAGCTCAAGGTGGAAACTAAAGAAACTGAGAAATTGAAGTAACGTTTTTCTATTTATTTAATATAATTTTTTATTATGAACAAAGAAATTTATAGCTGAAATTTCGAAAAAATCTACAGTACACAGTAACACAGTACATCTACAGTAATCTACAGTATACATTTCTGCACTTAAAAAATATTTTCTTTTGTATTTTTTAAATAAATATGTATGTTTATATTTTAATTCTCTGTACTAATTTGAGCATGCTTAAATTATTTACCTTCATATGTGGATAGAATATGAATGATTAGTTTTATTAATATTGGAGAAATATTTTATTCTAAAATTTATTAGAAATTGTTTTTCCATTTTAATGTCTATTTATAAATTAATACTAATAACTGACTTTGCATCTCCAAAATAAAAATGGTAACAAACCCATTGATCTCTAATTTGCAAATTCCTATAATCTGTGCTACCTTTGGACAAAACTTTCGTGGATTAGAAGGAGTTGACTGTATTTTCAAGGAGCATAAAAAAAAAAAAAAAAACACCGAAAGACAGGTGCAGCTACAAGGTGTTTGGTCATTGGAGACCGAAAACTGTTGCTTGCTGAATTTTATTCCCCTCTAAAGAGTGCAGAAACACTCCTCACTACCATAGACAATTATATCTGCAAAAAAAAGGCATGTGCAGGGATTGAAAAATTATAAAATGGTGTTCCACATTACAAAATTATAATTAATAGCAGATGCATAAAAAATAGTGAAATTGTCATTGTCTGTCCATTGTCGCTAAAACTAAAATATCATCCCAAGAAACCACAAAGATTCTACATGCTATTTTATTAATCATCTAAAAATAGGATGCTTTGCATTAATGGTTTAACCCTTTAATGTTCATGTTTTCTTTTGAAAATTGCTAAACTAATTTCAAAAATGGCTATATTTGCATAGCTGCCAACGTTTCTAACTTTTTAATCAGATTTATCACCAGTATTTTTAAAAAGGAATGTCACATACATTTTTGACGATTACATAAACTGAAAACATTTAGAAAAGATTTCCAGTATGAAATCTCCCTTGAAAAAGTCTCACTTGACAGCTATGCTATTAAACATATAACTGATCGTAACTTCTTTAATTATCCAGAAAATTGTTTGATGAAATGCATTTACGTGTGAAAAATTGATGAACAATACCAAACAGAAGTGCAAGAAAATGATGATGATGATGATAATGCAGATGAAGAGCGGTGTGTGTAGCAGAGGATGCGTCTGGTACAAAATTTAGTGATAATAATTGCATTAATCAAGACGTTCCGACATGCGGTATCCTAAAGCATGGAAAAAATGTGCGATTTAAAAAAAAAATGAAAATAATGGCGAAGAAACAGAGGATGATTTTCATGCCGATGATGTGTTTGAAAATGCATGAACATTTATATAAGCACATGAAATTACAGAAAAGGGCCAGAAAAAATGTTTTAAAACTGTAAAAATTCCATTTAATTTATAAAATGAACGAAAAACTGTTTGACAGTTTGGAAAGCAACAAATTAGTTTTTTTATTAGTAGTATACTGTATACATTGTGTGTACACATCCATAAACATTGTTTTCTTCATGTTTTGACTTTAACTTGCATTCATCATCTTCCCGCTTTTATTGTTTCTTTTCACACACCCCGTGAAAAACGATGCATCGAGGTTCTACTGTATACAGTTTTTAAAAATATGGAGTTACATGATACCACTTTTACAAGGAATGACACACAATTCCTTTATTCTTTCCTCAATTAGCATAAAAATAAAAAATCTAAACTTTAAAGGGGGAAAAAAAAGCTGTAGAGTATCATCATTATTGTTCTTAAAATTTTTACCTATTTTCATCATATTCCCTAAAAGTACATTATAATACAACCTGAATTTTATTATTGTATCAGAGTCAAATTTATGCTTTCTCACATGTGTCAGGTTTCCTGTGATTTTATTAAAATATCAAATTATAAAAAAATTTATTTAACCAAAACTTTTCGCATCATACACCTCAGTTCTTGAATGCCATTTTCTGATGTATTCTGTGACCTGTTTTATATATACAACATTCAAATTCAAAGCGTTAATAGGTGCTAATTGATTGCTGCATTGTGCCAAGAACCTGGGTTTGATTGCAAGCCCAATCACTTTAATTCCCTCATCAAAAGTGGTCTATTTACATTTAGGCAGAATTCAGTTCCTAATCATACCTGGACTTATTTATAAATAGCTGGGTTTATTTTATATTTTTGGCAATTTTAGATGTGCCATTTAATTTTTTGTATATGTGGGACTGATTTTTAGGAAAAGGATTTGAATGAATATTTTCCAAATAAGTGCTTGGTAAAATTTATTAAAATACATTGAATCAGCATGTATTAAATTTCCTAAAAGAAAAAAAAAAAAAAAAAAAAAAAAACTTGAAATTAAAAGAAAGTTATTAATATCATGAAGATAACATAAATTTATAACCCTGTAAAATTTGAAATTAGATAAAAATGTATTTTTGAGTTTTATTAAGTTACTGTTTTTTTTTTTTTTTTTTTTTTTTTTTTTAATTATAGGGCTTTTACTTTAATTATATACTGATAAAGTAAGAGAAGCATTTAATGTGCTCTTCCCAGTGTCGTCTGCTCAATCGCATGATATAGAAAAACAAAGACTCGAATTGAGTTAAATGTTGTTCTTAAGAACAAAACTATTAATATTTAATATAAAATAAAAGTAATATTGTGCATTTGTAAACAGTAGAATAATTGTATTTGTAAGTTTAAAAATTTTCAAAAAACACTTTATATGTTCATTTATTTTCGCAAGTAAGAATCGATTTTTGTATGTTGTAGTGTAACGTGTAACTGTTACATTAACTGATCTGGCAATAAATAGTGGAATGTTTGTGGATTATAACTTGAAATTAATTTAAAATGTTTTAAGTTAAATTTAATCGTGTAAAAGTGTTACAAATAGTTAATTTAGTTACTCTCCGAAACTGCTTTACATTGTACAATGTCACACTGTTAATGATATAAGTACCAAAAATCAGAGTACTTAACATGTTCTCTAAATGATTGTTGTAAATGTATACAGCAGACAAAATACGATGAATAATGATATAAAATGGATTAAAAATTATGATGTATTAAAAAGTAATACAGATTAAATCAGATTGATCAAAAATAAGAATAGAAAATGTGTTATTTTAGCGATCGCTATAGATATAGAAGACTTTGTCTGCTCTTTGTTTATCTATGTCATGTGACCTCTGACGTCAGGTGGAAAGAGCCCATTGTTGTGCAGTTAACAGTGATAATGTTTTGGAAGCTCCTACAGTGCAATAATTTTCTTCTCTCTCTCTTTTTTCTTTTTTAGAAAAATTCTTATGAACCAACTATGCAGATTTTTTTTTATTATTATAATATTATCAAAGTACATTTATGCTAACTTAATTCAACCAATTACTTTATGTATATGATTTTCTGTGATCACTAATTAGGGATTGATAAAAATTAATACAGGTTAAAAATATTGCTCCTGACTAACCATGTAAAATGTTTTTTAAAGCATATTCTTTTACAGATCCATATTTTTTAAATTGTGAGGTAAGATATCTCTGTAGTATTTTCATATAAATTGTATTCGACTTCCTTTTATAATCCTTGGTGCAGCTTTTTTAAATCCCGCAACATGTTCAACTTAACCTATGCATCCTATGTATGTATATCTCTTTAATATCGTGCACAAAACTGGTGCTCTTGTATTTTATGGAATTTTGTTTGTAAAAAAAAAAGAAGAAAAAAATTAATATTATGAATGTATTGAGAATATTTTGATATATGGTAGCTATATTTGTTGCGTGTTTCAATTTTTTTAATTCTAAAAAAAAAATTTTTTTTTTTTTTTCAATATAATCGTCTAAAATACTTAACATTTTACAAATAAGACTTGTTGTAACTTTATTTTTTTTTTTTAATATATGTGTTAGTTGTCAAGTGCTATTTGGATTTAATCTTATCCCTTTTGTTTATCTGTGAATTGAAAGACAATCACAAATAATCAGATTTATACAGGGCTATTCAAAATGATGTATAGTGTTTTATGTTTTACCATATTAGAATAAAGTCAGTTATAAACAAAAAAAAAAATATTAGAACAGATGTAAAGGAAAGAATAATTCAAATATTTTTATTTTTATGACATTATACATGTTCTGTATGACTTTTTCAAGTCACACAAACAGCATTTTGTTCCCCATTTGTTTCTACTCTTGCTACAGTATGTCTGATGTTACTAACAAGAGCCTTTTAATTGTTTATCATACGTGGGATTGACACCAAGCACATTTTGCACAATTTTTAATTCTTATTCAGAATATGTAATCAGTTTTTTTCAAAAATCATTTTTAATGGAATTATGGCCCTCTTGAATTTGATGAAATGGTGACTTTTCTCCTCCTTAGCAAAAAATTTCCACACATAATATTTTCTAATTGTTTAGACTTGTTAAAAATCTACCTGCAGCTTACAGAACGAGAAAATGTAAATATGCTAAAAAAAATAATTTATTGTTAGTTAAAAATAATAAACATCTTTATCAATAGATTTTGAAAAATGTATAATTCTTTCCTACTTAAATGGAAATTTTTTCATCAGATATGTTACCCAAACTGACACTCAAGTATATCATCCATATAAAAAGTGTATCAATATAAGGTCATGTTGAAATTCTAAATTGTTTTCATTTTTGAGTTTCAGATTCTCATTTTTATGATAATTGTCTGCTCTTTTTTATTTCTCCAAACTGAAAAGTGTTGAAGCTTTGCATATGAGTATTTATTCTTAAGAGTGGACAGTACCTAATCTCTCCGACAACCATGGCCAATGTTATTCTTTGGAAAAATTTGTTTCCATAAATACTCATGACCTAATGTATATTTTTTAATTCCGTTTTCATGTTCAGAAAATTCACAGTCATTAAATAAGTACTTGTTTTCCAAAAAAGGAAACATCACTTTGTTGTTGGTTCTGGCATGGCCAGTGCAACAATTAGCAATCATATTGTTAAAGAATTCACATACATTCTGTGAGGAGACTCAAGGTAAAGAAAATATTTGAATTCTCCTTCCTTTAAAACGAGCTTTGGTATGTCCTATTGAAAAATGGGTTTATTGTAGTCCTATAAAGTAATGTACATCATTTTGAATACCCTATATTTTGATTTTATTAATATTATAAGTAACTAAAATATTGCTAATTTATTTACATCATTTCTTTGATTGTTTACGAAAGCTAAATTTAATTCTTTTTAAAGTTTTAAGAAAAAAATTTTTTACTACTGTTATTTGATATTTTAAAAATATTTATATATATATTGAATTTAAGGCTGGGGTGCTTTTGGTAGTAAAAAAAAAAAGCCTGTTTTTCTATTTTGGGATATTTTATAAAAGTTTATTAACGTTGATCAAATATATATCTTTTAATTGCACAATTTAATTTTAGTGACTTGGTTTAGTTTTACGTTATTAAATAATTTTAGTGTTTAGTAAAACTTATTCAAGTAATTATTTAAAAAAAAAAAAAAGATGAAGAAAGTAGTTGGCTTTTAAATTTCAGGCCTAATTTATATTTTAACTTCTAAATTACATATATTATTACTTCAAGTTGCATTGCAATTTATTGTGTAAATAAATGTGTGGATTTTTTTCTTTTTTTCTTTTTTCATCCAAGCAACTTGCATTACTTCTACAAACTTTGCCTTTTTAAAATATAAAGAAAATGTAAGTGTTTGTAATCAAGATCAATATTTAAATGTGATATTGTCAGTTAGTTTTTATTTTCTTGCGTCCTACATTATAAAAAAAAACTTGTCGCATTCCAAATATTTTCTTTAATGCATTTACAGGCAATGTTAAGGAAATGAACTTATATGAGCTAATTTTAAAGTAGTTCAATTTGCTATTCTTATGTGTTTTAGCATGAATTCCATAAATCTAAGTTAAAAATTCTAATACAGTATGAGTAACATTGGTCCTTGTATTTAATGTGTAAGTTTTAGTTTGTCCAATTTTTCATATTCCCTGTCTACATGTAATTGTACAAAATTTCTGTGTTACTTTAATGGTAAAAGAAAAACTTTAAACTTTTATTTAAAAATCAACCGTCTCAAACATATACCTAACCTTCAATTATCAATAATTATTCACAAAAAAATAATTGGAAATCTTTAAAATAAAATTGAAAATGATTAAATATTTATAAAAGTTTTTTAATTATTATTATTATAATTAATGAACTCTAAAATATTTAAAATTATTTGCAATAATACCTGAAAAATATTTTTTATCTTTGATAGTTCTATATTTTCAAAATATATTGTTTCTGTTTTAGCATAAGTACTATTACGTCATCTATCTCTTTCGAGAATCTTCTCCAAAGTTCAGTTTTCTGCTCGGCCTGAAATATTCTTACACGTATTTAAAAAAACAGCATCTCTTTTAACAGCAAAATAAAATAAGTAAGCTTTGAAGAAATCTGCATCAGCTTTCAACATAGCATCAAAATCTACTAAATGTTTGTCAGATATTTTGCTTGATTAAATTACTTGTACAATTGATAGACACGCATATGCAATAATACAAATTAAGAACTAATTTTAAGACACTTATTATGCTACTGACAAGGACTCGAACCGTTAACATCGAAAAACACTTAGAATGGTGCGTATCCTAAGTAATAGCTGATGCCGCAATGTCTGAAGCAAGAGTGAATGGCGTCTTTCCCAAAACCACTCATGAGATGCCTAACCACCTTCAAATCAATGTGTACACAGTAAATAGTTCATTGAAATAAAATTTACTTGAGGTTGATTTCATAAATAAAAGTTGATTAAAGTTAATAAAATTGAATTATCTTTACTTGAGGGTTGATTATTATTTTCGTTTTTTTTTTTTTTTTTTTTTTTTTTTTTTTTTTAAGAAATGCTATTTTTGTGTAGGAATACATCTGGTCTAGTGGGAAACTGGACTATGGAGAAGATTCTTGAAAGAGAATGATGACATAATAGCATTTACGCTAAAAAAGAATTATATATTTTGAAAATAAATAAGCTTATTTTCAGCTGTTACAAATAGTTCTACTTATCCTCTCTTATACATTGAAAGTTGTGTAAACCAGTGCTTAAATATATATTATTTTAATTCTTTGTACAAAAATTAGCTTATACTTATTAATAAATTGTTATAGCTTTAATGCTACATAAATTGTTTGTATTTTGGATTAGCAAATAAAGTTTGCACAAGTCAAAGTACAAAATAAGGAAAATTATATTAATCTTTGTTAATATTTAATAATTATAAGATATAAATAATAATAATGTTGTGTATAGAAGAAATTTTAAAAGAAAATTATAAATTGTAGTTGATATATTTATACTTATAAGATGCATTTGATAGAACAACTGAAAATATAAGTGTAAATTTTTTTGTTTCAAATTTTTACATATTAAATCTGTGTGAAAACAAAGATGTGCTTTCAACAACATGTTGAAAAACATGTATGTTTATCTATTTTGAAAGATTACGTGTAAAGTATTGTTTTATATTAGAACAATTCTAAATCTTACTTCTTATGTATATTTGTGTGTGTATATATTAATAAATCCAAAATGTTTAAGTTGCCTTAGGCTATAAAATCCACAGAAGAAAAAGATTTTACATTCATATTCTAACAAAGAAAAAGATAAGTGAAAAGTTTGTACAAAAGTTTATAATTGCAGGATCATATTTATTAATAATTATAAACTGCTACTTTACCAATGAGCTTATTAATTTTATATTAAAGAGAGTATATATACACACCACTCTGTGTACATTGACTTTCTATAAACTAAATAATTATTGTCCAAAAAAGCATGTTTAAATATTCAGTTTTTAATATATAAGTTGTATATGTGTTTCTTTTTTTCTGTGTTTAAAGATACATTTTCTAATGCTGCTTTTTGTGAGATTCTGTATGTTCCTAAAATAAGTTCTATGGAATATTTCATGGCTCTACTGTCTAGATATTTGTTTTGTGGCACATATTGTATATTTTCAAGTTTATCATTGTTAATCCTGATATTAATAAAAAATAATTTTTTTCTACTAAATGGTTGTTGTTAAGTGTTGTATATACAGAAGACAAATTTAAGAGAAATTAAAAAGCACATATTTTAGTCTGGTCAAGACTCTATGGAAACTTAATGTTATTATAACTCATCTAAGAATTGAACACTGTAGATTCATTGGTCGCCAACATTCTCGACTTCACAGATCAATAAATTCATAATTTAAAATATTGCATTCCACTAATATTGTTTAAGAAAGATGAATATATTTCTAGAACAATGATCAAAGAATGCCCATTTTATAAATATGTAAATTTTATGTATACATATAATGAAAAATACAAATGCTTAATTTATAAAAAATAACTAATTGACCTTACATTTCAGCTTCAGGTTGTGGATTTTCAGTGGCGAAGTACTTTCTGTTTAGGGGGATCCCCCTCATTGTCAACACCTATCCACTTGGTGGTGTTTGGCACTTGTGAACCTTCACTTCTCACGTTGGTTGCTCTTCTCCTTTCCAGAAGATGGGGCCATGTGTAGTCTAAGCCAGCTTTTGATTTGCCACCGTTGCAAGCGCCCGGTTGGTCAATAATTTCAATGGTTTCACGGAGTAACGCATATTGAGGGTTGATAAACTGGGCTATTTTCTTTTCTTTGTTAATTTTTAATTTTACTCATCTGTAGGGTGCTAGTTTGTTAGTGGGTTAGTTTTTTAATCTATAGTTAGTTTTTATTTCAAGAAGAAATGATCATAAATAGGTCAGACCATCTTTAAAATATTACTTATGACACTGACAAGAACCCTATAACTTTGCAACATTTTGATTTAAAAACTTTAAGTTATTCGAGATTTACCAGATTCTTAACATGGAAGAATAGGGCAAATTTTTATTTAAACATGTATTTAAAGGAATATTTTATTATAAAGATGTCTGACCACCTTTAGAATATGATTTGTCCTACTGGCATGCACATCATTAACTATGAAAATTCAACTTTGAAAACTTTGTAAGTTATTTATTTATGAATTTTTTAACACAACAAAATAGGGCAAATTCGCATAAACATCCATTTTGAGGAATATTTTCATCATAAAAATGTCTGACTGCTTATAAAACATTGTTTATGATACTGGTTTAAATATCATTGACTACAAATATTCTAGTAACTATAAAACTTTGAATAAATACCACCCAAAACAATTATTGCAAGTTCTTGCACTTTATGGTGTATATTCAAAGTTTTATACTTATTACTTTTAAATGCCAAGTTTTGTGGTACTTTTTTTTTAAATTATTTATTTATTTATGCATATTCTAAATCGAAAACAAGTTATTTGAAATTTAAGATATCCTTAATACAGCAGAACAGAGTAATATTTCTTATAAACTTGCATTATAAAAATCATTGCATTGAAAATAGTATGAAATAGCATGAAATCTAAAATACGAAACTAACCCTAATAAAATTAACATATTGGGATAAGATAAATGTATCAAACTGAAAGGTGGTTAGTCCTATCAGGTGGGGCATTTCAGTCTGTTGCCCTGTTCAGCTTATTTCTCTTCGAGTGAATATAATATGCCTTATATTAGAAATTTATGAAAACAAATATATGATGGGGAACTGATGAACAGAGTTCACCTATGACTTAAGTTTTTATATTCTGTGTGCTGCTGTGTTTTAATTTAATATGTGGCGTTTACTAAAAATGACATTGCATTAAGTTTAATATATGCATGTTATAACAAAAAAGGAATAGTTTTTTTTTTTTTTGTCTTTTCCAAATTTTTGAAAAGAAACCTTAATTATATGTGCTAGTCTTATACAAATGAATACATGTGATTAAAAGAAGTCTCGTAATCACTTGCTACTTCTAGAATACATTTCAAGCATTACTTTTTAAAGAGTACAGGGTATCCACTATTTGGAAGCAACAAAAATATCTGGAAAAATCTAAAAATTAAATGTACATTTTAAAAATTTGTTTTGGAAAAAGTTTTTTTTTTCTTCCCCCTGAAAGAATAAATAAATAAAAATAAAAAAAGCAGTATGTTCTTTCCTGGACCTGGACCTTGTGCCAGGAGAAAAAAAAAAAAAACACCAAGCATCGTTTTTGTAGATAATGGAAGACATTGAATTAGTGATTAGTTTACAGGGTTACACAAAATATTTCTGATCCATTATGCAATTATTCTTTTGGCATGAAATTTAGTACAAGTGCTCATGAGTTACAAAGAATTACCTGAGTAGGTCTTTTGATGTGTGCAATTATTGTGGCCCCTGTCCTGTATAGGGACACATAAAAGAATTTCTAACCATTACAGTCTATAACCAAAAAAAAAATTTTTAAGTGAATTTTAACATGGTTACACTCCATTTAATGTGATAAAATTAACACAAGCATGGTTTCTGCAGAAAATGATAAATTTAATTGTTTACAGAACTATCTAAAATGCTTTCGATATTTTATGTATTGAGCACAGTGATCACTAAATATATATTTAACGTTCGAAAAACTAATTTTGGAAGAATATGTATTCTGTATACATGCATATATGTATATACTTATAGATAGTTATTAACAGAGAAATATAGTGGGGGACTGAGGGTGGCAGTGGCCCTCCTCACAAATCAGAGGCGTCGCCAGAATTTTTTTCAGGAGGGGGCAAACTTAAAATTGCAAAGTTTCAGCATATTTTTAAAAATTTAGTTAGATTCAAATGGCTGGCTGGTTGATTGAGGTGATGAAGTAAGCCTGTGTGTAAGCATTTACTACAACAAATTTTTATACGTGTAATTTAAGATAAAACATTTTACTTATAAAAATTATACAGTTTATTCTAAACCAATACAAATTCAAAAACCTTATTGTCGATTTAAAATCTGTTTTCCGGGAAAGGTTAGAGACAACTTTTAAGTGCAGGTCAGGTCGGTTTGGCTCTAAATGGCTCTGTGACATAAATTTCATTTGGTCATTTGAATTCTATTGACATAGTTTTAAAGCTTTAATAGTAATTTTTTTAAATAATGTTTACTTATTTGAATTTTCCAGGAGGGGGCAAGTGCCCCCCCTTGCCCCTATGTGCCGACGCCCATGTCACAAATGTATATCATTATGTAAAGAGTTTATACATATTTTTTTGCTCACATGTCAGTGGAGGCCACCATGTGGAGAGTCAAAATGATTTTGCTTTCTGTGTCAATGTGTACCACGATAGCGGCTTCAAAAATCCCCCGATTGACTTGCATGTTAGTACACATATCCATGAGCCACACAGAATTAGCTCTGTAGTGTTGGGTTTATATTCTGTATGTGATTTGTGTACGTTGGGTTTATATTCTGTATGTGATTTATGTACAAGGCACACCAAAGTTCTTTTTATCATTATGGCTTATGGACAAAATTTCTCTGTATTGCAATAGCAGCCTCAAAAATCACCCGATTGACCTGCAAATTGGTACCCATATTCACACGCCATATAAAAGTAACTGTATTCTTTTTGGCGTGCATAATGTTTATATTTCGTACATAAAGACATACCAAAATATTCCTTATTATTGCGGCCTATGGACACACTTTTGTTTAACCCCATTTTAACATGTTTACACTCTATTCAACAAAATGAAATTAACGTACATTATTGAGATGCTTAAAAGTATATTTTCTGTAGAAAAATGTGTGCTTAGACTTTATATACAGGATCTTACAAAAGTGTTACGACAATGTCACATAATCATCCAAATTATATCAAATTTCGAACAGTTATTCATGAGCTATGTAGAATAAGTTGTATAGTTTTTACTGATGTATATAATGTTTATGGCTTGTTTACAAGGACACTTAAAAGAATTTTGTGACATTAGAACCTATGCACAGATTTTTATTTAAGTGCATTTTAATGCATTTTTGCTGCATTCAACATAATGGAATTAGCATAAAAGCATGTTTTCTTTAGAAAAAAAGGTACGTATAGACTAAATAATTTATTTACAGGATTACATAAAAGAATTCTGATGGCATTCTATAATCATCCAAATGATGTCAAATTTGGTTCAAATATTAATGAGTTAAAAGGAGTTAGTTATACAAATTTTATAGGTGTATATAATTTTTGTGGCTCGTATACAAAGAAACACAAAAAACATTTGTAGCATTACGGTTTATAGGCGGTATGTCTCATAAATGCATTTTAACATGGTTACCAGGGGTGGACTGGTCCACCAGCCCGAGGGCCAGTGCACCCTCTTAGGCGATAGGCTGGTACTCCCTCATGGGCGATAGTCAAATAATTTTTATTGACTTTTTTTTATTAGAGGCTATTTTCGTGCCTTAGGTAAAGATGAATGAGGGCCCAATGAACCCTGGTCATAACACCATATATCTTTTGCGAACCTATTGCCAAGTAAACGCCCACTAAGTCTTACAATGTAATAATGTTCTGATTTAATTATGTGACAAAATGTTAGTAGAAATAACAAAGACATTACTTTATGAGGCCAATAAGATGTGTTGGTAACATGATGAGACTTGCAGAAATGGCTGAATTAGTCAGCACCCTCTCTGTATTACAGAAAGTTTTACTTTTCAATTATTAATTTTCTTTTCAAATGCAGAAAAAGACAAAGCCGTGACATCTGTTTTATTCTTAATGCTAGAATTTGTCATTTTTAACAAAAAAGAAAAAAAATCGCCTATGTAGGGAGATCATGGGGGTGCGTACCATTTACTGGAATAGCAGGTCTGCGATAAAAATGGGTGGGTGAGAGTGCCGTTAGTTTGCCTGTTTCTGTTTCCCGTAACGGCGCTATAAATGGCTGGAATGACCTCTGCAAAACTTTCATAAGAAGAGAGAAGCACAGCAAGTCTGTAATGTCGATTGGATGGGACCTCTCTCGCCACGATACTGGGAAAGAGGGAGAAGATGAAACTATTGATATTTTCAAAAGTCTGCTTCTAAGGATATAAAGCTTTTCTTTTCTTTCCATCCTGTACACCCAACTCAACATGAAGACTCCACTTCTTTACCATCTGACAGTAAGGTTTACTATGCTAAACCCAAAGATGGTCAAGTTTTTAAGCGAAATTGGATTTCGTGCAATTCTAAGACCAAAAAATTATATTGCAGTGTTTATATGGCATATTATTTACAGTGTTTTGTCAAGGTTTCGATCGATATAGACGCATAAAAAATCCAACTCCCACCTTGACTCGGTGAAAATTTTTATGGTGCATAGCCAAAAGAAAATGATTGATGCTCAGGCCCCGATTAAGCTCTGAAGCTAGGAGAAGCTCAGCATCATTTCGGGGTCCCCTTTCATTTCGGAAAATCTTGTTTTCCTGTTACATATTGTAATATAAAAATGCTATAGACCAAAAAATAGTGTGTGTTTATTATTTTAATTTTTTTTTCATACATCTGGGTGGTTTCTACACAGAACATTAAAATCATACAACTTTTTAACTAAGGACATTCAGATTTTTGAAGTTAAATAATAGATTTTTCCCCGAAATGTGAGTGTTTTGTCTTGTTTTAGGTAACCTTTCTCAAAAAAAATTCAATCTCAGTGTGAAAATATGAAACAAAAAATTCAAGACCATGTTTTTAATCCTTATGGGGTCCCCTCTTAAATTTTAGAGGGAAAGCTTGTGCTTCCTCAGCCTTTTGGATAATCAGGCTCTGTTGACGCTATGCTTTTTGAGAAATAGTTAAGCAAAAAGAAAGAAGTAGCCGAGAAAAGAAAAGTTTTGCATGGTGCCATCAATGTGATCAAACTGATTGGCAAACGATTTGCTTTTAGAGGCAGCAGGAAAAGAAAAGTTTATTACCTTGATGACCCATCTATCAAACATGGAAATTTTTTGGAAAATTTCTTCTTTGCACTCCAATTAAAATGACTCTGTTGAAGACCACGTTAAAAATGTGATTGAATCTAGTAAAGTTGCTTTGGTAAGAAGAAAGTTTTTGCCCTTGCAGAATAAGAGAAGGAAAGCTGGAAGTGGTAATCAAATTTCATTTTAAAGTAAAACAACCGCAACCAAAATAATGAACATCATTAAGGAAGTAATAATAGATGATTTTGTACTTGAAATCAAGCAAGCTGGTTGTGGTTTCTTTTCTGGTATGATAGATATAACGATGGACGTCATCTGGATACGATCAATATGTGATTGTTTTGGGGTATGTGTGAAAGAAATGTAGAAAGAAGTGAAAGAGAAATTATTAGGACTGAAGATTATGCAATCGACTACAGCTGGCAGTCTTCTTCAAACAAGTCATCTCTTGTTACAAATCAAGGAACTGAAGATTCAAAACTACATTGCCAACTCATTTGATGGAGCATCAAATATGAGTAGAGAGTACAATGATGTTTCAACAAAACTCAAGAATCTTGAATCTGGTGCCTAGTTACGTACGCATTTGGTGTAATGTACATGTTTTAAATCTTATGATGTTTGATGTGTCCCAATGCTTGCCCCAAAGAATATCATTTTTCAGGCTGTTGCAATAACCTTAATTATTTATTAAGAAATTTTTCAAGAGGTTGACTGTGTATCTAGTCCAAAATTCAAAGGTTCACATAACTGCAACTGGAGCTGGTGAAAGGCAAGAAGTGATGCTGCTACCAAGATTTTGGTGCTTCATACCCAGACCCACTAAAAGGTGTTTTTATTAAACTAGTTGTAGCTCTGTGTGTCATAAGTAATTCAAACAAATTCAATTCGAAGATAAGAAATCAAGCTAGTCCTTTTCTTTCTAAGTTTCTCTTTTTTGAAACGGTTTTGATTTCTATGATTTTTTTTTTTTTTTTACGAATCTTTAATTCAACAACACCTTTATCAAACTATTTACAATAAAAAAACTTGGACTTTGTACAAGCTTGGTCATTTATTGCTGTAACCCAGAAGGTTCTGAAAGAAAACAGGAACGAGTTTGATTACCCAAGAAGGTTTGGTTCATGTTTGTACATGAATGCAGCTATTGAAGAGAAAATCATGACAGGTCTTTCTCTAGATGCAGAGAGGCTGTCCCATGAATCTGAGTTTCCTCAGGAAAGAACTGCAGCGGGGACCCGAAACAATTGGCTAAAAATATTTTTAAAATGCATTGTCATCATGTTCTGGTTTATTCTAAAAGTTTCAAATGTCTAGCTAGTCGGGAAGTTATATGATTGTCGAATCATATAAATGCTACTGAAGCAGCGGGGACCCGAAACTATTGGCTTAAAGTATTTTAAAAAATGCATTGTCATCGTGTTCTAAGCTTTTCTAAAAGTTTCAAATATCTAGCTAGTCGGGAAGTTAGTTAAATAAATTTTCTGTTGTATCATATAAACGCTACCGAAGGCAGCAGGGACCCGAAACAGTTGGCTAAAAGTATTAAAAAATGCATTGTCACTGTGTTCTGAACTATTCTGAAAGTTTCAAATGACTAGCTAATCGGGAAGTTAGGTAAAAATCGATTGCAAGATTTGTACTGGACACACACAGAAACAAGAATTGAAGTTAATAAAAACATGGTAAAATAACAGTGGTTCATCAGAGGATGCCTTCATTAAGTCAAATGAAGAGGATAAATTTAAAGTCAGAATATTTTGCAGCATGGTGAATGAAACAAATCAGAGCATAAACATGAGATTTTCTGATCAAAAGGACAGATCTTGAGTGTTTCGAACCACACAGATTTTCCCAGATCAAGAAAGATGGAATAAAGACTGCACTTTATAAAGTTTGCTCGTTGACTGGAGATATTAATAAAGCACAAATCAACGAGAAGTTAATCGCTCTTGTTAATGTTTGGCTCCAGATAAACACTAAAATATCTGAACGTTATGAAGTGCAACTAGAATCAGATAACAGTGAAGATTTTTACACTTGAGTCTAAAGATGAGGAAAGAAGCTCCTGTAAACCGAAAGAAGAATGCAAAATCTGTATTAAGTGTGTATAAAGTCATATTTGACTACAACATATATATTCGATCTTACACACGGAACTTAATAAATATCTTTAACTATCCACTTGACATAAATCAGCTGTGAAAGGGCCTTTTTTACCCTCAAGTTTATTAAAACCGAGCTAAGTAAGATCAACATTATTTCAGTCAAACCTTGAAGCCCTCCTTGCGATGCAGATTGAAAAGAAAAAGCTTTCAACAGTTGATAATGATTTAATAATAATCAAGCTCTGTCACCAAAGCTCTCAAATGAAGAGACTCTTGGTATTTTGAGACTTGAGTATAAGTCATATTGCAACAGATAGTAATGCGTATGTAATTGTAATTGTCGAAACATCAGTGGAGGCCCTCTGTTGAGTCTGAAAACGGTTTTGGGTTCTGTCTGTGTGTTTGTTTGTCGTACGATAGCGGTCGTAAAAAATCACGCTAATGACTTGAAATTTGGTACGCATGCTCATTAGCCCCACAGAATCAGCTGTATAGTTTTGGGTGTGTATTCCATTTGTAGTTTGTGTACAGGGACACACAAAAGTTTTTCTTATTACAGACTATGGGAAGAATTTGTATGTACCGCGATAGCCACCGCAAAAATCAAGCTATTGACTTGTAATTTTAACCAAAACATCAGTGGCTCTGTTGAGACTCAAAAAGATTTTGGTTTCCGTCTGTCAGCTTGTCTGTGTGGCTGTCGCGCGAGAGCGGCCGCAAAAAATCACGCTATTGACTTGAAATTTTGTACACATGTTCATGAGTCTCACGGAATCAGCTATATAGTTTTGAGTGTGTATTCCACTTGTAGTTCATGTACAGGGACATGACAAAGTTTTTCTTATCATTAAGACCCATGGGAAAAATTTGTATGTACCGCGATAGCAAACGCAAAAAACACGCTATTGACTTGCAATTTGGTATACATATGCATGAACCCAACGGAATTAGCTGTATAGTATTAGGTGTGTATTCCATATGTAATTCATGTACAGGGATACCCTAAAGTTTTTCCTTTCATTACTACCTGTGGGAAGAATTTGTATGTACCGCAACAGTGGCTGCAAAAATCCTGCGACTGACTTGCAAATTGGCACACACATTCAGGCTCTGTATAGAAATAGCTATATAATTTTTTATGTCTATATTTTTTTATGGATTGTGTACAGGGACACATCAAAATTCTTATTACAGCATCTGGGATGAATTTCGTTTAAACGCATTTTGACATCATTACTTTGTTATCAACAAGATGAAATTAGCGTACATTACTGAGATGCTTAAACTTATGTTTTCTGTAGAAAATATGTGCTTTTAGGCTTCCTAATTACAGGACCATACAAAAGTGTTCTGACAATGTAACGCAATCAACCAAATTATGTCAAATTTTGAACAATTATTCATGAAAAATGTAGAATAAGCTGAATAGTTTTTACTGGTGTATACAATGTTTATATTTCATCTACGGAGACACGCAAAAGAATTTCGTAACATTAGAGCCTATGAACAAATTTTTATTTAAGCGCACTTTAATGCATTTATGCTGCATTAAACATAATGGAATTAACATACATTATAAGATTCTTAAAAGCATGTTTTCTGTAGAAAAAAAAAATATGTATAGACTAAGTAATTTATTTACTTGACCCCACAAAATAATTCTGATGACGTAGTGTAATCATCCAAATGATGTCCAATTAGATTGAAATATTAATGAGTTATAATTAATTAAATAGGTGTATTCTTTTTAGTGTATATAATTACCGTGGATTCTTTTCTGGGATACATAAAAGAATTTCGTACTATTACGGTCTATAGTCGGTATTTCTTAAAAGTGTATTTTAACATGGTTACACCTTGTTAAATATAATGAAAATTTATTAGAATTTTAAAAGAATGTTTTTCAGTTTAGAAGTGTGGGCATAGAATGGGTAATTCATTTACAGGGTTACACAAAATAATTCCGATATTTTATGTAATCATTTTGCAAGAAATTTGGTACAGGTATTTATGAATTACAGGTAATTAATACAAGACAATCAGTCATTAGGAATATATATATATACAGATAGTTATAGAAAGAGAGATACAGCGGGAGGTTGTTTCTGTTTATGTAGCAAATCAATCGAATCAATATATATTATATAATAAGGAATAAATAAAAATGATCTGCTGAATAATATGTGATGAAAATAGGACATTGAGGCTCCTGATCTGCAGATCCACTAGTATTAAGTATGAAAGTTTCGCGTTGTTGTCATTTATTTTGTATTTTATACCGTTGCCACTATTTCATGTGATAATAGAAAAAAAAAATGCAACAATGAAAAAGAGTAAAATTTTCCCATAGAGCTAATGTTAAAAGCTGAAAGTTTAAAAAAGCTAATTAGAATTTAATAACTAAAATTACATCATTCATTATGTGTCTCCCATGTTAAATAGTGTGTGTGTGCAAAACTTGGAACCGATAGCTCAAAGGATAAAGGAATGCAGGGCAAAAATAAAACATACAAACACGCAACTTTAACAGATTATTATGTAAGATAATACTATTTATCCAGAAAACGCCTGCATCCCTTTTCTGTTATATATAGCTAACTAATGGACGGCTTGCGCCCTCCGAAAATTCAAGGTAAGCGCCTTTCCAGAGGATGCACTCCGCCCCTGATGGTTACACTATATTAAACATAACGAAATTTATTAGAATGTTTAAAAGCGTAGTTACTGAGAAAAGTGGTAGGCATAAAATTGGTAATTTACAGGGTTACACAAAAAATTCCGATATACAGAGTTACACAAAATAATTCCAAATTTGGTACAAGTATTATGAGTTTGAAGGAATTAACACAAGCCTGTGAGTTACAATAAATATATAAATATGCATATATGAAAGTGATAAAAATAGGCAAATTTAAATGATTAAAAACTTAATTTAAAAGTGTGAAAATCGCTATCAAAATTATAAATCGCGAATAATTTGTAATTGCCCCTTTAAAGGTTGTTTCACGGCAAAAGACTTTATAACGCAGAAATTAGAAAATGAATGAAATTATAAGTCAAATTCTGCTGACGTGAATGCGATTTTCAACTCAGTCGGCATTGTCCTTGCATAAAAATTAAATATAGAAATTCCTGCTTTTCGTTGAGATGAAGCAAATGGTTCGTGTACAGGGACGCCCAAGAGAATTCAAATACATTACGCCTATGGGGGAAATTGCAAGTAAGTAGAGTTTAACAGCTATAGGGGAGAGTGGGGTTGAATGGGACGCAGGATGAATGGGACAATAGCAAAATTTTTTTATGTTTTGCAAGCACTGGAAACTTGACAATTTTTCTGATATATGGCAGCACTGAGATCATTCAAGTGTAGTTTCAGAATTGTGCTATCCATAGAAGAGCAGAAAAAATTTAAGGTGTCTTTTTCAGCTGACAAAGTCAGTTTTTACTGAATCAATTAGGTAGTATTTAAGACATTAACTATTTGCTCAAAGTTAATATAACTGTTATATAGTGAAAAGGCATAATATTTTATTGTGTTTATGATATTCAAGAAGAATATTGACAATTGTTGATTAAGCCTGTTTCCTGTTTTATATGATCATGTGGTGGTTGGGATGAATGGGACATTCCCCATTATGTGCTAATTTAAAATTGTACGTAAGAATTGCATTAGAATATTCAATGCAACTTAAATAAATAAATAAATAAACTAATAACCATTTGATTAAAATCATAATTTCAATCAAGCTAATTAAATAAATCCTGGTGATTGTTAATGTATTACAAAATAGAATGCTAATTTTTCCCAATCAGTCGGAAACAAAATTTTTTCTGGATAATTTGTACTCTATTATAATGATTTATCTCTTTCTAGTGTCTTATTTATTTATTTTTAGATTAGATCTTATTAGATTAAATTACCAAAGCCTAGAGCACTAGGAACTGTGTGCACCAAAGGATTTTTGACGTTAATTTCAGTCAATACATCAGTTTATGTTAATTTCAGTAAATGCATAGTGTGTAATAAAATCACATAAAACAATTTAACTTTAAAAATTTATTTACTTTCCATTTTGTTTTCTTTCCTTTGTTAACTCCAGTCCTGTCCCATTCATCCTCATAGGTGTGGATGAATGGGACAATGCACATGCATGTAAAAAAAATTATTTTTAATTAAAAATGATAACTTTTTTTTAAAGTTAGTATGTTTATATGTAGCTGATTACTGAAGTGTACTTATGAGCAATGTTACAAAATTCTGAATTACATATGGTGAACGTTATCAGTAATAATTATAAGATAAAAAGATCTTTTTATATACCATGTTTTTAAATTTTCTGTTCAATCATATAAACGCTACCGAAGGCAGTGGGAACCCGGAGCAATTGGATAATTTTTTTAAAAAATTCATTGCTCTCGTGTTTTCAGATATTATAAAAGTTTCAAATGTCTAGCTAGTTGGGAAGTTAGTGAAAAATCGATTACAAGCTTTGTACTGGTAACGCTTCCGAAGGCAGCAGGAACCCGAAACATTTGGTTAAAAATATTTTAAAAATGCATTTTCACCGTATTCTGAACTATTCTGAAAGTTTCAAATGTCTAGCTAGTCAGGAAGTTAGTTACATAAATTTTCTGTTGAATCATATAAACGCTGCTGAAGGCAGTAGGGACCTGAAACCAGGCCCCGACTTACGGCAGGGCATACGGGGCAAATGCCCTGGGCCCCCCTTCTGGAAGGGGCCCCCCTACAGGCGAATACAGAAATTCTGCAACCTAAAGACCTCTTATGCCACTGCAAGGGGGCCCCCCAGAATAGGCTTGCCCCGGGGCTGCAGGTAGTCTAAGTCGGGCCCTGCCTGAAACAGTTGACTAAAGCTATAAAAAAAATGTATTGTCACTGTATTCTGAGCTATCCTGAAAGTTTCAAATGTCTAGCTAGTCGAGAAGTTAGGGAAAAATCGATTGCAATCTTTGTACTTGTTGAATTAAAGTTTAAATATACTAAAACAGCAGAGATACTTTAATAAAAAATTTAAGAGGAAAAATTACATGGCAGTTATACGTTTGATGTGGAAGACTCAATGAAGAAAACTTTTATATATTAACAAACATAATTTATTTGAATATGAATATTTACAGATGAAAAAGAAAAAATATTAAATAAACCAGCATATCCTGCTGGTAACTGAAAAACAAAACTACATCTTATAACGTTGAAAAATAAGACAAGAGAAAGAAAACAGATGCAAACGTCTTTTATACAATACAAACACGGAGTAATATTAATAGGAGTTGAAGGTCCAATGGGAGAAAGCTACGAAACTGTGATCTAAATTTTTGGTAAATATTGAGGGCGCCACTTGTCATTCCTCCCTACTTCGGCGCGGATATACTGTTGTTTTCAATAGAATTTTGCTGAAGTACATTTAAAATTTTTTATTTTAAGCAATTTAATTTCCTTGTAAGTTCTTAAAACTGCATAATTCAGATGTTTCAAATAAATACTTCGTTCCTAGTTGTAAAACAGGCTATGATAGTGATAAGAAAAACAAAAAAAAGCCCTAGGAGAAAAATAAAGTCCGAGTTCGTGTTTTCTGCATCTAAAGTAAGTTTATTTTTTTTCTTTACAAAATTTCATCCATTCTCCTTCCTCCCAATTGTCTGTTTTAGCTAGCTTCGGTTCATAAGAATCGTCATTTTTTAAAAGCTTTCTTTCAAAGTAAAATTAGTATAAAATGGCTCTTAAAAAAAAAACATGTTGGTTAGAATACTCTATTTAATGAAATTTGCTTTCAATCGAACTTTTTTCAGCTTGATATTATTTTTAAAAAAATAATTAAAACGAGACATTTCCCCATTGAATAACATTGCGGAAGCTGGAGAGAAGGAAGGATTGCACGCTGGCGCCATCTGTAAACATTAGAAAACAACATCACAAAATTTCAGCGTTACCTTCTTCTCCTGTCTTTTTACTCCGTGAATACAAACAAAACCAATTTGCATCTTGCTGTTGCCACTTGGCAATCACTAAACTAGTCTTCATCACTGGCTTATTTATCTTACAACTATGGACATCGTTTTTGATGAGAGTGAACAGAAACAAGAGCAATAACTGTGATTCACCGCCATTACTCACATGTTTACAATTTCAGCTATTCACATCTATGGAATAAACTAGAGCAAGAAGATAAACAAAAATGCGGCCACGAGAGCGATAAAAAAAACGTAAGTCATATCAAACTAAATTTAATTTAAATAATTTACTTTATAGAATATATAAATACCTTAACAAATTAACTTTAATTTCACTTTATAAAAATAGATATAATTAAATATTTATGATATGACTTATAACAATCTCCCCCCTTTTTTAACGCTCTCGGGACAGCGTTTTATGAAAACACATTTTAAACACTAAAAATACTTCAAAATTCACCTCAATCAATGCCTGATCACGAAGTTAGTGATCACCCATTGATCAAAAGTGACAACATGTAATAATATAAAAAAAAAAATTGCCTACAGAAATTGGCATTAACTAAACAATGTCAATATCTGAAAAAATTCTCCTACAAAATTTAATTAATTATTCTTTAACTTGTGGCTTAGTAAAGGCATCTGCCAAATTTAATTTACTAGTTACATGCATTAATTTAAATACTTTATCAAAAACCAAATTCCTTAAAAAATGATATTTAATATGTATATGCTTAGTTCTATGATTCTCAAAAGGAGAATTTGAAAAAGAAATTGCTGCCTCGTTATCACAATATAAAATACAATTTTCTAACTTTAAATCTAAACTATTATTTAATAAAACATTTTTAATCCAGGTCAATTCTTTAGCGGCTTCTGTTAAACTGATATATTCTGCCTCCATAGTTGAGAGACTAACACATTTCTGTTTAAATGTTCTCCATGATACAGGAGCTTCACCTAAAAATAGTATATATCCTCCCATTGATACCCTGTCATCTCTATTGGCAGCAAAATCTGAATCAGAATAACATTTCAATTCTAAGTTGTTAACCCTGGACAATTCTAATTTATAACTAATTGTATTTTTAAGATAACCCAATAATTTCAAAACACTGTTCCAATGTTTCATACCTGGATTAGATTGGAACTGCGACAACAAGTTTACAGCAAAAACAATATCTGGTCTAGTACGACTTGCTATGAAAGCTAAACAACCAATTAAATTTCTATATGGGTAAGATTCCATTTCTCTAATTTCAGCTTCAGTTTTAGGGGAATCTAACTTAGAAAAAATTTCTCCTTTAGGAATTGGCAAAGAAGTAATGGGATATTTATAATTTTCATACTGCTTACAAATCTTATTGATATAAGCCTTTTGATGAATAAACAATTTTCCTCCCTCTTCTTCAAACTCAATACCTAAAAGTTTTTTAGTCTTACCCAGAATCTTTAAATCAAATTTTTGCTGTAACAAGTTTATCGCAAATTCCAAATCTTCCTGATTTTTACCAAAGATGACAATGTCATCTACATACAATAATAAAATTATATTACAATTATATGTATAAACACAATTACACCAGTCCAGTTTATGAAATTGCAAGTTTTTCAAAACATCATCTAGTTCAAAAAACCATGCTCGACTACTTTGATGGAGTCCATACAATGCTTTTTCCAGTTTACAAATTTTACCTTTATCTTTAATAAAACCCTCAGGCTGTAACATAAAAACTGTTTCATCTAATTTTGCATATAAATATGCATTATTAACATCTATTTGTACATGAAACCAATTAAATAAACATACATATATAGAAAAAAATAGTCTTATAATAGAAAAATTCACCACTGGACTAAACACTTCTTCATAATTTTCCCCTTTGACCTGATTGAACCCTTTAGCTACTAAACGAGCTTTATACCTTATAATTTCACCTTTTTCATTTCTTTTAAGAGTATATACCCACCTGTTTCCCAAAATTTTAGCTCCTCTAGGTGGTTCTACCAATTCCCAAACTTTGCGATCATACATGACCTGCATCTCTTGTTTCATGGCATTATCCCACTCAGATGCTTCAGGTGAGTTAACAGCTTCAAAAAAATTACTAGGAATTTTAATTTCAATCAGGTTAGCTTCATCATTAGAATCTGAAGAATTTACAAATTTACCAGCAGTTAAATTTTTACCCGAAAAATCAAAAAGTTTATCATTACATTCTATTTTCTTTTCTAAACAATATTTTTTAACATCTTGTAGCGATCGTAGCCTTATATTTTCACCCTCTATTCCATAATAGATATCAGTTCTAGTTCCAGTTTTTCGAGGTACAGCTCTACGTATCCATGGAATGGAATCACATGGCGTTAAACTAGTTCCCTCTACTTCCTGAGACTGAACTATTCTCCCCCCCTCACGAGATTCTAAGCGTTCTGCTAGCTCATGAATAGTAGGGCCTAAATCAATATCATTATCATAATCTGGAACAGAAAAGTAAAAATTTTGACCTTTAATTACTTTATTACATTTAATTTCATCTACCCCCTTTTTGGTTTCATTAAACTTTACATTGATGGTTTCAATTAATTTCTGATCCTCAACTATCCAAATTCTGTAACCTTTGGTTTTTTGTGCATACCCCAACATAATTCCCAGTTTGGCTCTCATATCGAGCTTTTTCCTGAGTTGTTTAGGTACGTTTACAAAAGCCAGGCAACCAAATGGTTTTAGATGAGAAACAGAAGGCTTTCTGCCAGTAAACAACTCAAAAGGAGTTTTATCCTTCTTGTGGCAAACTCTATTCCAAACATAAGTGAAACACATCAAAGCCTCCCCCCAAAATTTTTGAGGTAAACCACTAGATTCAAGCAAAGTCTTAACACCATCTAAAGCAGTTAAATTGAACCTTTCCGCCACACCGTTCATTTCTGGAGAATAAACATTTGTTTTTTCATGTTTAATACCCTGCTTTTCCAAAAAATTTTCAAACTCCTTGTTACAAAATTCCAAACCCCCATCAGTTCTAATAGCAATTATTTTCTTGTTTAAAAGTCTTTCTGCTCTTCTAGAAAATCTCAAAAAAGTTTCAAAAACGTCAGATTTATTTCTAATGGGATAAACTGCAACTCTACGTGAATAATCATCAATTACAGTTAAAAAATATCTATTACCTCCCTGAGTTAAAACTGGTAATGGTCCACAAACATCCATATGTAACAATTCAAGAACATTTTTAGATCTTACTTGACCAATAGCTTTAAAAGATACTCTTTTACTTTTAGCAAGTTTACATGGTATGCAATCTTCAGCCATCTTACTCAAAATAGGCAATCCTTTAACAGCTTGACATTTACTAGTATTAATTAAATAGTCATCATTAATATGACAAAATCTATTATGCCAAAAATCAACAGGTTTAGAATTTTCCTGAACAGTAAGACTAGCCGAAGTTGCACCACCATTTGTTACATATTTTGTTGGTTTAAAAAAATACAAATCACCTTTCCTCAATGCATAGAATAACTCATTCCCATCTTTGTCAAAAACTCGAATTTTTCCATTTTTGCCAGAAAAATTTAAGCCTATTTTTTCTAACTTAACACCTGATATTAAATTTCTTCTTAATTTTGGATTGTATAAAACATTTTTTAAAGTTATCTGATTATAGTTATTATTACATTTAACATTAAACTGAATAGTACCCCTTCCTAAAACATTACTCTCTTTTTCACCTACAGCAAGAGACATTTGAACATCAGTTACAGGCTCAAAATCTAGATATAAATCTCTATTGTTGCAAAAATGTGCCGTCGCTGCAGTATCAAATACCCAGGTTATTTTATCAGAATCTGCAACTGATGAATTTGCCTCAAAAAACTGAGGGAAAATTTCTGTTAAACTACATTCAGAAAAAGCAAAACTAAATTTCTCATTAACTTCTATATTACTAGTTTCATTAAAATTTCGGGAATGAGCACTTCTATTAACACATTGAGACATTAAATGACCATACTGTTTACATTTAAAACAGGGTCCAATTTTACTTTTGTTAAAATTTTCATTAGCAGAAAAAACATTAAATTTTTTACATTTATTAGAATTAAAATTTTTACTTTTATAATTACTTTCTTTAACATTTTTAGAACTCATATTTTTAACATTACTAGTATCTAAAGTTTTACCTGTCTTACAAAGAGTTGAAAAAGCTAATTCAGAGTTCCTCAGCAAGTCTTTTTTAACAAAATTCCGTCTATTTTCCTCCAAAAGAAGTTCCGCCTCAATCTTGTGTGGAACAAAGTCTGCATCATTCCATCTATAAATAGCTTGGACCGTTGCTTGAAACTCTTCTGGTAAGGTACGGATCATCTGGTATCCAATGTACAATGGTTGTAGCTGGTGTCCAACGTCCTTTAACCTTTCAGCAGCTTTCTTTACTCGGCACAGGAAAAGATTGACAGGTTCACCACTAGAGAACTTTGTTTCAAAAAATTCATCCAACAGCTGTACTACCCGAGCTCTTGTCTTCCGTTCAAAATTTTCATGCAGAACCTTCCAGGCCTTGTAACCATCTGTCAAATTACTAATTAATGGCTTTAATTCAGGGTTTAAAGATTGGTAAATAATTGTAAAAGCTCTATCTTTCCTTAAATTCAGCTCATACTTTTCTCTCCACGTTAAGCCTTCCTGGTCACTAGCCTGTTGTTCCATGTATTTCTCATTCTCCACAAAGACCCAGGCACCATAGTGCATCAAAGCCACTTTAATTTCAGTTTTCCAACTATCCCAGTTAGTAGACGTCAATAAAGTCCCTTTGAACTCCTTTTCCTCCATTTCAATTTGTCAATTCTAACTTTGACAAAAGAGAAAAAAACGTTCATCTGGGCCTTTCTTCATGGATAACTAACAGTCAAGCATATTCAGCACTTCTATGAGTTCATTATTTGATAACTGGAACGGCTCATAAAAACTCGGCAAACTGAAGTCCGGATGTAAACATTACTCTTCACTTCCACATCATTAAACCATAAATTCCTCAAACTATATATCTTATGGTTAGAGGGGCATTAACTGGGCCCATAACCTTGTTGAATTAAAGTTTAAATATACTAAAACAGCAGAGATACTTTAATAAAAAATTTAAGAGGAAAAATTACATGGCAGTTATACGTTTGATGTGGAAGACTCAATGAAGAAAACTTTTATATATTAACAAACATAATTTATTTGAATATGAATATTTACAGATGAAAAAGAAAAAATATTAAATAAACCAGCATATCCTGCTGGTAACTGAAAAACAAAACTACATCTTATAACGTTGAAAAATAAGACAAGAGAAAGAAAACAGATGCAAACGTCTTTTATACAATACAAACAAAACCAATTTGCATCTTGCTGTTGCCACTTGGCAATCACTAAACTAGTCTTCATCACTGGCTTATTTATCTTACAACTATGGACATCGTTTTTGATGAGAGTGAACAGAAACAAGAGCAATAACTGTGATTCACCGCCATTACTCACATGTTTACAATTTCAGCTATTCACATCTATGGAATAAACTAGAGCAAGAAGATAAACAAAAATGCGGCCACGAGAGCGGTAAAAAAAACGTAAGTCATATCAAACTAAATTTAATTTAAATAATTTACTTTATAGAATATATAAATACCTTAACAAATTAACTTTAATTTCACTTTATAAAAATAGATATAATTAAATATTTATGATATGACTTATAACAGTACTGATAACGCTGCCGAAGGCAGCAGGAACCCGAAACATTTGGCTAAAGGTATTAAAAAAATGTATTTTAACCGTATTCTGAACTATTCTGAAAGTTTTAAAAGTCTAGCTAGTCGGGAAGTTTTTTAAATAAATTTTCGTTCGAATCATATAAACGCTGCCGAAAGCAGTAGGGACCTGAAACAGTTGACTAAAAGTATAAAAAAAAATGTATTGTCACTGTATTCTGAGCTATCCTGAAGTTTTCAAATGTCTAGCTACTCGAGAAGTTAGTGAAAAATCGATTACAAGCTTTGTACTGGTAACGCTGCCGAAGGCAGCAGGAACCCGGAGTAGTTTGTTAAAAATATTTAAAAAATGCATTTTCACTGTGTTCTGAACTATTCTGAAAGTTTCCAATGTCTAGCTAGTCGGGAAGTTAGTTAAATAAATTTTCTGTTGAATCATATAAACGCTGCCGAAGGCAGTGGGGACCTGAAACAGTTGACTAAAAGTATTAAAAAAATGTATTGTCACCGTGTTTTGAGCTATCCTGAAAGTTTCAAATGTCTAGCTAGTCGGAAAGTTAGGAAAAAATCGATTGCAATCTTTGTACTGATAATGCTGCCGAAGGCAGCGGGAACCCGAAACAGTTGGCTAAAGGTATTAAAAATAAGCATTTTAACCTTATTCTGAACTATTCTGAAAGTTTCCAATGTCTAGCTAGTCGGGAAGTTAGTTAAATAAATTCTCTGCCGAATCATATAAACGCTGCCGAAGGCAGCGGAAGTTGAAGCAGTTGACTAAAATTATTAGAAAAATGTATTGTCACCGTGTTGTGAGCTGTCCTGAAAATTTCAAATATCTAGCTAGTCGGGAAGTTAGTTAAAAATCGATTGCAAGATTTGTCCCTGACAAACACACAAGAATCGAAGTTAATAAAAACATGGTAAAAATATGTAAAATGTCCCATTCATCCCCACTCTCCCCTAGACTGCACTAAACCAAATGAAACGAATATATATTTTTTATATGCGTAAAAACATGTCTCATGTAGAATATGGTAGGGAAATCATTCACTGTCCGTTTACAGGGCTGCACAAAAGAACTAGATAAAAGTGCGACAATAGTTGCAAATTGATGGAAGTGTATTTCAGGCTGGGCCATGTATTATTACTATAGGATTATATTTAGGTGCACCATGTGGTGGTCTGTATATAATCTTCGAAAGATATACAGGGCTGCAAAATATTTAAGCGATAACTTTTTTTTTTTTTTTTTTTTTTTTAGTGGATGTGCTTTACTAATAATATTTTACCATTTGCAGGAAAGCTGTTCGGGAATTGAAATAAATTCCTCATAGAGATATGGTAAATAATGCATGTTTTTAAACTAAATATTCATCGCTTGTATTTTTTTTTTTTTTTTTTTTTTTTTTTTTTTTTTACACGTTTTGAGGCTTCCTGATTACCGCAGTCAAGTTTTTTAACGTTTGATCTTTGTCTATGTCTCTTAGAATGACTTAAAAATCAATAATTTTAGGAGATCCAAATGTTGTATTTTGAAGTTAATATAAGTTTGTTGCTGGAAAAGTTTGATCAAGATTGATAAGTTTCAAGGAATGTTGCGTGTGAAAATTGTCTGAATAATTTTAAGTGAACTTTTAATAACAGATTTAAATTGTATATAAATGTAGGTGCATTAATGAAACGGAGGGTTGAGGGGGGCGGTAGCCCCCTCACACAGAACTAATTATCATATAAAACTCTTCCGAAGCCTAATTTGAAGTGTTTAACATAGGTTTACATAACAATACTCGCTATCTTACCTCTTAATCTTCAACCTGTATTTATAGTATTAAATTTCAGGGTAAGAGAAAGTCGTGTGAGGGATACACCAGATTATTTCTCTTCAAGACAAAGCTTTTGCTGAAATACATGAGGTATACCATATTCTTTATATTCCCAAAGTTTCAAGATAAGCCCGAAAGAAGTTTTCCAGATATTTGACAAAACGTCTAAATTCGAAAGTGTCCAAATGCTTATTGGTGGATAGTGTATGTAAAAAATCTGTTGCTTAAATTAAAATATTATTATTAATATTCCAAATGTTTAAATTACATCAGTAATTTATTTTGGGAGTTATAGAGTAGAAAAAATCCTTTGAGATGTCAGTCCCTTTTTATGAACTTTCAAGCTGTTCCTTATCCGCTAAATTATCACAAAGCATGAAAATTTCTGTCTCAATAAAGACGGCAGCGGCCGAGCGGTTCTGCGCTCAAAACTGACGTGAGATGCTGCATTCAATCGAAGGTCGCGCTCGTAGGCCTAGCCGTTCGGAGTTTTCTGCGATTTTCTCTGAAACTTGCATAAATACGGGCTAGGACCCCTTGTGTAAAGCAACGGAATAAGCACCGCAAATTCCTAGCTTTTCTCTTACTAAATTAAACTGTATAAAAGCGGACGCCAATACTACTCATTTACACTTTAAAGTTATTAAAGTAGCATCACTTATGCTCGTATAATAATTCCCTATAACATTAAACATAGTAAAATTATTCCTACGGTAAAAAGTAGTTCACTAAAATTAAGAACTCAAACTATATGAAAAAATGCAACTAACATCGTTGCTAACTTTATTCTGTTCTATTTCTTGAATTAAAAAAAAAAAAAAAAACTGTGGATGCCACACGCATCATATAATCTTTACATTTTAACAAATTTTGAAGATAGCACGCGCTCATATTTTACATAAAAATTAAAAGCATTAAATTCATTTAACTCTTTTTTTCTTTGACATATTGTTCAGCACGTGAACTTACAAAAAATAGAGGATAAATAATAAACAAATTTATACACTGAAATTGAAAATGGCTCAGTTATAACATCCTCCCACCTTTTGATTATAGGTTATAATCAAAACCAAATGTTGCAGGTGTAGTTCTCAATACATTAGTCTTTCAGGGACTTTAATTCTCCTTCCCGCTTTGCTATATCTGACTGGTTACTCTTCTGAAGTTACAACGGGTTTAACAGTTTGAGCAGAGGTTTCCTTTGAATGGTATGCTTCTTTCAGTTTTGAACTATTATTTGATGATGTTACTTCTAAAGGATATAATCTTTGAATAGGTCGTAAAAGTTCATGTTGCGAAGTTTGAACCTTTACAAGTCGAAGTTTCTTATCTTTGCCAGGAATAAGTTCTGTGATACGGCCTAGTGGCCAGTGGATTCGTTTTTTGTTGTCAGATCCAATTAATACAATATCTCCGATAGCGATACCCTTTTCTGGCGGTTTTCTATTTGCTCGCTGTATGAGAGCACCCAAATATTCGGATCTGAATCGATCTCTCAAAGCTCTGAGTAGGGAGTGCCTGTATCTCAGCCTCTTTGCTAAAGAATCTTGTTCAACTGCATCAACATCTGGAAGCTGAATTTCGTGAACATCTTGAAGAAACATAGATGGGGAGATAGGCTTTACAGTCGCATCTTCAGAAAGATATGTTAGAGGCCTTGAATTCACTACACTTTCAACATCAGCTAAAAGAGTTGTCATTTCTTCGTACGTAAGACAGGCGCGTCCTAAGACTCTTTTAAGAAGGTCTTTTATTACCCTAATCAGCCTCTCCCAGAAGCCACCCCACCACGCCGCCGTTGGCGGGTTAAACTTCCAGTCTATGGAATTGACAGACCCATATTTTTGTATACGTTGCCAATCTAAGCTTCTCAATAAATTAGCTGCGCCAACAAAATTTGTTCCGTTATCACAGTAGATAACAGAGCATCTTCCTCTGCGAGCCACAAATCTTCTCAAACCCATCAAAAATGCATGTGTGGAAGCAGAGGTCACTAGCTCTAGATGAACAGCTCTATATATAGCACATGTGAAAATAAAAATCCAACTCTTCTTATCGTTCTTAAGATACAAAGGACCAGCCATATCTATGCCTGTAACTTGAAATACGGCAGAATCTTTTACTCGGTTTTCAGGTAGAGGAGCACTAGATGTCCATAAAGCCCTTGAATTAAACCTTTTACAAATCACACAGCTGGCTAACACAAGCTTTACACTCTTTCTTCCGTTGAGGATCCAATACCTTTCTCTAAGCAAATTTAAGAGGATTTGTAACTCCGCATGACAGTTCTTTACATGAATATAAAAAATAAGTCGCTTAACAACTTCATGCCTTGAAGGGAGAATTATGGGATGGAGAAAATCTTCACTATCTTTCCTGTAAGTTATTTTAGTTTTCAAACGAATGACATCTTGCTCATCCTTACAGGTTTGTAATGTCTTCAATCTTTCATCACTTTCCGAAGAGAAAGATTCTTTTTGAACCATACGTAGAGTTTTTATCTCAGCTTCCCGAAATTCAGTAGCCGTCAATTCGCCTTTAAGCCCGCTTTATAGTGGCCGTTCCGTTCCGCTCTCCGCAAGCACTGAGCTAGAATGTAGGGAGTGGTAACTGCGTATTGAATGAGAAACTGAATTAAATTGAACTGAATTGGAAATTATCACTCCTTGCATTATAGCTCAGTGCTTGCGGAGAGCGGAATGGAACGGCCACTATAAAGGTGCCTTTACTCTTCTTATCAGGATTTAAACAATTATGCTTAAAGCGAAGAATCCAAGCAACTAAACGTATGATTTTTTCATAACTTGAAAAGTAGCTGTAATACCAGTTATTGTTGGGTGGAAATTCAGGCTTCGTCAACATACAAATAGACTTTGACCTTTCTTTCTGAATTTCTTCCTCATTCCAATCTTTATTGGAAGTGTTCATGTGATTTCTAAATTCTGCTGAATCTTTCATCCAATGTGGGCCCTCCCACCATCTGATTAAAGCTAATTGCTTAGCCTTACAGCCTCTAGACGGCAAGTCTGCTGGATTCTTCTCACTTGGCATATGTTTCCATGATGAAGGACTGCTTAATTTCTGAATCTCTTGAACCCGATTTCGGACAAACACAGACCAGCTCTCATTTCTTGATATCCAAGCAAGCACTGTTGAGGAATCGCTCCAGTAATATCTCTTCATTTCCTACCAACCCAAAGCATCCACAACAGTTTTCGCCAATCGAGCGCCAATAGTAGCTGCTAATAGCTCCATCCTTGGTACAGTCGTATTCTTTAAAGGCGCAACTCGGGACTTGGCAGCAAGCAGAATTATTTCCCCTTGATCTTCTTTTTCTATCCTCAAGAATACTACTGCTGCGTAAGCATCTTTACTACCATCAACGAAAGTATGAATTGTGCATGCATGTAAGTTTTCTGGAGTGATCTGGATATGTCTTGGTATCTTAACACCATTTAAATATTTAAGTTCTTGAAACCATAATAGGAATTCTTTTTGTAAATCACCAGTTATTTCGTCATCCCAATTAATTCCTAATTTCCAAGCTTTCTGTAACATCAATTTAGGATAAAGCATCACCGGAGCAGTAAAACCAAAAGGATCAAAAATTTTATGAACTGCCGATAACATACTTCGCTTGGTAATCCTTTCTGTGTTGAAATCGTTTAGCCATTTCATGTTGACTTTTAATGTATCGGAAACCTTATCCCAAATCAGACCCAATACTTGAGTTTCTTTCTGGTTCGACGTTTCATCGTGATCACCAGTGCATTCCCACTGTCTTAAATCAAAACCACCATTTGCCATTATTTTCTTTGAGTCCGAGATAAATTTCTTTAGATCTTCTTCACTGTGCACACTAGTGGCGACATTGTCTACATAAAAACTATGCAAAAGCCTTTGCTTGAAACTCTCCTCAAAATTTGCACTATTTTTGATATGATATTCAATTACTGATGATAAAAGAAAAGGGCTACACTTTACACCGAAAACGACTCGTGCATGCCTAAATACTTTAAGTTTCTTCTCTTTTAGATCTTTCCACCATATAAATCGTAGGAAATCTCTATCCTTTTCACAAATGCTAATTTGAAGAAACGCTTTTCTAATATCAGCAGTTACACCAAATTTTCTTTCTCTGAAACGTAGGAGAATATCTGGGATAAGCTCAATCAAATTTGGGCCACACTGCAGACACTGATTTAAAGATGGATGGTTAGCCAACTTTGCTGAAGCATCGAAAACCGGACGGATAGGTGTTGTACTACTGGTCTCTTTAATAACTGGGTGATGAGGTAAGTAATTACCATAAGAGTTCACTTTGGTAGCAGGAACTTCTTCTATGATCCCCTCATTCAACCAGTCCATATATTTTCATATTTTCCGTACATGTTCTTAGATAATAACTTAGAAGTTGTACTTTCCAAACGTCTTACAGCCAAACTCAAGTTATCTGGTAATGCAGATGTGTCGTCAGCCCAAGGAAGACAAATTTCGTAACGACCATCCTTGTTAATTTTTACTATCTCTAAGAAATGTTCCTTTGTTTGACGGTCAATCTCACTTTTAGATTTCTTTTCTATTGTATCTGTTATTCCGATCAAGTCCAATCTCCATAAGTTTGAGATATCAGCTTCATTTACAAACAAAGACGTCACCATCATTGCTAAATTATCTGTTGAGACTTCGGTGTGAGGCGCTTTGCCCATCAATGTCCAACCAAGGTATGTTTCTATGGCAACAAGACCAGATGTCAATACTTTTCTTTTGCCAGTTAACATCTTTCCCATAATATCAGCACCAATCAATATTTCGATAACTTCACGGCAATGACTTACATCAGATAATTCGATTCCATATTCTTTCAACTCTTTAATCCACGGACCATTAGTGACGGGTTGAATGTTTTCACATATAGTAATTTGATCCATCACTTCAAAATTACAGGTGAACTTCTCCTTCATATCCTTAACCTTTATTCTATAACAATTATGTTGGCATTCCTTTGTTGTAACTCCGCCAAATAATGAATGCATCATTTTTTCTTGACGAATGGGAGTATAATTCATCTCTTCTGCTATACTTTTCAAAATATAAGATTTTTGGGATGCTGAATCTAACAATAAACGAACTGTTTTTTGCTTGTTTTCGGAGATGAGTTTCACTTTTAAGGTTTGAAGGAATACTTTAGCACTTTGCTTATTAAAATTTGTCATGTTTACTTCACTACTTTCTTCAACCTTTTCTTGTGCAGTTTTACCTTGAGAATTACGCAAATCGCACATCAAAGGCACATGCTTCTTAGAACAGATAATGCATCTTAAAACTGCTCGACATTTTTTCACTGTATGATTAGGTAACAAACAAGCGAAGCAGCAATTTTTATCCTTTACAATCTTTTGTATCTCAGTTAAACTCAATTTTCGAGCTGAAAAGCATTCAGAGCTCAAATGTTTGCCTTGGCAAAAAATGCATACCCTTTTGAAATCTAAAGCAGAAGACGTTTTCAATAAACCTGCAGCTGTCGATATCTTATTTCGCATATAGTCTGCACTTGCACTGTTTTTCCTTTTAGAATATTTATTATCTTCACGCTTTGTCAAACCGAAGCCCGCTACAGCTAAAGATATTCTCTCTTCACCTTCTACTTCCGTTTTCAAAAAATGCATCAGATTATTCAACCTTCCTTTAGCATCTGTATTAGAAGAAGAGAGATTCGAGCGATTCCAGGCCTTCAAAAAGTCTGCTGGAAAACAAGACTCAACCATAGGGTATAAAATGGAGGCATATTTATCAGTGGTAACACCTAATGTTTCTAGCGCCCGTAAATATGACTCAAGCTTATCATATAATGAAGTTAATGCAAATCTACCTTTTGTTTGCACAGATATTATCAATTTCAATAAATCTCGTACATACACTTCTACTAGAATATCTTCCCTGCCAAAACGAGCCTTTAAACTTTCTACTGCCTTTGAATAATTGGCGCCAGTTGGCGGGAAACTTTCAACAACTTCTCTTGCGCGTGAACCAGCGATTGTTGCTTGTACTAAATACTGGAACTTGTCCTCTGGGGCAATCTCATCATCTTTATCGATTTGTTCAAATTGGCTCCAAAAAGGCAACCAATTCTTAATTTCCCCGCCAAATTTCCTGAATTCCAGCTTAGGTAAAGTAAATTTTCGTCTCATAGTACTATTTTCATAATTACTTAAAATAGCATCAGTTTGAATTTGCCCAGATGATTGTATTCTCGCCAATTCTAAATCATGATTCAATCTTAATTTCTCTTTCTCCAGTTCTGCTTCTTTTTCCAGCCTTAATGCCTCAGCTTCTTTTTCTAGCTTTAACTTCTCGAGTTCTTTTCCTTTTTCAGCTTGTTTTTCTTCTTTCAAATCTTGTTTTTCTTCTTTCAATTTTCTTTCCGCTATAGCATTTTCTAAGATATCTTTCACAAATTCGGGATCCTTTTCATACTCTTTACTATTTAAAATCAGCTCTTTTAAGCTTGCTATTGTGAACGTCGAAGGCAAAGTCTCTCCAATTTCTTCGGCTACCCATTTCAAATCTTCTTTTTTAAATCCTTTAACGGTTTTAAACATCTTTTTAATCTTAATATAATCAAAATAATTTTACTTCACTTGAAAGGTCCTGTCGCAGTGACTCCAGTACTTTTATGTAAAGCAACGGAATAAGCACCGCAAATTCCTAGCTTTTCTCTTACTAAATTAAACTGTATAAAAGCGGACGCCAATACTACTCATTTACACTTTAAAGTTATTAAAGTAGCATCACTTATGCTCGTATAATAATTCCCTATAACATTAAACATAGTAAAATTATTCCTACGGTAAAAAGTAGTTCACTAAAATTAAGAACTCAAACTATATGAAAAAATGCAACTAACATCGTTGCTAACTTTATTCTGTTCTATTTCTTGAATTAAAAAACAAAAACAAAACTGTGGATGCCACACGCATCACATAATCTTTACATTTTAACAAATTTTGAAGATAGCACGCGCTCATATTTTACATAAAAATTAAAAGCATTAAATTCATTTAACTCTTTTTTTCTTTGACATATTGTTCAGCACGTGAACTTACAAAAAATAGAGGATAAATAATAAACAAATTTATACACTGAAATTGAAAATGGCTCAGTTATAACATCTTGGAAAGACCCCAAAGGGGCCTTTACCCCTCAGGCTTAGGATTCTAGTGCAGTCAATCGGCCTAAATCCCCAGAACCCAACCCAACCCTGTCTCAATATAATTTTCTCTTTACATTATTTTTTTATTTATTTTCGAAAAAGAAAAAGAGGGAGTGGGGAGTAAAGTTTTTATGTGTGTTCTAAAAGTTTATGTATACAAATATTCCGCTTTTACTAATCCATTATAAAGTAAATCAAACCAAGTACATTATTATTTTTTTAATACACTTATACAAATTTTGATCAGTGTCACATTTACAAATATCGAAAAAATCTTTAAAATATAACAATAATTATTCGTCATCATCATCACGGGTTTTGAAGAAGTGCCTACGACTGTCAAGACAGTCGCTTACCTCCACCTGAGGTGAGGTGAGGAGAGGAGAAATACATGGAGAGGTCTTGCATATACTAGATTTTCTGTACGTTGAGCAGAGTGGGTTCTCAAGGATCCCTGGCGTGATGATTAGATGCAGATGCAGCTTGACGGAAGAGAGAGGCTGAGCAGAGCCGATCTGGAAGCTGTGAAGTCATGAGGCAGTAGAGCAAGGAGAGAACCCTAGCACTAACCATACATTTTTTTATTATTATTATTTAAGATAATTAAGAAGAGCCTAACGAGACTGCTAAGCAGTCAGAATACAATAAAATTTAAAAATAAAGGAATTTGGTCTAACAAGACTGTTAAGCAGTCAGAGAGTATTTACACTATTTACATTTAGAGACGCAAAAAACCCGGGAGTTTTGGGGAAAAAACTGGAAAATTTGGGAATTTTGCAGGGAAAAAACAAATTAGAAATCTCTAAAGCATATAATGAGTTGTTTACTTAATATAAATGGCAATTTTAAGGACTTTGATAAACTGATAAGCTTATAACATTAATTTATCATATTTTCAGTTTTTCAGAACTGCAGCAAAATCAAAATTTTAAAAGAAACTTAAGCTTTCTTTATTAAATTAGCACTTAAGATAAATGTATTGGTACAATGTTGGATACAATTTCCATATTATACAAGCTGAAGAATTAAGGAAAGCAATGTACATAATCTTTAATAGTTTGAGAAGAGAAATAATTAAGATTTGAAAAGTTCTTTAAAAATTTTTATTTTATAAAACTAAAGAATTATTTAAAAAAATGAAGTGGTTTTAGAGGTGCCAATTATTACGATTTGTCCGTAATTATTACGGATTTACGGCAATAATTACGGCATTACGGACAACATATAAAAATTACGGATTATATGCTTTTAAAAAAATGGCGGATATTGATCGTTAAAAAAACAATCCCTACTAACGATCGACGATAAAATGCACAACGTAAGCCTTACAATTCTCAGTCTTTCTCCATCCACAACGTAAATGTCAGTATTCATTTTAAACTTGCTTTATTAGATTCTACAGACTATAAAGAAATAGAATTATACAATATTTATCGCTGATGTAATCCCCCCTCTTTTCTTATCTCCAACTAGCCATTGATGATTAAAAGCTCTGCAGAAGTGTTTAGTTTGCCAATCTTTCTCCATCCTCCATCAGCAACATAAATGTTAATATTCATTTTAAACTTGCTTTATTAGATTCTAGAACCTATAAAGAAGTAAAATTGTTTCTCTTCTCATTCCTCTAATTACTGGCTGGAACCCGTCGAATTCGACGATCATTTTATTGACCGTAATTTTTCAAAAAAGTCGCATCATTATTTAAATGTATTTCAAGTTAAAACATCTAATATAATTTGCGACATTTCACTTTAAAAAAAGAAAGTCAGAAAAATGCTTATAAATAGAAATACTATATATGACATCACTTTCTACAAAGTACAGTCAATGTGACGTCAAACTGACTCCAAATAAACAGTTCCTATCTTTCATTTTCTATTTCGTTTAATACTAAGACTACATGTTAGCTGACCCGTCCAGCGTTTCCCGGGCCTATGGTAATAACCTTAAATTTGTAAGGTTTTACATCTTTAACTCGATTTTGTTTGAATTTCTATTCTTAAATAAAAGCATCGTGAAAAAATAATCAGCTGTAACAAAATAATTACCTCGAACCGAATAAAACTCTGCCTTGTGACCCTAGTGCTTTTGGCAGCACATACGCCGGCAGCTAATAACATAAAAATATTCCCAAAAATTAACCTGGAACCAAACAAACCCGCCCGGTGTTGCCCGGGCCCATGATACCTTAAATCTTAAATGAGCCTTAAATTTGTATGATTTTATACCTTTAACTCAATTTAGTTTGAATTTCTGTTTTTAAATGAAAGCATCACGAAAAAAATAATCAGCTGTAACAAAAAAAAATACCTCGAACCGAACGAAACTCTACCTTGTGACCTCCGGTGCCTGCGGCAGCGCATACGTCGGCCGATAATAACATAAAAATATTTTTAAAAAAAATTAACCTGGAACCGAACAAACCCGCCAGGTGTTGCCCGGGTCCATGATACCTTAAATGAACCTTAAATTTGTATGATTTTATACCTTTAACTCGATTTAGTTTGAATTTCTGTTTTTAAATGAAAGCATCACGAAAAAAATAATCAGCTGTAACAAAAAAAAATTACCTCGAACCGAACGAAACTCTACCTTGTGACCTCCGGTGCCTGCGGCAGCGCATACGCGGGCCGCTAATAACATAAAAAAATTCCAAAAAATTAACCTGGAACCAAACGAACCTGCCCGGCAATGCCCGGGCCCATGATAATAACCTTGAATGAACCTTAAATTTGTATGGTTTTATGTCTTTAACTCGATTTTGTTTGAATTTCTATTTTTAGATAAAAGCATCACAAAAAAAAAAAAACATCTGTAACCAAAAAAAAAAAAAACCTCAAACAGAACGGAACTCGGGCTCGTGACCCGGTGCCTGCGGCAGCGTATATACAGGCCGCAAATAACATGAAAAAATTCTCAAAAATGAACCTTGAACCGAGCGAACCTCTGACTCGTGTTACCTCTGCCTGTGACTGCTGCACTGTATAGCAGGCATGCATGCTACGCACGTGTTGCAAAATCCACTTTCCTCCACCAGGGGGTGCAGTATGTTGTATACGAACATCACCAATCGCCTTAAATTTCCAAGACTTTTCAAATAAGGTGTCACTGGTGGTGTCAACTGCAAAATCCTTTAGTTGCACTTTCCACCGCCAGGGGGCACAGCATGTTCTATACGAACAACACCAACGGTCATAAAATACCAAGACCTTCAAAATAAGGTGTAACATGATAGGGTCGACTGCAAAATCACCTAGTTCCATTTTTAACCACCAGGGGGTTCAGTATATTGTATGCGAACATCCCAAATCAACATGAAATTTCTTTCAAGACCTCTATCACCAATCGCCTTGGATTTCCAAGACCTTTCAAATAAGGTGTCACATGGTGGTGTCAACGGAAAAATCCTTTAGTTGCACTTTCCACCGCCAGGGGGCGCAGTATGTTCTGTGCGAACATCACCAACGGTCAGGAAATACCAAGACCTTTAAAATAAGATATAACACGATAGGGTCTACTACAAAATCACCTAGTTCCATTTTTCACTAGTGTTGGACGATATCAGAAATTAAATATCGCGATATATCACCAAGTTAATATCGATATTAGTGATATATTGCGATATTTCTTTCAAGATAGGAAAAAATAGACATTTGTTATTTTTTAACAACATATGCACACGAATTTTAAAGTATACAAGTATAGAGTGTTTTCCATGTATTTTCTGGTATATTACTACCATAACTTTATCATAAAAAAAAAAAAAATCATAAAAAGTGAATCAATATTTTTTGTTTCTTATAACTTATACTATTGCTTTTTAGTATACCTCTGTATAGTTTATCCTCTATTCTTCCCATTTTAAGCTTTAATTATTTTAAAATCATATTTTAACACAGCTACTATGTGATCTGTGTTTTATTTGTACCAAGTATATCAAAATTCATAATTCTACTAAAAATAAAGCTTAAGAAAAATTGTCTTAAGATGTAGGTATTAAATAAAAAGGAAAATCAATTTAAATAGTTAAGAAATGCCATTGGAATTGGATACACCTTTTTTGGTCGTAGAGAGTAATATTTTTTACTTAAAACTCTTATATGCATCCTAAATGTCAGTTACTTGTCATTTTTATTTTTGTTTCTGCTTACCAAATCATTACAATATTTTTTAAATGTATATGTGTTCAATTCACATTCGAAATAGTTTCACAGCAATTGAAAATTGAATTATATATATATATATATATATATATATGTATACATTGTCAGTATAAAAATTATATTATTTAAACAAAATTATGTTAAAGTTTCATTTTGTTACTTAAAGTAACTCATTTTGCATTTAAACCAATTTTATTTAACATGTACGGCTTTAAAAAAAAAAAAAAAAAAAAGAAAGAAAGAAAGAAAGAAGGAAAAGGAAAGAGAAAAAATAAATGCTACATAAAAAAAGTAATAAACTATCCAATATTATATATTTCTATAAAGAAACTGTCACTGTAAAATTACTGAAGATAAAACTTTATTTTACATCAATCAGGTAGTAAAAATATTTTATTAAAAAATGAACTTTTTCGAATTCTGTTTTTTGAATATTACTCTTTGAACAGGTCGTCTTTTAGCTTAGTGAGCAATTTTTCGAAAAAATAAATTTAAATATTATACTTAGAGATCCACACTTAGAGTCCATAATTTACTTATTGAAATAAAATATTTAAACTAATTTTTTCGAAAAATTGTTCCCCAAGCTAAAAGGGTTCAAGTAGTAAACCAAGTCAAAGACTAATATTCAAAAAACAGAATTCGAAAAACTTCATTTTTGAATGAGATATTTTTATAAAACGAAGCAACGAAAATCCCATTGGATAACATGGGAAAGGAGAAAGGGAGCTAGCTATCTGACTGAAATACAGCCCAAAGCAGTGATGCCAGATGGTTCCCCAAACAGGTCTTAAAATTTCCCCAAATCAAGGGTTTTTTTCGAAAAAATCCTCAACAGGTTTTCCACTAAAAAGAGGAAAAAAAACATTTTTTTTTTCAAAAAAGAATATCTAGCAGATTTTTCTGATTTGAGCTCAGATTTTTCCCCAAATGAACTCAATTTTTGAAAAAAATCCCCAAAGAACAACAAAGCTATTGAAAGTCTCTAGTCGTAGGGATAAATCATTACGTTGCCAACATTGACAGAAAGTTGAACTCCCCAGATTTGTCTCCAAACATTTTAGAATTCCCCAAAAAAGTCCTCAAAATTGTCCCCATAAGCTTCACAAATCCCCCAAAATGGGGACAAAATCCCCAATCTGGCATCACTGAGCCAGAGTGAGTTAAACACATTGAACGTCACATCTTATTAACCAGAAGTTATCGATACTTTGAAATAAACCAATATCAATGAACCAATAGCATGAAATGAGCTAAAACAAAAGATATTGTTTGGTTACTGTGGTAATACACCTACGATCCATGAGTGGTGGTATGGAATATTATCAAATACTAACGGTAGTGTAAATTATTTCATATTATCGTTTAGGGTTTTATCGTTTAGTCAATATACTGCGGGAAAAGCAGATGGCTTTCAATAAATACTGTTTATTTTTTTATTATGCGGTGGACTTATTAAAGCAGTGATATTTTAGATTTGAGGATGCGCACGCAGGAATAAAGGAAGAGGAAGTATATGCATTGTGTGAGTGCAGTTATCGTTTGGGGTGGGGTTATATTTTTTTATTTTATCAGTGAGGGATGGGAGAAAAATAATTGGAGAATGGGTATTAGTATACGATATTGCGCGCTCTTTTTATTCGGGTTTCATTCGCTGATGGAATCGTTCGCTCGCTCGGGTTTCATTCGGGAATTCGGGTTTCATTCGTGATGCGTGCTAGCGCGGAAGCGCAATTCTATTAATCCGTCGTTGACGTTTAACGGTACTTATCAGCATATCAATTGATCGCGCTCTGCGCACAAGGTAATATCGTTAAAGGGATATATTGACAGAGCAAAATCTTAAATATTGTTATCGGGATATTTAAAAAATATCGATACTTGGGGATACATTGATAAATAATCCAGCCCTATTTTTCACCACCAGGGGCGCACTATATTGTATACAAACATTCCCAATCAACATGAAATTTCAAGACCTCTATCACCAATCGCCTTGGATTTCCAAGACCTTTTAAATAAGGTGTCACATGGTGGTGTCAACTGCAAAATCCTTTAGTTGCACTTTCCACTGCCAGGGGGCGCAATGTGTTCTGTACGAACATCACCAACTGTCAGCAAATACCAAGACCTTTAAAATAAGATGTAACATGATAGGGTCTACAGCAAAATCACCTAGTTCCATTTTTCACCACCAGAGGTCGCACTATATTGTATACAAACATCCCCAATCGACATGAAATTTCAAGACCTTTAAAATGAGGTGCTACATGTGTAGGTCTAGAATGGATTTCCCTCTCAAACTAATTTCCCCCCTCCCCCCTCCAAATCTACTTTCCCCCTTTTTTCCCCCTTTAAAATCGAAAATTCCAAATTCGCAGAAAGTGATTTTTTAGTATTTGACTCTAGTCCCCATATTTACAATTTCTTCACCGTGAAGTAATTTGGAGCTTAGTTAAGCTCATAAACGTGTTTTTAACCCATTTTCCCCCCGGGGGGGGAAACCATTCGACTTTTTTATATTTTTCTCTTTTCATAGTACATCTACAGACCAAGACCTTTTTTTAGACACCTCAACCAAATTTTTACACCAAGTAGTTCTCTCAATATAGTGGAGACAGACAAAAACATGTTTCAAACTAATATATAGATTTATATTTTGACTCCTCCCTCCCCCATTTTTTTGCTTAATTTGGGGCCTTTTCAAATTTTCCAGGGGAAGCACATGCTTCTCGTGCCTATTGGGTAATCAGGGCCTGGTTATTTTCATAAATATTTCTTATTAGAGTTTGTAAAAGATTTATATTAAATTTCCTACAAGGAAAATTTTTTGATAAAAATTTATATACATATTGTTTTCCTGATTTTTAAATATATTTCTAAAAAGAAAAAAAAAAGTTTCTGCATTTCTAACACAAGTGGAGAAATTTTTCGAATTACTTATATATTTCCCTAAAACATATTAAATTTAAGAATCTTTTTTTTTTTTGTAATTAAAAAAAAAAAAGAACAATTTAAAAATTATCGGGTAACAAACTAATTTCTTAAATACTTCACTTAAGTTTAATGAAACTTGAATTTAGTTTTTTTTTTCTTTTTCCTAAACTCTTTTAAGTTTTAAGTCCGATTCTCTAATTGTTTCATAGTACATTCATAAACCAATTACGAATAAAAAAAAAAATTAAATGTTATTAATTCTCATTAAGAATGGAAAGGATATCTCAAGAACATAACAAAATAATATTAATGAATAATGACAGAAACTTAGTGTTAGCACCGCATTAATTATAATTAATTATTTTCTTCGTTTTCGGAATAAACATCGAAGATACTCGAATTAGCTGGAAAGGGAAACGGAAAGGAAATCTATGCAGGAATCAAAGCTGAAGTTAATTTAAAGATCGGAGGCTAAATAATTAACAAAAGTTATAAAAATATTCAAAATTTCAAAATTCCCAGAGAAAAAAAAACGGTCTTTTTCCGGAAAAAAAACCGGGTGTTTTGAAAGACTTGCATCTCTATTTACATTACTAAATAAAATAAGAAAAATTTACTATTTACAAGTTAAAATACAGTTACATTTACAAGTTAATTAAAATTACATAATTAAAATAAATTCCCTACGGTAAGGTAACTGGCTGAAAGGATCTCGACTTCTACGTTTGGAGACCGGGACAAACCCGTCCTCCCTGTAGAGGATGTTAAGTGGGACAATAATTTTTAAAATTGGGAGGCGAAATTTCATGGTATATACCAAGGATCGGCAACTGGTGGACTACGGTCCATGTCCGAATTGCGGAAGGTTAAAAACTGAACTGCCAAAAATCTTTTGAAAGTATAATTTATTTAAAAAAAAAAAAAAAACATATTTTTCTGTAGATAACAATAGGTTTGGGTGCCACTCATATCATTTTTTTTTTTCTGTAATTTTACAAGTAATTGTGCGACTGATTTGAGATATGAATGATATGATTAGTCATAGATAGGTAAATTAATTACATAGTTGCAATGCCCGCTTTCCGTGTGAATCTAATTTAAAAATATATAAATAAATAAACAACGGGCTCAAAACCGCAAATGTAATTTTGCCATTGATAGTGGAATACAAATATGTCTATCGCTTGTATTCCATGATATTTTGTGAGTGAAAGTTAAAATAAAAAATTAGTAAGGGATATGATATATATATAATAGGGATAAAAATAAATGTTTTTTTTTTTTTTTTTTTTTTTTTTTTTTTTTTTTTTAATAATTTAAAACCAGCTTAAAGGTGAAAATCGCTAATCGAAATTATAATCGCGAATAATTTTTAATTGCCCCTTTAAAGTTTGCTTTTTAGCAGAAGACTTTATAACTCAGAAATCAGAAAACGAACGAAATTATAAGTTGAAATTCGCTGACTCTAGTGCAACTTGCAAGTGTTGCTGCATTGAGCTGCACATTAATTAATCCCTGAAATTCCTTTTAAGAGCCCAGACGATCCAAGGAACCAATCACCAGCTCAAAATTAAGTATAAAAGACCAAACATTAAACAAACGGAGCGATTTGCCACGATTTTGACTTGTTAAACATTTCCACGTTGCCCTTCCTCTGAAATTAACGTAAATCTTACAAGCGTTCCCCAACGGATTCGGCGGTCCGTGGCCCAGGGCGCCGATGGAGCCGCCCGCAGACCGTCAGAGCGTCGAAAATTTAGACTCCATTCGTCTTGCCCCGTCCCGACTCTGAAATGATGAAGCAATAAAGATGTTTTCCTGAAAGAAAGCCTAGTCGTCATTGTGTGCTGCGCCTGTCATCTCTCTTTCATCAAGTAATTAAATACCTTACATATATATATATATATATATTTCTGGATCTTGATAAAAAAAAATTTAAACTATCCGGACTCTACCTATAATTACTTGCCAACCCCTGGTATATATTACCATGGTCGGCCAACCCATAAATTATTTTATGTGAATATCTTTGAATAAAAATATATTTTTAATTAATCAATGCGCTTAGGGAATTTGCGTATTAGCAAACTTTTTATTTGTTTATTTATTTAGTGTTTGTTTTGAATAATAATAATAACAACATAAATAATTTTATTGCAGCAGGGCAGTTTTTATTCAGAAACATTGTACGTTTGATTGTTATCGATTTTGATTTGAACTGAAAATAAAATACAATTTAAAGAAAGGAATATAATAAACAGTTTTGAGCTAAAACTTCCCATAAAAATTATTTTTTATGTTTCAATATTTCAAGTTATTATTGTTGATTCTTTCTATCTATCCCCCCCCCTTTTTTTTGTCAAATATTTTTACTTCCATTACCTATTCAGTCCAAAAATTTTATATCGAGATTTCACCTTGGTCAGTGTGTATGTATGTATATATGTATGTGTGTATGTGTGGAATTTTCTGGCTATCATATCTCCGAAACTAAAGATAGAACTACAAAACTTTAGAATTGAAACAGGTCTGGTGAACAGATGAATTTTTCAAATTTTGGTGAAAATTGAAAAACCAGAAGTGAGACATCAGAAACCGGAAGTGGGACCCTAAGTCCATATCTCAAAAACGGCTCTAACGATTTTATTCAAATTTGCTATATAAACACTCTATTATGTCCCTTCGAAGATATAGTTGGTTAGTTCAGGAAAATTGATAGGCGTCCTGTATAAATAGCTCGATTTCAGGTCTCGCAAGCACTTTCCTTTAAAAGCGGCTGTACAGATTTTTTTCAAACTCGCCAATTTAACTCACTTTTAAATATCCTTTTACATGTAATTATTGTTTTCTGGTCAATAATTGAGTTTTGGTAAAAGTTGGTATCTCAAAAATGGCTCTAACGATTTTCCTGAAAATTATTATATAAATCCATTCCTTTTTCATGTATTACGTGATTATTAGAGAAAATTAACAGCCATCCTACTTAGGTAGATCAGTTTTAGATCTCGGAAATTGGTGTTTCAAAAAATAACTCTATCATTTCTTTTTTCTTATTTTTTAACTCGCTATATGTAAACTTCGTTTCATATGTCTTTAGATGTGTATAAAGTTTCTCTTAGCGGAAACATTTTAGGCTTCTACTTCTTTAGGTCAGTTTTATGTCTTCTGATCACATTATCTCCAAAAAATGCATATAATACGTGTAATAGGAAGTAAGGAAGTAATTGTATAATCGATAACAATCTGGGTAATGGAAGTCGTGTGGTTGTTTCACAACAGATTTTTTTTTTCGTGTGATTGCATGTTATTTAAATTTATATAAAAATAATAAAGCTAGTTTTATAAAATTATGACCTTGAATTTAATTGAATAATTTTTCCCCCATAAAATCTATAATTTTCCCTCAAGAGAACGCTAATTGAGAAATTATAAATATCAGCGCATGGGTGGCCTTGAATTTAGCCAAATATAACTTTTCTTCAAAAATCTTTAAATTTTAACTGAATTTAGACATTTTTGGACGGCGAATTCATAATTACGGTCTATACGGTTAAAACAACGAATTCATAATTACGGTCAATAGCCAATTTTTTTCATTTGTGCAAAAATCGGTTGTCGGCCTGGATAGCTTAATTGGTAGAGCATTGACCTTGTAAGTTAAAGATCCGGGGTTCGACTCCCGGTCTGGGCATAATTTTCACTCAGTTGGGAAAATAAATTTTCAAGATATATGATTTTCTTCCCAATCTGCTGATTGTGTTATATTAATAAATGTATTTATATTTGATTTTATTATTACTAATTTTAAGTTATTAATTTATATTAAGTGCAAAAATTAATTCATTATCATAGATAAAAATTGTGATTTTAAAAATTTATTAATAATTTGAACTTTTTACTTTTAATAATAAAATTTATCAACTCATAAATGTATACTTTTGTAAAACTGCATAATTTTGGTTACCTCTTATAAATAAATCTGAATATGCTTTGAATTCGATGATTTTAATAATGCTTGTAAAAATTACTTTTAATAATGCTTGTAAAAATTACTCTGCACAATCTGCATTTATAAATATATCAGTCGAATTTAGGTCATGTTATTACACTATCATATTCAAATTACAAAACAAATTAATATTTTATGAATATTACTTGAAAACAAACAAAATTCTCAAATAATATTCATAAAATTTAACATTTCAAGTTGATATTTTGCCACTAGTGACTAGTAAATGAAATAATTGACGAAGCGTTGAACGATTGTGTTAGTTCTGAGCATGAGTTTTTCAGTGAATGTAACTAAATGTTTCTCTTAACTTTTTTTTTATTATTATTTACAGTACACGTCTGTTCAGCTGTTTGGGTTGGTTTTGATTTTTGAGTGGAATCGGTATATGACATGTGTTAGTGTAAGCTAAACATACAAGTTTTAATTTCATTTAATTTTTTAGAAGTATCTAGAATGTTCAACGAAATATCGAGTTTTGTGATCAAGGTATTTCTTTTATCAATTAATTTCTTTTTAATATTAAATGTAAATTTAGTATTTTTTTGAAATTTCTTCCCTTTTTTCGATTAACATTTATGTACTGAATTATAACTTTTAGATTTTAAATTGCAAAGTTTGCCGATTTCATCGCATTTCTTTACTGTGCATGTTATGTTTAATTATAGCGTTTTCTTAACTTCTTAATTTTTTTAATGTTATGCCGAAAGAAAAACAAATCCTCTTTGCAAAAAGGCATTTCTTTTCTTTATTATTGATAACAAATTTTAAAGAGTCATTTTAAAGCTTCCCATTTGTATGCAATAGGTAAAAAATATGATTTATGTTACTTTGACCAATTGCATTTTGAACAATCATCTGAGGTTATGATTGGTCAAAAACACATGATGAATGATTGTGCGTATATCTTTGTTTATGTATCATAAAAAATTTTACTTCTATTAATTGTTAGAAACTGGACCTGTGGTGGAATTCAGGATATTTATGTAAGTCTGTCTGTCTTCTAAACAGAATAAAAACTAAGAAATCCATTCTGGTTCCTTGTGAAAGAGAACAATATTAGATGATATTTATATTTGTGGGATATCTATATTTGTTGTAGTACATCAGCTATATTTATATCTGGTTTCCTATGGGTCCACCTCTTTTCGAAAATTCTCCTGCAACCATTCTTTAAAAAATATACTTCTTAAACATAAATGCTTATTTTATGACAAACATTTGTATTTAAAAATAGTGTTTTGTCCATGGGAACCTTGTGTGTGTGTGTGTGTGTGTGTGTGTGTGTGTGCATATTTACATATACATACACAGTACAACCCACCTAAATGCATATCTACTGTGGCCCGCAGTTTTTGGGGTTGGACAGGTCTCTATATACTATGCTTTTCTAGTCATTGCATTATCTTTTACACTGCCCGTAAAATGAGAAAAAAAAAATGGTAAAAAAATAAGAAAAAGCATTACAAAAATTGCACAATTATAAGAATACAAAAAAAAAAAAAAAAAAAACAACCAATACAAGTCAAAGTTATTAAAAGCTAAAAATACACTTTAAAACACATTATTCCTTTATTAAAATCAAATTTACAATATCTAAAGGACAAAGCTTTTCACCATGAGTTACATGGTATCTTCAGATCAAACAGAGCAGAGCATTTTAGCAAGGTACAAAGAGAAAAGTTAGCTATAGGTATATTTTACGACTCAATTTGTAATATATATATATATATATATATAGCTGACTTTTCTCTTTCTTGCTAAAATGCTCTGTGTAACCAGAAGATGCCATGTAAAGGGCAAAACTGGGAAAATTCATTAGTGGCCAGTGGCCGGTACTGTCAGTTTCATTAGTAGCCACTTTTTTAAGTTAGTGGCCACTTTTCACATAAGACTATTTCTTTCAGACTGCAAAAAGCATTGTCACCATTTTGCGGTATAATTACCACAAGAATAATATGAAAATAAGAAATACATATAATAATAAAATTAACATAGGGACACTGAAATTGTAATTTGTAATTACGCTCTTTTTAAAAATCCTAAATTGCACATCCTAAAATAAAATCTTTTTAGGGCTGTAATAATAACAGCAAAAGTTTTTATCTTTCAGATAATTCAGTAGTACTTTTTTCCCCTCCAATTTATTTAAGTGAAATAAGCTGTTATCATTCACTGTTCACATTGATATTTTCTAGTAAATGAATCAGCTGATTCATCATCACAACCTTTTACATGGTCATGTGTAAATACAGTTAGCAGTTCTATTATTTTTTCTTATTTCTAAAGACACACTTTTTTAAATGATTTTATTTCAATAGAGTTAAAATATTTCCTCTTAAAAAGTATAGATATGGAAACTTAGCTGCTTCATTAAAAATAATTTACTTAGCTGCCAAATTTGTAGCTTTTAAAATAGGGAGATTTCTACTTTAAACTGGGAAGGAAAAAGGAAGATTTCTACTCAAAAGAAAGCAAATACAAAAATTTTTGAAAAATACACATTTAAACCGAATCAAATTTTGATACACACATTTGTCAAATATCTTAAATGGGTTAAATATACACTAAATACTATGGAGATAATAATGGAAAAAGATTGTGGTTTTCAGGACATTTGATCATTAACTGCTAGTTGAAATGGAGCGCACGTGTGTGTGTGTGGGGAAGGGGGGGGGGAATATATCTATATACAGTTGAGGATCTATAATCCGCATACCCATAATTCGCAATTGTCTATAATCCACACTCACTTTGCAAATGTAAACAAAAGATTTGCAGTAACGAAAATCCAATATTTTGGATGTATATGAGAAAATATGATGTTAATTCACATACTAAAATGAAAAAAAATGAGTGTAAAATTTAATTTAGATATGCATAATTAATTTTAAAAGAAAAAAAAAATAATACTTTTATTGCCTTTATACTTTTTTAGCGAATCTGAATATCGTCTGAATAATATTCAATTAGTTATCAAACAAAACACATGCAAGTACAGTTTTCTAATTCCTGCCAGTAACAGGCAACAGCATTGCTCATTGGTTGAAAAAAAATGACATCATATGCTTTGGTATGCCATTTAAATCATGATGAAAAGATTTGTTCTTTAGATATTGTAAATTTAATTTTAATAAATGAATGACATGTTTTAAAGTATATTTTTTAGTTTTTAATGCTTTTTAATAATTACAATGTACACATGTTTTTTTTTTTTTGTTTTTTTTTTTAAACTTAATTTAAGAGATTATGTTTTACAAGTGAAAAAGTAGTTTGGGTTAGATATTAATAGTTTTAATGTAGTAGTTAACAGGGGTGCAGAATATGTCCGAATGCCCAAACGAGGTTCAGGGGAAATTTAAACTGACTGGGGAAATTTTGAATATTTTTTTAAGAGAAAAATGTGAATCAAAAATAACAATTTGCTACTTTGAAGTGTTTATAATATACTCTAACAGCGATATTTTTATGTTACACTGTATACTTATTCGCTTAAAGATTTATTACATAGAACAAATGACTTTGTACAGCAAAGTAGATTTTTGCATTATTGAGGAAAATTTATACTGTGTTTCGGGGAAATTTCCGAGGTCTGAACATTTTCTGCACCTCTGGTAGTTAAAAGGGGAGATTGAACCCTAGTCTTATTTATATCATGTATTTATGTTGGTAGTTTTTACCCACTTTAATTTTGTGTGTCTGTCAGGGTCAAATCTTGCTAGGGAATTTAAACCTCATTCCTCTGAGCTGAAATTTTGCATACACAACTCATGATAATATATGTCCAAGCAGTAACAGACTATGGGAGGGGGGGGGGGTCTCTGACCCACATATCTCATTCAAAATTTGCATAATATATATAATACCTATTTCAGTACATACTCAAACAGTAACAGACTTAGGGGTGAGGAAGGCTTGGCCCTTAACTTCAGTTAACAATTTTATTTTAGTAGGAACATTTTAGAATAAAAGCGTGGTCTTAAATTTTTTTTATTTACGTGTCATTATTTGTATTTATCATACTTTAGTGTATTGATATGGGCACATTTTTTTATTTCTTTTTTTCATTGTTATTAATTTTTATACTTTCCTTTTCTAAATCCATAGGGTTCTATTTCTATTTACTGAGTTTTTGCATATTCAAATGGATGGGCTCCTAAAGTCTAATGGCTGCTTTTCAGTTTACTGTCCAGCAAGTCAGTTTTCCGTCAGAAGGTCTTCCAGAGGATTCCTCATCTGTTGATTCTTTTGGTAGTGTGATTGATCCAAATACAGATTTTGTTTCTGAGAACAAAACCTCTGTAACTGAAAGAAATAACCAAAGTATATAATTTTTATTTTATTTGTTTAATTTTTAATATGCTTAAAGGTAAAAATTTGCAATTTCCATTTCATAGTTTGACCCAGGTTAAAGTTAGATCCTATTAGTTGCCCCTTCACAAAATTCTGCTTCGTATTAAGAACCTGTTTGCAAAATTCAAATCCATAAAATTTTCCCTTCACAAAATTAAAATTCATGCAAACAGCCCTTTGACAAAATCCTTTTCATAAAATTTTTCTATATTTTCAGTATTATTTCAAAGGACTAAGTTTCAGGAAACATTATTAACTTAATATTAAGTATTTTATACTGCTAAAATGAAACATTTTACATGATATCTATTTTTTTTTATTTTACGAAAATGGGCCCCAAAAATTAAAACCTATATTAATCTTTGCATTTAGCATATGAAGAATTTATAATTTTTTGTGTCCATATGAATTGAAACGTGTATGAATCTTTATCAAATTAATAATTTAGCATTATTATAATGCTATTAGTGTTTTCTTTTTTTCAATCCTGATTAGAATTTAAAATAAAAATACTTAGGAAAAATAAATAAACATACAAATGCTTTTAAGGATTACCGAAACAGAAGAGCTATCTACTGTTCAGAAGATGAAAATTGTGATGGCATCAGTGGCGGATTTAAGTTGGGGGGGGGGCTAGGGGGCTGCACCCAAGACACTGACATTCACAATTGAATATTGCAATTGTAAATTTTTTATTGGTCTAGAATAACACTTTGAAAAATCATCAGGGGTTGATCCAGGAAAAAATTGGGTCCCCTTTGCTGCCCCTTCACAAAATTCCACATAAAAAAAGGGGACCCTTCACAAAATTCAAATCCAAAAAAGAGGACCCTTCACAAAATTCAAATTTATGAAATGAGCCCTTCCCAAGATTTTGTTTTACAAAAATAATGTTTTTATAAAACGTTTTCCTGTTTTCAGTATTATTTTTAATTAATTGGTTCAATGAAACTATGTTAATTTGATGTTAAACATTATTTAGAATGACTGTTAAAATTGAAAGTTTTATACATGATATATATATATATATATATATATATATATATATATATATAAAATTTATCCTTTCACAAAAATAAATAAAAATTTCACAAAAATATTTTGTTTTTCACAAAAAAGGGACCCAAAAATTAAAACCTGGATCGACCCCTGCTTAGCCCCCCCAAAAGTCGAGTTCTGGATCTGCCACTGGATGGCATGTCTCCGGAGCACTTCTATAGATAAATTCCAGACTGTCACCAATTAGTCACCATAGCTGTATTGTAACATTAGACTCATTCAACCTTTTAAAATATATTTCTTCTGTCTATTTCATTCTACGATTGCAACATGTAACATCAGTACTATTCATATTCATATCTTAGAAGAACATATTAGAATTACCTTACATTGGCCCTATTTCTTTTAAGTTACAATTCTTATGAGTGGGGAAAAAAAAAAAAACATTCAATCTACAAATGTTTTTTATTTGAGATATATTATAATTTTAGAAAAAATCATTATATGATTAATCAAATTAGAAAGTTTTCAGATAGGTTCTTGTAATTCCAAAAAACAGATAAATATTGTAAAATTCGTACCATTATTTCTGGTTATCCACAGGTCATTTAAATCCATTTTATACCAGAAAATTTTCTTAACAGATGGTGTTGCATTTATATGACTTATTTTTGGTAGAAGCTTTGACTTTTGAAGCTTGACTTTGAATCTTTGACTTTTCATAGAAGCTATGACTTATTTTTCATAGATAGCTTTTCCTGTTAATTAAAATTTTTGAAATTATGGTAGTATGTGCATGTTATTAAGTGTTACTTGTATAATAAAAAAAATATATATATACTATTTTAATGATAATTTTCAAGCTTATACATATATTTTATAGAACAGTTTAATGAATCTACTATCAGTGTAAATTAAATTGATTAATAAAATTTAAAAATTCTGTATTTTTTACTAAAAGAAATAGGTTTTTTTTTTTTTTTTTTTTTTTGTTATGTGCGATATATGTAACTGTAATATGTATTTCAATAAACTAACAAATAAAGCTGTTTACAAAAGCAGAACTTGACAGAAGTTTTCTGCCATTGGTTGCTATTTAAAAAATTTTCTAATTTCATCCTATCATACCAGTGGCCAAAAGCAGATATGAAGTGCCAGGTTTGACCCCAGGTCATCTTTATCGACCTAGTTGTTCAGATTTTTCTGTAGTTTTCTCTGAAACTTGTATAAATATGGATTAGGACTCCATACAAAAGATCCCCATGGAAGGCATTTTATCTAGACCTAGGACCTAAGTGCAGTCAATCAGTCATAATAGGCAAGTCGTATTAATCCTGGGCGATAGGTCTAATGCCCCAGCCCTATCCACCCGCTGCTCGATGTCTTTTTCTAGTCAATTTTGTCCTTTTATTACTTCCGGTGTGAGACTTTTTTTATTTTTATTTTTTTTTATTGGGGGGGGGGGGGGGGGGCTTCTACACATCTAATTTCATTCTTTAATTTTACACAACTCCAAGCCCTGGTAGTGAAACTATTCATATTTTGGGTGGCAGAGGAGCACCTCCCATTGTAAAATGTTTTATGTTAATGGCATTATTATGTTTAAAAAATATATATCTATGAAGAAAAGCATTAAAAATTTTGATATTTTTATCTCAAACCCGGAATAAATTGAGTTGGGAAGGGGTTAAAAGAGATAAATTTTTCTTTAAAATTTTATAGTTTTCAATGCAATTTCTGTAAACTGTTGTTATATGTGTGTTTTACTTATTTTTACCTTTTATTTCAGGTATAGTAGATCTTACTGAAGAATGGGATCATGCCACACCTGAAGTGCCACAAAAGTTTAATGACAAACTAATGGATAACAAAGATTTTTCGTCATGTTCAGCAGAATCCAGTTTATTGAAAGAGAGTTACCCCACCATACCCTTAGCTGTAAGATAATTAATGCTTAGTGTATAGATTATTGTTGAAGAAACAAAAGTCAAAATTTATTATTCTTATTAATAGCATCATTTTCTTTTAATTTATTTTATTCTAAACTTCTACACTGTTTCTAATTACAATCCTTATTTTCTAAAATAGGTATGGAAAAGAAATTTTTATTTTCTCTTACCCATTTATGATAGAGTATTATTTTTGGGTTAGTTTGTCAAAATTGAGAATTTGCTATATTTACATGTTTCTCAGGTCCTCTGAATACAATAATCAGACTTTTAGTGGTTGATCATAACTGTGTGTCTTTTATTAGGATAGTTCAAGAACGAATATCAGCAGGAGGTCTACACTTGGTATTATAAATTTCCATAACGTGGGGTTGCTACTTTGAAATTTTGGTACTTTCATATTAACTGCATGCCATTATATGAAATTAAGTATAATGTGTATATTACCACCGTCATCTTTTGTAGTAAGTTTAATGTTTATATAATTTTTACAATGTTTATCATATAAATTTATGATAGTGCGAATCGATTACTAGCATGCAGTTAATACAAAAGTACCGAAACTTTTCTTTAAAATCATATAAATGATGCATGTACAGGGATATTTAAAAGTATTCAAATATTATACATCCATGAGTGAAATTTTAGGTTGGTAGAGTTAACAAATTTAGACTCCACTAAATAAAATACATACATTCTTTATTTGAACAAAAGCATGTTTAAAATAAAATATAGTATGAAAAGTATTTATTCTTTTTTTACAGGGCAACACAAAAGAATTCCATTGTATTAGTGGTATGTTTGGGGATTATTTAAAGTGTGTTTCCAGTTATAGCAATCTTTTTTTTTTTAAATGTCGTGCTAAGTTTAAGTACCACATTTTGATACAAATTTAATTTATAAATAAGATAACATTTTAGAGAGTGATTTAGATCAGATGTCAATTCTTTGAATATTTTAAAATAAATTTTAAAATTCAATAAACATCTTAAATTTTTTTTTATAAAGGTTGCTACTGTTGGCGCAATTTTATTAAAAGCTTAGGATTCTGCAAGTACTTACGGTTAAACCAATCATAATTGTTTATTTCATAGTCTGCCAATGAAATGTTTCTCTGTTTAATCGCTTCGTGATTGGTTGTTTTTCAATCCATTCTAAACTATGTATATGTCTGTATTTGAGTAGTTTAATGTTGTCCTGTCTAATAAAACCACGTTTGATCCAACCTCTGTTTCGTCATTTAGTTCTGTGCTTGTTTATTTTAACAGCTACTATATTTAAATAGGGGATTAATAAGGACAGTAGTCCCGTTATATATAATTTTTGTCAAATAAAATTTTTTTAAACTGTGTGTAGTTTAAAATGTGCTAGATATGTTTCAGGTTTCAATACTTCATATGTTATACAGTCAACTCCCTCTAATCCGCAAAAGTTTTGTCCAAAGGTTGTGCGGATTATAGGAATTTGCAGATTAGAGGTCATTGTATTTGTTTACATTTTTCTTTTGCAGATACAAAGTCAGTTATTCTTATTAATTCTTAAGTAGACATCAAAATGGAAAGACGACTTCTAATAACTTTTAGAATAAAATATTTCTTCAGTATCAATAAAACAAATCAATCATATTCATATTTGATGGTACATAATTTAACCATATTCAAATAATATGTACCAATAAAATGTAAACAAATATATTTAAAAAAGAGAAAAAAAAAATATTTTTTGAAGTACAGAAATAATATTTATCACTCATTATTTTTAATTTAGTTAAATATTGATGCGATATGTTGAGATTTGTTTTAAATTTTCATGTACTTTCCTGACATTCTTTGGCTTGACTTAGCACTAGTCTGTATGAATTGCAGGATACTAAATACAAAAATGTTACTGTTTTTTTCTCTCCCCAATTGTGTTTCAAAGCAAGGATTAAGCTAAAAATTTGATTTAAAAAAAGTAAAAATGCGAGAAATGTTGCAAATTCTTTTAAAATATGAGATGTAAATTTCTTTGTTTACATTAAAAAATCAATTGCGGAATTTGCAGATTATAGGTCTGCGGATTAGAGGGAGTTGACTGTACCTTAAATTGCAATAATATGTGTGTTTTTATGTCTTATTATTGTCTTTTTATTAAATATTTTATTTTTATGGTCATTTTTGTGATGCTGCATATTAATAATTAATGTCACTTAACTTATACGTATATAAATTATCATATCCTCATTTTAATTCTGTATTTGTTTAATATAGTTCACAATCTAAACAAATTTTGTGAAAAAAATGTTAATAGATAATCAAATTTGTATATGCATTAGAGCGACATGGAAAAGGAAATGAAAAGCTTAGACTTGGCTAGAAATATTTCTCTTATCACCTATTTTAAAGTAACTATTTAGTGCATATATCTGATCCATCAGGACTTCTTGATTAGAGAAACTATGTGTTCTTGACTATTTTTTTGAGTTCTTGCCAATATGAACATTGGCAGTATTATCTTATATGGTTAAATTATATTTATTTAGTTCATATAAGACCATTGACAAAACAAATAATTTTCACTTTAATTCACTGCACATTCACTTAAAAAAAAAGTAGTTTTAATATTTTAACTGTTATAACTGGTAATAACTAACTCAATTGGTTAATAACTAATTTAACTGGTTGTTGATATTTTTGTGTAAACTAGAATTATGTGGTATTATTTTAACTGTAGGCAAACTTGACTTTTTGCTTCTTATAATTGATAAGTACCAATACATCTAATGTCGTTAAACATACTTTCCTTTACTTAATATTTACTAAATTAATTAACTTTTGTAATCACATATAAATTTTGTTCTAAAGTAGATTTTGAGTTGAGAATTGACAGAGTAATAATATTTTTAGAACAACATATTTAAGTAAACTGATATTGATTTTCAACATAAATTATATACAGTGGAGCACCGTTTATACGTTTTTCAAGGGACCGTTCCTAAAAAACGTATAACTGAAAAAAACGTACAACTGAAAATTCGTTTTAGCATTAATACACAATAAAGTATCATATTAATAATAAAAGTCTAATCAATTTTCATGATTTCCTTTACATTTATTCAAATAAGATATATTTTAATTATATTTAAAATATTTTTAAAAAGGTTGAATAAAAATTAAATAATAATTAAAAATATAGAAATTCAGAAATTTTTTTCAAGATTTCGATTTTAACCTTTAAAGACTAAGCCTTTTGTTCTCTAAATGAAGACGACATTTTTGCAAACGATTAAAAGGAAGGAAAGAAAAATAAAAATGTTTATCCACCCGTAATGTCAAATAAACACGATAAAAAAATCTACCGTGGTGAGTAATAAATCTTCAAGTTTACAAAATGCCTATAAAGTTGTGGGCTTTTTTCCTTTCATACCCCATTCCTGGAATCAATTAAAAGAGAAAGTGGGAGACCTTCAAGTTATCACTGGCTACTCTGAAAATTCCTCTAACCCCCCTTCCCCCCAGACTATCGATGCAAGTCGCACTTTGTTCTATAGCCGCACTTTGTTACCATAGTTCTAAGAAAAAATAATCGAAAAAAATAAGAATAAAACATAAAGAGCATTTATCTTTTTTTTTTTTTTTTTTAAATCCTGGAATGAAACTCAAATTTGGGATTCTACAAAAAAAAAAAAAAACGTATAAGTGAAATTAAGAATTTACTTGTGTAGTATAAACGAAATATTTTAACATTAGACTTCAATGGAATGATTTGGGACCGAAGTCGAAAAACGTATAAATGAGAAACGCATAAAAGGTGCTCCACTGTATATATTTTTTTCTGAAATGTTATCACTTAAAAGAATCACTACACTACAGGTAAATTTATGAAAATATCAATTATGTGAGTAAATATGATATTTCATATATATTTTATTTTATTTTAAAATGTTGTTTTACATGTATAAATACATTTTTATATGTGTATTTTTTACTTTCTTCTATATGTAATATAGAGAAAGTATTGGATTCGCGAAAATTTTCGACCTCCGTTTTTTGACGGATCTACACGTTTTGGGATGTCCTGAACACGAATTGATAGTTCTTAGAAAATGTCTGTCTGTCTGTCTGTGTGTCTGTATCATTTTTTTGTGGACGCTGTATCTCACGAACCAATGAATGAAATTTAACCAAACTTGGTATTTAGTTGCACCCTGACATGAACTGGTGCCCATTAGATTTGGGGATCAATAGCTCAACAGGTGGCGCTGTGATCGCATTTTATGAAAATTTTTAACATGGCAGCATAGGACAAAATTCTGTATAAATGGGCATAATGAGAGTTATTTTAAACTTGTGATTGTAAAATTAATATGAATTATTGATAATAGTATTAGTTAACTAGGAAAAAAAAATTGTGCATGGGGGGGCATCGGTTCCCCCCCTGGGGGGGAAGTACCCCCCGGGGGGGTTAAATTTTGAAGATGGGTATCATTCGAAAGATCTCGTCAATACCTTTAAAACGAATGGTTGAACCATAAATCTGTGATAATTTAAAACAAAGTTATCGATTTTTTTTACTTTTAACAAAAAAAAAACAGAAAAAAAATCGTATTTTTTTTTTTTTAACGAAATTTAACCAAACTTGGTATTTAGTTGCACCCTGACATGAACTGGTGCCCATTATATTTGGGGATCAATAGCTCAACAGGAGGCGCTGTGATAGCATTTTATCTAAATTTTTAACATGGCAGAATAGGACAAAAATTCGTATAAATGTGCGTAATAAGAGTTATTTGAAACTTGTGATTGTAAAATTAATATGAATTATTGATAATAGTAGTAGTTAACTAGGAAAAAAAATTGTGCATGGGGGGGGGCATCGGTTCCCCCCTGGGGGGAAGTACCCCCCCGGGGGGGTTAAATTTTGAAGATGGGTATCATTCGAAAGATCTCGTCAATACCTTTAAAACGAATGGTTGAACTATAAATCTGTGATAATTTAAAACAAAGTTATCGATTTTTTTTTTTACTTTTAACCAAAAAAAAAACTTAGAAAAAAAAAAAAAAAATCGCATTTTTTTTTTTTTTTTTTTTTTTTTTTAAATATTGTTAGTGATTGAATATGTATTAATTTTTACAAAAAAAAAAAAAAAAAAACTTAGAAAAAAATTTTTTTTTTTTTTTTTTTAATATTGTTACTGATTGAATATGTATAGGAAAATATAGAAGAAAGTCTTGTGGTGGCCACAACATACTAGTTTAACCTGTATAAAAAGTTATTTTGAAATTGTCACTGCTAGAAATTCTGTAATTTTAGAAAAAATTATTTCTGATTTCAGGTTGCTGAATACATAAATAAAAATAATCCTGAAGTTTATCACGAAGCAGAAAGGTATTTGAATTTTGAGACTTTTAAGAAGTTAAGAACAGATAGTAAAAATATGCATTCATATCAAGAAAATTCTACGTCATCACCCTTGCATTCCATGTCTGTTGCATCAGAAGCCCTAGCATTACAGCAAAGTGTGATAGGTATATTTTACATTTGGTAGCAAATTAATAATGAATTATTCTTTATTACTTTTTAAATGCCTTTGCTAAACTGAAAATTTGATAATTATTTGTACGGCTCATAGTAGCAATGAAACCAGTGGTGGCGTCAGAAATTCCCCGAAGGAGGGACTCCCCAAAAGAGGACATTATACATAGTGTCAAGTTAGTTATATGACATTTAACACAGTGGTGCATAATGACATTTGTGTGTCCGCCATGGCAAATATACATTGCAATATTGTTATTAATAATATTATTAGAAGTATTTGTTCATTTGCACCATTTTATTTGTTAGTACTCTTCGCGGTTTTAGAGATCACAGTGTTATTCTCTCAGTGTAGAATATCAATTTCTTTCGATAAAATTAAGTATGTCATAAGTCCATTGAATCAAAGTTGCCGGGTGCATGAATGAAAACTTTTAAGAAACCTTTTATCTTTGTATCCATTGATACTGTGAAACTTCCCTAATAAGGCCACTCATTATGCCATAGAAAATGGACTCTTCAGAGTGGTGGCCTTTTAATGGGGGGGGAGGGGCTGTTTAGTAAGAAAATCTTATTTTAGTCAACAAATTCAATTAACGAATGGTTTCAATTGTTCTTTACATTATTTTTCTATGTAACATTCGCATAATTATTAATATTAGTTTGAAATTTTATTTTTCGACTGAGTGAAAATAATGCCTGGACCGGGAGTTGAACCCTGGATCTTTGACTTACAAGGTCAAGGCTGTACCAATTTAGCTATCCAGGCTGACAACCAGTCGGCATTACTCACTCAGACAACCTTTAGTTAGAACAACTGGTCTAACATGTAGATAACTCGACAGAAATAAGCCGCAGGTACTGGAAAACACCATTAAACAATGGGAGAAAGAAATGCAATTTTTATTAAAATCACACAATCAATTGATTGGAAGAAAATCATATTTATTGAAATTTTATTTTTCCGACTGAGTGAAAATAATGCCTACTCCCGGTCCAGGCATTATTTTCACTCAGTCGAAAAAATAAAATTTCAATAAATATGATTTTCTTCCAATTACTTGATTGTGTGATTTTAATAAAAATTAATATTAGTTTGTTTAAATTCTTATTTTGTTTTCCACGACTTTTTTTTTTTTTCATAATCAAATTTTTTAGCTTTCCTTAGCTCTCGACCTGGCACTACCCCTGAATGAAGGTTTTGTAATCTAAAATGACTACCATGTCTCCAAAAACATAAAATGATTATATAAATCAAAAAGATAAATACAAACAATAATATATTTTTTATAGTTGTTTTTATTACATATACCAGTGTTTTTATGTGAATGCAGCTAAATAATAAAAATAAAAATAAATTTATGATATTGTAAACATCGTGCATATATTTTTGTTTTATTGATGATGTTTTCTGCAGAGGTAGAGAAGTTTAATTTCAGTAATTAATTCAATTATTATAAATTATGCGAAGGAAATTTTTAACAACTTGCAGTGAAATGAAATGTGTGGAAAGTAAACAAAAAGGAAATGTACTTGTTTTATGCAGACTGTATTGTTTTTTAAAAAGAAAAAATATAATAGTCATTTTAAATGTTTATTGCATGAGTCTTGTACAATTTTTCACTGCAAGCAATCTCTATAATTTATCATTATATTGTATATCTGGAAGGTATATCTTATGATAACTATATTAAATTCTCATTTAATGGAGTCAATCTATGCTTTTTAAAAATAGAAAACTTTTGATTGCACTAGTTTTGGCCTGTGAGAGATAATTTATAAAACTAGAAAGAAAATGGGAGGTAACAGATTTAAAATATAATAATAATAGTGACTCATATAAAGTTTATAACAGAAATGCTGTTTGTGTCATTTTCTTGAAATTTATTTTTGTGTTTTTCTTCATTTGGATTTATGTTTAGACGCAGTAAAAAATCTTGTATGATTTGAAACAGAATAACATTTGATAAACAGAATTTCTAATTATCTTTAAAATCTCTGTAATAGTCATCTTTATTTTAACATAAATTTTAAAAGTAATGAAAAATTTTTAAAAATCTTACTTATACTGTCGAACCTCGTTAACGTGAATTACTTTTAACACGAACTGTTTCCACAGTCCCCGTCAAAATGAAGATAAGTTTAGTTATATGAAGATTAGTTACTGATAGCATGAACTGCTGATAACCATGAACAGATTTTTTATCCCCTTGAGATTCACGATAACAAGGTTCGACTGCATATTTAAAATTTGATGAAATGATTAAATAGATGTATACTTTTCTTGCATTTTAAAAACTGAAATATTTTAAATAATTAAAATTTGTAAATGTTTCTTGTGTTTTCATTTTGAGGTCTTTGAAATTAAATAAAATCTTTGATTATTATTATTTTTTTTTTTTTTTTTAGGTAACTTTGGGGTCAAACCAGTATCTGCTGATGTTGTAGCTCAAGTTGTTGCTAACACTAAACGTCGTATAGAACAAGAAAATGTTACATCTGTGCCTTTACAAAATTCAACCTCTGAAAGTGCTCATAATAATAACAATGAAAATATTAAAAAATTAGAACTTATTAAATATCCTGCTGAAAGTATTTCTTCTACTGTAGAAAAGAAATCATGGTTCTCAAGTTCCCCTTCAAAAATAAGTGATCACTTGCCAAAGAAGTCTCCTAAAAGCAGTGGTAAAGAAACCCACCTCACTAGAAGTGATAGTCAAACCAGTATTAATAGTTACAATGCAAAGAAAAACAATGGGATTCCTAGTATTCCAAAAGTGCATTCATCTAAAGGATCTACTTCTAGGATGCTTAAAAGTATTATTTTAGATGATGCCAATTCACCATATGAAATATATCCTGATAGCTCTGTTGAATATGAAACTGAATCTAGCATATCTGAAAAATTTGATGTGGAATCGTTGTATTCAGAAACTTTTGAAACAGAATCTAATTTCTCTGAAGTTAGTGGTATTGATGATGAAATGTTTCAAGTAAGAAAATCAAAACATCTTTCAAAATCATTTAACCATGATGAAAGAATGATCCATAATGGAACACAGGTTGGTGTTGTTACTTCTCATGCCAACACATCTCCTTTTAAGTCACCAACAAAGCAGATAATATTCTGTGATAAAGCTTCAGAAACAGACGAGTCTTTTCATTTTCAGCTGCTACGAGAAAAAGCGAATTTAGAAGGGCGTCTTGAAAGCATATCTCAAGGTCAGAGTAGTCTGGTGAAAGAACGAGATCATTTTCGATCTTTGGCTAATTCTTTCGAAGCACAAATAAAATCTCTACAAAAACAGCTGGATATGGTTGTTTTAGAGAAAAAAAATGTACAGAAATCTTTAGACTTGCAAAATACTGAACAAAAAAATTGGGATAATGTTATAAAAGAATATCAGGGTATAATTGAAGCTAAAAATAGTGAAATCAAAGGACTCAAAGAAGACCTTTCTGAAGCAGAACAAGCTAATACTCGGTCTAAAATTAGCTATGAAGAACTTAGGGTAGAAATGGAATCCAAAGAAGGTGCTATAACTGGCTTGAAGAAAAAAATAGCTGAGCTCCATGTTGAAGTCCAGGTTCTTTTGCAAAATAAAATACAATTAGAGAATGAAGTAAAAAATGTTAGACTGGAAATGGAAACTCTTCAAAAATCAAAGGAGTGGTTTCAAGAACAACTCCACTCTACTCAAGAAAGTAGGAATAAATTGCACCAAGAATTAATAGCATTGCAAAGTACTCATGTTTCTACAAGTAATAATTTAGAAAAAGTTATCACTGAAAAAAATCAGTTGCGCCAAGAATTAATACAAACACAACAACGAGCTGTGGCTGAAAAAGAAGTTTTGATGAAACATTTAGAAACAATTGAAGCTGATATGAAAGAGAGAGAGTCTATGTTTGATGACATTCAGAAAGATAAAGGTACAGCTGAAGCTGTACTAGTTGAAAGAGTTCGAAAACTGGAAGAAGAAAAATCACAATCTACTAATTTGTCATTAACTCTCTCAGATCAAGAATATCAGTTGAATGTATTGAAAAGTGAGTGCGATGAAAAGGAAAAATTAATTAAAACTTTAGATAAAGAGAAAATAGATTTTACGAGACAGATTGCTATTTTGCAAAAGTCTTCCAGTGACAAGGAAATGATGAATCAACAGTTAACTCAACAAATTAAAGACTTGAATGTGAAATTAAAGCATACCGAAATGGCATTAGCTCGTGCTGAAGAACTGAATAATACATTAAAAGAAGAAAGAACTGCAGTAGATGTTGCTTTGGCCTCTGCCAATGAAGAAAAACGGGTTATTCATGAATCATTAAGAAATGTAAGTGAGAACTTAAATAAATTTCAATACAATTTCAAAATAATGAAAGCTGATTTAGTTACAAAGTCATCACAAGCAGAACAGTTGCTAAAAGAAAAACGTTCTCTGGAAGAAGCATTGAAAAAAAGTGAAGAAAGTTTATTTACTCTGCGTAAAGAATTTGAAGGTCAAATTCAGTCTGAAAACCAAAGTAGAGACGTTATGTTGGATGATCTAAAGAAAAAGAAAAGTGATGTTGAAAATGTTCTAAATGTATATAGTAAAGATTTGTTGCAGTATCAACAAATGATTGAAAACTTGTCAAAAAAGAAAATAGAATTAGAAAAGGAAATAACTAACTTAAAGTCAAATGTAGAATCAGAGAAAAATAAAGTAAGCTATTTAAGTGAAGAAAATTTATCTCTTAAAAAGAGAGTATCTGAATTAGAAGAGCTTGAACAAAACCTCACTAATAAAATCATTGAAACATCTGACTCCTTAAAGGAAAGCATACAGACTCCTGAAGATATCAGGAAAAATCAAATTCTTCTTCGGACTAAAAGAGTACTGTATAAAAAACTTAAGGAAAAAATGAAAGAATGTGAAAATTTAAGAAATGAATTGCTATTAAAAAATAACTCAGTTTCATTTGAGAATGGAGTGGAGAAACCTTGCGAATCATGCATTAGTCTTGCTGAACACCAATCAAATTTGTTGTCCAGTCAGAACAGAGTTCAGGAATTAGAAGAGCAGCTAAAAGAACTCCAAAAAGAGCGAGCTGAACAGGCATTGCTCATAAAGAGAAATGAAGAAACTATAATAGAATTAGAAAGAGAAAAAGGCAAGGCAGCTGGTAAGAATTTCATTTATATTATTATGTCTGATTAATGTATATTTTTATTAGTTTTTAACTTCTTGCCGGTTTTGTCAGAGCTGAGTTTGGGCTGGCGAAGCTGGCCCTGCAGTCTATGGGAAAATTTTCACTGTATATGCAGTCTTCTTATTTCATAAGTACTTTTTTATTACTTGGAACACTTTTATTTCCATTTATGGCCACTAGATGTTTTAGGTTTACCATTGCTTTAGGTTACAGGAATAAGAATCTATTGTCCAAATTGCGATGTTAGACTCCTTGCAGTGTTGTGTTTTTGCATTTATCATGCACAAACTTTGATACATAATTTCATCATTTATGTTATGCAGATATAGCAATATAAATAAAATGTGTAATTTAGTATAAAATCCAATTATTGCAGGAGTTGTTTTTATTTAGTGTGAATTACCTTCAAAATCTAGTGATTTCTGCCATGCAGAAAGCCAACTTTAAAGGTATATTTCCTTTGTATCTCTCTATATATAAATGGCTAAGAGAGTTTTTTCCTGTAAGTCCGTGGCTGAACGCAAGCTGATTGGCTAAGAGAGATTTTCTTCTGTTTGTCTGTGTGTTGTTGCCACCAGCTTTTTATACTTTAGTTAATTTAAAAAATTGTCACCAGCTTTTCATACTTTAGTTAATTTAAAAAAATCTAATTGTCTGATCGATAAGTTAATTAAACTGACGGATTCAGAAAAAATGCCCCTTTCATTTGGTACCTTATTTGTAATGAAATTTTGATTAGATTTTTTAAAATTAATTAAAATGTGAAAATAATAATCTGGTAAAACTTTTAAATGTGGACATTTAAAATTTTAATTGTTGCTAAAAAGAAAAAAAAAAATATGTTTTTTTTTTTTTTTTTATTATTTTACTCATGCACATGAAAAAATGAAAATTGAAAATGGAGTAAAAAAACAATTTAGATAAAGTTACACAAGAGTTCCAAAAATTGATGGAAATATAAATGAACATTAAATAAATAAAATAGTCGTGTGCTCAATCATGTGACATTGAAAAACAAAGAATCGAATTCAGTAAATATGGAAAGGAAAAGAAAACGAAAAGAAAAGAAAAAAAACAAAAAAAATAACATAAACTAACGGGAAACCAAAGCGGGCTTTAAAGCAATTTCATAATTTCTTTAAATTTTATTTTTGTTTGTAAAGAGATATAGAAAAGAGTTTCTTTTAAATATAGTGACCAGCGAAGAAAAGCCTTTGTTGATTCACTACCTTCATTGATTTTTTGAATAAAAGAATGGTTTCATTAACAAACTTTGATCTATTGGCACGCAGTCAGCATCAGGCCGAGTTTTGTACATTTCGAGTTTGATTTTGAAATTTTTCCCGTATTCGGAATTCGGTTCGTTCCCGAACCAGGGCTTTGCTAGTTTAAATATATTTTGTTACATTATTTTTCAGGAAATGTTATATGTGAATGGGTATTAAGAAAGTTGTGAATTACAGAATGAAAAAACTGACCTAAGTTAGAATTATAAGATTATTAATTTTAAATAATTGGACAACAGACTCTCCTGGGCTTGCTGGCCAAGGGTTCATGTTAGAAAATTAGGTTGTGAGACTCCCATTCATTTTTAAAAACTCCACTCGAAAGTATATAACATGGAAAATTTTCCCCCAATTTTTTTTTTTTTTATTGTTCATCAAGTATTTCATATATTTTTTTGTTGCATTGGGTAATACATTAAATTGCTTTGAAACCTGTCTGTGATCTTTTATTTTTAACTTCTCTAGAATATCTTGATAAAAAGAAAGTACACAAATGAGAAATCATTTTAAAACACTTCATATTTTCTCTCAACAATCTTTAGACTTAAGAAGTGCATATTTTATTAACAAACAGCTACAAAGTATGGATACTGAAGATTACAATACTGTATAACATAATTTAGTTTATTCTAATTGCTACACTTTGGTCAAAAGACTCTTTGAATACTCAAAATTAAATAAAAAAGATAAATTTTGAAACAGATTAAATGATAAGGATTTGAGCAGTTTCATCTGCATCTCTGATGAAAAAAGTTATTAAACTTTCATTTTTTATACTTATTTGATTTTTTTTTTTTTTATTTTTTTTTTTTACAATTGTCTGATTTGCATATTTGTAATTCTTAAAAAAGAAATATGCAAAGTATAAACTATACTATGTAATTTCTCACTTAAGTTTGAAAAATCCCACTTAGTGTGGGAAACGCTCACTCAGTATTTTTTTCTAGTATGAACCTTGAGGCCATAGGCAGTATGTGACCAACTGTGCATTTATCTGATAAGACTGTTGCAAGATTGAGTGTCTCTACTTCCTATCTGAAGCAACATTTTACCTAGGCATGCTGCATGAAACAAGTTTTTTAACCTATAAATCTATATACCACAGATCCATATCAGCAATTTAATTTTTATTATAATACACAAATATATCATCTTACTATTGTGTGTTATTTTTTAAGCCTTTATAACTTAATGAAATTAGGATATTTCAATTGTTTATTTTTTGCATTTCTAATAATTCATTATAAATGTTTTTTCTACTCTTCAGGCTTTGCAGATAAGTATGAGAATCTGAGAAAACATCTGGCAGAATTAGAAGCAAGCTTAGGAGAAAAAGATTCCGAAGTTGTTCGATTGACCACAGAAGTACAGTCATTAAGGGACCAATTATCAGAAATGGAGACTTCATTGAAGAACCAGTTGACAAATCTTGAATCCGATTTAAATAAAGAAAGAACTTTGGTGAAAAGTTTAAGACAGCAGGTAATATTTTTAAATTTTCATTGTATGAAACGTTTTGCTTATAACTTGGTATTCGAACTTAAAAGTATGAGGAAATCTCTCTCTCTTTTATCATTATTTTTTTTTTCTCCAAATAGATACAGCAGGATTCTCATCAGAGGTAAAAAATGGGTAAGAATTTATCCCCCTTATTACAAAGTGAAACTTCTAAAAGGAATGTGAGAACCCTGTGACAGAATATTTTTATGCTTTCTGCAACAAGCATTGTTAGTGCAAACCTTTTCTGCAAGACAGTATTGATATATTTTCTAATTTACACATAATACATATATATAATTATAAAGATATCAATATTATTAATACACTGTTGAAGAATTCTTAAATATAAGACATGAGTTTCTATTTTCTACTGAAATTGAGGAATATCTGTAATTATGAGCAAATCTTTCTGCAAGTGACAATTTTTTTTCTGCGACAATGTCGCTGTGTCACCTAAATGCTGCCACAGGGTGTGACAATGGAAATATACTTAATTTTTTGAATTATTATAAATTGCTTATAATGTTTAATTTTACAGCTCATTGATAAAATTTCAATTTAATCACATTTAATTACTTAAAAATCTGAATATTTTTTATGGCCAGTTACTGACTGCACCACTAATGGATAAAACATACTTTTTTAATACCTAAAATATAAAATTATTTCCTAAAAGGTAAAAAATTTTTCTGTTTTTCTAATGTTTCATTGTAGAAATATTCTATATTTCTGCATCAAGTCAGCAAAATATTTAATTTTCTTATCCAAGTTTTTTTTTTTTTTTTTACTTTTAAAAATCATTCAACTTTCATGAAGGGTCTTTTTAAATTTGCTGTTCTGTGTGGAAAGTCCATTTTAAGATTGTCAGTTTTTATAAATGGCATTTTCAAAAAAATAAATAAATAATAATAATAAAATAAATAAATAATAATAAATAAATAAAGCAAGAATGAATGCTGTAATGGGGATCTTGCCCAACTATTTTGAAATTTGATCTAATTTTTTTTTTGCCCATAATTATGATAAAAATGCAAAACTTTTTTAAATAGTTTTGCTAGCAAAATATTGTTTCATAAAAACATGACCACTTTCTTCTTCAATGAAATTGTTTAGAATATATGAATCAATATGTCTTCCCCCTCCTTCTGGATTTTTCCTGCCAGTGCCGATGAATTAAATATAAGGATTTTTAATATCAAAATTATATATGGTAAGCAAGGGGTGGTTTTACTTTTCAGTTTTCTTCTCTAAGGGAGAGAGGGGGAAGTGATCAAATCTGGATAAATTTTATGTTTAAATCAGTGTCATATGATGTTGTATGCAAGTTATGTTAATTTTGAAATTTACGAATGATTGAGCGGGACAAATATTTTTTGGTGTTATAAGCGAGATGAGGGATAGCTGAGGACACTATAACTGAGTTTAATTGTACATAAATAAATAAATATGGAGACAACTTATCAATGAATCCACTAATTAGTACCCAAATTTGTTTAAAGTAAATTGTTACACTATAGTAGTGTAAAATTGGTTGTGGGGGAGGGGTAAGAGTTAGTTAACAAAGAACATTTCAAAAGAATTTAAAATTTGGAATTTTATTTTATTAAATAATTTTTAGAAAAATTTTCATATACTTAATATTATTTCTTACATTTCAATGCATTTGTGTACAAATTTTCATGATTCTAAGACAGCAATATTATTTTGATTTTTGGGAATAACTTTTAATATTCTTACACTTGTTATTTAAAAATTTTTAATATTGCTGTAATTCTCAGGGAGTTTGATTATTCAATTTTAAATTAGATATTTCAAGAAAAAAGAACCAATTCTCATTTACTACGGGACATATCCTCTATGAAATCCGCTCTTGAGCAAAGCAATCAGATATCCGATTCAAAGAAGCAGGAAGTTGAAAGTCTGCAGGCTGAGTTGTCTGTAAAGATGCAGGCCGAGTTCAAGCACAGAGCTGAAATTGAGCACTTTCAAACAGAAATTCGTCTTCAGCAGTCTGTTGCAGAAAAATTAAGAAAGGAGCTGGAGGAAGTAAAAGCTCGAGATCCAGCTTTAGCCGAACAGATAAAGGTATTATTATTATTTTGTGTGTGTTTTCTATGTTTAAAATTAATAAATTTTAAGTATCTTTGCAAATTTTGGTCCGTTTATAATATCAGATATTAAGATAGCATTAAATTAGAGGGGCAAAAAAAAAGGTAGATTTAAGAGTATCTGAAAAATAGTTCTATTAGTTCTGTTCCTGACTTATTAAAAAAAAAAAAAAAATGCAATCTTTTCATGAATATATACTTATACAGTCAAACCTCGTAAATGTGAATCTCAAGGGGAATAAAAAATGTGTTCATGTTATCAGTAATTCACGCTGTCAGTAACTCAGAAACTAATCTCCATTTTTACAGGGATTGTGGAAACAGTTCATGTTAAAAGTAATTCATGTTAAGCGTGTTCACATTAATGAACTTTGACTGTGTATATATATATATAGTGAAAATATTAGGTGTGGCAGAAATGTATACTTATTTCTAGAAAGAAATTGGTCAATACACACCTGACCATTTGAAATATTGCAGTCCGTGACAGAATTCAGAAAATATATATAACTGTTTATCTTCTGTCAACACAGAAAAAAGTTAATAAATCTTTTCTGACACTGCTCAATGAAAAAAATCATTGATGCTTATGATAACTGTAAAAAAAAAAGTGAAGCAAATATTGTATGATTTAATGCAAATAAAAGTATAATTTGATTGTCTTATTGATTATTATAATTCTTGTATAGTCAAATATGTTTAATTGTTCTATTGTTAATAATAATAATAAAATAATATTAATGTATTCTTTTTCCATATTAATACTCTACCTTAATATATATATTCACACACACAAATTGTGGTCTGCTAGAATTAAAATGTATTTCCAAAGTGGCCAAGTTTTTTGGTTTGAGCAGGCCTGCTACAACAATGATTAAATATTGTTCTCCTAACCATTCTTTTAAGAAAAAAAAAATTAAAATGTAGAACATTGAGCTGTGTATATATCTAGATATAATTACAGGTGTGAAACTTTTCAGAAAACCCTGAAATCAGAGTTTTTTTAATTTTTCTTGTCTCAGAATTTCATGTAAAATTAGTTTGTTTTCATAGAAATTTCTCATTTTGAATGTTTGGCATGTCTTATAATATAATTGAAAACTCTCTAAATAACACTTAGTATAAGTGCAAATGAATATTTTAAATAACGGCCATATCGTATATCCTTAATCAGTTTTCCTTCACCATTCATTTTGTATGCAAGTAACAGTTTTCAGGGCTTTTGCATGCTAGGCTGTTTCACCTCTCATAGTATTAGATTTATTTTGTCTCCGATTTTTACTTAATGTTATTTATTTATTTATATATATTCTTTTTCATAATTCTAGGCTCTTAGTTGGAAATTGAAAGAAAAATTTAATGAAGTTGCTGCATATAAAGAAAAATTGAATCTAGCTGAAGAGAGGAATAAAGTTGAAGTTGAAAATTTAAAAAAGCAGTTACAAGTACATAGTTGCTTTATTTGTTTATTTTATTTTCCATCATATATTTTGGATTATGGTTTGTCCATTAACATGTTGCGTGCCATGTCAGCCATTCTAGATTCTAGACATTTTGTCATATATTTCTAAAAGTACTGAAGGAATCATCTTGAAACTTTAGGAGTGTGCAGAACATGTTATACTTCAAACATTTCAGTGAAAGTTTTACCTCTAAAGTTTAAACAGTGCCAATAAAAAATTAACATGTTGAGTGCTGTGTCAGCCATCGGTGGCTGACAGTGTCAAATATGATATAAAGCCGCGTCAACCATCAGTGGTTGACAGTGTAAAATAGGGTATAAAACTAAAAATATTACAATGTTTTAAGTAATTATTGAAAAATGAATTAAAATTTGCTTAATTTTTATTAATTACAGGAGGAATCATTTTGGAATTTTAAGGGATTTTAAGAATTCGCATGGCACTCAACGTGTTAATAAAGTTAAAATTTAAAATCAGACAAATCTTTAACATTTAAATCAAAATACATCATTCTGCTTTTTAACTATCATTTCATAGGTGTATTATTAATAATCTTCTGTATGCTTTTTGAATTTATTACAGGTTTGTATAATGAAACTTATGCTATCAAACAATCTATAAACACTATCAAAAATAGACTATATAGTAATAAAACAATATAATTTAACTTTTGTTAAACTCTGTATGTATAATAAAAATAATTTGAATTGATAAAAAGAATATCTATATATATATATATAGATCTCTATATATATTCAGCTTTGATACTCTCAGCTTTGATTTGTAAAATGCTCTGTATAAAACTTATGAAACTTCATGAAACTTATTTTCTTAATAAAAATTATTTAAATTTTAAAAACCAATATGGGGTAGGTGCTCCAGTGATTGGCATGCTCCAGTAATTGACATCTATCCCAAAATAATTAATAAATATAATAAAATCATATATATTACATATAAGAATTTTAACATTTTATGTCAAACACTGGAGCATAGGGTGCCAATTACTGATAAAAGGAAAAACTGGCGTGTCAATCACTGGAACATTGAGTGGGTGTCCAATAAAAATTCATTAAAATAATAATAATAATAATTGTTATCAAATGTATATATTTTAACATATGTGTGGTTTTGAATGTTTTTCATGCCATATGTATTAACTTAAGATTTCTAAAAATATTTTCTGATGACTAGAACATTAAAAACATCAGAGATTGCTCTAAAAGTATCAATCACTGGTGCACTTGCCCTAGTTTTGTTTAAAGTTAAATATTAACTCTTAAATGCCTGATTATTTTTAAATCAATTTAAAAACGTTTTACTTCTTTTCTCTCTTAAATAAATCATGGGAAAAATACTTTAAAAAGTCATACTTTATTTTAACAACTATGGTTTGCAGCTATAAAGCAATTTGTTGTCAATCAGCAAACAACATCAGGCATTGCAGCTTCAATATTATTCTAATAATACTTTAGAAGACAAACTTGGGTATGTCGCCAAAAGGTAATATTCACATTCAAGAGTTGATATAATTATTTTTTAGATTTCTTCCTGTGGGTAAAGTACTGGTTAGTGTTTTTTTTTAAAAAGGGTGTGTGTGTGGAGAATGAAGTCCTTTATGTTAATTTTAACTAAAGAAGAATATAATAATTTTGTATAAAAATTATTTTCAAACTGATTAAAAAAATCCACAGGAATATGTGTGTGTATATGTATATATATATATATATATATATAATAAAGATGATCTATTAAGCATAGTAGAAGCCAAGCAACAGATACAAGATCACTGAAACACCAATGACCAATAAGATTTTAAAATATTTTTTCAGTGGATGAAATACGCTAATGTAAAGAAACCAGATCTATTAATTAACAGCCTGCAAAACAAACGAATCAATAAAGTAACATAACAAATCTTAACTTAAAACCATAAACTTATCAAAATTTATGAAAAAATAACCTAAGAAACACAAGATAGGAAGGAAGGAAGGAGGCAGGCGGCAAGACTTGTGACTTGCCTGTGGGGTTAAACTAGTTTCACGCCGGCAACACTCACCCAGCCTGCCACGACCAGAACAGGAACCATATGGATTTAAAAAAGCAAAATTTCAAAGCAGATGAATAACAATGAAACCACGAAGCAACAATGAAATTCACTGATTGATTACATTGTGTTTAATAGTATAATTAGAATTTTAAATATAGTTGACAACTCAAAAAAGAAGAAACTGAAATTTTATTGGAAAAAGAAAGTTTGCATAGTAATACAAAGTAAATGCAACAAGCCTTCTGCTTTTTTTTTTTAATTTAATTTCACAAACCCACCCAACCATCCAGCCTTACAACACCACCCCACCTCTGTAATCAAACATCTGCCCACCCAAATATATATATATGTATATATATACATAATTTAAAATACTTAATTAATATGCAATTATTATTTTAGTTTTGAATATTGATCTGTTTTTTGCCTTTTATGGAGTTTTTGATTTTCCTTTATGATCCGGAGTCATTTTGTGTAGATTTTTTTTTTTTTTTTTTTTTTTTTTTTGTCCCACAATTATTTTTAAGTGACTATAAAAATGTTGTATAATGGATATTTAGAAATATCTTTTGTAATTTGCTTAAAAAAAAAAAAAAAAAAAAAAAAAGAAAAGAAAAAGATTTACAAAAACTGTACATGTTGATTACAACCATAAAAAAAAAAAAAAAAAAATAATAATAATAATAATTTCACCTCCTTTGTATTTTATTTTTATGTAATTTCAGGATTTTTAAAATAAAGTTACAATCAGCCTCGTATGATAAATAATAATAGTTCAATAAATAAGTAAATGTAGTTTTTAAGACTTTTTGTATGCTGTAAAATACTTTAATTATTAGCATCTTTTTAAAAGTTTCTATAAATGTTAAACTTTATTTATATATCTATTTTTACATACAGAATAGGCATTGTGTGGCACAATACCTATTGACTTCAATTTTGTATATATGTTTTAACTATAATTTATAATTTCTAGGCTGCTTTATCAGAAACAGAAAGCATTAAAGCGGAGTTAAAAGCAACTCGCGAAGAAAAATTTTGTTATCAAGCCAAAGTGATAGAACTTAGAAAAGCCTTAAAATCAAAATTAGGAGAATTAGAAGTAAGTCTGTTTTTTACTTTTTACAAGCCAATTTTGGAACATCAAATTAAAAATTCAATTACATCAATATTGATTTAAAAAAAAAAAAAAAAAGCTGATATAATTTAGAGAAGACTTTATTTTTTAAAACAGAGGCCAAATTTTTATCATTAAAAAGTAAACATACAGTAAACCATGACTTTTTTAAAATAATTTTTTCCTCTCAGGTATCTTAAAAATTTACACAAATGTGAAAATAATGCTATATTTATTTTTAAACATCAGTTTCAGTTCTTAAAATACATCACATCGTTTAAAAATATAAATTTTTATAATATTATTAAAAAATGCACTTGGTATAAATCTATTAAACATTTATTTTCCCAATAATTAATGTCATGTTAATATATATATATATTTAGAAATTTAAATAAATGTTCTTGGATCTGAATTTGGCCTATAAAAGGTTATAAGTATTGTTGGTTCAATATTGTAAAAGCTTATATTTTATAATTTCAAATCTAGATATTTTTAAAGCTTCATATTATTGTAATTTTATAATTTTATAATATGTTATTTTCAGATTTATCTTTTTTTTTTTTTTTTTTTTTTTTAATAACTAAATTCAATTAAAAAATTTTCAAATGTGATTTTTATCAATATATTTTCTTATATTTTTAAAGTGACAGCATATAAACTTTAATGTCATTAATAGCCTCATAGTGTCAGAAAAAAAAATCTGCCCGGAAGGAGAAAGTTGTTGCATACTTTTAAATAACAATTAGCTGAGAGTGATCATATATACCTTTATCAGGTTCTTCTTTAAAAGAAAATCACTAATTGCTAGGGAACACAGTATTTGAAAATCGGGATAAGTCATGAAAAAATAAAAATAAAATAAAGTACCTTTCATTGCTTAATATTAAAATTGGCAGTGTACCCTTTTACTTTACTTGCTTTAAATAAAGGCTGACATAAATAATATAGAAAGCTCATTTTAGAAAATTTTGGAGTGGAAGGCTGATTTTTTATACCAACAATGTGAAAAATACCAGAGCTGGGAATTGAACCCGGGCCTTCCGCTTTACGTGCGGATGCTCAAACCATTGAGCTACCCTGGCTGATTACCAGCTAGGCATCTCTCACATAACTAGCTGGTAATCAGCCAGGGTAGCTCATTTGATTTGGAAAACTGAAGAATTTATTATCGATCTTTCTTTGAAAAGGAGGAGCAGGAAGTTAGATTGCATTGTTCCACTTAATCCTCACAACAATAAGTACAACAATATTTTATACAAAATGTATCATTTTTAAAGGTGCTCAAAGAGCAAAGATTAAAAAAATTTTAATAATGCATCGTATCTGCTGGGAGGGTGAGTCATTATTGAAAATTTGCCAGCGATTTTTTTTTTTTTTTTTTTAATCAAATTTTAAATTGTTGATATGTCACAGAATTGCCTGAGCCAACCAAAATTTATGTGAAATAAAAAATGACATGATTTTAAATTGAGCATATGACGTAAATTTAATGGCTATTTGCTAGATTGTTCTAGAATGAAATAAAACTAGATTAAACCGGGAAATGATAAATTAAAAATGAAAGAAAAGGGGGGAACTGAAAAAAAAAAATGCTCAAAAAGAACTGAAAAATAATTGTAAATTATGTTGTTATTCCAAGATGACGATCACAAAGCGTGTTAAAACTAAAACTTATGTAAAAATTAAAAAATATATATAAATAAAAAGATTGCGATTTTAATATAAACAGAGGAGTTTTAATGAAAAACATATTTTATAGATTTAGTTAATATAATTAATATTTATTTTTATTTATCGTATTTTAATTTAATAATTAAATATTTTATTAAAAATTTAGAAGAAATAAACTAATTGAAGAAAAGTCATGACTTCATGACACATAGCTGATTGTTTTTTAGTGTTCTAGAATAAATTTTCAGATAGTCAAAATGTTCCACTATTAGAGATACATATAGCAGTTTAAAAATGCACCGGAAGACTTGTGTAAAAAAGTAATAATTAATAAACTTTGTTTGTAAACATTATTATTATCATACTTTTAATACTCTAGTCATTTTATGAACTATGGTAATAAATTATTTAATGCTGTTGAAATGATATAGTAATGTGTTATGTAAAAGTTTTGAAGGTTCTTTCTTGTTCTTTCTTGTAGTCTAAAGGAATTTTGAGGATTGATAAATCAAGTGGTGAAAATGGACCAGTTATTCATTTGAACGTTCCTGACCCTGAAGTTTCTTTTGATGAAGCTTATGTAAATAATTTGTTACAGAAAAGTATGCTTATGACAGAGAGCAGGTAATTATGTTCCCTTTTTTTAAAGAGAATTTAATATAGAAAGTCTTTATTCATCAACCTTAATTAATTTTAGAAAATTTGGAGTGGAAGGATGATTTTTTTATTATTTTTTTATACCAACTATGAGAAAAATGCCAGAGCCGGGAATCGAACCCGGGCCTTCTGCTTAACGCACGGATGCTCCACCACTGAGCTGCCCTGGGTGATAACCAGCTAGGCATTTCCCACATAATATTCATTGGCAAGGTCACCGAGTCTGCAAACGCAGCTATATCAAGTGACATAATTAATCATGGCACAACTGCAATAGACCACGAAGTTCTAATTTAGAAAATCTTTATTCATCAAAAAAAAAAAAAAAAAAGAGAATTTAATATTTCGGAAAACATTTATTTATAATGCATAGACTTTAGACTTTCTCAGCTGCATTCAAGATTGACAAAATTTAGTTGCATTATATATATTTTCTATAATTTAAGGTTATAAGATATGTTAATTCCAAATTGCTAACAAATTACATTGTCATTTTCATGAGAAAAATAAAGCTGTTTCTGAAGACATGAAATTATATAAAAATGGTAACAATGTGAATTAAAAACTGTGTTGCTGTTTTATATTGTGATATCTACTGAATGAAAAAACAAAAAAATGAAATTTTTTTCTTTTTACTTCCATTACCCGATTACTGTAGGTAATCTGAGTTCATGCCTCAAAAACTGCCGTAACAATTTATGTTAAAGTTGTTTTATAAAGTTTTTTTTTTATGTTAAAGTTGTTTGCACATTTAACTCATTAGAAATTTCTTTGTGCAACGAGTATTAAAAATGCTTAATTTTTAAACTGAATTTCCTGAAACTTTTGATTATTTTTTGAAAATTCTGTATTTATTTATTTATTTTATTTTATGCATTTTTGCAATTTGTTGTACAATGAACTCACATTATAAAGATCCAGCTTGATATAACAATCTTTAGAAAAGTTCCAATTAACATCTGATTAAGATAACGTTATTTTGCATTTGATATAATGATCAGGAAAGAAAACCAAGATTCTGAATATAATGAACCATAAAATAATCTGCACTTAAATGTATGAATTAAGATGTGATCTTTACTTTAAAAAAAAGTTACAGAGAAAAACTTATCTTCTATGTTTCATTTCATTTGCAAAATGATATGCAGTTTGATGCTAACCTTTTTTTGCTGTCTATATTGCATAAGTTGATTAAATGGAAGATTTAAAAGAAAACATCAGAAATAGCTTTAGAGTGGTTTTTTAAAAATTTGGTAAGTGTAAAAAAAAAAAAAAAAAAAAAAAAAAAATCCGTTGGAAGTTTGTGAAGATATTGACAGTAAATGTAGCACCATAAGGGAGATATTAAATGTTGAGATTGATGAAGATATTAATGATATTACAAAAATTAGTATAGCAACAATAAAAAATAAATAAAATAAAAGCTTCTGAAGCATGTAATAAAATTTGAGAAATTTGAAAAAATCAAGATAATAGAAGTAAACTATTTGAAAATATCAGCAGTTTAGAAAATGCTTTTTTCCAATAATCAAAATTACATTGAATCATAATAACAGATTTCTTAACAAAAAGTTAAATGCATAAGTAGTTGTGCCTGATATTAAATTTATTGGAGGCTTGTTTTTTTATACAGTAGGTTCATATTTCCCCTTCTTATATTTCTGTACTGATAAGTATAAAGGATTTAAGTCCAAAAATGTCGATTTTGAGTTAAGTACATTGTCAGACTCAGAAAAAAATTCTCTATCAATTGGTATAAAGAATTTAAGTCTATGTCATTTGGTCTCTGCGAAAATCCATTAGTAAAAATATATTTAATTCAATTTTTTCCCGATATTAAATGAAGGTTGACAATCACTAAATGGTATAAAGGATATAAGTCAACGAAATTCCTTTTTCCTAATCGATTCTTCTGATTAGATTTTAATTAGTTTAACTTTATTTTTCGTCTCCTGAAAAATCAAGACTATGGACTTAAATCCTTTATACTTATCAGTACAGATTTATTTATTTACTTTTTTTCTTATAGAAACTTAATTTAAATAAGATTATTCTGTCATTTTAAATTCCTTGTGGCACAATTTATGCTTTATAGTACACATACATAGCACAGTTGATTCAAATTATTTTCTGAAATTATTAGTTTCATTGAATTTAAGTAAAATTAGTTAATACTTTTATTTGATTTTAATTACAAACATTTATTTTACTTAAAAATTCTAATACAATTTATATTTTACACACATTATGTCATTTTCAAACATTATCAAATCAAATTTAAAGAAAAGGGAAAGATTACTTTTGATCTATTTGATGATGATGTTGTTGTTGTATGCCACTCGGAAATTCCAAGCACCAGTAGTGGAATTATCTGTATTTTTAAGGCAAAAGGGGTGCGCCTTCTGTTTTTAGGAGCGCCACTTACAGAGGAAGAACGACTTTAGCTCCAGCAGCTGGCGAAAGATGGCAGCACCAGCCAAACACCAGGAACTCGAATTTTGATCAAGATCAAAGCCGAGTTAAACCCATGTTCTGGTACCCCCAGAGGTATAATTTTTGATAGGAACTTGGAGGACTTTGCGACCACGACATAATTTAACGTGCACCAGTCGCCATTAATGTACACGACGGTCTTCGGCTGGCTCAAGGACCGAATCCCCCGCAATCTTTCAATCACGAACTTGCTGCTCTTACCGACCAGGCTACCGCGGCTTATCTATTTATATAGAAACCATTTGATATAAGTTTCCAAACAGGGTCATCCTGATGGGGATCTTTGTATTTAAAAGATTAATATTTAAGAAATTGAAATCAGGAGAAAGATTTTTTTTTTTTTTAACGCCTTGTTATGTATGTTATTTTAAAATCTTCTATAACCTTGTTTCTTTTTCTTTTTAGGCCTCTTAATAATCTGCAAGAATGTCTGAATTCTTTGAAAGAAGAAATGGTGCAATTACAGAAAAAAATAATAGAAAATGCTGAATCATCATCGTGATGATTTGAAGAATATTTTATTGTTCATGACCATTGTGATATAATATATTGATTAAAAGTGTAAACTTCCAATTAGATTCTTTTTTTTGACCAGTTCTAAAAGGAAAAGAACAAGTTGAGTGAATGGATTTTTTTTATTGATGATGAGTATAGACTATTGTAATTTTAGAACTACATTACTTTTTATTATCTTTCTGATGTAACGAAGTTTCTTTGTTAATTTCTGTTGTTTTGTTGGACTGATTTATATATTGATGTTTCGTTAAAAATTTTGTTAAATTTTATCCTTTTAAAAAGTTATTTAAATTTATATCATATTGCTTTGTTGTTTTCACAGCTCAGAAATGTATTGTGAGTTTTTATTAATATTTTAAATGTCTAGCAGTGCATATTTAACTCAAATATCTTGCACTGATATAAAGCCTTGAAATGTAATCTATGCATGGTAACATTATATAATGTTATATTCCAAACATAAATGATAATTAATGCTAATTTACTAATTTTTTTTTTTTTTTTTTTTTTTAAGTACTGAGTATATTTGCACATTTCCATATATATTTGCTCACATGCACACAATATTAATGTGTAAAGTTTTATAAATAGTTATGTTTGCAGTTTTAATATATAGGTATTTTAATGAAAATAAAGCCTCTTTAATTAAAAAAAAAAAAATAAATAAATTTTATAATAAGTAGCTATCAGCCAGTGTGCTGTGATGTTTCAACATAAACATTCAATGATAACTGTGATTTTGTATAAAGTAAAAATTAAAAGGTAAAATATTTACTAATGTTTATTTTTAGGATTATACAATAAAACTATTTTACAAGGAAATTACTTTTTTTTTTTTTTTTTTTTTTATTGAGACCATCATAAAGTATTTAACACAAATAAACATTGCAAAGTTATGATTTTTTTCCCTCCACATTATTCACATTATCCTTATACTAAATTAAAAGATTTTTAAATTATAAATTCAAAAACAAAGTATAGAAAGATATTAAAACTTCTTCACACACCATAAATTTTAAGTCAGCACAACCGGTTTCGAAAGGACGTAGCCTTTCTTCATCAGGTGCAAAAAAACATGTGCTATGCCTTGGAGGCAATAGCACATGTTTTTTTGCACCTGATGAAGAAAGGCTACGTCCTTTAGAAACCTGTTGTGCTGACTTAAAATTTATGGTGTGTGAAGAATTTTTAATATCTTTCTATTGATTGTACGCCAGTTTTTGGTTTTAGTTTTGGCAAAAAGTATAGTTTTTATTTTACGATTGATAGAAAAAAAATTATAGTAAATATCCAATATAATTCAGGATTTGTATTTATAAGTAGGAAATTAAATCAACTCAATTTAATTTAGAAATTTATTCATCAAGCCTGAAAGTTCATTTCAGAAAATTAGGGAGTGGAAGGCTGATTTTTTATACCAACTATGTGAAAAATACCAGAGCCAGGAATCAAATCCGGACCTTCCGCTTTATGTGCGGATGCTCAAACCATCGAGCTACCCTGGCTGATTACCAGCTAGGCATTTCTCACATAACATTCGGTTGCAAAGTCACCGAGTCTGCAAACACAGCTGTATCAAGTGACATTATTAATCATGGCACAACTCCAATAGACCATGAAATTTTCAATTTAAAAGCGAAAGGCCTGGGTTTGATTCTCGGCTCTGGTATTTTTCACATAGTTGGTATAAAAAATTAGCCTTCCACTCCATAATTTTCTGAAATTAAATCAACTCAATAAAGCAATTTCAAAAATTAATTGAGGTGCTATTAGAACTTCTTATGGAAATACAGATACAGGTTTTCACTTTCTCGAAAATAACTATATTGATTTTATGAGTTTGTGTGGTGTAGTAAAAATTGTGTCTATATTAGGTTTGTCGATTTTATCAATGAAAAAGTCAAAATAACTACAGTAGACCTTGGATAATTCAAAGTTGAAGGGACCAGAAAAAAATTCGAAATATCCAAAAATTCGAATTACATATACTATTTTGTCAAAAAAAGTGATAAAATAAAAAATTAGAACTCAACGATCAGAGATTTAACACATAAACTTTATATCTAAGAATACTGCTACATTACCCCTTTCATCCCCCCCCCCCCATTAAATCAATATTTTTTACTAGCTTAATTATTCAACACTTTTTAAAAAATAGTCAAATATTTTTTATTTCTTTTTTAAGTAGAATCTTTGTGTCATAGCATATGACCTGATACAAAAATAGAATCTTCTACATTTCACATGACTTTCAATTCACAAAAACCTCGAAGTTCATACATATGCACCATATCTTCTGGTGCTAGGGGCTTCTATTGTATTTCCTTATCCTTCTTTTGAAAGACTATAAAAATTGATAATGCACTTCAGATGAGTAAAATCTCGGGAACAAATTTTACTGTAATATTTTAAAGGTAATCGTTTGAAAAATTCGAATTATCCAAAATAGAATTTGAATTATCCACAATTTTTTAACATTATTTTAATACAAAATTCAAGTTACCGTGTAAAATATTCAAATTATCCAAAAGTTTGAATTATTCAAGTTTCACTGTATTATTATTGTTGTTCAGTTAAACTTAGGAACAGATTTGATATCTGCCGTCCTTGGAAGGAAAAGAAAACAAAAATAAAATAAAATAAATAAATAAAGATTGTCAAGATATCTAGTGAACATATTATTTAATTCCTTTAGAAAATCATGGCAATTTTAATGACATATATTAAGAGAGCAGTTTATAATATGAAACAATATTTTGTACAATATATATTAAGAAAATATACATCTGACATGTAATTTTTGAATTGCTTTTTTGATCACTGAATAAAAAGATTGTCATGGAGGACAGACATCAAATCTAAACCTAAACTTGCTCGTTATTGCAGAAAATACAATAAATTGTAAAAACATCCAACATATGTTTCAGATTAAAATTATTAAGGTTCCTCTGTACTTCTTCCAATTTTCCCATCTCCAGTAAACAAATTCCATCAAATTCTATTGGCAAATTTAGTACTATGATTATTTATTGTTTTGTTTTTTTTTCATTTTGTCTTCACATTCAGAAAACTCACAACTGTTACATCTGTTTGAGTTTTCAATAAATGCATATAGTTTATTTTTTGAATATTTTTAACTCTTAAAATAAAACAAAAAAATAAAAAACTTTTATTTATTTATTTTTAATAAGAGCAAATTTAATGGTTGTGAATTACCTAAATGTGAAAAAGAGAATTAAAAAAAAAAAATGCATTAGATAATGAGTAATTTTTAGTAAAAAAGATTCCCCATAGAATAACACGGGCTTTAGATTTTGATGACAATAAATAGAGAGTTTCCTTACACAAGTTTCTTTGACCAGCAAAAAATTTGGCTGGATTGCAGACTTAAAAATTTGATAACCAAAATAATTTCTGTTATCCATGCTAAATATATGTAACCTATATTGCAAAATATCTATTGTATTTGCTCATTATCCTAGATAAGTTGTTTTCTTATTTTGTAATATCTATGCTTCTCGTGTTTCTTTGTCGATTTCAGTCATTTGTGCTATATTTTGTTTGAACACGTAGACTGCCAAGATAAACCATATGCCGCCATTTAAAACGAGATAAATTCCAGTTTGTGTACTTGCCTAGGAAACCAACTATGTGTTATCTTCAGGGGTTGATTCAGGCTTTAATTTTTGGGGCCCATTTTTGTGAAAAACAAATTATTTCTGTGAAAATCTAAATATTTTTGTGAAAAAAAGAATTGTCACTAGAAACCTTTCATTTTAGCAATTACTCTATGTAATGTTTATGTTGAGTAAATTATTATTGAATCACAACAAAGGTAAGACTTTAAAGAAAAATGATAAGTTCTTCACTTACCTTGTATTCGGTAGTGCAGTAGGAGCTTCTATCTCCAGGCATATTTTAATCCAAAAAAGAGGCTTTCTTCATAGTTGTTAAGCATTCACTAATAAGCGTATATTACGACTAATAATGTAAAAAAAAAGATAATTATTTAAATTTGTTTAAATGAATCTTAAAATATTTCTGTGTTGTAATCAGCTTTATTAGTATATATTTTAGGAGTGCATTTTTATGCATCCTTCCTGGTTTAGGAAAAGTTACAGACTGCTTGAAGAATTTAAATTACAATTTTTAAGTATATCATTATGGATCATAAATTGTTATATTATATTATATTATGACGTTTGAAAGGAAAAATTAATATCTTATTTTGTTTATACAATCATTAAACTACATTGTTGAAAGAAATAAAACAGTAATTTAGAATAACATGATTTTCCATAAAGTTTGAATTTAATAGTTCTGTAAAATAAATAATGGTTTGAAAATGTTTATTTAGAGAAGAGAAAGTCATTATGAGTCTATAAATCTTTCACTCGCGGTGTTCAAGGTCAAATTTAATTATAGTTGATATTACTTTGTTTATAGTTCTGAAATAAATGACAGTAAATAAATGAAAAGTTTATGGAGAAGATAATACATCTATTAATTCCCCCTTCAGCTCCATAAATCTTTTAAGTTCCACTAATCAGTTTCAATTTCTCTCGGTGTTTTTCGTGAATCTGTCTTGGAAGTGCCTTGGTGAAGATATCACCAGTCATTTTGTCACTTGGACAATATTCGGGTTCTATCACACCTTTTTCTTTTAGATCCTTTAAGTAGTTGAATTGCAGGTCAACATGTTTCAGTTTTCCAGTAAAACCGATGTCTATCAGTTTTATACACGAAATATTGTCTTGAAAAACTTTGATAGGTAACTCTTGAGGCAAGTGCAAGTCTTTTAATAATTTTAGTATCCACATGATTTCTTTCGCAGCAGTCGTGGCAGAAATAAATTCGGCCTCAGCCGACGAAAGAGCGACACAATTTTGCCGTTTTGTGATCCATTGAATAGGATTATCTCCTATCATGAAAACACTGCCTGATGTTGATTTTCTGTTGGACTTGTCTCCTCCCCAGTCCGCATCTGCGTAAACTACCAGTTTAGGTTTTTCATTGGCACTGATAACGAAATTTAGATTTTTTGTGGTATTTAAATACCTGACAACTCTTTTTACTGTTTCCCAGTCCTTTTTTCTTGGACTTTCATTTCTCCTACTTAATATGTTTACGGCAGCTAATATGTCAGGACGGCTAACTGTAGCCAAATATAGCAAACTTCCTATTGTTTGTCGGTATTTAGTGTTGTTTTCTAATGGGTTATCATTATCATCAAATTTTAAGTAATTTGTTTCCATTGGTGTATATGTTGGTTTAGAGATTTCTAAATTTAATTTACGTACTAACTCTTCGATTTTGAGTTTTTGATTTATTTCGAAATCCCCTCTATCATTTCTAGTTATTTTCATGCCCAAATAGAAACTAACCTCTCCTAAATCCTTAACTTCGAATTCTTTGCTTAATTTCCTTATTATTTCATTAATTTGCCCGTTATTTCCGGCAATTAATATGTCATCGACATATACTATAATAAATGAAATGTTGTCTGACGTATTGTTTACATAGAGGCATGAATCAGCTTTACTCTCGACATAATTTAGGGTTTTTAGGAAACTCCCAATTTTTAAGTACCAAGCTCTAGCAGCTTGTTTAAGCCCATAAATTGATTTGTTCAACCTACACACTTTATTTTCTTCCCCTGGATTAATAAAACCGTCGGGTTGTTGCATATACAGTTCTTCGTTTAAGTCACCGTGTAGGAATGCTGTTTTAATGTCTATGTGTCTTACATTTAATTTGTGGTAAGCTGCAGAGTTTAGGAAAGAACGTATTGTAGTATAGGACACAACCGGTGCAAATGTTTCATCATAATCTTCCCCAAATTTTTGGAGAAATCCCTGAGCTACCAGTCGTGCTTTAAATTTTTGTATTTTCCCGGAGTCATCATATTTTATTTTAAAGGTCCACTTTGAACCGATAATTTTCTTTCCTTGTGGTGGATCTACTAATGTCCACGTGTTGTGTTCTTTTAACGATGATATTTCATCCTCTGCTGCTTTTATCCAATTATTTTTCTCAACGGGATTTGTGAGATTTTGAACTTCCGCCCAACTTTGCGGTTCATGTATTGGATCATGTTTTACCATGTAAATTAGTCGATCTGGAGGTACACCGATATTAGATCTCGAGGATCTTCTAGGTTCATTGTTTATTTCAAGTGTTTGTTCGGTGTTATTTTCAGGTGTGTCATTAAGTTCTACATTTACAGTTTCCTTTTGACTAATATCATTTTCTGGTTTTTCTTGTGATGAGAGTTTAGAGTTTTGATTTTCTATAAATTTAACCGTTCTTGCGATAATAATACCTTTTCCTCCCGTGTAAATCCTGTATCCCTTTGATCTATAGTCATAACCTACGAAGATTCCCTCTTGCGCTTTATTGTCTAATTTTCTTCTTATTTGTTTATTTATGTACGCAAAAGCTTTACACCCGAATACTCTCAAATGAGATAAATCAGGTTTAATTCCATTCCATAATTCGTAGGGACTTTTATTATTTCCTTTTGTGGGGAGTCTATTAATAATATAGTTTGCTGTGTTGACAGCTTCCCCCCAAAATTGCTTATCTAGATTTGCTTCTGATAGCATACTTCTCACCATTTCTACCAGTGTTCTGTTTTTCCTTTCAGCCACTCCATTTTGTGCTGGGCAATAAGGAACTGTAAGTTCGTGTTTAATTCCCATTTGATTTAGGTAATTTTCTATTTCACTTCCCACATATTCTCTCCCGTTATCAGATCTGACTCTTTCAGGTAATTTACCAAACTTATTTTTGACTAATGCTATATATTGTTTGAGCATGGTTAATACCTCGCTTCTATGTTTCAAGAGATAAATCATGCAGAATCTGGTGTAATCATCGATGAACGTTAAAAAATATGTTTTCCCCCCTATGGTGGGTGTTTGAAATGGCCCACAGATGTCTGTATGTATTAATTCAAGTACTCTATTAGTCCTGTATTTAGATTGCTGTGGATATGGTAAATCTGTCAGTTTTTCTTTAATGCATGTTTCGCATGTTTTGTCATGTTTGCAGAAATTTATATTAATTCCCACTGCTAGTTCCTTATCCATAATGTGTTTTATGTCAGCATAATTTCTATGACCGAGCCGCTTGTGCCAAAGCGTGATACAATTCTTATTGTTACATTCGTGAGTTAAATTAATATGTTCATTTGAACTGTTTTGGGGTTGTTTTACTTCATATAAGTTACCCTTTAGTTCCCCCTCAAGGAAGGTTTTTCCGAATTTTTGTAGTATACATTTATCATTTTTGAAAATTAACGTGCAGCCATTTTTGGTGGCTTTACTAACAGAAATTAAATTTGTTTCGAGGTCTGGTACAAAAAGTACGTCGAGTAACTTTATTTTGTTTATTTCCCCCTCAGATGTTTCGGTAGTAATAACTACATCACCTGAGCCCTGTGATGTTAAAATATTTCCGTTTGCTATGACAACATTTGAATTGTCATAATTTTTTATTTCACTAAATAAATTTTTGTTATTTGTGATATGCGAGGAGGAGCCGCTATCTACGATCCAATTGTTTTTGTTTTCTTTACAGGCGATGAATGCTAAATTTTTTAATTTATTTCTTGTATGAGTTTCATCGTCGGATGCATTTGATTCATCCCTGTCATGTTTCATTTTTGGTTCACTATTTTCAAAACATAAAGATGAATTAAAGTTTTTATTTTTATTGTTATAGCCACTTGATGAATAGTTTTGTTTTTTGTTTTTGTCTTTTCTGTACCAACAGTCGTTGGTATTATGATTTTTCATCTTGCAGTATGTGCAGAATTTATTCACTTGTTTTTTCGGAAAGTTTTGTTTGTGTCTTTTAATTTGATAAGCTACGGCATTATCATCAACTTGCAACGCTTTGTTATTACAAGATCTTCTGTTATATTCATCCATCAGCTTACTTTGAATATAACTTGGTGTAAGATCCTCTTCAGATTTTGCTTCTAAAGCAGTAATAAGAGGATCATATGACGGAGGTAGCGAACACAGTAAAAGTGCTGATAGATGAGAATCATTTATATTTTCGCCGATGGCAGTAAGTTTCTCTTTGATTTCTAAAATGTTTGTGATGTGTTTAATCATGTTGCCTCCTTCGGCTAATTTGCAGCTATACAAATTTTTTAGTAAGTATAACTTGCTTGAAAGGTTTGTACGTTCGTGTAAATTTTTTAGCTTGACCCATGTCTCTTTTGACGTGGACAAACCCTTTACATGTACTATCTGATCATCACTAATAAATAGGTTTATCATGGCTTTGGCTTTTTTGTCTTTTTTGGACCAATCTGAAGTGATAGGCTCTGGTGGAGTTTCAGTTATGGCGTCAAAAAGATCTTCTTTTATCAATAACATTTCTAGCTTAAAAGACCACGTAGCATAATTAGAAGCATTGAGCTTCTCAATAATTGCATTGTCTTTATAAGACGCCATTGTTAATTTTAATTTAATTTACAGTAATAACTTCCACCACTAATAGCCTATGTAATATGAATTTAATTATTGTATGCCAGAGATTTTTAAGTCGGTCTTCATAATCAATGTTGAGTAAATTATTATTGAATCACAACAAAGGTAAGACTTTAAAGAAAAATGATAAGTTCTTCACTTACCTTGTATTCGGTAGTGCAGTAGGAGCTTCTATCTCCAGGCATATTTTAATCCAAAAAAGAGGCTTTCTTCATAGTTGTTAAGCATTCACTAATAAGCGTATATTACGACTAATAATGTAAAAAAAAAGATAATTATTTAAATTTGTTTAAATGAATCTTAAAATATTTCTGTGTTGTAATCAGCTTTATTAGTATATATTTTAGGAGTGCATTTTTATGCATCCTTCCTGGTTTAGGAAAAGTTACAGACTGCTTGAAGAATTTAAATTACAATTTTTAAGTATATCATTATGGATCATAAATTGTTATATTATATTATATTATGACGTTTGAAAGGAAAAATTAATATCTTATTTTGTTTATACAATCATTAAACTACATTGTTGAAAGAAATAAAACAGTAATTTAGAATAACATGATTTTCCATAAAGTTTGAATTTAATAGTTCTGTAAAATAAATAATGGTTTGAAAATGTTTATTTAGAGAAGAGAAAGTCATTATGAGTCTATAAATCTTTCACTCGCGGTGTTCAAGGTCAAATTTAATTATAGTTGATATTACTTTGTTTATAGTTCTGAAATAAATGACAGTAAATAAATGAAAAGTTTATGGAGATGATAATACATCTATTAGTTTAATATGAAGTTAATAGCATTTTATTAAATGAGTATAGACACTCATTAAAAATAATACTGTAAACATGGAAAAATTTGACAAAAGTATTATTTTTATAAAACAAAATTTTGTGAGAGGGTGGTTTTTATAAATCTGAATTTTGTGACGGGGCCCATTTTCTGAATTTGAATTTTATAAAGGGACCCATTTTAAGGATTTGAATTTTGTGAAGGAGCCCATTTTAGAGATTTGAATTTTGTGAACGGGCAGCAAAAGGGTCCCAATTTTTGTCTGGATCGACCTTGATCTTGTAACTTGTTTACTTCCCATATTTGTGCAGCTATGAAAAAACTCGCAGTATATCAGTGTTAATATGAATAGATAGCCTCGGAGAAGAGAAAAATACGAGGTTAGATTGCATAAACAGAACAAATATTATAATTAATGAATCAAAAATATAATCATGCAAAGTTTATTCAAAGTGAACAAACAAAAGATTGTTTTTTAAATTAATTATTTTATTAGATTATTTGCAACTTTTTTTGAAAAAAAGGGGATGGAACATATTTTATATGTTTTTGATAATTATGATGTACTATAATTAAAGTTTTAATAATATAATACATTTAAATTAAATTATATTATTTAAGCCCTTTTATGTAATCCCTTTTAAGCTGGAATTTTATAAAAACACCATGGCAGTCAATGTGTTAATCAGCAGAACTGGTGGTTTCAATGTTCCTGGTGATTTATTATATAGAAATATATTTTTAAGAGTTTTTTTTTATTTCTTTCTGTTTATATGGAAGAGATAAATGTCGTATCTTATTTTATAATGGTGCAAATATTTTGTTTCTTAAATATTATCAAGGAACTATGTTAACAAAAAACCTTTTCCTTTCTTTCCCTCTTTAATTACTTCTGTGTATAGTTATATTGTAACTATTTTTCTAAATTTTATCTGCAATAATAAAATAAACCAAATTTTGGAGGGATCTAATCTTTACAGGGTGACAAGAAATAACTTGGATGAAGTTTAAACCAAATATCTGTAACTACCACTATCGCAAACTCATTTTGGAAGATGTTGTCTTACTTTGGTCGCAAAAGTTCTTTGGAAACAAAAGATGGACCTTCCAACAGGATTCCGCACCTGCACACAGAGCTAAAGGCACTCAAGATTGGGGCAAAACAAATTTTCCTGACTTCATTGGAGCTCAATAATGGCCACCGTATTCCACAGATTTGAACCCAGTGGATTATTCTGTGTGGTCCATCTTGGAGACAAGGGTGTGTGCTAAACCTCATAAAATTTTGGCATCCCTAAAGGAATTCTTATGCAAGGAATGGGATAAAATATCAGTAAGTGAGTTGCGGCCCATAGCCGAAATTTTTGTGACATGTTTAAAGCTCTGTATTAAGGCTAAAGGAGTCACTTTGAAAATTTGTAAATATAATAGACAAAATAATTCATTTATTGAAGTTTGGTCGTAATATTTTCATTAGCATTAAAGTTATAATGTATCATGTGTGTCCAAGTTATTTCTTGTCACCCTGTATATTGTGTTAAAATTTGATAATATTATTGATTTATTTTATTTTAAGTATTTATATTAGCTTAAAATGCTGTAATTTTGCTTACATGTCTATTTTAATATTTTAACATGTGTGTGAGAGAGTGTCTTATTATTACTTTTCTTCATTTAAAAATTTCCTCATAAATCTAAACAGAGGTTTAATAAGAGCATTCAAGTTATTGTAAATAGACTTACATGTTGTTATAAATAGTGTCTGGTACGTTAATAACAAACATAAAAGAATATATAAAAACAATAATACTCCTTAAATTTTTATGTGCATAAATATTAAAATAAAATCTTAAAATTATAATTTTCACACTTGTTTTTAATTTAGTTACTCATTGGAAATCAAATTACTGAATAAATGTACTTTTGAAATACCTATTAATGATTGTGGTACAAGTTAAAAATTGCATTAATAAAATTGGAGTGTGAAATATTTATCAGTTTTTAAAAATTTTAAGCATCTAAAGTTTATTATAAACGTGTTTTGTTAATTAGTTAAAGAACAAACGCCTAAGTTACCTTTAAGGGCCCGCTTCACTCACCGCTGCCGAAAGCCGAAGCTAATGTTATTCTATGGGAATTTTTTCTTTACAAATAACTTATTAACTAATACATATTTTTAAATTCTTTTTCACATTCTGAAAATTCCCAGCTGTTAAATGGACAGACCTTTTTTAAAAAATTATTTTTTTTTAATTTTCTATATTTTATTTTGAAGCTGCAAAATACGAATTTTCAATATGTGAATTTCTTTCATTTTGCAATTTCAAAATAAAATACTAAAAATAAAAAAAAAATACATTTTTAAAAAAAGGTCCATCCATTTAACTGTTGGAAATTTTCTGAATGTGAAAACGGAATTTAAAAATATGTATTAGTTAATAAATTATTTGTAAAGAGAATTTCCCCATAGAATAACATTTACTCGGGCTTCCGGTGACGGTAAGTGAAGAGGGCCGTTAGGGATGCATGTATATTTTTGATGAATATTGTTTTGACCAAATTAGCAGAATTATTTTTATTATTTTTATGTAGTTGAAATATTTCAGAATATATGAAAAAATAATAATAATGTATATAGAAATTTATATTGTCAAATTATAGGAACTTGATGTAGGTAAAATAGGAGAGAAGTATTTTTTTAATTGTTACTAGTGATATTGTATATATTTGAATTGAAATGAAATTACCCCTTTTTTCCTTAAACATTTGAAACAACTAAATAAATGTTGCTATATTTTTAAGCTTATTTTTCCTTTTTGTGACTAACAATTATTTTTCAGTATTATTTTGTTTGTGTATTTAAAAAATGTATATCTCAGTTCCTTTTATGAATGTTCCAAATTAGTTTATTTAGTCTTTTATTTATTTTTCAAAGGGCTCTATGTGAACTTTTTTCCTCCTCCTCCTTCTAATTAATTGTGGCTACACTAAATTGATGTATAAATGTAAGAGGCTTATAAATGAGAAATATATAAAAGGTACTGAACTTTATACATAATATATTTTTATTTAAAAAAAGTTATTCTGCATTAAAGTATTGCAGAGGTATGATAATGTCCAAGCTTTCTTATTCTATAATTTTATTTATTTTTTAAGTATTTCATTCTATGGTTAATGTATATTTAAACTGAATAATTAGTTATGGTTATGGGAAAAAATAAATAAATAAAATAAAACAAAGAAAGAAAACAAAACACAAATTTGCAATATCTCACTTTTCATCTTTATTTATTTTTTCCTCCTTTCACTGTGTTGGCTGTTTCTAATGTAATTAAAGTAAGAATGAAGATCAAAAGAATTCACACAGAGGCTATAACATATTCAAAACTATTTATGTATAGAATACATTAAAATAGGCTGTTATTTACACATTATCTTTTAAATGTGTTTCTTTACAATGAAGTTTCCTTTAGATATTTTTAACTTGTGCACATCATGAGGGCCTTGAGGGGTGTAGGGGGAAATTCTCTATGCAGCATCGAACAACAATCTGCTAGCATGTTAAGATTCTGTTAATCCTGGTACCTCTACATTTCTTTAATGTCTTGATGAAATAGCTCTCCTTGTTCTTGCCTCACACAGGGGTGTTTGTGTTCAGGGTTTACCCCTGATTTCAGGGTTTTTACTTTAATCATCTGTATTTTCATATTTCCTATAAAGTTATTTTTTGTTTTCATCGGTTGTTCATTTGTCATCCAGGTGATATGTGAAGGAAATGTGAAAAACTTGAGGGCTTCTAGCCTAAATAGTTCGATATTTTGGGTTTTTTCTAATATGAGGCTGTAATTATCAGGGGTTTTACCTGTGAGTCACAATCACCCCTGCTGACATCATCTATATTTTATGGGAAATTACTTAAATAGGAGTTGGAAAAGTGGAGCTTTAAGCTCGGTGAATTCCCTTTTTTGTCAAAACTGTATGTGATGGAAATTTTTGAATAGTTTTTCCTTAACACGTTGAGTGCCACACGAATTCTCAAGGAAATCTCCATCAGGCCATGTGCGCTGCTTAGAAGTGCTGGTATTGCGGTATAGCAATGTGTTTTTATAATTACCGTGTTTCAATAAAATCCATTAAAATGCCTTAATGATATCCTGTAATAAATAAAAATCAAGTAAATTTGAAATAAAATTTCAGTGATTACTTAAAACAATGTAAATTTTTTAGTTCAATATCATAGTTTATACTGTCAGCTGTCAGTGGTTGACGTGGCCTAAACGGAAAGTTCAGTGTCAGCCACCAATGGCTGATGTGGCACTTAACATGCTAATCAGCATCCAAAAATATACCAGAAGAGGGAAAAAATTTAGGACCCATGTAATTTTTGTTTCATTACACAAAATTTATATATATATATATATTTTTTTTTTTTAATAGTTCTTCTGCTTATGCACAATTTGAACATTTTATGATTGAACTTCCACAATCCAGAGATAAAAATTTGTTTTAAAATTGTTGAAGTAATATTTTAGTGATGGAATTTGACATTAATTCTTAAAGTTTAGTCAGAAAAGTAGCCACCACCATTTTGAAGGAATATGACAGGTCAAGTTGATTAACAAATTTGTTTAAGATCTTGATATGGACTATGGTACACATCAGTACTAGTCCATTCATAAACATGTTGTCATGTAAGTCTGAAAATCTCATTTGGCCACTATTTTGAAAAACAATAACTTTTTTTTTTTTTTTTTTTTTTTAACCTTGACATGCACATACCAAATTTCATGCAAATCTGTTCATAAATATGTTTTTTATATGAGTTTGAAATTTTCAAGTAGTTGCCATTTTGAATCAAGATAGCAGATAAAGTTGTTCAATGATCACATCCAAAGTGTTTTTGAGATAAGTTGACTGTTTTATTTTGGTCTGAATTGATTTTACGTTTTGGAAGTTATTACATTGACAAATTTTTCATTTTGTGTAGACAGATAATGTAGAGTGAAAAAATTGTCAATGCAATAACTTTAAATAATTATAATTGGTAAATTTCTAAAGAAATCAGTCTAGAAGAGGGAGGAGGAGTAATGAAAGAAGCTTAATGCAATATAAAGATGATGTAAAATAACATTAATGATAATCTGTAAAAAATAGAATAAGTTTTAATTGAAGCGTTTGGTAATATGAGTGGTTGCAATACTTAAAGCAGATAATTGTTATAGTCTTAGTTCCTGTTATAAGAATGGAGTGAAAATGCATAGTTCTCTTTAAAATAACAAACCAAAAAAAAGAATGGAATATTTATTAGAATGAATGATTAAAACTAAAAATGTTTGTTGGTTTTTATTATGTAATTTCATTTTATTATTATTATTATTATGAGTAGCAACTGAGCTGATTTATGATTGGGTCTTCTAAATACACAGTAATATATAAATTTTCATTGTCTGAAATATAAAATATTTGCTGTACTGTCCTTTTATTTTGCAATACAGTTGGTTTTTATTTTATACAAATATCTGGAACAAATACATAACTTTATAATTTTTTTTTTTTTTTCTAATTCTTCTAAAAGATATCTAGTCTGTAAATACAATATGATCTCTCAAATGCTTTTATTCTGGGGTTTTTGCTATCCAGTTCATTTTGTATTTGTGTAATGTTTTTTATTTTTTTCCCCTTGTAATATTAGTTTATATATGAATGTTTATTTTATATCATCAAGAATATGTATATTGGTGTATATGGCTGTGTATATAATGCAAAATGATAAGTTTTCTTCTTAATTTTTTGCCGTTGATGCAAGCACTGATCTATATAATAATATTAGTTCTTTCTATTTCATAACATTTTATATAAGCCTTGTTATTTGTTTAAATTTGGAATACAAATACAACAAAAAAAGGAGGGGTGTGGATTAGCGTTAGAGGGTAATCTTCACTTTGCATTACTATATAGTTCAGTGAATGTAATAGATTCTTCATTATCCAAATATTTATAGTTCTTGTGAACTTCCTTTTTTTTTTTTCTCCTCTTACAGTTCAAGATTATTTTAGCCTGATATTTGTTTCAGTTTTTGAAATATGGATTATCTATCCCACAAATATTGTATTTATTTCTATTTTTCTTAAAGTTTCTTCCTTCATTCTGATCACAGTGAGAAATAAACTATATGTATGCATTAGATGTTGCCATCTAATGTTATTAAATATATGCTTTTGAAAATTTTTGAGTATTAACTAGGGTAACTTCAAATTTCAACTATAGTCCTTATTTTGAAATTCAAGGTGGCTAGCAGTCAGGGAAAATCCAAGAATCAGGGGAAAGTCAGGGAATTTAGAAAATCTGGAAAAGTCAGGGAATAATCGGGGAATTTCCTTTAAAGTAAGGTAATTTTAACAAATTTTGTGAAAACAGCTATATTAGTCATTAAATTATTAATGATATTTTAAATCACTAAATTTTTAGCTTATGTCGTGAAATTTTCATTGAAAATAAACAGTGAGAGTCAGGGAAAAATTGAGGAAAATCTCGAAAAATAGTCAGGGAATTTGAAAAGGTTTAAATGCTAGCCACCCTGAAATTGTTTATCTAAGTTCTGAAAAATTGTAGCAAGGATGTTATTTATCTTAAATATTACTTGTGCTCAAAGCTGGTAGACATGAGGTGCTGGGTTTGATCCCAGGTCATGCCCGATGGTACTCTAATGTGGTCATTGCAGTATTAACATAAAATAATATTTTTCTCTGCATCATCTTTTTTTAACATTTTAATTTTAAAGAAGTAGATACAGTGAGTTTTCATGAAAACAGACATACTGGTATAGAATCATTAAAGAAATATGTTAAAAACTGTTAATGCTGAAAAGTTTAATATTTTTAAAAATATACATTACATTTTATTTGGATAATGGGGACTCTTGGCCTTTATTATTATTTGTTGCTTACACTGTGTTGAATCTATTGGCAATGGTGTTGAATCTACAGAATTAGCAATGTTTTTTATGCATTATTATAATTACAGTATGCTCCTGATTATCCATGTACTTGAATGAATGAGTTACACGGATAACACGAATTGTAGATAAACTGCAAAAATAATGGAAATGAGGGGTGAATAAGATTAAAAAAAAAAAATTCTAGCTCAAAAATTGAATTGTATTGTGCATAAAGCATGATAGATGAAAATATTCACAATATATATGACAATTCTCTAACAAAAACCAGTAATGATTAAATTTTGTGTAAACTACATAATAGGGACTTAATAAAACATGTGAGGACAAAAAGATAATACATAAGCAATATTTAAGCACGCGAACTCAGTTCAGTGATCTAATAATAATAATAGTAAAAAAAAAGTCATATTTGCCTGATAAGATTATTTTATAGAAAAATCTGTTTTTAAAAGTTACATCTTTATAATCTTTGCGTCATTTTAAACCTAGCAATACTTTAAATATATAAACAAAATATGAACTTTTGTCATAAATTAACTGAAAAATGCAATGATAAAAAGTATAATCAAAATAGGTACTAAGTTTAAAAAAAATAAAAATAAAAATTATGCCAAAATGAATAAATAAAAAAATTAATTAAAAGGCATCGCCAACATGGAGGTAAAACATAAAAGTCGCCATGTGGGTCCTATACTAAAGCTGTCCTGCCTGGGAAAGTATGAAAACTGGGTTGTCAATTGACTATCGTAAGTGTTTCACTCCACAAAAACTAATAATAATTTGGCTTCTGATGAATTAAATTTTAAATCAGGTAGTGAAATTGGTATAAGACTTATAAGTTCTAAATTTTAAAGATTAAAAAAAAAAAAAAAAAAAAAAAAAAAGAGAGAGAAAGAAATTGCCAAAATTTCACACAGGTTTGCTATATAGTAAAAATATTTGTATTTTATATACTAAAGATATAAAAACAATAAACAAAAAAGTGTACTTACAGTGAGGCCAAGGTACTATCTCCAAGTTAATCTAAGCACTAAATTAAACAGTACTGCAGTATTTAAATTTATTCCGTTGCATTGTGAACATCTACCCTGTTTTCACCCAACTTTATTTGTAAAGTAAATTTCTCCAGTATGTAATTACGATTATATAAGAAGAAAATTACCCTTCAAGAAAAGTAGTGGGAAGTAAAAGGTAAGTACTAACAGTGCTCCGGAATAAATTAAAATGTTGGTATGTCTGTACAAAAAAAATAAAACAAAATCAAGATAGTTCTTATTTACGTTTATTTTATTTTTTAAGAAAAAAGACTTTTTTTTTTTTTTGTTCTTGAAGAAACATTTTCTCGATCCTGCCTTTTTTCTGCACCCATGGATAATTGGGACTTTACTGTATTTTAAGACAACCACTATATTTATTCGTATTTTGACACTTATATAATTATTTTGTTTGTTTGTGTATATGTAAACTACAGTATCATACTTTATTAAATCACTTTTAAACTTTAATTTCTTACTATTAGAGATATATGTAATACAAAATGTCTTCCACTTATTTTATTATGGCTAACTAACAATACCATTGTTTCTCACTATTATTTATAAATTACACAGAACTAAATTTGTTATAACGAATAATTCTATATGAAGAACTGATTCCTTGATTTTATTTGGTATGGTAAGAATATGCTGGTGCTAAATTTTGATTGTTTTATATTATTAAAAATTATGAGAATGTACTGGAAATCTAGATTTAAATTTATTTCTGGCCACTGGTGTTGTAATAGTAATTTACGTTAAATTTAGATATGCCGATTATAAAAGAGATTACTAATTTGTTTAATGAGTTACATTCCTATTTAAAAATAATCTAAGGTTTTAGGTTCTTTGAAATAATTATTAAAGGTAGACCTGTAAATATCCAATCCCCATATATAATAGCTAAATAAATTAAAGTAGTGACTCAAAATGTTAAAGAATTTGCTACTTTTTTTCATCATTGATTTTAATAAGCATGGATTTAAATTATTTAGTTTTGATAGACATTTCTCATTTTGAATGTTTAATTTGCCATCATTTATTAAACTCTCAAAATAATACCAGTTATATATATAAAATAATGCTTTTAATAATAGCCATATGATATGTTACTGAGAAGTCTCCTTCTCAGATTTTCTTAATTCATTCTTCATGCAAGTAGCAGTTTTCAGGAATTTTGCATGTTCTGTTGTTTCATCCCTGTATATCGTTGAGTATGAGCAATGATTTTAAAATGTTTATTTTTCATAAAGGAATTATGTAAATTCTAACCTCTCAAATCTTAACACGTTGAGCACCATGCGAATTCTTAATAAAATCCATTAAAATTCCTTAATGATATTATCCTGTAATAAATAAAAATTAAATAAATTTTCAATAATTACTTAAAAAAATGTAATTTTTAGTTTTATATCATATTTTACACTGTGAACTCGTGATGGTTGATGCAGCTTTATATCATATTTGACACTGTCAGCCTCCGATGGCTGATATGATGCTCAACGTGTTAATATTGTGGCACACTGCATTAAAAAAAAAAAAAGACACAATAGTGATTGTGATAGTTGTATGCCCATGCATCATATGTTATCCATTTGCATCTATTTTTTTTTTTTTTTTTTCTAATAATGGATACTGAGACATAAATAGTGAATTCTCAGTAGTATTTTTCAAAATTAATTGTCTAAAATAAAGTACAATAACTTTTACAATAACTAACTTTTCTTGGATTATTTATTTTTTATTTGTCAGTTGTGTGTAAAAAAATTTTTCTTGCCGTTTACACTTTTATATTATGTATGCTTTTTAGGTTATGTCCTTTGCAAAATTTATAAGTTGGTTACACTGTAATTCCTAAAATAGATTACAAGACACATTGGAAAACCAAATTTTTGACTGCCACTCTCAAAATAATAATTAACAGTCACCAGTGGTAAATCGATTTTTTTAAATCTGTCTTAGAAATTAACTTCACTGCTTTATTAACATAGGTTTTTTTAAGCAAATTCATTTGTTCATTTCTGGACTAATTTATACAATAAAATGATTTATTGTATTTTTTTTTTTTTTACTGTAAAATTATTTCATTTTGGTTATGTAATTGCTGAAATCTGACTATATATATTAACGAACAAAAGTTTATTATGAAATAAACACAATTATTTTATATATTTTTAGTTTAAATAAAGTTTGAATAAATATTATGTTTGTTATTTGTTTTTATTTTGCTATAACACCATGGAATTTTGAATTATGTATACCAAATATAATTATATATATATATATATATATATATATATATAATAAAGATAATAAAGATGATCTATTAAGCATAGTAGAAGCCTAGCAACAGATACAAGATCACTGAAACACCAATGACCAATAAGATTTAATAATGATCCAGGGCCAGTGACAAAATACTGTCGCCAAACTTCACAACACTACAAGAATCATAATATAATATAAATTTTAAATCAGTAAATAACATATTGAAAAAATTAGAGAAATTACAGAAATAATACAAATTGTAAGAGCGCAAATGCAGCTTTATACAAAGTGTATAATACAAAAAATAGTGTTAATGCCAATTTAAGACAAATCTAAATATATGAAATTCATATATTAGATAATTTAAATGACATAAAGCAATAAGTTTTATTAAACACAAAATACATTCAAAATTTATGCGCAATTGCAGCAGGTTTAATTTTAAATGTAAATATAATAAAGATAATAAAGATGATCTATTAAGCATAGTAGAAGCCTAGCAACAGATACAAGATCACTGAAACACCAATGACCAATAAGATTTAATAATGATCCAGGGCCAGTGACAAAATACTGTCGCCAAACTTCACAACACTACAAGAATCATAATATAATATAAATATATATATATATATATATTTAATTTGTATAAAGCTGCATTTGCGCTCTTACAATTTGTATTATTTCTGTAATTTCTCTAATTTTTTCAATATGTTATTTACTGATTTAAAATTTATATTATATTATGATTCTTGTAGTGTTGTGAAGTTTTGCGACAGTATTTTGTCACTGGCCCTGTATCATTATTAACTAACTGTATAGTTGGCAACTTACGTTAATAATTTATTCTTTAATTAAAAAAAAAAAAAAAAAAATATGTTGTGTATGTGTAGTTGAATATTTAATTATAATTATTATATAGCATTTTGTGCATGACATTTTGTGAATTGTGATGGTTAGTTTTTCTTACTTTACTTTAAAAAAATGGGCAGAATTTAATTTTTAATTGGAACCAAATCAATAGATTCGGTCAAAGGAGGTTTAGTGTAAATATGTACATATTATTTATTATTATTATTATTATTATTATTATTTTTAGTTCTCTCCACTTTTCATTAATCCAGATACTTATTATTCAAGAATCAATTTAATTAAGTAATTGAATTTGGTATAGCCCACTTTCGATAAAACTATTGTAAATACATACTTGCCTTGTGATTTTTAATATACAAAAAATTTTTTCTCTATGACTCTGTTTAGTAAATTTTTAGATCCTGGCAAAAAATACTTAGCTTCACAGCAGTATTGTGCCCGGTACAAGGATATTTATAGGGATATCCTTGGATCGACATCCAGTTACCTATTATCTCCTCCTCCTTTACTTCAATTTAGAACATGTGGTTCTAATAGATGTAAAACTTGCCCTATGGCCTCTCACACTCAATTGAATAATAATCACTCTTTGGTTCCATTTTGTCAGGCATACAATGTTATTTATAAAATCAATTGTGGTCATTGTAAACTTAGTTATATTGGTGAAACTTCAACTCCTCTTCATCTACGCATTAATCAGCATCGATCATATTCTAAAAACCTTTCAGCTGCATCTTCTAAGTCAACTATAGAATTACAACACTTTAAATCACATAATTTTAATTAATGTACCATAGAGATTGTAAAAATTCAGAAAAATAAAAGTGAGCGTCTATTTCTTGAATCAAAATTTATGCAATATTATAATACAATTTATCCATATGGCCTAAATTCCGAATACTTTAGTAAAACTATTAAAGCATTTTCTAACATCAACCCTCTACATGATTATTCGACTATTTATGCACAACTCAATCACAAAATTAACAATAAAACTTCAAGAACTAAACGAGGTAGTAAAAAAACAGATTTAATCTTTTCTAAAAGTGCCATTATTAAACTCATTTCAGATCTACAGACTAATTACTTATCTAACTATAACTGGTTCATTATTCGAAAATTTATTTTTGCAATTAAAAAGAAATACTTAGTAAACTTTCTGAATGTCTTTCAAAGCCAATTCTATAATAAACATTTTTCAGACATTTTTTATGATATTATAATGTACAAAATCAAACAATTTAATTTAAAACTTAATAAAAAGCCCAACAAATTTAAAACAAATACTCAATTAATTGTGAATTTTACAAATCAAATATTGAACAGTATTAACATTACGTCTATCATTAATGACAAAGAATGTTTGTTTCCGATTAAAGATTTAAATATATCTCGTACCTTCAAATATCCTCTTCCTCTTGGCAGAAAGATATTCAATTATAATTCTGTCTCTAAGTCTACCTCTTTTACTAACACTGTAACCTGTAAATGCAATGATCCTTCTTTCTCAAAATTTATTGACAGAGACCATGGACACATTATCACGGGTAATCTCAATATTATTGATAATTATCAATTAAAAAAATTCATGAAATTTGGCACCAAATTTAGACTTCCAGTTAAAACTAGCATTCCACAAATCTTTCAACAGTTTTCTTATGACCTAGATTTATTTATTTATAAAATATCTATTACTCATAATAAACCAATTGCCTACTTCACTCAATGGAAAGTTTTAGTGTTACAAAAAATCAAAAATGCATTATTTATCAATTCTTCAAATCTGGTGTTATTTAAAAAATCTGTACTTCTTAACTCAATCAAATCACTACAGGATGACTTTGTGATCACTTATGTTGACAAATCACCTAATAATTATGCCATTATTTGTAAATCCTACTATCTCTCTATTTTAAACTCTTCAATCAATAATAGTAACATCTTCAGTTTAACTAATAATAACCTTATTATTAATAACCGAAAAATACATAATTACTATAAACTACTTCAACTTCCCTTCAATAACTTTAATTATCCTTATATAGTTCTCATACCTAAGTTTCACAAATCTCCAATTAAATTTCGCACTGTCACTGTTGGGTGTAACACTTATAACAACAATGCTAATAAAGCTCTACTGGATATTCTAAAACAAATTTACAAATGTACTTGCAAAGTTGATAATTTACACTGTCTTAAAAATAGCTTTCAATTAATTCAATACATAAAATCGCTCGATTCAATAGACAATATTATGACTTTTGACTTTCAAGATCTTTTCAATAATATTGAGTTATCAGATCTTAGTAATATCATTTACAGTCTTTTTCAAGAATATAAAGCTCAAATTAATCTTCCTTACAATTTTAAAGCAGAAAAATTTAAAACTCTTCTTAACTTTGTTATCCATAATAATTATATCTTCCACAACAACGCTATCTATTTGCAACAATTAGGCATCCCACAAGGAGGTTGTAGCTCCAGTATTTTGGCAGATCTCTATCTTTATTATTATGAAAAGCAAATTTGCAATGATGATGTTCAATTTTATCGTTACATCGATGATATTATTGTATTTTATCTCAACAAGAACTCACAAAATGGCTTTTCCTTCAATTATCCACCTAATTTAAAGCTAACTCAAAATACTCTGACTAATCAATCAATTAACTTTTTAGATCTCAAAATAATCATCGATGGTAATAAACTTTACACAGATATCTATGACAAACGGCAAGATTTTTGTTTTAATGTCAACTTATTTACACATTTTAAATCGTGTCTGCATCTTTTGGTATTTAGAAACATCATCATTAACCATTTATTTCGAATTAATAATTTATGCTCTGCAAAGTTTAAAAACAAGAATATTAATAAACTGATCACAGCCACTGCTAAAATGGGTTTTCCTAAAAACTTTGTATTTTCTATTTTATATCCTTAACCATGTCTCTGTCAGTACAAAAAAAAAAAAAAAAAAAAAAAAAAAGCTGTGTACACTAGGGTGGTTCGAAAAAAACTTTTTTTTAAATTTCAGATCGCTATAGTGCACAAAAGTTGTCATTGGTATAGATATGAAAAAAGCACTAATTATTATTTTTTAATAAATTTGTCTTCCGGTCGCGCAATGCCATCAAAGTTAGCAAAAAAATGTGAAAAACCTTAATTTTTCCTAAATTTTTTAAGCATGCCAGATGGTTTTAATTGCGTTCCTATACCACGAATTAACTGCTTAAAGTATGTAAAATCAATATATATGCACTTTTTATACATTTATTTTATATCTTCCGGTCGCGCAACATAGTACAAAATGAGCAAAATTAGTAAGTAGTTTTTCAAAATTTCAAAGTTTGACTGTTTAGTACATTTTAATCATACGACTTTTAGAGATGCTATAGTTTAATTCTATTACAATAATATATTTAAAATCCAAGCATATAAGATAAACGTGGCTATAAGATAGGCGTGGCGTACGTGACGAATGCCAGCGATGCTCGCGCAACGCTGCCAGTCGCAGCCATTATCATTTCCCACTATTTTCTTCAGTCTGCTCATGCGGCTAGCTCTAGTCAGTACTAGATTGTGTTGTGCTTAAGACCGTATTCTACATTTGCGTTCAGTGTTTGTACTTGAATACGACAGTTACTGATACAATGAATGTACCAATGAAAGTTGGTATAGGTACAATAACTAGAAAAGATTTCGAGTGCCCTATTTTTAGTCACCCACGAGACTTGTTGCACAACAAGCTCCCTACTCATGAAAATATCCTTCGCTGCTGCTTTCAACAGAGATTCAACCTAGCTGTGACAATAAACAACAAGAGTGTATCTTTTTCAAGAGTAGCCTCAACAGTAGCAAAGAAAATTATCGGTTTATATTACAAAGCCTCGATCCCAACTGTTACGGAGTACAGAGTCATCTAGCTAATTAGTTCTTACTAAGAATTATACAGTAAACTCAAAATGTCGTTTCATCGTGACAAAGATAAACCAGCATTCAAACTTAAACTTGACAATTTCAAGGAGAAAGGATGCTCTCTTTTTGATGTCGCGGCGTGTAAATGTGCAAGTACATAAACCTTAATTCCAAAGGTGAAATATTTTTTTCTTCTTTCACAAATGCAGTTCACACTTAGAGGATATACTCATGTATCTGGAGATTTCTTACATGAACAGTCATTAGCAACAATTACACATTTACACGCCGCGATATCAAAAAGAGAGCATCCTTTCTTCTTCAAATTGTCAAGTTTAAGTTTGAATGCTGGTTTATCTTTGACACGATGAAACGACTTTCTGAGTTTACTGTATGATTCGTAGTAAGAACTAATTAGCTGGATGACTCTGTACGAGGCTTTGTCATATAAACCGATAATTTTCTTTGCCACTGTTGAGGCTTCTCTTGAAAAAGATACGCTCTTGTTGTTTATTGTCACAGCTAGGTTGAATCTCTGTTGAAAGCAGCAGCGAAGGACATCTTCATGAGTAGGAAGCTTGTTGTGTAACAAGTCTCGTGGGTGACCAAAAATAGAGCACTTAAAACCTTTTCTAGTTATTGTACCTATACCAACTTTCTTTGGCACATCCATTGTATCAATAACTGCCGTATTCAAGTACAAACACTGAACGCAAAAGTAGACAGAAAAATAAGGACTTAAGTACACCACAATCTAGTACTGATTCGAGCTAGCGGCATAAGCAGACTGAAGAAAATAGCGGGAAACTGTTAATAGTAAACCTATAGTTTGCCGTTTTTTTCTTATCGTTATGCTAATTAAATATATTAAAAATTAATCACTCTTAAAATAAAGCTTAAAGAAAAAAAACGTTAGTTGAAAAAAAAATTAAACATTTATTAAAAATCCTAATTTCCTTTTAATATATTTTCTACTTACCAGGAAAATAAATATATCGTTCAATGAAATGCTATATTAAAGAGCTTTCAAATTTAAATCATCCATTTGAATTTTTCAAACGCGAAACGTAAACAATAGCTAACCTTCCGGAAGTTCCGACTGAGCCAAGTTTCAAAAATTTGCATAAAACATCTCTAAGAACGATAGCCGAAGTCTACGCATGCGCCGCGTCGGCACATGCCCCAACGTACATCCGGAAGATCACTTCGTTTCTCCCGCGAAGCTATAAATAGCGAACGCCGATGGTAGTGGGTGTTCGTGGTTGCTCTTGCCCTTGCCTCTGTTCATTTTTTCGCCGATGCCGGCTTCATAAGATGTCGCCGTAATATGTGGCGTTTATTTTTTATATTCAAATAAAATCTTTTCATTTTTAGTTAGTTATAACTCACGTTAATCCTTTTTTGTGAGTTCGAAATTTAAATGAAATTTATAGGTGTTCATATCGCGACCATAACAAGTGGAAACAAGAACGTCACGTCTTCTACATAAGTGTCACCAGCTCTTTTCTAATGGCACTTAGTAGTCTTTTTTTCTGCAACCATACATGGGAAATAAAAGGATGTTAAATATTGTCTTCGTACTCACCATGTTTGTCATCCAGCATCTGCTTTGGTATGTTTGTTATATATAAAAAGTATTTGTCTACTTCAATTATCTTATTGTTATTCATATAAACTTATTGTTATATTTATATAAACTTTTTGTTGAATTTATTGTTTCAATTAAAACACAAATTAAATTAAAATTTGTTATGGTCATTTATTTAACAATTTCTACATATTTATCTTTCAGCATATTTACTTACTCTAGCTTCCATTTTATCAAATTCATTTAATTAACTTTAAATGTTGTTAAGCTGGTGTTTATGTCTAGAGTAGCTCCTCTGCTAATTCACTTAGCCTTGGATCTACTTCACACCAGCTAACAAGAGAAATAAAAAGTGGTTATGGGCTTTTCCTTTTTCAGCATGTAAATATGCTGGCCCTTTCATAAATTAATGTTTTTCTGTTTTGTTTGAAAAATAAATTGAAAGTTAAATTTTTTTTGCATTTATAATTTTTGAAACAAGAAATTGTTTGAATTTAGATTAAAAGTTGTTTAATGTTAATAAATGAAAATCTTGAATGTTTTGTTTAATTTAAGTAATAATGACCATTTTGTTGCATATTGTTGAGGGAATATTGTAAAAATTTTTTCAGTAAAGTAGAAAAAAAAACTTTTTGAAATTTCATATATATATATTTGAATAAATTTTCAAGTCATAAATGAATTTACCGAATGTTTAATTCGGGGGGGCAAAGGTTTTTATAAGAAAAAATTGTGATATTTTTAATATATTATATTTTTAAATTGTTTGAACCATAATTATACAATTTTTTTTTTACTCAAAAATGGCTGTCAACAATTTACATTCTATTCCCAAACTGAATGCGATTAATTTCGAGGAATGGAGGAGTGACATTAAATTTGTTCTTCTTGACCGGGGACTCTGGGACATAGTTGTTGGTACGGAAACAGCCCCAGTTCTGGCTGATGACAGAAGCAATGCTTCTGCTGTTAATAAATTTAAGTCTAGAGCTAATGCTGCTTTGGCTGTCTTATACTTAAATATAGAAACTGAGTATAGGAAAATTGTAGAAAACGAGGATGACCCCGTAAAGGCATGGAATTTAATTAACAAAACTTTTGTTCCAGATACTCGTGCACAGCACATGAGTTTATTTTCTGAGCTGTGTGATTGCAAAATATTGCCTGGTGAGGGTGTAAATGTCTTTGCGTCCCGGGTCATGAGGATATTTAAACAAATAGAAAATTCTAAGGGGGGACTGACGGAAATTTTTGCATCTTATCAATTGTTACGTTATCTTCCATCATATTTCGACGGTATCGTTCAAAACATACTGAGATGGGAAGATGATAAATTTACATTCAATGAAATTGTAACTTGCTTAGTAGCCGAGGAAACTAGGCTAAATTTAAGAAATAAAGATAATGAATTAAGTAAAGCTAAAATTTCTGCTCAGTTTTCTCATCTAAATGATACAGGTAAAAATAAGCTTCTAAAACAAAAATTAATTTGTACATTTTGTCATAAGAATGGCCATGCTAGACAAAATTGTTTTTCTCTCAATAGAAGTAGAAATGTTGACTTTAAACCCTCTTTTCAAAACCAAAACTTACCTTCTCAGAATTTCAATCCTAAGAAATCCTTCCAATCAAGAGGTAGACAGAGTCGAAAAAAATCTTCATATCAATCTAGATCAAATTCTAAGACCCGTAATAGCAGTAGGGATTCAAATTCATCTTACTACATTACTGAGGCCAGTTTAGCTCAGCAAACAAATGAATCAGATTGGATATTCGATTCAGCCGCGTCTCATCATTTTAGTAAAGACCGTGAACTTTTCACATCATTTAAACCTCAACAAAATGAAGAAATGGCTGTAGCCATGGAAGGCATCACTTTGCCAATCGAAGGAAAAGGAGACATTAAATTGCGTTTTGGCCAAAGAAATTTTACTTTAAAGGGAGTGATGTATTCATCAAAGCTTAGGAGAAACCTTATATCAGGGCCACAACTTGACAAAGAAGGTCTACAGTTTATTGGGGGAAGAGGCGAAGTCAAAATTACGTCCAATGATAATATAATGTTCAGAGCAAAATTAAAAAGTGGTGTTTATCGTGTCCAAGCAAAAATCCCAAAATCTATAAAACAACATGTAACTTTCGAAGCCTCCACAACATCTTCAAAAGAACAGGAAGTTCTAAACCTGTGGCATAAGAGATGCGCTCATGTAAATCCTCAAACTTTGACGCATACAAGTAATAAGAGGGGTGCAAAGGGATTACCATTCTTAAAGGGACATACAGAATTTTTTTGTGAAGATTGCAGGTTGAATAAATTTAAACGCACTTCATTTAAATACAGAAACTTTGTTCGATCCAAGAGACCCTTAGAACTGTTATATACAGATGTTTGGGGACCATGTCAAGTAAGAGGCAAACATGGAGAACGATATTTTCTATCAATCATGGACGATTATTCCCGTAAAGTATTCATTTATCCTATAGTCCAAAAATCTGAAGTAGCTGAAACCTTAATTAATCACATCAAAAGGGCAGAAAGATTTATAGGTAAACCTTTAATAGCTATCCGCTCAGATAATGGAACAGAGTTTGTCAACAAAGAATTTTCAACATTTTGTCAGGAAAAAGGCATCAAACATGAACTAACAAACACGTTCACTCCAGAACAAAATGGTGCTATTGAACGTTATAACCAAACTGTTATTAATGGAGCCCGTACATCATTATATGAAAGTGGTTTAGACTTTTGTTTTTGGCCAGAAGCCGTTTCACATTTCAATTATGCCTGGAACAGACTATGCCATAAAGATTTTGAAAAATCACCATTCGAATTGTACGGTGGAAGAAAACCATCAATCAGACACCTTAAACCATTTGGATGTGTAGCTTATGTAGGACTGGCAAAACAAAGAAGACATAAACTGGATCCAAAAGCTGTGAAAGGTTATCTAGTTGGATATGCACACCATACAAGAGGATACCGTATTTGGATCCCAGAACAAAATAAAATAGTAGAATCTTTAAATGTGACCTTTAAAGAAGATCGTTTGTTCAAAACAGAAGCAAGTGGAGCAGTGCTGGGCACCATCAACCAGCATTACACAATTCAAGATGTATTTCCAAAGGATAGTGACGATGATTCTGATGAAGAGGCTGTTGACGAAACTCCTGAAATAGAGTCCAGCGTACCGTCTGAATTATCTGACACTGAGGAATCCTCAGATGATGAAAAACCTGCTCAATCATTTCAATTAAAGAACATAAAGTTTGAAAGAAAACAAGTTTTAAGAAGTGATAAATCCAGAACAGACGTATACTACTATCCCGAAAATACAAGAACAAGATTAAGATCCCATAGAGACGTTAGAAAATATTGCCAAGAAAACAAAATCAAGTATGACCCCACTAAATTTTCATTCACTCCAATAGAAGAATCTGACTCAGACACAAGTGCCAATTTTTGTCATAATTCCTCTTGACTAGAATTAATTATACCAAGAACTTTCAAACAAGCCCAAAAATCAGACCAGTTTCAAGAATGGCTAGAAGCAATGAAAACCGAAATAAAAACCATCCAAGAACGAAAGGTTTGGCATCTTGTAAAACCTCCGCAAAATAAGCAAATAATTGGATGTCGCTGGGTATATGCAATAAAACGAGATGAAGAAGGTCGAATTGCTAAATTCAAGGCAAGGCTTGTAGCTCAAGGTTACGCTCAAGTAAAAGGCGAGAGTTATGAAGAAACTTTTAGTCCTGTTATAAACTTCGATCTAATTCGTTTTTTCTTTTCACTTTTGGTAGTGCAACACAAGTGGAATCACGTACAATGTGATGTCACTGGCGCATACCTATATGCTCCGCTAGAAGATGAAATATACATGCAGCAACCACCTGGTTTTATTAAACAAGGAGAAGAGAAGTTAGTTTGCAAGCTCGACAAAGCTCTCTATGGCCTTCACCAAAGTGGACGAGCATGGTTTTACGAAATTGACAGAGTTTTATCAAATATCGGTTTTATTAAATTTACTTCTTGCAACTGTGTTTATACATTCAAATTTCAAGTTATCCTATTATTATATGTTGATGACATGGTTTTATTTGGTAAAAGTGAAATGTTTTTAGAGGAAGCCATTAATGTTTTAAAACAAAAATTCAAATTAAAAATTTTGGGAAGGACAAAGAAACTACTTGGAGTAGAATTTGTTGAAATGGACTCAAAGCTATTCATTCATCAAGAAAGCTATATTCAAGAAATATGCAGTCATTTTAATCAGGCCCCGACTTACGGCAGGGCATACGGGGCAAATGCCCTGGGCCCCCCTTCTGGAAGGGGCCCCCCTACAGGCGAATACAGAAATTCTGCAACCTAAAGACCTCTTATGCCACTGCAAAGGGGCCCCCCAGAATAGGCTTGCCCCGGGGCTGCAGGTAGTCTAAGTCGGGCCCTGATTTTAATAGTTTTAACCCTCCAATTTCATCCTTACCAATCAGCAAAGGCTGTATTTACTCAAAATCAAGCTGTCCTCAAACCGAAGAAGAAACCAAAGAAATGACAAAGTATCCATATCGCAATATTCTAGGGTGTTTATCATATTTATCTAACAGAACAAGACCTGATATAGCATATGCCGTCAATATCTATAGCCAATTCCAATCGAATCCAGGAATTCATCACTGGAATGGGTTGATCAAACTACTGGGATATGTAAAGAAAACAAGCCAATTAAAATTAAAACTTTCATGTGCTGATTCACAGATCATAGCCTACACAGACGCCGACTTTGCTTCAAATCGTGATGATCGGACATCCATAGGTGGACAAATAGTATTTCTAGATAGTAGCCCCATCAGTTGGAGGACCTTTAAAGAGAAGGCTGTTAGTTTATCCACTATGGAATCTGAGTTCATTGCCGCTACAGAAGCAGCAAAAGAAATTGTCTGGCTAGATCGAATTCTAGAAGAATGCCAAAACATGAAGATTATAAAAAATAAGAAAATCTCAAAATTACTAATTGACAATATGGCTGCTATAGACTTTATTAAATCTCCTATAGAGAACAATAGAAGCAAACATATAGAGGTCAAACTATATTTTATTAGAGATCTTGTTATCAAAAATATTTTTGAATTAGTTTTCATTCGTAGCAAATTAAATTTGGCTGACATATTTACTAAGCCACAAACTAAATTTGAATTACAAAAATTTGTGAAAAATCTTTTCTTCGACAATGTTTCAAAAGTTAATCTTAAATTATCAATTTCAAATTTTTCTATGAATTTATAAAATTTAAAAATGTAAATTTTCTAAAAAATTTTTTTTATGAATTCAAATCCTTAATGAATTCAAACTTTTTTTAAGAAATCAAAATTTATGAATTCAAAAATTTAAACTTTTCTATGAATTCAAATGTTTCCTTGAATTCGAAAAAAAAAAATTTTCAAATTTTGCAAGTTAAGCAAAATCTTTCCAGGTTTAGGCTGGAAGTTTTTTTTGAGAATTTCAATTCTCATTCTTTCTTTGACAGTAAGTCAATTTTTTTTTATTCAATTGCTCACAGCAATTTTTCTCTCTCTCTCTCTCCTCTCCATTCCCGAAATAATCCATTCTGTTCTTTTTGTTAAATATTTGTATGTAATTTATACTTTTATATTGTAAGAAAGAATTGTGTTTATACATATATTTATAATATTGAATGTGATTATACTCATGTTATATTTGTTGTTAAACTTATTATACAAATAATTCATTGTATGAATTTCTTTTCTACAGTTTTTTTAAAAGAGCATGTTAAAAATCTTTTCAAAACTGGAGGAGAGGTTTGAGTAAACAGGTATATGTTATTTGTGTTTCAAAAACAAATTGTTTTGTAAATCACCTCTATCCAGATATTGATCTCTGTTGCTGTTCAGCTGAAGATCATACCTAATTGTTTTTTTTAGTTCTGAAGAAACTGTTAAACTGTTTAGTCACAGTCGTATGATTATACAATTTGTGCAAAGTTTTGCTGGATGCTTTTTCTTTTTATTAACTTTTTAAGCGTAAAAGTGCAAACGATAAGAGGGGGGGCCTTGTTAATAGTAAACCTATAGTTTGCCGTTTTTTTCTTATCGTTATGCTAATTAAATATATTAAAAATTAATCACTCTTAAAATAAAGCTTAAAGAAAAAAAACGTTAGTTGAAAAAAAAATTAAACATTTATTAAAAATCCTAATTTCCTTTTAATATATTTTCTACTTACCAGGAAAATAAATATATCGTTCAATGAAATGCTATATTAAAGAGCTTTCAAATTTAAATCATCCATTTGAATTTTTCAAACGCGAAACGTAAACAATAGCTAACCTTCCGGAAGTTCCGACTGAGCCAAGTTTCAAAAATTTGCATAAAACATCTCTAAGAACGATAGCCGAAGTCTACGCATGCGCCGCGTCGGCACATGCCCCAACGTACATCCGGAAGATCACTTCGTTTCTCCCGCGAAGCTATAAATAGCGAACGCCGATGGTAGTGGGTGTTCGTGGTTGCTCTTGCCCTTGCCTCTGTTCATTTTTTCGCCGATGCCTCATAAGATGTCGCCGTAATATGTGGCGTTTATTTTTTATATTCAAATAAAATCTTTTCATTTTTAGTTAGTTATAACTCACGTTAATCCTTTTTTGTGAGTTCGAAATTTAAATGAAATTTATAGGTGTTCATATCGCGACCATAACAAGTGGAAACAAGAACGTCACGTCTTCTACATAAGTGTCACCAGCTCTTTTCTAATGGCACTTAGTAGTCTTTTTTTCTGCAACCATACATGGGAAATAAAAGGATGTTAAATATTGTCTTCGTACTCACCATGTTTGTCATCCAGCATCTGCTTTGGTATGTTTGTTATATATAAAAAGTATTTGTCTACTTCAATTATCTTATTGTTATTCATATAAACTTATTGTTATATTTATATAAACTTTTTGTTGAATTTATTGTTTCAATTAAAACACAAATTAAATTAAAATTTGTTATGGTCATTTATTTAACAATTTCTACATATTTATCTTTCAGCATATTTACTTACTCTAGCTTCCATTTTATCAAATTCATTTAATTAACTTTAAATGTTGTTAAGCTGGTGTTTATGTCTAGAGTAGCTCCTCTGCTAATTCACTTAGCCTTGGATCTACTTCACACCAGCTAACAGAAACGATAATGGTTGCGACTGGCTGCGCTGCGCGCGCATGGCTGGCATTCGTCACGTACGCCACGTCTATCTTATAGCCATGTTTATCTTATATGCTTGGATTTTAAATATATTATTGTAATAGAATTAAACTATAGCATCTCTAAAAGTCGTATGATTAAAATGTACTAAACAGTCAAACTTTGAAATTTTGAAAAAACTACTAATTTTCCTCATTTTGTACTATGTTGCGCGACCGGAAGATATGAAACAAATACATAATATGTGCATATATATTGATTTTACATACTTTTAGTAGTTAATTCATGGGATAGGAATGCAATTAAAACCATCTGGCGTGCTTAAAAAAATTATCAAAAATTAAGTTTTTTCACAATTTTTTGCTAACTTCGATGGCATTGCGCGACCGGAAGACAAATTAATAAAAAAATAATAATTAGTGCTTTTTTCATGTCTACACCAATGGCAACTTTTGTGCACTATAGCGATCTGAAATATAAAAAAGTTTTTTTTTCGAACCACCCTAGTGTACACTCTTGTGTATATCAACAAAAAAAATTATAAAATAATAAAAGACAATAAAAAGGTGGCGGTTGGGTGGGCAGATGTTTGATTACGGAGGTGGGGTGGTGTTGTAAGGCTGGATGGTTGGGTGGGTTTGTGAAATTAAATTAAAAAAAAAAAGTAGAAGGCTTGTTGCATTTGCTTTGTATTACTATGCAAACTTTCATTTTCCAATAAAATTTCAGATTTTTCCTTTTTGAGTTGTCAACTATATTTAATGTTCTAATTATACTGTTAAACACAATGTGATCAATCGGTGAATTTCATTGTGGCTTCGTGGTTTCATTGTTGTTCATCTGCTTTGAAATTTTGCATTTTTAAATCCATATGGTTCCTGTTCTGGTTGTGGCAGGCTGGGGGAGTGTTGCCGGCGTAAAACTAGTGTAACCCCACAGGCAAGTCACAAGTCTTGCCGCCTGCCTCCTTCTTCCTATCTTGTGTTTCTTAGGTTGTTTTTTCATTAATTTTGATAAGTTTATGGTTTTAAGTTAAGATTTGTTGTTTTACTTTATTGATTTGTTTGTTTTGCAGACTGTTAATTAATAGATCTGGTTTCTTTACATTAATGTATTTCATCCACTGATGATTTTTTTTAATCTAAATGGTCATTGGTGTTTCAGTGATCTTGTATCTGTTGCTTGGCTTCTACTATGCTTAATAGATCATCTTTATTATATATATATTATTATATATATATATATATAAAATTATATTTGATATTCATTTTTATAACTATCAGATAGCCATTTCAGGCAAAACCTGGAATATTCACATTTAGAGAATTGGGATTTTTGTTCCAAACACCAAGGAAATCTCATGGAAAATGAAAAATTTCATTACAAATCTGGAAAAATGAAATTTCTCTTTCTCCACTTGCATATTTCTCTTTTAGCCCAATTGATATTAAAAAGTATAGTGAAAACGTGTACATGTTAAAACAGGGTTCTTATGCATCAGGAAAAATCTAGAAAACTCGGGAAATTTGGATTTTTGTAAAAAAAAAAAGAAAAAAAATGTGAAAATAAAATTTTGCATTAAAATTCTAGAAAAATTGATTGTAAAACTTGGGAAAATGAATATATATATATATATATATTTGTTTCATCTGTATTTTTCTTGTTTAACTTCATATCAAGATTCAATTGATTAACCACCTAACTCTCAATCAACCTCCACCACAAGTTTAATCCCGAGTGAAGAAACCCAGATTAGAAATTTTAACCACTTGTCAAATATTTCCTATTCATCGTTAACTTGAGAAGCAAGTTTCTGAACTGTCAACCTGTGTTGAAAACCGCCGTGCTGATTGGCCGATGTATGCATGTGACTCGCTACACATCAAGCACTGCCCATTTAAGATGGCAGTTCGCACTTGCACTTACAAAATGCTGGCTTTTTCTTACTATATTGTATATATATTGTCATTCGTTAATAAAATTGGAAAACAAGTGAGATTTATTCACAAGATAAGAAAATGAAATCTTGCTGGCAGATGTCAACGAAAGACTTTCTGTTCTTGATTGCAAAGAAACAGTTTCTTTGCATAAAAAGCTTGAGATGTCAAAAGTTGACATCAAATGAAACAGTCAACTATTTACAATAATAATAGTGAGCCAAGATAAAATTTTCGTATATTTAAGAACATCGTTCTCCTTGTGAATAAGTGGGATGTCAATGAGTATTTTTCAAAAGAAATCATAAAAACATTTTATTCGAATTTTTCAAACACATTATTTTTGATAATTTAACACAATGCTATTGATTTTTTTTTTTTTTTTTTTTTTTTTTTACAAAAAAATAAATTAATAAATAGAAACAAATTAAATGCATTTTTAAGATGTCGTCTGTAGAAACCATTAGTGACTTTTTTTTTCAAAATTAAGTTATATTTTTCTTAGATATGAAATTGTTTGTTCTCACCATGGAAAATATTTTTATTAATTACAATTTTAATAAACTAATTGCACAGCATAAATTTGCATTAGAAAACACAGAAAAATGTTTTGTGGTGGCCACAACATGTTTATTTTTTAATGTTTAAATGGCAAAGGATATATACTGTTATTGAAAAAACTTTTGACAATATCTGATAATTAAATAAGCTTTGAGGGGTAATTTATTTTTCTAAAAAATGTTAATCTTATATGTTTAATTGGAATTCTTTACTCTTTCATCATGATGCTCGAATTTTTAACTAATTTTTTTTCATATTGGATTCGCTGGTTGGTTGTAGGGTTTAAATAATAAAAATTTCATATTATTATTTAAAATTTTCAAAATATTAAAATTGATATTGATAATTTATTCAGAAGGATTTGGTCTTTTTTACTTCCTTATACAAAGTATAAGGAAGTATAGTAATCCCGATTTGCGAAATGGATTTTGTATTTCACATTGCTCGAAAACGAATGATCGCTGAATGTTGCTAATTTATACGTGTGACTTTCATGATGTCTAGTTGCACACCTGCAAGTGTCATCTTAACACGAGCTCTCGTTTTAGAGATATAAGGGATTTTACACGATTTTTCGTGACGTCTGTATGTGTGTGTGTGTGTCTGTGTGTGGGTATGTCGCATAACTCAAAAACGGTTGGACGTAGAAAGTTGCGAATTGGTACATAGGTTTGTTATAACATCTAGTTGTGCACCTCCCTTTTTGGACTTTCTATGATTTTCCGTTTTGGAGATATTTAGGAAAATTAGGTTCATAATGACAAAAATTTGGCCATAATGTATCAAAAAACGGTAATAACTCAAAAACGGTTTAGACAAATCTTGCAATTTAATTGACTTTCCGATTAGCTAGACATTTGAAACTTTCAGAAAAGCTCAGAACACGTTGACAATGCATTTTTTTAATATTTTTAGCCAACTGTTTCCGATACCTGCTGCCTTCAGCAGCGTTTATGCGATTCAACAGAAAATTTATTTAACTAACTTCCCGACTAGCTAGACATTTGAAACTTTCAGATTAGATCAGAACACGGTGAAAATGCATTTTTTAAATACTTTTAGCCAACTGTATAGGGTCCCTGCTGCCTTCGGCAGCGTTACCAGTTCAAATCTTGGAATCAATTTGTAACTAACTTCCCGACTAGCTAGACATTTAAAACTTCCGGAAAAGCTCAAAATACGGTGACAATGCATTTTAAAAATATTTTTGGCCAATTGTTTCGGGTCACTGCTGCCTTCGGCAGCGTTTACATGGTTCAACAGAAAATTTATTTAACTAACTTCCCGACTAGCTAGACATTTGAAACATTCAGAATAGTTCAGAACACGGTGAATATGCATCTTTTTAATACTTTTAGCCAACTGTTTCAGGTCCCTGCTGCCTTCGGCAGCGTTTATATGGTCCAACAAAAAAATTATTTAACTAACTTCCCGACTAGGTAGACATTTGAAACTTTCAGAATAGTTCAGAACATGGTAAAATTCCTTTTTTTAATACTTTTAGCCAATTTTTTCGGGTCCCTGCTGCCTTCGTCAGCGTTACCAGTACAAATCTTGCAATCGGTTTTTAGCTAACTTTCAGAAAACTCAGAACACGGTGATAATTCATTTTTTAAAAATATTTTTAGCCAACTGTTTCGGGTCCAATGTCAATGTTTTTTAACATTATGTATATTTCTAAAAGTGTATAAGGAAGTCATGTGGTGCCCACATCAGATTTTTTATTATTATTATAAGGCAGTTAGTGTAAATCCAATAAAATATTGTTATTTAAATATAACACTGAAATATTTTACTATGTTAAAAAATTATTTTCATTTCAGTTCAGCAAACGAAAAAAAATATTACAGTGATAGCATATATTTTTTATCGGATCTTTAAATTAGAGCTGATAGTTTTAGATGCAAGTCATAATTAGGTCTGATCAAAGAATGTACACAAAACAAGAAAATCTTCTGAGTGTTGCAAAAATATAAATCACACTGACACAGCGATAAATACGGACATATAAATGTGTTTGAGAAAGTGACAAGTGAGTACTGTTTTCCTAGCAACTCTTCATGTGAGGAGTGTTTGTGTTGCGGCAATTTTGTTGCCTGAAAAATCCCTGTGTAATACGAACATTACAGAGCAGACAGACAGACACACATTTTTGGAAGTTTGCTGAAAAATATTAAAAAAAAAAAAAAAAGAATAAAACTATAAAAATGCCCTTTGAGCCATATCCACTTATATTTTACAATGCGTCTAACTATTTTTAGTGAGCCTGTAAAGTGAAAATGAATACTAATCATACTCGATTCTATTAAAATCTGAATAATATATTTATATCACGTTAATCAGGCTATACTTTGTGCAGTAAGAGTATAAACAGTGGTGTCGCCAGAAAAAATTTCAGGGGGGGGGGGGGGCACAACCTGAAAAAAATAAAATAAAATAATTTAAAATTCTGATAGCATAGTTTTAAAATTAAATAAAAAAATTCTTAGTATAATTTTCCAGAGGGGGGGGGGGGTAAATGCCCCCCCTTGCCTCATTCTGCCGACGCCCATGAGTATAAAGGTATTAAAATGGGCTATTAAAAAATGCCTACGATAGAATTTAATGTATTGCAATACTGTTGTGAGTCCTGTACATAAACTAATAGTGATATTAATACCATTATCAATAACAGACATGTCATAGTGAACCTGAGTAACATACATCAGTTTTAAGAAAAATTTACATAAATAAGAGCGCAGACAGACAGACATGACAAGAGATAAACCGAAGTCATATAAAATGTTCAACTCTTGGGAAGTATTTAAGGCTGAAGAAAAGCGATGAAGAAAGAAATATATATATACTATTCTTTTAAATAAATGTTTGAGTATCCACATAGTACTCAAATACCCATTTTTAAACCATAAGTGTAGATGGTGTAGGGTAGGGTGTCTCTTAAATGAGGAAAATTTTTTACTTTCTTTTCTTTCCCATTCTTTTTTTTTTTTTTTTTTATCCGATATGCATATCCTCTGTTTATTTATTTTTTCTATTTGACCCTAAACACATTTTAGCAAAATATCAGCTCTCCGGGATAATGCTAACACATGCCAATTTAACGAGAAAATCCTAATGTGTATATTAGGATTTTCCCTTCAATTCGGCACATGTTAACATTATCCCAGAAAGCTGATATCTTGCTAAAATGTGTTTAGGGTCAAACAGAAAGGAATTTGAGAGCATGCGTAATGGATTTCAATAAATAAATAAAAGGGAAAAGAAAAAAAAAAGAATTCCCCCATTTAAGGGACACTCTAGTGTAGGGGTTAAGGTATTGTCAATGTATTGGACTTAGGCTTGGTTGAAATTCCTCCGTGGGGAGAGAGGAGACTTTCTAAAACATATTACCCCAGATTTCTGCAAATTCTGGAGAAAAAAAAAAAAAAAAAAAACTTCAAATAAGCAAGACCGACAACCAAAACCTGGTTTTGAGCCTAGCACATTATGTTTGCGAGCTCATAAAGTAAATTCTCACAGTCACTGGTGGCGCTCAAAGCTCTAAATATAAAACCAGATGACTGTATCCATTTTCTATATAGTTGATAATTCCATCATGAAATTGCCTTTGGCTTTCAATAAAGTCTGGAATATCTTTCAAAACATTAGACATGACGAAATGGTGTGTGCTTCGAGAAAACAGCCTTGAAAATCGCTTCTAGGTGCACAAGTTAGTAATGAATTTTTGCTTTTAATTCCGTCCTGATGCACTAGATAGCGCTTCACAGAGCTCATAAACGAATGTTTGCCCTCCACAAGTTTTCTTCTTAACCCGTCAGCGCCCAGTGTCCTCATTTGAGGACAGCTAATAAAATGGCACGTATATTTTTTGTGGTTTCTTGGAATGATTTCTGCTTTTTAGTGGCATTTTATAGTGTCACTCTAAATGATTCCTGAAAGTTTTATGTGCCTGCTATTAATTATTATTTCATAATTTGGAGAGTCATTTTATGATTTTTCATTCGTCGCACGTATCTTTGCTTTTAGTCCAGGCAACGAAGGCCAAAATTTGTCGAATAGAGGAAAAAAATCGTGTAGTTTTGAAATTTTACATACTCATAGCCGAGAGGGTCCTGAACAACATACTAAAAGTCCCCGCCCGTGGGGGGTGAGCGGGGGGCAGGGGGGGCATTTAAGGGGGGCACTTTTCAGTTTTTATTAAATATCTTGAAAACTATCGCATTTAGCGACAAAATGTCAATTACAAAATTAATCTACGTAAAATTTCCTACGAAAATATATGCTACATTTTGTTTGTACGATCATTAGTTTAGAAGATATAGGGAGATGAAATAACACATTTTCTTGAAAAATTCTTTTTTGCAATAGTAAAATCAACTAAAGTGTGCAATTAAAAGGGTTCTTGTCAAATATTTCCTTAATGTAAAAAACAAATATATACATAGGGAATATGCAAGGACAATACAGCATGTTTTGTACGTTTTAAATAATTTTAAGGCTAGTAGGCGTAAGTGGTGGTTTGAGTAAAAATCCAGGTAACGAAGACCCAAAATCGATCAACATTAAAAAATATAGTGTAGCTTTGAAATTGAGCACAGTTATAAGGTTAAGTTTCCTGAACAACAAACTAAAAGTTCCCGACCGTTGTGGGTGAGCGGGTGGCGGGGGGGGGGGGGCACTTAAAGGGGGCAATTTTCAGTTTTTATTAAATATCTTGAAAACTATCGCACTTAGAGAATAAATGTCAATTACAAAATTAATCTACGTAAAATTTCCTACAAAATGTATATTACATTTTGCTTGTACGATCAAAAGTTTTGAAGATAAAGGGGGATGATATAACACATTTTCTTGAAAAATACTTTTTTGCAATAGTAAAATCAACTAAAGTGTGCAATTAAAAGGGTTCTTGTCAAATATTTTCTAATGTAAAAAACAAATATATACATAGGGAATATGCAAGGATAATACAGCATGTTTTGTACGTTTTAAATAATTTTAAGGCTAGTAGGCGTAAGTGGTGGTTTGAGTAAAAATCCAGATAACGAAGACCCAAAATCGATCAACATTAAAAAATATCGTGTAGCTTTGAAATTGAGCACAGTTATAAGGTTAAGTTTACTGAACAACATACTAAAAGTCCCCAACATTATTCTGTGTTTTTTATTTAATTTTTTATGTTATTTGCAATAGTAATAAAAACTATATTTCGTAATTAAAAAGGTTCAGGTTAAATATTTTTTACTCATACAAATAAATATTTGTATATAAATATTTGTATGTGTGTGTGCGCGCGCAATGCACCAAGTTTAAAGAGTGGAAGTCAAAATATACAAATCGAAAAATTCCACTTTTCTGTAAGATATCCGTAAAATACAATGTATATGTTTAGCAGTACAGTATGTATATGTTTAGCGGGAATTATTATATGTATATTACAGATAAATGTAAATTTTTTATACTTTAAAATAAATAGAGAGTAATCTAAATATTTATACTAAAATAGTGTTAATTTTTTTAATGCATGCTTGCTATAAGTAATTTTAAAGTATTTTACTGTATCATAACATTCACATTTTATGTATTTTATATCTACTATCACTTACAGAGGATTTAAAGAAAATGCAACTTTTAGTATGTTGTTCAAGACACTTAACCTTATAACTGTGCTCAGTATCAAAGCTATAAGATTTTTTTTAATGTTGATCGGTTTTGGGTGTTCATTATCTGAATTTTTACCTAAACACCACTTGCGCCTACTAACCTTAAAATTATTTAAAACGTACAAAATATGCTGAATTATCCTTACATATTCCCTATGCATATATTTATTTTGTACATTAGAAAATATTTTATCAGAACCCTTTTAATTGCACACTTTAGTTGATTTTACTATTGCAAAAAAAAAAAAAAAAAAAAAAAAAAAGAATTTTTCAAGAAAATGTGTTATTTTGTTCCCCTATATCTTCTAAACTATTGATCATACCAAAAAATAGAATATACAATTTTTTTAGGAAATTTCACGTAGATTAATTTTGCAATTGAGATTTTTTTTCTCTAAATGCGATAGTTTTCAAGATACTTAATAAAAACTGAAATATGCCCCCTTTAAATGCCCCCCCCCATGGTTAGGGACTTTTAGTATGTTATTCAGGGCACTTAACTTTATAACTGTGCTCAATTTCTAAGCTACACGATTTTTTTTTTTTTTTTTTTTTTTATGTTGATCGGTTTTGGGTCTTCGTTATCTAGATTTTTACTCAAACCGCCACTTGCGCCTGCTAGCCTTAAAATTATTTAAAACTTACAAAACATGCTGTATTATCCTTATATATTCCCTATGTATATATTTATTTTATACATTAGAAAATATTTGACAAGAACCCTTTTAATTGCACACTTTAGTTGATTTTACTATTGCAAAAAAGAATTTTTCAAGAAAATGTGTTATTTCATCTCCCCATATCTTCTAAACTAATGATCGTACAAACAAAATATAATATACATTTTTGTAGGAAATTTTGCGTAGATTAATTTTGTAATTGACATTGTTTCTCTAAATGCGATAGTTTTTAAGATATTTAATAAAAACTGAAAATTGCCCCCCTTAAATGCCCCTCTGCTCCCCGCTCACCCCCCACGGGCGGGGACTTTTAGTATGTTGTTCAGGACCCTCTCGGCTATGAGTGTGCAAAACTTCAAACTACACGCTTTTTTTTTTTTCTATTTTTCCTATTTTGACTGGACTTATCCAGATTTTTACTCAAACCGCCACTTGCGCCTACTAGCCTTAAAATTATTTAAAACTTACAAAACATGCTGTATTATCCTTGCATATTCCCAATGTATATATTTGTTTTTTACATTAGAAAATATTTGACAAAAACCCTTTTAATTGCACACTTTAGTCGATTTTACTATTGCAAAAAAGAATTTTTCAAGAAAATGTGTTATTTCATCTCCCTATACCTTCTAAACTAATGATCGTACAAACAAAATGTACTATACATTTTTGTAGGAAATTTTACGTAGATTAATTTTGTAATTGACATTTTTTCTCTAAATGCGATAGGTTTTAAGATATTTAATAAAAACTGAAAATTGCCCCCCTTAAATGCCCCCCTGCCCCCCGCTCATCCCCCACGGGCGGGGACTTTTAGTATGTTGTTCAGGACCCCCTCGGCTATGAGTATGCAAAATTTCAAAACTACACGATTTTTTTCTTCTATTTTTCCTATTTTGACTGGACTATTTTTGCGCAGGTATACTAACTTAAATCAAGTTGAATAACAATATATATTATAATACTTTACTTTCGAGAACTCTGTCAACATATAATAGGAAATTAATCTGTTATCTCAAAGTTTTTCTATCTCAAAGTTTTCTCGCTAAAACACTAAACGCCAATAAATGAAGATAGCCTTTAAATTTAAAACTATCAGAAGAATTGTTTAAGTTAATATATTTTACTGTCAGTTGTCTATATTAATTTAGAAGTGAAATAATCAGCTAATAATATTTTGCAAAATTAATTCGGGCGTTAACGGGTTAATTCATCATAAATACATTTGAAGAGAATTACTCTAAAAATTAAGTGGTGTGGAAACAGAGGCGGTACTAACAATCCTCCAGATTAGGTTGACAGCTCTGGGTTTATGACATCTTAAAAAGTTTTTAGAAAGCATTCTAACGCCTTTTCCCCCCCCCCCCCCCCTATTTATGTATATATAAACGCTTCCACTACTATTTTCATGTACTATTTCCCTCCTAATTTTTGGTTGATCCATGTTATAGAAGATTACAATACTCAATTTCTGGTTCTAGAAAATAGGGAAAGCAGCAACGCTGCTATAAGTATCAACAAAATAAAATAGTCGAGTTTTAATATTAAATATATTAAATTATTTGAATGCAAATGCTTTTTATATAGGTATGTGTTATGTAACATTTATGAAAAATATTTAATCTATGATAGCTTACAGGTTTCATTTTTAATGCATTGTAGGTGTAATAAATTGAAAAAATGTTTCTTTAAAAAAAGTTACGATAATGTATTTACACGGTTCTTTGAGATTAGTGTGCGTAAAACAAGGCTCCCTTCTCGCATTTGAGACATTTAAGATATTAAATAATAAATAATAAATAATTTTTACCAAGTTTTATCTTAAAGTGTTTGTATGTAATGTATGAACTTTCAATTTTTTAAATTTTAAAATTAAATACTATGTGTTTAATGGGTATAGGTTTATGTAAATATGACCTCTCTCCAAAATAAATAAAATAAAATAATAAATACAGTTTTATATTTTTTTAATACTTCATACACAACTGAACGATAATCTTCATAGAAAAAAAAAAAAGGCCGTGAAAAGCACAGAAAAACTAGTATGTTATGGCCACCCACATGACCTTCTTCTATATTTTCCTATACAAATTCACTCAATAAAAATAATTTATTAAAATTATTATTTAAAAAAATTGTCTTCCACGGTAATACAGACGATTTCCATACTAGAGAAGCAGTATAACACTAAACATAAAAAAAAAAAGTCCATTTTATTCTAAATTAAAAAAAAATAAAATAAAAAAAAATAGTCGTTAAAAGAAAAAAAAAAAAAAAAAAAAAAAATCGATAACTTTGTTTTAAATTATCGCAGATCGATGGTTCAACCATTCGCTTTAAAGGTATTGGCGGGCTCTTTTGAAAGATACCCATCATGAAAATTTACTCCCCTCGCGAGGCTCCTACATACACAATCCCCCCCCCCCCCCTGTTGACTATCTCTATTACAAATAATTCTTTTAAATTCCATAATGATTATTAAAAAAATAATTCTCTTTATGTACATTTATACAAAATTTTGTCCTATACCACCACGTTAAAAATTTAGAAAAAGCGGGATGGCAACGCAAACTGTTGGACAAATTTTACCAAAAGTTGATAGGCACTAATTTATGTCAATGTGTAACTACATACCAATTTGTATGAAATTCTGTGAAGTAGTACTTGAGATACAGTCGCCACAAAATTTTGTCACACACAGACAGAAACAGGCATTTTCTAAAAATGGTCAAATCGTGATCTATAGCTCTGGAAACGTGTAAATCCATCAAAAACCCGATATCGAAAATTTTTACAAATTCAATACTTTCTTCTATTGAATATAGAAGAAAGTAAAAAAGTGTAATGGGACAAGAATTTTTTTTAAAGAAACCTCGTTTTTTTACTGTACGAAGATTTTATTATTTACATCTCAGATGTATTTCAGTGTTTTAGAATTAAAATGTGAACAAATATCGCCAATAGCGTTGCGTTATTGTAAATGTTAAGTTATTTAACACCTAAAACATGACACACTGATTTGTTGTATAAAAACCGGAAACTACATACCATTGTTTTAGAATATTAAATTGCAAGATATTATTTCGCTGAAATTTCCTACTTCGAGGTTTCCGGAGTGGTATATAACCTTATCATAAAACTGTACTCGCAGATATGACCCTGCATCTAACCAGTGAAGTGTTGTCAGATGGTCGACAGCCAATTTCCCCAAACAGACTTTCAAATTTCCCTAAATCAGGGATTCTTTCTAAAAAAAAAAAAAAAAAAAAAAAACCAATTCAATTTCTACTAAAAATGCAAGGAAAAAAAAAAAAAAAGAAAAAAAAAAAGAAAACTAAAAATATTTAACAGATTTAAGCCCAAATTTTCCCCCAAGTGAAGCTCATTTTGGAAAAAAAAAAAAATATATCTCCACATTGTTTGCTCTCACAATGCACTCGTGCCTCTTTTTTTTTTTTAATCAAATGGAGAGTTGAGCTAAATGGTTTCAAGCCAAAACAATTATTGATATTTAGTGCATTTCATGGTATTAATTTCTAAATCCCTATTCACCCTCCTTATTCCACATCAGTGTGTAATATTTTTTATTACATTTGTTTATTGGCATCGAAATTCCCAGATGTTAGTTGGGGAACGAACTTTTCCAAAATAGCACGTATTTTCTCTTGCTTTTGGCATGTCCCTGCCCCTTAAATTTTCCCCCTTAAGTGACTATATGACAGATGCTAGGAATTTAAAGCATTAATTTTCAGTTATTTCTGGGGAACCTGGATAGAAGCATCCACTTTTAGAATATTCGAACAAAGTTAAAAAAATTTTATGACTTCAATTTGTCTGTCGTCTGTTTGGCTGCTGATATCTCCTTTTTTAATAAACTGTTGTTCATTTCTAATTCCGAATGCAAACATGGAAAAAACATGCATTTCTTCAATAATTGGAGATTATTCTATAAAAATGACAGTTTTTAAGTAATCTATGTTTTTTAAATGTGATCACCAAAGAAGGTTTTTGTATTTGTAGACAAACTGCTGAAAAGGGGGACTGCTTTCAAGAATCGATAACGTTTGGTCGTTTAAATTAATCACTACCCTACCCATTAATATTGTTCTTATTATTATCAATAGATGGCAGCACTATATAACTCCTCCCACCGAAAGAATTCTCTTGTTCATTTTAGAGTTTCATTATCAAATAAAAAATATATATTTATAGTAATAAAATTATCTAGAAATTTTTTTTTTGTATATATAGCTGCATCGCTTCCTCCCCCCATGGGGAAGGAAGTACTCCCAGGTTTGTAAAATTACATTATGAGAATTTTTAAAGGAACATGTCTATACCTTTAAAACGAATGGTCTGTGATAATTTAAAACAAAGTTATCGATTTTTCTTTTCATTTTTTAATCACACAGTTTCAAAAATAAAGAGAAAAGTTATAAATAAATAAAAATTGAAATGATAGCAATATCTTCGAATTCAAATGTTTTGATTACCATTTAAAAACTTTTTTATTGTCGTTCCAATTTACTGAAAAGAATATCGGTTTACACCAAATGATTTAGTAGTACAAATGTTTGGTGGTGTCATCTATCAAAGAAAAATTATACTAAACATTATCATTAAAGATGTGAGGGGAATTGCCACCTATGACGGTACCAATGAAGTACATTTCATATAAAAGCTTATATTTGTATTTAATATTTATAAATTGAACTATATTAGATTTGTTCAATAAAATATTTATTCAGGCACCAATTCTTATGGTTTTTTATGCATATTTTACAGATTTGAAAGCTTTAAGTTGCGTTTTCTCAGTTGGCATTTTTTCGCGAATTCTTGATCTTCAAAATACTAAAACTTATGTTAAAAAAGACTTATTTATTATTATTTTAATGTTTAATTAAACATACTTAAAAGAATTAGGGATGGGTTTTGAAATTTATTAAGTAGTTTTTGAGGAAAAAATTAAAAAGTGCATAAAATAAGCTATAATAAAAGATAAAAATTTGGAAAAAAAAAAAAAAGATGTTTTTTGTCAGATTTTTATTTTTAATATTTTTTTTCTTTTAAAGATACTGCAAAATCTATCCTTAATACTCTTGAGTAAGTTCTGTTGAACGTAATAAAAAGAAAATCATGTCTTTTCTTAAATTATCTATAGAAGCATTTTGAAGATCATGAATTCATGAAAAAATACAAACTGAGTAAACGTAATTTAAAAATTTCAAATCTGTAATATATATAGATATAAAACATACGAATTGTTGCCTAAATACATATCTTATTGAACAAACCTAATATAATTCAATTTATAAATATTAAATGGAAATGTAAGCCTTTATAATGAAACCTACATCAGTGGCAACATCAAATGTGACGAGTTTCTTTAATGAAATACAGTATACTCCCAATCTACCGCGGAACTGAGTGCCACGGATTCCACAAGTAAACCACTAAAAGGCTGGAAGCGGGTTAATAAAATAAAAAATATTCTATAGCACAAATAGATTGTTTGTATATAAAACATAATACAAACAGTGGAAATACAGTGAAACTTGAATAATTCGAACTTGTTTAATTCGAAATTTTGGATAATTCGAATATTTTACACGGTCCCTTGAATTTTGTATTAAAATAATGTTAAAAAATAGTGGATAATTCGAATTCTATTTTGGGTAATTCGAATTTTTCATACGATTACCTTTAAAATATTACAGTAAAATTTTCCCCCGAGATTTTACTCATCTGAAGTGCATTATCAATTTTTATAGTCTTTCAAAAGAAGGATAAGGAAATACAATAGAAGCCCCTAGCTAGTGCACCAGAAGATAGGGTGCATATGTATGAACTTCGAGGTTTTTGTGAATTGAAAGTCATATGTAATGTAGAAGATTCTATTTTTGTATCAGGTCATATGCTATGACAGAAAGATTCTACTTAAAAAAGACATAAAAAATATTTTACTATTTTTTAAAAAGTGTTGAATAATTAAGCTCGTAAAAAATATTGATTTAATGGGGGGGGGGGTGAAAGGAGTAATGTAGCGGTATTCTTAGATATAAAGTTCATGTGTTAAATCTCTGATCGTAGAGTTTTAATTTATCACTTTTTTTTGACAAAATAGTATATGTAATTCGAATTTTTGGATATTTCGAAATTTTTTTTTGGTCCCTTCAACTTCGAATTATCCAAGTTCTACTGTATTCGCATTATAGTAAAAATATTTATATTTTACAAATAAAACTAAAGAATTTAAAGATTATTATTATTTTTTTTTAAAGGTGTATGTACGTCGAGGTTGAAGTGGAGTCTGTATGCATTAATTTAAACACTACTGCCACACAGAGGGTGTAATAAATTCGAAATTATTTATACATAAAATAGGCTATCATTATCTTTCAAATATAGGTTTCTTTACGTAGAAGATCCCATTAGAGCTTTTTCTCTTGCGCACGGCTTGATCTTGATAGCCTTAAGAGGGGGGGGGGGGATTCTCTATGCAGCATCCAACAATAATTTGGTAACATGTTTAGTCCCCATCGTCCCTGATACCTCCTTTATATTTTTTTGATGTCTTGATGAAATAGTTATCTTTGGTCTTCACTCCCATCACCCAGATTTTACGGGAAATAACTTAGATAGAAGTGTAAAAAGTGGAGTAATGAGCTCAAACAATCCCATTTTTTGTCAAGACTGTACGTGATGAAAATTTTTGAATAGATTTTTCTTAATCAGCATCCAAAAATACACCAGAAAAACACACCATCTTGAAGGGAAAAAAAAAAAAAATCATCGCAGACCTGTGTTACTTGTTCAAAGTGGAGGATCCAGAACTTAATTTTTGGGACGGGCTAAGATTTTTCAAAATGTTATTCCAGATCAATGAAAAATTTACAATTGTAATGTTAGTGTGCATTCCATTGATACATTAGACTGCATTACAAAATTGTTGCAATAATTTATTTATAATTATTATATGGGAAAATTTAAAAAAAAATTATCAAAAATTCTTTTAATAATACATGTGCGCATTCGTGTATGTAATATATTAACGTGAACTGCAATTTAAAAACATAAAATGTAATTAAGGTGTCTATGGAGAGGGGGTGATGATAGTCAAATTTAGAAAAAGACAATCCCATGTAATATATGCGTGCAACAATGATTACTCACAAAATTTGCCCATAGTTATGATTTTTATAAAATAAAAATATTAAAATGTTATTTATAAAAATAATTCTCATAGAACGTAATGTTTTAGATTTTTTTGGGGGGTGTCCTGTACACAAACTAGGTATTTGTCCCATTTTAAATCGAGAACATCCCATAGTAAACTTGGACAACATTCAGTATCAAGAAATTCCGGGAATATTTACGGAAGTTAGAGAGCTCACAGACGGACGGACAGAAAGACAGACATATAGACTAATTCATATAATAATCACTCTTAAACATTGTTAGAATGTGGCCCTGTAAATCTAACTACTAATCATATTATATTCTATAGAAAACTTTTTTTGTGCATATGTATTGTTAATGTCAATTTCATTATGATTTGCGCGAAATAAAAGTGTTAAAATAGGATTTATAGAAATACCTCTTACGGGACGCAATGTTTTAAAATTCTTTCTGGTGTCCCTGTAGACAGTAGCAGTATTTAACCCATTTTCCATAGGGAACATCCCACCGTGAACTTGAACAATATATATCAGTTTGAAGGAATTCCATGAATTATTTACGGGAGTTAAGAGTGTGGACAGACAGACAAACTGAAGTCATAAACACCTTTCAACATTGTTGGAAAGCATTAGGAAAAGAAATACAGCGAAACCTTCATAAGAAAGCCATTTACGATGCTGTAAAAAAATGGCCCTTTAAAGAGGTCGCCTTCTACTAGAAATTATTTAGAAAATCTTTATTCAGTCAACAATTATTATGAATGAAACGGATTCAATTATTTTAATTTACATTATTGTCTATACTGCTTTGTAAACACTCATTTTGATATTAGTTTTAATTTTAAATACTTTTTTTGCGCTAATTTTGTTTCTAAGAATTGTTTCATATCCAAGATCAAATTGATCAACTTAACATCATTTCTGAATGAGTAAGGGGTCTTTATTAAGTCCACTGAAAACTCTCGATTCAAATAATAGGTTTAGCTTGTAATTTTTAATCTAAACTGTGTTTAATATTTTAATTTTGCTATTTAAATTCAACACTACTTTCTTAAAAGCTTTTTAAATTACTTAAATATTGGTTGGATACAAAATTCACTTTTCCAACCCTGAATTTCACCTATAATAGGCACATTAAAACTATAAAGCCTTAAACACTTCTTTTCTCTATTGACATTTCGTAGGAAATATCTGCTACAATTTCAAAATTGAAGAGCAATAAGATCAAGGCCGTAGCCAAAAGGAGGGGGGGAGGGGGGGGGGGTAAATAATCCCCGAAATTTTTGCAGATTTGTTGAACATTTTTGAAATAAATTTCACTTTTAACACTCAAAACTATGTACTAAAGTTTGAAACTTTCGATCGATTTTTTTTTTGCTTTGCTACGACCTTGAGTAAGAGGATTTTTTGAAAGGAGTTAAATACGAAAAGTGGTCAATTTACATCAAGAGTTAACCCCTTAACTACCCAGAGAATATATACAACGTTTTCCCGAAGTGCGATCCTTTGCATTGTACTGCTACCAGTAAAACGACTTCGACTGACACGGCTTGATAATGCAATAAAATAAACTTGAAAGTGATCGTGCCACTGTTTCCGAAGGATTTACACATTTCAGAGATAAGAGAGAACGGTGGAACTGGTAAGCGGTTAAACAATATTATCTGCTCTTGCAAAACGTAACCCTTAACTCTCCGTCGGGCGCACTCTGCCTGAGAGGCCCGTTCTGGTTTTTATTCTCTAAATATCCTACACATGATTTTTAATTCAAAAACACCCATATGGTGAACTTATTAGGAGTGAATAGAAAGTAATAAACGAAAATTTGATGCGTAAGTACGAATTTATTGATTGAAGTACAAGATTGTTTTAACAATAAAGTATTTACCTGGCCTCTCAGGCAGGGTGCGACTGACGTAGGGTTAACAGACATATGCATTTGTACATGGGCATTGAATCACGGTAAATCAGTATTAAAGCCTAACAGTGAAAAAAATTGACCCCTACAGGAGGTGGCCCTTAAATCGAGGTGGACTTCTAGAGAGGTTTTTGATTGCTGATGGTTATTGAACTATGACCAGGCATGAGAGTGCAGAAAATTAAAAAAAAGAGGAAACACGTGTGTTCATAAAATTAATTTCAAATGAAAAATAACGCGCGCGGGGAAAACTATACAAATGTGTTCATAAAATTTATTTCAAATGAAAAATAATGCTCACAGGAAAAAGCTATACAAAATATTTTTAAAGTGACAAATTAAACTAAAATAATAACACACCAACACAATAAAACATGTGTTAAAAAAAAAAAAAAAAAAAAAAAAAAAGTTAGCTAGCAATCAACTTTTAATAACATTGACTGGTGGTGGAAAATGGGAAAGGGGGAGGGGGAGGGTAAAAAAGTAGTTCTTGAGTGAGAAATATTAAACACAATTCTACTTCTTTGTGGGTTCTAGAATATCATAAAGTAAGTTTAAAATTATTGACATTTTTGTTGAGGATGGATAAATATTCAAAAATAAAAAACTTCCCGCAGAATGTTTAGTTGGCGATGGTTAGAGATGAAAAACAGGAAGGGGGGGGGGGGGGAGGACAAAAAAATTACATGAGTGAGAAATATTGAATAATTCTGTTCTTTTATATGTTATAGAATCTGATAAAACTCGTTTAAAATGATTATTGACATTTATATTTTGGACGGAAAAAGATTGAGAATCTAAAGTTTTTCGTGGAGCGTTTGATCACTGATCATTATTGGAGTTTGATTTTAACAACAACAACAACAAAAAAAAACCGCGAAATCAACGAAAATTACAAAAAAGCGGAAAATCGCGGATCCGCGGAAAATTCTCATGCCTGAGTATGACAGATTAAAATGATTTTATTGAAAATGTAATTCAATCATTTCAATATGAATTTAAGTTGTTTTCCTTTCATTATAAGTTTTGTAAATGCCAATGTTTTTTTAGGGGGGGGGGGGGAGGTCAACTCCCTAGCCTCCTGAGATCCATCACTGTCTGTTCAAGGGATATGGAACAAAGAATCTATATAATTTTTTTCTAATATGGACCAGTTATGATTAAATTTTGTGAAATCAATACAACAATGACGTAAGGTGTTACCTAATTAATCAACTTAGACCCAAAGCATAAATTCGGCCTGTAGAGACAAAATGATTATAAGCACTATGGTTAGAGATTTCGGCTAAAATATTTAATCTAATACACATGAAATGCACATTCTCTTAAAGAACTTCTAGAAATATTAGCTGTTTGTGTTGAAACATATGCTCAAAATCTCATATTTAGAAGAATTTAACCCTTCTTCAGGTCAATGTTGAGAATATCGAGTTCAGGTGCAATGTGCTTAAAATGCCAAAATTAAAAATTTTGAAGTTTTTGCAAGAAAAAAATAGTTTTGTTAAACAAAATAAATAAATATATATATATATATATTATGAAATAAGGAAAAATAAACTAAAATTATTTTGATTAATTTGAAGTGAAAAATTCAAGTTGTGTCTCACAGGCCTATTGCACCTGATGGAGGGTTAAAGCCATTTAAACACTGCATTTAATAGTGGCTGTTCGGCAGGACGTTAGTGGTGCCATCTATTATATATATTTTTAAATTTTTATTCATTAAAAATAGAAGGAATATTATTAATTAATTATTTATTTACTTTGTAGATGTGGTAATTTAATTTTGAAAAATTTTAGGAAAAAATTGACTTTTAATCTAACAATGATTTATCTTAATTCTAAGAACTTTTAACTTAGCAGTGGGGAAAAAAAAAAAAAATATTTTGTAAAATAGAAATTATAATGCAAATATCAAAGATTTAAATATATATATATATAAATCTAGTGATTTTATTTATGCGATTTTTTTAAAAATAATATTCGGTATGTAGGTGTACTATCACATAAATGTTCTGCACAGAAAAGGCTAGTATACATATATTTCTCTTTATGAATTTTTTTTTATAATAGAGTTTATTCATATTTACATATGTTTAGGAGAAAACTACCTTTAAACTAAAGAATAGTGATATAATGAAGACAAGTGATATGTATGTAGTGTAAATAACCCATATTCGTTTATGCATTAATAGCAAGGAAAAAAAGTTAAAAGTATTTATTGTAGGTATAATTGAATTTTTAAGTCAGGCAGAATTTTTCCCAGGTTTAAAAAAGGGGCAGGGTGCTGCTAACAAAGGAAAGGCACTTTTTAGATTCTTGAGGGCAATTTTGGATTTTTAAAGGCACATTTAACATTTAAAATCCAGACAATTAAAAAATTCATTTTTAGGTATAAATACAAGAAACAATTTTAAAACGAATGTTAATTGTTATAATGTTATGCACAAATATTTATAGCACATCTTCAGTTTAAAGGTTAATTTCCCCAAAAACGTTTTTTGATTAAGGGCAAGAAGGGTTCAATTTGGATAAGGAGCAAGAAGGGTGCAATTTTTTTAAATCATGCGGCAGGCAGGGTGCAGCACCCTCCTAAAACTGTGGAAAACTCTGTAAGTGGGATTTTGTGCCCTTGATAATTCATAACTACCCTCAAAAAATCAAGAAAACACCTTTTTTATACTAGCAACACTCAGTGTTTTTTTTAAACATAGGGTAAACTCTATTATAGTAAGGATTGTAGGCCCAGTAGCAGAAACAGAGTGGCATGGCAGCGAGTGCTGGAGATGTTTTTAAGCTCTGCGTCTGCAGATTAATTTAACAACCCAAAAAGAAACTCTTCACTTAAAAATACAAATGTAGGTTACATAATGACTTTAGATTACTGTACTTGTTGAATATTCTTAATTTATTTTCTTTGTAGATGAAAATTTTAGTTATTTTATGAATTGCTAATACTTTTTTACGATACAACACTTGGTTCAGAATTTTTAGATCACAGACATATTTTGTTTTGCTGCAGATAAATAAAAAAAAAATTCTGCAACTGGAACTGTAAGGGAAAAAGTAACAAATCACAAACTTTGTTTGTTTAGAAATGATGTACTGATTAGTTTTAGTATGTAAGATTATTGAGTTCCCCTATGTTCTGTCCAATATGTAAAAATTCACATAAAAGAAGTAAAAGAGCTATTTTCCCATGCAAATTAAGCTCTGCATTGTCTATAAGTTTAAACATTTTTTAAAAATTATTAAAGTAATCAGTAAAGAAAAACAGAGACAATACTTTTTATACCAAGAACAATAAAACATTCACTAAAGTTAACAAAATAAAAACAATCATTCCTTCCATTGAATTAGTTTATCTTTCCAAATCTAATTTGACATAAGGCAATGCATTTGGTGTTTAAATACATCCAATAATTAAAAAGGGTATAATGTATTATCCTGTCAAATGTTTTCAACAAAGAAAAAATTGTTGCCAATTGTGTGATTTAGTGCCAATACTAGATACTTACCTAATGAATTATATTTTTAAATTAAATACATTTACTCCATCAAAATAGTAATTAAAAGTATCAAAGAAAGGCAATAATAATTAATACACCAAAATTCCAGTGACTTAAAAAAAAAAAAAATCAGTTATTGTAAATGTTATTTATGTACAATGAAGTATTGATAATCCAGAAACCTGTTCGGCAGCACCTGTAAACTGGCCCTGATGATTTTTTTCTTCTCTGCCTGTAAATCATAGTACTCAACGGGTTACTTGCGCATGACCTTTGAAGCTACATACTTGCAGGTACCAATTTTTATGGATCGGTAGTAGAAGTTTACAGATTTTCATTTAATTTTACTGATTTACAGATTGACGTGTATGTTTTATGTATTGATCAAATTCACACTGAAAATTCCAAAAAAGAACAACGAATATTTTGTCTCACTATTGCAAGTCCAAAAGATATTGAAAAAATAGATTGCCCCTGTCTCCAATACCAAAAGCCAAAATAAATACGAGTGCTAGAACAGGGTGGCTACAGAAACTCAGAAAAAAAGTTTCCTGATTTCCATTACCAATTATATACATTCTATAATTTTGTGTATATCACGCTCTTGTGTAACGTGTTTGCTAAACCACTGCAATTAAAAAAAATATACTGATTGGCAAAAATAACTCAATCTTTTTATTTTTTCTTTGTTCACTTACAAAAAGGAAAATAAAATGAAAAATTCAAAATTTTGGAGAAATTAACATAATTATAAAAATATGACTCATTTTAATTGCACAACATATTAGCATCAACACACAAAATTATTTCTCAAGTTGTTGCACTAAAAATATTTAAATATACATATATATATATTTATGTTTTGGTGAGATTCGACTAGAAAGCAGCCAATCTTGGGCAATCATGGTTAAGATAACACCTGTTTGGCAATCTTTCAGTCACGCTTGCTAGGCAAAAATGAAAATTTCCATGATTTTTGGGTGTTTTTATAAAATTCCCTGATTTTTCCATGATTTACCTGATTGTCGCCACCCTGTAGAAATCTGTTTTTCCCTGTAATTCTTGCACTGTGCGACAATATCTGTAATAAAAGCATAATTATGTTCTTCTCTCCTCAAATGCTCTTTGAAGCAAGTGAAAATGTTGGCAGTTCCAAATACTCTTTTCAACCCTTGTTCAGTGTATTGAGGAAAGCGATATTACTACACTAATTAAATAGCCAGATTATAACCATGTTCTTTCACTCAATGGTGCAGGAGTAAGTAAAGTTATAAATCTAAAGCATGTGTATCAGCTTGTCATCATTGCTTGGTACTAGCTTGCGTGTATTTACAACAATAAAAAGAGCTCTAAAAAGAAAGTTTATTTTCCAAATTATAAGGGTTTATTATTATTACTTGACCAAAATTAATGTTCAGTAAAGCTGTTTTATAATTGTTAATTAAAAATTTTAAACATTATTTTAATTATTTACATTTTTGATAGAAGGTTTGTACACATTTTTAAAAACTATTCTTCAAGAAATATTTCTTTGGATAATATGATTGATGGACGCTTTTGATATATTTTCAGAATAACTAGGGTAGGTAGAATATGCTTTACCCCACTGCTTGGTGATAAAGATGTCAACCTTGGCACCCTCAATGTTTTTCTGTTGTTGAACGAACGATGTATGAAATGTGGTAACCTCACTTAGATATTTTGTAGCTGAGTGATTTTCATGTATCTGATTGTTGCCAAAAAAATTTTGTGCATTTTAAAGTTTCATGGAGATTGCTGGAGACGTATTTAGTGATTTTTTTTTAAAAAAAGTTTTCATGTACATGAAGCATACAGACATACGTATTACTGATTGCTGCAAAATGAAGGGTCGTGCATTTTAAAGAATCTTGAAGATTGTGGGAGAGCAGTGGCGTAGCGTGATATTTGAAACTGGGCATGCTCTGAAGCCAACTGTGGAAAAAGCACCACTTCTGAATTCGTTATCATTTCTTATAATTTAAGTACATAAATTTCCAATTTCTTCAAACCATAAATATAATTTTACACACGTATTTTATCGAATTTATCTTGACAGCATTTATTTAAATGCCACTTATTATAATTTATTGAAGAACCAGTAGGCTTTGCATGCTTCACTGGTCACTACATAAAAATGAATTTTCAAAGAAATTGAATCACTAATTTTTTATGCATCACTTTATACATATATATATAAATTCATTAAAGTCACGCAAAATATGGCAGTGATTTTCTTCCAATGTCGGATCCGGGTCCCCATTGCTTGTGATAGCGCTTTAAATCGCACCACAAATAGTTCTTATGCATGAACTTAATTGCTGAACATTTTAATAAAGTTTAAAATGTAATGAGTTCAATTATTTTTATTATATTGACATTTGCTACCAAAAGAAAAGAAGAAAAAAAATTAATAAATGATAAACGTTTTTCCCTTACAAAGAAATTTTTAATTTTCCAAATAAAAAATGGTTTTGAAGAGGCAACTATTGAAATAAAATACCTTATTTTGTTCAATTAAAATAAAAATCTGTCGATAGCTTCGCTTTTTAAAAGGCATCACCAGACAGAGAAAGCGTTGCTATGTAGTAACTGTAATAAGCTAGTAACCATTGCTAAGGAATGGAGATGATTAAAAATAAAAACCAGGCAATTTGAATAAAATTTAGGAAAAGGAAAAATTTGAGGAGATGGGGGCGGGGGGGGGGGGGGGAAGAGATATTCTGATTCAAAAAAAAAAAAAAAAAAAAAAAAAATCTTGATGAAGTTCGCATTTGCAGTATCCAAGCTATAAATTTGTCACATTTGTAGCTGTGTAATCAAAGGCCTTAGCTTCAGAGCCAAGTTCTTGCAAAAGGAAATTTTGATACCACTATTTTTATATTGAAAATTTTTACTTCATGAATCGTTGATATTCATTTTACCTGTTAAAAAAAATACTATATTAAAATAATGGTATCTAAATTTTTATTTGTGAAACTGTACAGAGTGCACGCAGACACACAGGGAGAGACAGACAATTCTCTTTACTCATGTAGAGAGACAACATAAGTAAAATTTTGATCATAATTTTATTTCTTTCGGAAGTTTTCGTTTGGTATGAATTGTTTAGGTAAAAAGAAAAAAAAAAAAAAAAAAAAAAAAGCAGTAACTTTCCTGTCTCCTAAAATAACAGAGATATTTTTTCAGAAATTTATGCAAATTTCATTTTATTGTTGAATGATCATTTATAAATAAATTCAGTTTTTTCTCTTTGTGAAAAGTTTTTTTTTTTTTTTAATTACATCATTGTAAAATAAAGCATTAAATTTTACTTTATCAATAATAGTATTTTTGAACTGACAACATCGTCAATCTATTCAGTCATTCTTGTTTGAGTAGATGGACAAAATGGAAAAACTAGTTCTCACTGACTTTTACGGAAGATAAGAAAATGAAAATCCCTAATACTTTAGCAGTACGGGAAAACTACAGGACATGCTCTCGATGAATAGCATGTCTTTGATCCTTTAAAGAGCGTAAATCCCCTTGTGTGGGAAAATTAGTGCAATGAATATTTCCTCACACAACAAAAATTCCCTATCCAAGGGTATGCTTTAGAAAAGTAGCATGCCTTACGGAGTAACCGGTCAGCAAACGATGTTTTCCAAGAATTATCTTATGTCACAGAAGGCATTTTCTTTCAGAATAGTTTTCGAAAATTAAATGACGGCTAATGGATGGATGGTAGCGAGTGATTAATAAAATTAGCTGTTAAATTATTATTCTTTCTTTCTTTTTTTAATCAAGATATGTTTGAAGTTTAGACAGTTTTTAGCGGGTATGCGGCGCATGCCTAGCATACCCAGAGTCTCTCCCACTGTGGGAGAGGTATTGAGTGATGTTTTCTTTGGTTTTCATGTATGCGAAGCGTACACACATACGTATTACTGATTGCTGCAAAATGAAATTTTATGCATTTTAATGATTCATGAAGATAGTGAGAGAGGTATTTAGTTAATTGTTTCTTGTTTTCATGTACAGTCGGTAACAAAAGTCTCCGAACACTAACAAAAATTCCTATATAAAAAAAAGTACACTGAATACAGTTTTGCTAAATAAATCTTTGTCGAATACTGTTCTTAGTCAGTCTAAGAAAAGGATTCAACAAGGATTTACTTAGCAAAACTGTATTAAGCGTACCTTTTTTATATACAAATTTTTGCTAGTGTTCGGAGACTTTTGTTACCGACTGTACGAGAAGCTTACAGACGCATGTATTATTGATTGCTGTGAACAGGGTTAGCAAGTTTCTTCCAAGGTGAAAAAAAAGCAGAAAAAACCGACTGGAAGAAATAGGTTTCTTCCAAGTGGAAGAAACTTCTTTTTCTTAAAAAATTATCATATAGTAATAAGCTGCAGATTTGTAAGATACAATGGTTGCATTTTTCTTATAAACAACCCAAAGCAAACTTTATTATACCTATAAAAGTTTAATTATTAATTATATACACTAAATTAATAATTACTTGAGATTTTTAGCCAAGATGAGATCGCTCTCTAAAATACTCAAAATCAATTTCAATTTAATCAGTATAATGTTTCATAATTTAAACAACTTTATTTCTTTAATGGGTAGCAAATAGTAAGGATCACTTGCTTACTTTCTGGTAAAAGAGCTTTTAATTAACATTCAGTTAATTAAGGGAATGACGAACGTGCATGTAATAATTAACTGTATCACAAAATGTCATCAAAACCCTCATTTTCTTTATTGCCATATATAAGTACAGTATAACAAATGAAAAACTTTTCAGCAGTTCAATAAATATTGCAATCTGTTTCTTAACTTAGAATAGTATGAATACAAGATATGGATTTTTTTTAAATCTTGGAGAACTTGCAGGGGAGTTTAAAAGTATTTCGACATATTAATACAATTCATTGGTTACCAGCTTAAAGGCCTTACAAAGGCCCCCAATCAAAAATGTGATTTTTTTTTTTTTTTTAAGTAAAAAATATGTCATGACATTGGAGGTTTGTTACTGAGATAGTTTGTTGTATCAGGAGCAGAAAGTTAAAAATAAATGTGTTTAATAAATCAAATATAATCTTGGTAGATTTGTCATATTAATTTTGAATTTTCATTGTATTACAACTGTTTTATTATAATTATACTAATGCATATATATTTTAAATAAATCTATAATTCAATAATTATATAGGTAGTTGAAAGTGAACTATTAAAAACAAATTCAAAATTAATATGATAAAAACTACCTAGATTATATTTGATTTATTAAACACATTTATTTTTAACTTTCTGCTCCTGATACAACAAACTATCTCAGTAACAAGCCTCCAATGTCATGACATATTTTTTACTTAAAAAAAAGAAAAAATCACATTTTGATTGGGCAACCCCTCCCCCCCTACACCACAAGCTTTTTATCGCTGAAAGTGTTGCATACTTTACCATGTTTTTATTAACTCGCTTTCTCGTTTGTTTGTTTGTCTAGTACAAATCTTGCAATTGATTTTTAACTAACTTCCCGACTAGCTAGACATTTGAAACTTTTAGAATAGCTCATAACACAATGACAATGCAACATCTTGAAGCCCGATTAAAAAAAAAATTTCTTTTAATTAATTAAAATATGAAAATAATAACCTCCTAATAGCTTTAAAAATAGCCATCAAAATATTAGCCGTAATTTAATTGTTGCAAAAAAAAAAATAAATAAATAAATAAATAATAATAATAAGAGTTCATTTTCTTTCATTCTATAAATAAATTTAATTGAATGTGAACATTAAAAAAAGTTAAATTAGGCATCTCACAAATACTGACGTCATTATAACTTTAAAAAATTTCTACACACTGATAAAGTGCTAATGTAATTCATGATGCTAATATATGTTGTTCTAAACGGATTAATATTTTATTTTTAAAAGTAATGTTTTTTATCACTTTCTTGTTAATACATAGAATTGTCAAGTTTGTATGATTCAACAGATGGATGGTTAGGCTTTATGTCGCACTAGTGCTGTGCAGATGGGCAATTGGCGACGGTCTTGGACACACCCTTAGAGGTGGTCCGGAGAAATGTCATCACAATTTTGATCCTCCACAGAAGGGATGGCTCTCCCGCTTCGGTAATCCCCAGAGGTATAATTTTTATGATTCAACAGAAAATTTAAAAACATGGTGTATAAAGGTATTTTTTACTTATAATTATTTCTAAATAAAGCAGGTTCAAGTTTTAATTTAAAGCATATTATATGTATAATTTGTACGTATAGACAAAAATAGCTAATCAAAGATAAAATAATGATAATAATAAAAAGACATTTGTAAAACAAAGTAAAAATCATATGAAAGTTCAAGGACGTAATGTTTATCAATTATTGGCAATAATTCACACTTGGCAATTATTTTTATTTTTCCAGGTATGTATACCTCAATTAAAAGGTATCTATTTAATACACAAAAGACATGAAAAATTTAAGATAGCTGAAAGAATTGGTATTTAGATTTAAAAACTACTGTGAGTAATAAGAATAAAAGTGTTGGTGATCAAAATCCTTTAAAATATCTTTAATGTATATTTTGCTATGATGAGAAATAAAAATGCGATATTGCACAGCACTTTTAAGATCCTATAGCAATATTTCTTTTGCAGTTTGTTAAGTGTAGAAGCTCAAATAAAATAACTTTGCTTTAAGTATTCTATCTGCAGCAGGACCTAAGATCTAAGGGCTTCAAGCCTTTCTTGCATGTCAGCAAGATCTGCATCAGAAGTGCCTGCAGAAGCAGCAGCTTCAGCTTCAGCATCAGGTAATGATTCTGATACTGCAGCAGGAGCTGTACCTAATTGGCCAGCAGTGAGTTCCCATAATAATTTATCTACTTCTTCACCAGCTTCTTCTTCGAGATCTTCATCATCAAATACTGATTCAAACGCATCTTCCATCATTTCTTCAATAATGCCAGCTTTCATCATTTCTTTTGATAAATCTTGCATAGTTTTTGATATTTCTGGAATTTTTACGAGATTTTGCATGCTCTTCATCACTTCAGTGCTCTTTTCTAATGATCCTGATACTTTCAAAAGAGCAAGTTGATGGTTCATGCTCAACTGAACAGAATTAAGATGCGCTTTTGAAGTTTGAATACGATTTATACTTTTCCGAGCAGAAACAATTTCTTTAGCTAAAACTCTACAGACATCAACATCCCCTCGCTTTGCAGCATCTTTCAATAACTTCTTTGTCTTTTCCTCTTCACGCTGAATTGCTCTGATTTGACGGTCAAGAGCAAAGCCTTCTTTTCTTATTTGCGATGTCCATTGTCTCACTTGTTCTTTTGGAGTTTTCCGCATACTTGCACCAAACAAATTCATTTTTAATTCATATTGTAATTAATTATCAATAAATGAACCAATACTTTTCAAAATACTCAAAAAACGCATTAAGTGGTATAAAATACCATAATAAAAACGAAATTGAAACTAGAGCCAACGCATTTGTTTATAAACTTTATGTATATGGTATTGCCAAAAAGTGCATTATTTAAAATGTAAAAGATACATTGACATTGACACTAGTAGCAGCAGTTCATAACAAAAAGCGTGGATAAGAATTTGATTTTTTTAGGAAAAGTCTATCATTATAGAAAATATATTTGAAAATGATACAAAATCGGTAATTTTGCCCCTAAATGAACTTCCAAACAATAATGCTATGCTACTACCCAAATAATCAATGCAGTTCCAATGCTCATAGCGTAGCACCACAGCAGGGTAAAACCCAATCAACATATTGAACTCTATAAATTCTTAGATTACTGAAAACAGAAAGTAGAAATTAAGTTACAACAAAAAGATGGATTATATATGTCGACGTTTTTTTCTTTTTAATTTTATTTAACCAAAAATATTTTAGTTTCGTTTTCAAATCAAATTTGAAAATAAATAGATACAAATGTTGTCAAAAGCTATAAACAATTTAGATAATTAAATCATTTGAAAATATTATATTTGAAATACATTATTCTTTTATGTAATTAATTTCAATATTTATTAATAAGTTCTGTAATAACTGTTAAATCGTTATCATCAGTTATTAAAAAGACGTCTGCTACATCCAGAAGAGGGCAGCTCCTTATGATAAACAAGCTGTTAACTCTTCCGCTTGCACTCCCTGCAATACAGCTGAATAATGTTCCGGTGACTTGATGCGGGAACATGGAAACTTAGAACTTATAAACTTAACGAAAATTAATGGAGTTAAAAAATAGAAGATATCTTTCAATCACTTGGATTTCCCATGTTTACAGTTGGACTGGCGTAATGCTGTCGAATAAAACGTGATGCACATAATCGAAACATTGTAGCCAAAGGATAGGCTTTTAAATTTAACATTTGCAATTGTGTTTATAGAACTAAGCCTATCCACAGTCAAAATGGCGGACTTAGAGGCTGTACTAGCAGATGTGAGCTATCTCATGGCTATGGAAAAAAGTAAATCTACTCCAGCTGCCAGAGCTAGCAAGAAAATAATACTACCGGATCCGAGGTATGTGCCAAATACAGTTACATCACAGGCTGTACATAACATTATGATACATATAATCGCTGCTGATATTTTTCACGTTTTTCTATTTTCAGTGCGCGATTGTTTACAAATGAAATGATTTAATTGTTTTTTATGGTGGCTAAATAATTCTGGCTGATCAAAATATAAAAGAATGTCCTTATAAAGTCTGCTGCATATGTAAACCTGGGTACCGATTCGGGCCAATCAAAAATCACCGTGCAAGCGGTAACATATTTAAAGGGCTGGAAAACGACCTTACAGATTTTTAACGTCATTATTAGCCAGTTTTTATTCATACGTTATACACAGGTTTTTAATTTTTACATTGATCTCGATACGTTTCGTATGGGAAAGTTTATAAGTCTGTTTTTAATTTTGTCCAGTGTAGTAATGATATGTACAGTTGTTTTATATATGATTCGAATATATTTGTGAAATTCGTTTAAAAGGGCATTTAAGATAAAAATTATTTTAAATTTAGTTTATGTACCTGTTAAAATACTATAAATATTGCTTATTCAAAGTATTTTTATTCAATTGAGAGCGATTTCTTATTAGTTAAAAGTATAGTTCATTTCAGATATAAAACGCAGTTTAAAATTTATTCGAAATAAATAACTGACGTGTTCAATAATATCTCAAGAATTTTATTGGTTACAGGTGTTCACATTCTAACATTTAGTCAAAGAATTAGTTTTAGTATAAATATATAAAATTGCTTGTGAAAATAAATGTATTATGTTTATATAGAATTGATGATGCAATGAAAATATCTCTTGGCACATCTTCAGTGTACATAGTTTAGATAATTTTTCTACGTGGAAAAATAGCAGAATTTCTTATTAGATTTATAATTTTAGTAAGATTCTACACTGACTTTATTATTGGATAGTAAAACTAGACTTTTATTTTTAAATTATTTTACATTAAATCATAATATATCTTATGTATTTTTTTTCAATTAAAATTATGTATCTGTATTATATAAGTGATTTAAGAAATGTAAACCATGGGAAACAAGGACAAAAGCCAAATGACAACAACAAAAAAGAAATAACAATATAAAGGAGCAGAGGCCACCACTGCTTAAGATGAAAAGAGAGTTTGTTAAAACTGGTTTGCTGGGCACTCAACTTTCTCCAAATTCTCTGCAAGACCATATGTTTATAAAGGAAAAGTTAAAATGGAGATTTTTTGTATTAGATGGAAAAACAAGCCACAATTTTACAATCATTGAAATTTATTATAAAACAAATTTAAATATATCAAATCAATCATATATATATATTATATTTAAAAATAATTATCAATATTTATAAATCAGTTATATATAAACAAAATCAGTCGAATATATTTTGAAATATTATACCCTCTGTGCAGCTGTACTTAATGATGCCCAAATCATAATCACAAAATACATTTATACTGTAAAGATATTTGATAGATGTATAATCCTGCACAACCAAGCAGCATAATAACAGTTTGGGGGGAAAAGGATAAACAAAGCAAATGCAATTCTCCTCCTACATTTTTTTTTTTTTTTAAATATAGTATCAATAACTCGACCAACATCACCCGTTCTCCATAATCATTCAACTGCCCACCCATTCACCACTTTTTTTATTTCTTTTTTTTTTTTTTTTTTAATTTACTCACATATATATATATATATATATATATATATATATATATATATATATATATATATAGTACTATTTGTATTCATATGCATGCACTTACACACAAATAAACATACATTTTTTTTTTCAAAATTTTTATATTAATGTGAACCAGGCCTAATAAAATTAAGAATAGATGAGGATATAAACAAATTTTCTAAGAAAACTGCTGTAAGTGGTAGTATCATATTAAAGTTTATTAACATTTTCGTTTCTGAACTTTATTGAACGTGAAACATCAAATGTAAAAAGAAAGTTAAGAATGTTTCCTAATACTGAAATGTCTAAGCATGTTTTGAAATAAGTAGATAAATTGACGTTAAAGCAAAAATCACTATATTTATCATAAATGTCAGTAAATACTTTATTACATATTATATAGTTTAATTTTAAGTCAAGAAAGTTTAATGTAATTATAAACACTAGAAAGATGGGAGCAGTCATTTTGACCACAACCGAAATTAAAATGTGTGTATTTTACTTAAATATTCTTTGATTTCTACTTACATTGTTTATTGACCTTTCCTAATTATTCATAAGGAATGTGTAGCACAAAAAAAAAAAAAAAAAAAGTTTTTTCTCACAGTATTATTAGATAATACTGTGATACCTTGATATTACTTTTCTCTCTCACTTTTTGTTGTATACAAACTGTTTTACATTTCACGAAAATTCAGATATGTTTATTGAAAATTGTTTGCTTTGTTGTAAATCAGGAAAACGTATAATGCTAGCTGTTTTCAAGAAAAGTACATTGCCCATTTACATAGCAAAAACCTGATATATTTGGGATTAATTTTGGCTGGCAGCAGCTGCTTGATCAAAATATTTATTGTTTTCTCATACTTAGGGAAAAAAAAATTATAATAGCTCCATTGATGAAACTGTTCGGAAACATGCAGTTTGTCATTTGGCAGAGCCTTTTATAATGCTGGAAGAAACATAAGATAATTTTTTTACATTGTTGAAATTAACCAAATTTTTAAGAAATAAGATTTAGCATCATCAGGGACTGATTTACTCACTTGGAGGCCCAGGGCACTCATGTTCAATGGGCTCCTTTTTCTCGTACCTTAATATTACAACAAACGAAACAAACCGCTTATTTCCGATTTAGTCATCTAAAAATTCACTTCACTTTTCATTTTGTTGATAAGAGTAAGGCTAAACAAGATCCGTCGCTTGTCTATCAGATCGACGTACGTCGCCCCCGTGTATCTGCAGTGCTGTGTGTCCCTTGGATTTAGTTAGCCTTAGTAAAAGTTTGCAATGTAAGTATTGGTAGTATGCAGTTGTATTTGCGTTTAGTGAAAATATTGTAATTTTTCCGATGAGTTGATAGTTTCCTTGAAAGATCATCACACCGATTTATAAAACAGTGCAGCAATTCCTCCATCCATTGACGAAAAACAAAAAACAACGATCATTATAGCAAAATTAAAAAATTTTTCATTTAAATTTTTAAAAATGTATGATGGAATTTCTTGGGGGGCCCCTTCACTGAGAGGGCTCAGGGTACATGCCCCGAATGCCCTGCCTTAAATCAGGTACTGTTGGTAGGGTGTTCTAATTCTCAATTTCTACCATTTCTATAAAAAAGAAATCCCTACAAGTTTTTTAAGTATACAAATGCACAATTTTATATGTGAAGATTACTGTGCAACATATTAAAAAAAAAAATGTATTTAATTAAACCAGGGTTGTAATTTTGACCGGTCAAAACTGATTTGACCAGGACGCTGGTCAAAAATGGTTTTAACCATCCAAAAATGGTCAGCACTGTTAAAAATGGTTTTAAACAGCTTTAATTTTAATAATAATTAGTTTTGCAATTAAAAATAACTTAATAAGTAATAAAAACAACAATTCATTAAAAATAATAATACTAATATAATAATAATGTTAGAAATTTAAAAATGGACCATGCAATATAAAAATATAAACCAGTTTCAGTTAAAAACATTAAGGAAGATGAAATAGATGAACTGTTTATTTCTTATGGATGCGCTGCACGTTATTTAAATCTTGTAGGGCAAGATATTACAAATAAAGTTAGTTCAGTAATGAAACATATTATTGAAGTCCAGAAATACTTCCAAAATAACCATTGACCTTCAGGTTACTTGTCTGAATATGAAGAATCTGTTAAACCCCAACTTCCAGGGGAAACACGTTGGAACAGTCAGATCGATTGTTTGACAACTTTTCTTAAAAACAGAGATTTGTACATAAAAATTGTAGATGAGCATGAAGATGATATTGATAAGATTGTTAAAATCATGCACAATGTAGCCATATATAAAGAGGTAAAACATCTACAAAGTCAACTTATGCCTATTTCCCTTGCATTAGACAAACTTCAAACAGAAGATGCCACTATATCTGACGCATGTGATGAATGGATAAGACTATTAAAATTAAAAGAACTTGAAACTTATTCTGACGTGCTGCAGTCTCGATTTAATGAAAGTGTTACTTCAGTTCATTTTCTTGCACATATGCTGAATCCTGTTTATATGGGTAAAAGTATTGATGAAGACAAGCAAGAAATAGCAAGACAATGGTTACACACATTGATCCTACATTTTTGCCACTTGTGATTGCATTTCAAGGAGAGTCTTTACCATATCCGAAATCCTTTTTTTTCTGAAAGCGTAAAAAATACACTTGGACCTGATGTCTGGTGGGCAGCAATGAAGAAGATAAAAGGCATTGATGTAAAATTTGTTGATTTTGCATTACATCTAATGAATTGTTGTGCCAGCTCGTCTTCAATAGAAAGACTATTTTTAAAGTTTAGACTTATTCAAAACAATTTATGAAACTGTCTAAGTTTAGAGACAACTGCAAAACTTGCGACTTGTAACCATTTTTTAAATTCAATATAAATTCCAAAAAAGAGTTTGTGCAAAAATTAATTAAAACAATTGTGTTGTTTCTTTGTGATATTATTTGTGTTATGACATTTTTAACAAATGTTTACTTAGTTTTAACATATGATACTAGGATATATTTCATTGGTAGCAGATTCTAATTTCTGACCTTGATTGGTAGTAAATAAATTCAATAACGGATTTCAGTGGTCAAAACTGATATCAACCAGGACGGTTAAAACCAATACAACCCTGAATTGGTTAACATTAATTAAACATTAGCTATTTTTTATATGTACTAGCATTCATAATTCAATGCTAATTTTTAAAGCCTAATATTTTTAGAACTTTTTGCATTATGTACTATCTCATATTATTATATATTATATGTTCAAGTAGTACAGTAGTGATAATAGTTATGGAATTTAGACAAAATGTTTATTCACTTAAAAAAAAAAAAAAAAAAAAAAAAAAAAAATTCTTTGTATGGCCTCTAAGCTGGTAACCAATGAACTGTATCAATATGTCAAAATATAAACTCCCCTGCAAGTTCTCCAGAATTAAAGAAAAATCCATATCTTGTATTCATACTATTCTAAGTTAAGAAACAGATTGCAGTATTGAACTGCTAAAAAATTTTTTCATTTGTTATACTGTCGAACCTCGTTAACGTGAATAACTTTTAAGATGAACTGGTTCCACAATTCCCATAAAAAAGAAGAATTAATTTAGTTATATGAATATTAGTTACTGATAACATGAACAAGTTTTTTATCCCCCTATAGATTCACATTAACGAGGTTTGATTGTACTGTATATATGGCAATAAAGAAAATGAGGGTTTTTGATGACATTTTGTGATACAATTAAATATTGTATGCACGTTCGTTGTTCCCTTAATTAATTGAATGTTAATTTAAAGCTCTTTTATCAGAAAGTAAGCAAGTGATCCTTACTATTTGCTACCCTTTAAAGAAATAAAGTTGCTTAAATTATAAAACTTTATACTGATTAAATTGAAATTGATTTCTTTAATGTATTTTGAGTATTTTAGAGAATGATATGATCGTGGCTGAAAATCTCATATAATAATTAATTTAGTATAGGATAATTAATAATTAAATTTTTATTGGTATAATAAAGTTTGCTTTAGGTTGTTCATAAGAAAAATGCATCTACTGTATCTTACAAATCTGCTACTTATTACTATATGATAATTTTTTAAAGAAAAACAGTTTCTTCCACTTTGAAGAAACCTATTTTTTCCAGCTGGTTTTTTTCCACCTTGGAAGAAACTTGCCAACCCTGTCTGTAAGACATCTCCAATTTCAAATTTTATTTCAGGTAGTATGGTACAGATGATGCATCAATGATCTCGAGCAGTAAACGCAAACAATGCCAAATCAATAGATGCCGGAAAAAAAAAAAAAAAAAAAAACTATAATCTTTTGTAATGTTTGCAAGAAGTCAATTTGTCGCATATGCATTAACAAAATTATAGAACTGTTTGTAAAAAAAGTATAATATAATGAATAATTTATTTCTTATTGTTTATATATATTATACAGAGTGATCAATATAAAAGGGTATTTTTTCTTATTAACCTTAAATATGACAAAAGTGGCAACTATTCGAACACTGAACTTTTTTTATTTGAACCTTGTTAAAGTGTGGGAGACAATTTTCAACACTGTTGCACTGTTATAACTTTGTGAGGTAAAACAGAAATGGAAAGGCACAATTTTTTTAATCCTGTAATAATTTTATTTATGAAAAATAAACTTTAATTATTTTTTTTACATTATCATTCCTACATTACTATTATATTTACATTATCATTATCACATTATCATTTCATTGGCTTTTCCAGAGAAGTCCTGCAAACATTGATGAATTAAAACAAATCATGACTGAAGAAATCTCATCAATAACACCAACAATGCCGCAAAGTGTGTAAAAAACCTGGTTCGACGTGTTCATGTGTGCATTGAAAATGGTGGTGAACATTTTCAACATTTCCTGTGAGGAATGATAATGTAAAAAAAAAATGAATTTAATTTGTTTTTCAAAAATAAAATTATTACAGGATTAAAAAAAAATGTGTGTCTCCATTTCTGTTTCACCTCACAAATAAAGTTGTAACAGTCCAAGAGTATTAGAAATTGTCTTACAAACTTAAATAAGGTTCAAACAATCATACTTCAATGTTAGAATAGTTGCCACATCCATCAGATTTAAGGGTTATAAGAAAAACCCACAGGTACTCTTTTAAACTGATCACTTTGTATATATTGAAAAGCAATTATGATGTATAAATGCAAGATATTATGTGCAAATCAAATTAATTCAATCGATTCCTTATACCCAAAAATATATAAATACCAATTTTTGAGGCTATCTCTATTTTAAAATTTTTGTCCCCTCCCCAACTGCACCCCAAGAAATGCCATCTTAATAATTTTACTCTTACAAAAGAATTCACAATCAATTCCTTATATCCAAGAACATCTAAATACTACCAATATTCAAGGCTCAATATATGCTATTTTAACATCCCCCCCCCCCCCAAATGCTCTCTGCTAATAATTTTCATTTTTGAAAGTAATCACAAATGATTATGCTCACCCAGAAACCTAATAATACTACTTTTCAAGGCTCTATCTCTGTTTTAAAATTACCCCCACCCCCATTTGCCCTCCCAAGTAATGCTGTACCCCTAATAATTTTACACATTTGAAAGAAAATATCTTCAATAAATTCCTTATACCCCAAAACATATATAATACCAATTTTCAAGGCTCTATCTATTTTAAAATTTTACCTCCCTCTGCAACTGCCCCCAACCCAAGAAATGTATTCTTAACAGGGGCTAATCCACACAAAAATTGAGCCTTTTTGCTGCCCCTTCACAAAATTCCATATCATAAAAAGGGATCCTTCACAAAATTCAAATTCACCAAAAGCAATCCTTCATATAATTTAGTTTTATAAAAATGATACTTTTATAAAAAAAAAAAAAAAAAAAAAAAAATCTATGTTTTCTGTATTTTTTTTTTAAATTAATACCTATATTTGGTTTAAAAAAAAAAAAAAACTAATTTGATATTAAACATTATATAAAATTAGTGTTAAAATGGAACATTTATCACCCCCCCCCCTCCCAAACACGAAAATATATAACATTTTCATAAAAATAAATGAAAATTTCACAAAAGTATTTTATTTTTCACAAAGATAAGCCCCAAAAATTAAAACCTGGATTGCCCTGCCAAATGATTTTACATTTTCGAAAGTATTCACAGTCAATTCCACCCACCCAAAAACTTAATAATACCAATTTTAAATGCTCTATCTATATTTTAAAATTTTGGGTGAAATGTGCTTTAACCCAGTTCTTGGCGTCTTGTTTTCAATTAGCGATAAAGATGCCAAAGTTTGCAACCTGGATGTTTTTCAGTTGTTGAACGATCAATCTATGAAATGTAGCAACCTGATCTTGATATTTTGAAGCTCTGTCATTTTTGCACATCTGATTGTTGGCAAGCGAAATTTCATGTATTTTAAAGATTCATGGAGATTGCAGGAGGGATATCCTGTGATTTTTTTTTTTTTTTTTTTGGTTTTCATGTACACGAAGTGTACAGAGACGTATGTATTATTAATTGCTGCAAAACATAATTTGTGCATTTTAAAGATTCATGGAGATTGCGGGAGGGGTATTTAGGGATTTTGTTTTCTTTTCTCATCTATGCAAAGCGTGCAGATGCACATAAATGCTGTAAAACATACAGTAGATGATTAAATTATTAATTAATTTATATTTTATTTATTTATTTATTTTTTTCTAAAAAAGTACTAAACGAAATAGTCTGAAACTTCAGGCATCAAAAAAACATTTAAAAACTCACTTTTTCCATTATCAATTTACGTACATAATGCAATTAGGAGACCAACCACAAATTGAAGAACAACGCAAATACTGTGGATCACTCAATCATAAAAAGCTACAAATAACTTAAACTTTAACACATTGTTGCGTATACTATGTACAATATTTATGTTTTGTTGTGGGAATTGCACAATTTTATTCTATTTAATTTTTTTTTTAATTAATTTTTTTGGCAAGTTTTTCGCCTATAACTAGAACAGATTTCCATAAATTTTGCAAAACATGCAGAAAATTGACAAAACATTAGAGAAACATTATTCTGAGACATAAAATTCACACGTGTAATATTCACTGAGATATATAAGCATTTATAGTAAATATTTTTTTTACTGCACATGTGCAAAAGATAGAAAATTTTTTATTGCATGGATTGAAAGCTAGATATCTTGGGCAACTTTTATCAAAAGTTCATTTGAATAGAGTAAAAATTCAGCAAATTGTCGGCAAAAGAATGAGCTAGATTTTAGGTATTTTCCAGAGTTGAAATGTTAAAATTAAATAATGGTTTTTTTTACTTGCCACATAGTTAATTTGAATATCCAATTATTTCAATCGTTGATGTTCCAAAAGTTCTTTTTTGGGAAAAGTCCCTTATAGGCGTGCAACTCTAACATATTTTTATTTATTTACTCAGTTTTATGAGTTTATATATGTTATATTTTAAATTGCAGTGATAAAAAAAGTTTGTTTCTGAAAACTTCTATTCAAAGATAAGCAGAAATTTGTTTGTGATAAGTTTATGGACATAAATGATATACATAATGTAATAACTAACGCTGGGGTCAATCCAGGTTTTAAATTTTGGGGTACTATTTTTGTGAAAAAATAAATAGTTTTATGAAATTTTTAAATAGACAATAAGACTTCTTCACACACCATAAATTTTAAGCCAGCACAACCGGTTTCGAAAGGACGTAGCCTTCCTTCATCAGGTGCAAAAAAACACGTGCTACTGCCTTGGAGGCAAAAGCAAGACTGAAAGCAGGGCAAATCCAGGCTTAAAGTTTATGGTGTGTGAAGAAGTCTTATTGTCTATTTATCGTTTGTACACCAGTTTTGCATTTTCATTTAGTTTTATGAAATTTTTATTTATTTCTATAAAAAATTTCCATTTTAGCATTCACTCTGTTTAATTTTAATATCAAGTTGTAATACTGATATTAAAATTATATAAATAACAATATTAAAAAATATCATATATTTAAAACTTTGTATTTTAACAATCTGTTTGTATAATTTTAATATAAGTTATCAATTATATATTTTTTTATCAAGTTAATAGTGTTTCATTAAAGTGAGTGTAGACACTCAATGGAAGTAATACTGATAACATGGAACAATTTTATAAAAGTACCGTTTTTACAAAACAAAATTTTATAAAAGGACTGCTTTTTTATGACTTTAAATTTTGTGAAAAGGTTTTTTTTTTTTAATAGGTTTGAGTTTTGAGAAGGGTCTCTTTTTAGTGCTCGTTAAGTGCTCCAATTTTTGCCTGGGTTGACCCCCAAGGCAATTGTGGTCACCCATGTTACAAGCCCCCCCCCCCATGTTAATTGTTTTTATTGCAATAAAATTTTTCTAAACGATTTTATACATTTAAGTTATTATTATTATTTTTTTTTTTAGAAAGATGCTGGTTGTGATGCAATCATTTATTTAAATTATCTATCTTTCTATTATATTACTAAACATGGTAAAAATATTGGTGGAAGACACTGGGAACTTGTACACCCAAAGCACGAATAATTTATGAGGAATTTTATGAACACAAAGTATTGGGGCCCCTTTTGCTCACCCTTCGCAAAATTACACACCATAGAAACAGCTCCCATCAGAAGATTCAGATTTATAAAATGGGCCAAGGCTGTTAGGAAAATTAATAACCAGGAAAATTTTTTCAGAGTGCGTTCAGATTTTAGTACGTAATGTCGAGCGTTAAAAAGGACGTATAACTAAAAAATTTCGATAAATCTGCAAAATTTCAGAGAGTTTGAACCTACCAAACCCTTCCTTAGCTGTGGCCTTAAAGTGGGCCCCTTCACAATAATTCAATTTCATAAAATATTTCTTTCCCAAGATATTGTTTTATAAAATGTTTCCATTTTTTTTCCCAGTATTATTTTTAAATGATGCCTCTCTATTTAGTTCAACAAAACTCTATTGACTTTATATTGAACATTATACAGGTTGCCCCTAAATTCATGGGCCAAACTTTCAGGATAGGAAAAAAATATATAAGAAAGCATTTTTTTTTTTTTTTTTTTGTATAGCAATGGTCGGGAATGAAAAGTGCAGGCGGAAAAACATGAAATGCAGCTCACTTCAGAATGTGAAAGAAAAAAAAAGACGGGGGGGGGGGGGGGATGAATTAAAAATTCATAGAAAACAGCATGAAAAAAATCGCACAATCATGAGTGTGTGTGGGGGGTGTAAATACAAACATCAGTCGGAAAATAAACGAAAAAAAGACAAGAAAAGGTGTTTGGGAATTAAGGGGATTGACTGCTCTAGGGTCCTAGGCCTGAGGGGTGCGCCTTTCGTGGTGGTTTTTCTAAGGGGTTCTAGCTCGCATTTACGTAAATTTCGGGGGAAACCACGGAAAACTCCGAACAACTAGGCCGACGAGCGCAACATGGGATCGAATCAGGCACCTCACGTCTACCAGCTTTGAGCGCAGAACGACTCGGCTGTTGGAGGCAAGAAAAGGAAACTAGAACGGTTGAAGGAAAGGTACGGGACCAGCCAAAAATTTTCATTTCCGACCCCATATTGAGTACAAAAAATGCTTGTTTATATGTATTTTTTCTACCATTAAAATTTCGCCCATGAATTCAGGGACACTTTGTATAGAATGTGTGTTAAAACAGATGATTTTGCACTATATATATCCACAAAAATGGGCCCCAAAAATTAAAAATTGGATCGACCTCTATTCTAATAAAACATAGATCTTACTTCAATCACTTCTCATACAAAAATTCCCCCCCAAACAAATGCAAAATCAGTAAGAAAACACACTAAACAGATGTCGCAACGTTCCTACATTTTAAGTGCGTTTTATTATTTTCTTACCACTATAGTTAAAAAGAAATTTTTTTTCACGGTTAAATGCTATAAAATTATCTAAAAGATTACTGCTCTAAAATAGTGATGGGAAAATAATAAAACGTACGTGAAAATATACGACTGCTGCGACCTCCTTACATGCTGGCAACATGCAAATGACGTTATCTTGTAAATTGTCATTCACAGTGTTGCCAGTGGTAATAAAAATGTGGAAAAACATGAAATGGTTATAAAACTCATTTAAACACCGTCATTTCTATATAAAACTAACTGGTTATATGATACACATGTTTCTCCATTTATGCAGTATTTTTTTTTTTTTTATGTGAGTCTTTTATTAAGCCATTAATTATAACTTAACGCGCATTTATTATGAACACTGACTGATAGACTACTTAATTTTCATTTGCATAAAATGAATTCTTCCGCGTACATGGAACAGAGTTCATACTTCTTATGGAAAACCTCAAAAATCTGGAATACTTATAGGGTATAAAATTTCGGCGCCAAATCTCAGAGAAATTTCATGAAAATGGAAATTTTCATTAAAATCCTGGAAAAAATCTATTGTTAATGTGGAAAAAAAAAAAAATAACTTGTACATTTTTCATGTTAATCTCTAAGTTATAAAGTAATGATAATTTAAAAAGAATTTTTTCTGTAAATAATTCTCGCAAATATGATTACCATTGCAAATGATTTAAACAAGGTTAAAACACTTCTACGTATTACGGGATGCAGTTATACAGTATGTAAACACTCATGCTATTGCATCACTCATAAATTATGAAATTACTTCCATTATTTGTAAGAAAAGGAAGAAATAATCATTATGGGGCTGAAATTTCGAAAATTTGTGGGTGACGTATTTCGATTTTGGCTTCGTATCGCTTTATTCATTACTATTATTGTTTGCGCGGTTCGGGTCCGTGCCTGAAGTTTCGAAGTCAGCCTCTATTGCAGCCTTTGGATGTGTACTAGCGTCTAAAAATTACATTTGATTAAATAAAATTTGATAGGCATGTTACAGGTCATCATTGCAAGATCTATACACTATACAAGTTTACATGATTGATGAACGCTTTTTACTTCCGTTACCCGTATTGTATTCGGTCCAAAAACTTGATGTCGAGTTTTCACCTGATTTACACGTTTTAAGGCCTCCTGAGTCCAAAAGAGTAGTTTTCAGCAATTGATCAGTGTGTGTATGCATGTATGTATGGAATCTTCTGGCTATCATTTCTCCGAAACTAATAAAGATAGAACTACGAAACTTCACAACTGATCTGATACAGGTCTGATGTACAGATGAATTTTCCAAATTTTCGTGAAAATTGGAAAACCGAAAGTGAGTCATCGAAAACCGTAATTGGGATCGTAAGTCCTTATCTCAAAAACGGCTCTAACGATTTTCTTCAAAGTTGCTACATAAACACTCTATTAGATGCCCTTTCGAATGATATATTTGGTTAGTTCAAGAAAATTGATAGGCGTTCTGTATAAATAGCTCAATTTCAGGTCTGGCAAGTGCGTTCCTTTAAAAACGGCTGTACGAATTTTTTTCAAACTCGCCCTATTAACTCCCTAATAAATATCCTTTTGTATGTTTTTCGGTCCTTAATTGAGTATACCAAGTTTTAGTAAAAGTTGGTATCTCAAAAACGGCTGTAACGATTTTCTTGAAAATTATTTCATTAATTCATTTTAGATACCCTTTCTCATGTATTACGTGGTTATTACAGGAATATTAACGGTCATCCTGATTAGGTAGGTCAGTTTTAGATCTCGGAAATTGGTGTTTAAAGGCAACTCTATTTTTTTTCTTATTTAACTTGCTATGTAAACTCTGTTTTATGTCTTTATACGCGTATCAAGTTTCTCTTACTGGAAAAATCCAAAAAATGCATATAATACGTGTAATAGTGAATAATGGAAGTCGTGTGGTTGTTTCACACCAGATTAACAAAAAAAAAAAAAAAAAACTATACAAAGTTGAATTCTTATACATTGCGGTCGATGGACTTAAATTAATTAAAGCTCGTTTTAATAATATAAAGTTGCTTAAAACATAAAAATAAATATATATATATATATATGTTTTATTGATTTGCATAACGATTGTTATGAGAAATGATAGTAATTGGTAAAAATATTATCACTTTCTGTTTCTTGTGCTGCGGTGATTAAAGAATTTGTTGCTTTTTCTTTTGTATCTTCCAGTTTTTCTTTTTATTATTATTTTTTAAATATGACTTTCACATCAAGTATATGTACGCAAATTTTGTTTATCTGAGCTCAACGACTTGTCGGTTTATCTATTTGTGATCGGCATCGGTGCGTCGAAAACGAAGCGTTAATGCGAAAATGTTATTTCTGTTATCTGTAGAAATTAAACACTTGTTCGTCAGTTTGGCACTTCAGAGATAATTTCATTGAATGGCATCTACAAGACCATTTTACCCCCTCCCCCCTTCCCCTTGGGTTATCGGATAACAATGTTTCTTTTCTATCATGCTCCGTGTTCAGCGTATACATTTTTGATATTTGATTGAATTTTTGCTCAATTCCGTAGATGTTTTCGAAAAGTTCATTAAAGGCAAACTTGAATAAACAATCAGGGATGAGATTTTTCAGATTTTCAGCTGATTTCAGCTTTTTTGTACATTTAACTTTTCAGCTTTTAGCATTTTTTGTGTTTCTGTTCTTTTTTTATACGTTGAAGATTAAAATAAATATTTATTACTCTAATATAATAGATTTTGTCATTAAAATTCTAGTATTTCATTTCAGTATCTTGCCTTTGTGTACAGTTTCAGCTTTTTTGTAGTTTTGCTAATCTGATCCCTGATCAATATGGTGATAATAAAACCGATTTCAAATATAGCTGCGTAAATGTAAACTTCCTTCATTGTGTGAATGAATAATTCTTTTCTTAAGAATTAGTCATTGTAAAACTTGATCATAAATAAACTATATGTACACTAAGGGGGGGGGGGGGGGGGAGCTGCATTTTGGATACTTTTAAATTTTGTTTTAAAAAATCACCAATTTTATTATTTAACCCTTTGACGGCCGTAACGTTCAGAAGCGCTCTAAATAGTATTGCAAAATTTAGGGTTTCTTTTATTCAGCTGTCACCAATAATTTTGAAGAGTGATATTTGATATACAATACATAATGGACGGAACAACCTTCGAAGTAGATAGCAGACCTAGGAGTGGCTAGCTATTCTAGCTGTTTGTCTCTTTTTTTCACATTTGTCTCTTTTAGTCTCTTTTTTGTTCAATTAGTCTCTTTTCTAGCTTTTTTTCATGCTTTTTCCAATCATATTTTTTCTTTACCCATTTTTCCTCATAGATTCTCTTTCAGATCAATGTAATAGATTTTAACTCTTAAAGAGGGATGTCAAAGTATTATATAGAATGTAAAATACAGAAAAAAAAAAAAAAAAAAAAAAAAAAAAAAATAGATTCAAGAAAAAAGGTTGCATGTTGAGAGCACATCATATATATTTTTTAATGTAAACTCAAAATTTCTATTCTTTTACTTGTGTCACTTTTCTTGTCATGGTGCGATAAGTTTATTCCTTCACCACATGCAAAGGGTGGCCTGATTCTCACTGATGGCCTCATTTGCCCTGCCTTATTTAGCATTTGCAGAAATATAAATGAGTTTTCTTTTGGTTTTGGAGTTGTCGCTCTATGGTCACATTTTGCACTTTAAAGCTCCTTAGACAGGAACCTACAACTTAAAATGGAATTGCAGGGAATAAAATAATAGCACGACAGCTTCACTGGATATATATACTTAAAGATTAAGTTTTTTTTCGGAGACCCCCCCCCCCCCCCTCATGATCAAAGGCCCAGTGTGCCCACTCCCTCCACCTTCCCCATAGTATGCCACTGCAGTATATAGATTAATTTTACATCTTTGTTCATAATATTCATTTATTAGGAAAAAACTTGTCTCTTTTCAGTCTCTTTTTTAAATATTTTAGTCTCTTTTCAGTCTCCTTTTTAGACATTTTAGTCTCCTTTCTTTCTTTTTCAAGAGTGTTTTACCACTCCTAGGCCTGAGATAGGCAATCGTTGCAGTTAACATTTAGTGTTGGATATTGAATAAAAAAGTTTTTAAATTTGACGACACTGACCAGAAAGTGAAAATAAATAAGACCGGCAAAGTATTAAATGTAGGGATGAAACAGACAGGGTTTTTGCCGGATACCGGATATCTGGAGCTCTAATGTCTACTGGATACGGTTATCCCATATCCGGCGAAATTACTCTCAACTTCATCCCTAATTTTAGATGATTAAAGTAAATTCCCCGAAACGAGGTTTTGAGCGATTTCAATGGATTATTATTACTATTATTTATTATAATCATCCCCCCCCTCCCCTCACACACACACACTTCTAATTTAGATAAATATTTTGACCATAATTTTACGGTTTTAGCGGGGCCGAGAAAGAAAACTGGCAAATCTCTAAGTGATGGTCGTCCTTACATAGCATTCTATCTATTCATTATCTTTTAGGTTTATTTTATTTGTTTTAAATCATGGATAAAATTTATTTTTCCTCAATGATTGTTGCAATTGTGACGCCACATTTTTTCTGCTAAATCACCCTTCTTGCGTTATTATTATTATTTTTTTTTATTCCTGCAAATCACAGATGAAATTATTATTATTATTATTTTTAATACATTTGTTTAACAATGATGACAGTTTCGAGCGTTAGTTTTGTGAAACTTGGGCTCATTATTAAGAAAGATGATTTAAGGATGTAATAGACTTTGAGATTTAGTTTTTAGTATGACATGACTATATATTTTCAGCAAGCATCGTCATCATTCGTTGTATTTTACCTTAAATATATCAGGTATGTAAAAAGCTCATAGCTGCCAAATTTTCTAATTTTTTTAATCAGATTTATCACCATTATATATATTTTTTTTTAAATACGCTTTATCTATTTTCGATGATTAAATAAGAAGAAAACAATTAAATAATATATACATATTTTTTTCTTTTGATTAGTTTTATCGAAACGTCACTTTCAATGAGTCTTCAAAGAAAGAAATCTTTTTTGTCTTGGTAAACGGCGTTATTAGCATTTGAATTAAAACGTGTATTTTCATTCAGAAAATATTGTATAATATGAGTATAATAAACTTTCTAAAATGTTATTTATTTTTTTTTATCTTATTTGACCTCAAGTATAAACGTGCTTTTTCTGACCATGCTATATAAATAAAATTATATATATTCTTCTTCTCTCTCCCCAACTCGGAAAGTCTCGTATCATGCAAATTCATCCCTTCAGGTTGCCTCTCAGCTGGTATAAATATTAAACAGCAATAAATTAGAGCTGAAAACGCCCATATGTATAGCTGGCATGAATTCTAAATGCATTGATTTAGAATAACTCATAATATTTTTTGAAGGAACCTTTTTCCATTTTTAAAACAAGTTTTAACGATTCTAACTAGCACTATCCCCCCCCCCCCCCTTCTTATAAAGTAGAGAAATGATTGTTTTTATGTCAGATTTTTCAAAATTGAAATTTTGCTACATGTACATGTTTTTGAGGTCTTCTGGAGAAAAAAAAAAAAAAGAAAAATCGTGATTTTAGCGTTTGATATGTGTGTGTCTGTCTGCTATCAATGTAATTCAATAACAAATAACCCCAGGCAGATCAAACTCGATCGATGTTTTAAATCCGTATCACATGAAATTTTTGCTAGCGACCAGTTTTTTTTTCTCCTCTTATATATTAAGTACTAGCCGCCTCAGGCGACCAGCTGGTTCGCGACTACTAAAAAATCTGAATTCCGGCAAACTTTTGTTTGATGGTGCCTCCATCTTAATGCATTGAATTTAACGTTTTTTACCATGTCAGGGGTCGATCCAGGCAAAAATTGGGTCCCCTTTGCTGCCCCTTCACAAAATTCCACATCATAAAAGGGGACCCTTCACAAAATTTAAATCCATAAATGGGGACCCTTCACAATATTCAAATCCACAAATGGGGACCCTTCACAATATTCAAATCCACAAATGGGGACCCTTCACAATATTCAAATCCATAAATGGGGACCCTTCACAAAATTTAAATTTATGAAATGAGCCTTTTTGTGAGAAAAAGGGATCCTTTTTCTATATTTTCAGTATTTTTAATTAATTGGTTCAGTTTGATATTTAAAAACTACTTAGAATGACTGTTTAAAATGGAAAGTTTTACACGATTTTTTTTTTCCCACAAAAATAAGTAAAAATTTCACAAAAATATTTTGTTTTTCACAAAAAGGGGACCCAAAATTTAAAACCTGGATCGACCCCTGCATGTCAATCAACATCAGGATGTTTCCTACCTTTGAAAATCCTGATCATGGTAAACTACCCGAATAAATACATAAATGACACATAAAAAAGTTAAATTAAAGAAAGTTCATAAAATATGTATGTGGCTTTGTAACATAATTAAAAATTCCTTTTAAGGTCTAAAAGCTAAAATAGTATATTACAAATTAAATTAAATTAAATATTTCTTCCGTTTTGCACTCGCTTTGCAACAATGTTCTATGGTCTTATGTGAATGATTCTCAAGAATGAATCAACAATTGTGTACAAATTTAATGGATTATGTATTGGAAATAAGTACGCTATAATTTAAAAATCGCAGCTCTTAGAACTTCAAAACTGATAATTTTTTAAAAAGTTATTCATTATTCTTTAATATTAGACTCTTATTTTAAGATAAAAACAATCGAATGATATCGCGTTGTGAAACTTTGCAACATAATATCTTTAAATCTAATAACTTGATGTATATAGTGTCCTCACAAAAAATGAACAGTTTTTAGAGCTCTTTCAAAGAAGTATAACATCTATACAGTATCTTAAAAAAAAAAAAAAAAAAAAGAAAAAAAATCATCAGTTTTCACTTAAAAAAAAAAAAAAAAAAAAAAAAGACTTTCATCACCAAAATAGTTAAATTTAGACCAATCAAAAGTAGGAGTGGTCCGCCCGGATGTATTCCGCCGACAAACTCTTTGCTTTATTTATATAGACAAGTAATTATAAAATCCATTCAAAAAATACAATTTTTAATTTCGATTTATTTTTCATAGAAATATGATAGTAAAATGTCTTATGTAACTTAAACTTCATATTTTTAATCACCATAAATATAAAATCTGAAAAAACAGCATTTAGAACATTTATAAAAGTGTCATTCTAATATTTTCCTCATTAAAAAGGAGGGAGAGAAGGGAGAAAAAAAAATTCCCACATATAGATTTCTAAATTTGGTCTCCCATTATGATATTTCTCCATATGCATGCCCCATTAATTTCCATTTCTTTGCTGGCTATTTATATGTCGAGGCATAGTTTAATTTGTTCCATTGATTGTATTAAACGAGGGGAAAATGGATGTGTTTACTTCATCTCCTTTTGTATAGGATTTCTAATCAATTTACTCGCGGGCCGTTGCCCATTTTATTTACACAGTTTTAGAACAGTCGCCTCTTTTGTGTGTGTGCTTTCTGCATTTATGTAAAGCATTCTGTTAATGTTAAGGGATAACAGAACCGTAAACTGATAAGATGTCAGAGATTTTAGATATTTTTGAATGGCTTGAATAATGAAAGGAGCTCTGGATTATTTCATGTTGGTATGGTGGGCTCGAAATTAGAATTACATATCAGGCGACAATGGCAACTAACATTTCATCGAAACACATAAGAATTTGTGAAAATTTTCGACATCTAGTTTTGTGAGACTTACACATTTTGTGATGTCTGGAACATGATACGTTTTTAAAAATGTATGTTTATGTGTAACAAAAATTTTATGGGACCTCCAAATCAAAAACTAATGCACACAAGTTCCTAAAATCATGCATGTTTTATAATTTTTTCCCTGTGAGTTATGCCAGGGATAGTGTGTATGCGAAAACACTGTGCACAGTCACCGACCTTATTACGGTAATCAAAACGGAAATACAGTTGATATCTATATTTTATATATGTGCTCGAATCTGTGGTTATCATTTAACGGCCCTCTTCACTTACCGTCGCCGGAATCCCGAGCCAATACTATCCTATGGGAAATTTTCTTTACAAATAACATATAAACTAATACATATTTTTAAATTCTGTTTTCACATTCGGAAAATTCCCAGCTGTTAGATGGACGGACCTTTTTCAAAAAAGTATTTTTTTAATTTTTAACATTTTATTTTGAAATTGCAAAATGAAAATTTCACATACTGAAAATTCGTATTTTGCAGCTTCAAAATAAAGTATTAAAAAAAAAAAAAAAAAAACTTTTTTAAAAAAGGTCCGCCAATTTAACAGTTAGGAATTTTCAGAATGTGAAAACAGAATTTAAAAATATGTATTAGTTAATAAGTTATTTGTAAAGAAAATTTCCCATAGAATAACATTAGCTTCGGCTTCCGGCAACGGTGAGTGAAGCGGGCCCTTAAGCCAATCGCCTCTGTCATATGTTGGATCGTTACATATTTTAAACCATCATATTATCTAATGAAAAAAAATCTGGTGTGAGACAACCACACGACTTCCATTACTTACTATTACATGTATTATATGCATTTTTTGGAGATAATATGATCAGAAGGCATAAAATTGACCTAACAAATTAGACACCTAAAAATTTTCTGGTAAGAGAAAGCTTATACACATGTAAAGACATATAAAATAGATTTATATAGCGAATTTAAAATAGTAAGAAGAAAAAAAATTGGTTTATCCATTTTTCGAAACAGTAATTTCCGACATCTGAAACTGATCTACCTAATCAGGATGACTGCTAATTTTCCTTTAATACATATGAAAGGATATTTAAAATGGATTTATGTAACAATTTTCAAGAAAATCATTAGAGCCGTTTTTGAGACACCGACTTTTGCCAAAACTTGGCATTATTGATCGGAATTATTAATCGGAATTCCAATTATTGATCGGAAAGTAATAATTACATACAAAAGTTTATTTAAAAGGCAGTTAATATGGCAAGTTTGAAAAAAAAAATCGTGCAGCCATTTTTAAAGGAACGCACTTGCGAGGCCTGAAATTGAGCTATTTATACAGGACGCTTATCAGTTTTCCTGAACTAACCAACTATATCATTTGAAAGGACATCTAATAGAGTGTTTATATAGCAAATTAGAAGAAAATCGTTAGAGCCGTTTTTGAGATACAAACTTACGGTAATGGAAGTAAAAAGCAGATTAAAGACAATATAATTTTTTTTTTTAATCACCCTGTATCCGATTTAGCTTTATTATCACTTCAATCGTGAAAATGGCAGAATCTGTTGAGTTGTATATACCAAAATCTAATCGAAAACAAAATACAAAGTTTGATAAGGTTCCCTGAATTAACTCAAGAGTTAGGGCAAACACAAATTTGTGTAGTAGAAAGCTAATTATTCAGAAACAAATATCCTCACTTTTTAAACATTTTTCAACAAAACTGAAAAGTGTTCGTTTCGTCTGTCTGTCCACGTTCTCATATCCGTAATTATTTTTAGAATGCCTTAAAACTCATGTACAGGATGCTCACTAAAATCCGTTTTCATCTGTTTAATTGCGGAACGGCTGCAGCTGTATTTATAAGGGGAGTGTCTTGGTATAGTAAAATGTTTATGTTCTATAAGATGCTTACAGTGGCACCTGGTGGATAACTGCAGAATTGACGTCCGTATCTCGAAAACGGTATGAGATAAAGGGAAATGTGAATTATAAAGTTGTAGAACATCTTTGATTTAATACGAAAAGACACCTGGTAGTCATCAATGCTATAAACAAAATGCTTAAAACGTGCATTTAGTTTGTTCGCGATTTCTTACATTGTTATGTGAGAAAACGATCTTAGAAAAAAAAAAAGCAACTTGTTATCATACCTTTATTTCCGATATTTAAACTTCTATCTGTCAGCTACCGTGCACATTTGGACCCTTGTTTGAACAATATGCTGCACACGTTGTAGAGTGGTGGATAGACAAGTATGTTGCTAAAGTTCAAACACGAATGTTAAAGTTCAAATGATCATTGCAGCTGATAAATAAAAGTTTGACCGTTGAAAATAAAGGTGTCTTGCAAAAACTAGTTGTTTTTTCTTGCTAAGATCATTTTCTCACAATGGTTTGTTTTTAGCATTCATCTACAAATGTGTGTTTTTTCGTACTAAATCAATGATAGTTTGTAACTTAGTAAGGTAAAAGCACCAGTAGTGAACACTTTTAAAGTTAAATTCAGAAAATAAGCTTTCTAATCCTTCTGGAGGTTTGAACAATGTTCAGGAACGAAATTATAGTCCTCTACTATTGATGTGTATAACTGCAAATAATTCCTGCCATTAGTTTTATAATAACGTTAGTTTAACTAAAAAATCATGAAACTTTTTATTTTTATTTATTTATTTTTATTTTATTTTTATTTTTATTTTTTTTTCCGTTTTTTCTTATCGTTTTCAATAAGAAAATAAAATTCTGTTTTCTTCTACCTTTTGCTTTCATATGACTAAATTAACTATGCAGAACTCATTTATAGTGCTGTATTTTAAATCTTGTATTAACATATATAGTATTTTATGGATGTCTACTACTGGTACCAAAAATGTCATCACGAGTAGTACTGGACAGCTCTGTCCACTACTGGCTCATTTGACATTTAAGGTCAGATCCAGTAGTGGACACAGCTCTGTAATCTCCCAAATTTAGAGTTGAGTGTTTTTAACGTCGCATTAAAGAGCATTGAGCAATTGACGACTGTCTGGGACTCACTCCTAGGAATGGTAAGGAGACATGCCATCACAATTTTGATGCTCCACGAGATTGGAATTGGACACTCTAGATATTTTTACCCACAGATTCGGTAATTAAGATCCCTTCACGATTTTGAATAATAAATATGCGAATACCAGAGCTGCCAACCTAATCCGGCAAATTATTAGTACCGCCCCTCTTTATACACCACTTAATTTTTAGAGCAATTCTCTTTAAATGTGTCTACAATGAATTAAGAAGAAAAATACTCTAAAAATTAAGTGGTGGTGAAAAAGGGGCGGTACTAACAATTTGCCGGATTAGGTTGGCAACTCTGGAATACTAAGGCGACCAAATTTTCTAAAGAGGACAAATTCAGTAAATACGATCTCTTCATGATTTTCAATAATAAATGTGCGAATGCTAAGGCGACCTAAGTTTCTGAAGAGAAAAGTAGGGACAAATTAGCGCGGTGTCTCCAATTTCAAAATAAGGTTGGTTAGTTGGTTGATTGCGTTTAACGTCGTACTAGTACTGCGCTATGGGTAACTGGCAACGGTCTGGGACGCACCCCTTAAAGGCCGGTTTCCACTGCGAGTTCTAGACCAAGGTTAAAAAAGTCATTAATCACGTTTCCGACACAAAGAGCCAAATGTCTTGTCATCAGTTGTAGCCCTTTTTTATCAGATTGCGCAGTTACTTCAAAGGAAAGCATGCAAAATTGACAAAGATATCTGCCTCTGGCCCCTCAATTATCTCAGTTGGGGGTTAGAACCAGGGACTCTTCCCTTTTCGAACCAGCCCGTAGACCCAGGTCCAACCGCTTGACCACATCAAAGGATTCTGAATAGCGCCGCTCGAAACATTTCCAACCGACCCTCCCTCAGTGGAAACTGCACTTAACGGCCCTCTTCACTCACCGTCGAAAGAAGCCCGAGCCAATGTTATTTAATGGGGAAATTTTCTTTACAAATAACTTATTAACTAATACATATTTTTAAATTCTGTTTTCACATTCAGAAAATTCCCAACTGTTAAATTGACGGACCTTTTTTAAAAATGTAATTTTTTAATTTTTAATATTTTATTTCGAAATTGCAAAATGAAAAAATTTCACATATTGAAAATTCGTATTTTGCAGCTTCAAAATAAAATATAAAAAATTTAAAAAATAATATTTTAGAAAAGGTGCGTCAATTTAACAACTGGGAACTTTCAGAATGTGAAAACAGAATTTAAAAATATGTATTAGTTAATAAGTTATTTGTAAGGAAAATTTTCCCATTGAATAACATTAGTTTCGACTTCCGGCGGCGGTGAGTGAAGAGGGCCCTTAAGGATGGTCCGGAGACATCCATTACAATTTTTTTATCCTTCACGGAGGGAATGGCTCTCCCGCTTCGGTGACCCCCAGAGGTATAATTTGGATGGGAACTTGGACATTGCGGCCACAACGAATTTTACATGCATTCGATGGTATTTGACCAGCTCGAGTATCGAACCCGCAGTCTTTCCATTACGAGCTCGGCGCTGTACCGAACGGGCTACTCAAACTTAGAAATGGTGACAAAAACAGTACTTAAAAAAGTGCACTGTCATCAATTCTAAATTATAAATTGCGACGGAAGCTTTACTTAAAAAAAAAAAAAGTTTATGCGGGGAAAAGGGAAAAAAAAAAAAAAAAAAAAAACTACAAAATGTGGGAATTGTCCCCACAAAATGTGAAAGTTAGGTCCCATTAATTATAAAGCAAAAATTCAAAGGGGTCCACTACTGAAACAAAAAAGGGTCCACTACCGAGTTTTAGTGTGTCAACTACTGGCTCATTTCAAGCTCTCTAGATTTTTGTTTTTCTTTTACATATGTAAATGCTACAATTAGCAATTTTCGTGATACAGTCATGTAAAGAAAAAGTTAATACGTTGAGTGCCATGTCAGCCGTCGGTGGCTGACGCTGAACTTTCCGTTTAGGCCGCGTCAACCACCGGTGGCTGACAGTGTAAAATATGATATAAAACTAAAAAATTTACATTGTTTTAAGTAATTACTGAAATTTTTTTTTTAAATTTACTTAATTTTTATTTATTACAGGATATTATTAACGCATTTTAATGGATTCTATTGAAGCACGGTAAGCATAACGCGCTATTAAGCATCGCGCGTGGCCTGACGGAGATTTCCTTAAGAATTCGCGTGGCGCTCACGTGTTAATGAAGGTGTGAAACGTTATTTTTTTGAGCCTCTAAAATTTAGAAAATTACACAAAAAGTAGCCAGAAAATGTCCTTAAAGTATCCACTACTGATGCTCTTACCCTAATTCTTTTTTTTTTTTTTTTTTTTTTTTTCATTTATCTTGTACCGTTTTTGATATAGGCGTGCTAACTCAGCCGTTTTTTAGCAGGTGATCTGTAAGCTGTCGCATCTAGTGGCACATAGCCACGTTACTATACCTAGACATCACTTTTATGAATATAGCTGCAGCCGTTCAACCATTGAAAGGGTGAGAACGGACTTATTTATATACATACATACATACACACACACTGACCAATTGCCAAAAACTACTTTTTTGGATTCAGGAGACCTTAAAACGAGTAAATCAGGTGAAAACTCGATATCGAATTTTTGAACCGAATACAATACTTCCATTACCTATAGTAGTAGGATAATGAAAGTAAAAATTAGTAGCAAAATACGTCTTCCTCTTTGGCAACTATGCATTAATTTCTATATCAGCTGAATTTTGCTCTATATATTTTTTCTCTATTTTTAGCTGAATGAATTTTTTTTTCTTTAAACCTATACACAACACTAAGAAAGCAATTTAGATAGATAACCTTGATATTTCCATAAAAATATTCGGACACATTATCATTTATTGTTTCATAAAAAGCATTTACCGTTTGAGAAAGTCCGGAAGTTTTTTCCTATCCCGGGCTGTCTGCCCTTTTAGCGAAAAAGAACGATGCCCGGTTTTGGAAAGATTCCAAGAAAGTGTCACCGTGATCGAGATGTCCGGCAGCCTTCTTTGGCCCTCGATGACGGATTGTCTGTCCGGGTCCGTCCATTAGGATCCATAAATGGATGAGACCGGTGTGTAATTCCCCGTGTTTGATGTTGGCATAGATCAGAATCTTCGCGTATTTCAGTTGATCCGCACGCATGCCTGGATTTGCGAATAAAATTTATTCATTTATTACTTTCTTCTATATGTAATATAGAGGAAAGTATTGGATTCGCGAAAATTTTTACTTTCTGCTACATGTAATATAGAGAAAGTATTGGATTCGCGAAAATTTTCGACCTCCGTTTTTTGATGAATTTACATGTTTTGGGATGTCTAGATTACGAATTAATAGTTTTTAGAAAATGTCTGTCTGTGTGTGTGTCTGTCTGTCTGTATCATTTTTTTGTGGACGCTGTATCTCACGAACCAATGAATGAAATTTAACCAAACTTGGTATTTAGTTGCACCCTGACATGAACTGGTGCTGATTAGATTTGGGGATCAATAGCTCAACAGGTGGCGCTGTGATCGCATTTTATGCAAATTTTTAACATGGCAGCACAGGACAAAATTCCGTATAAATGGGCATAATGAGAGTTATTTTAAACTTGTGATCGTAAAATTAATATGAATTATTGATAATAGTAGTAGTTAACTAGGAAAAAAATTTTGTGCATGGGGGGGGGGCATCGGTCCCCCCCCCCTGGGGGGAAGTACACCCCCGGGAAAGTAAATTTTCAAGATGGGTATCTTTCGAAAGGTCTCGTCAATACCTTTAAAACGAATGGTTAAACCATAAATCTGTGATAATTTAAAACAAAGTTATCGATTTTTTTTACTTTTAACGAAAAAAAACTTAGAAAAACGTATTTTTTTTTAAACGAAATTTTACCAAACTTGGTATTTACTTGGTCCCCGACATAAACTGGTGCTGATTATATTTGGGGATCAATAGCTCAACAGGTGGCGCTGTGATAGCATTTTATCTAAATTTTTAATATGGCAGTATAGGACAAAAATTCGTATAAATGTGCATAATGAGAGTTATTTTACACTTGTGATTGTAAAATTAATATGAATTATTGATAATAGTAGTACGTAACTAGGAAAAAAATTTTGTGCATGGGGGGGCATCGGTTCCCCCCTGGGGGGGAAGTACCCCCTCCGGGGGGGTAAATTTTGAAGATGGGTATCATTCGAAAGATCTCGTCAATACCTTTAAAACGAATGGTTGAACTATAAATCTGTGATAATTTAAAACAAAGTTATCGATTTTTTTTTACTTTTAACAAAAAAAAAAAAAAAAAAAAAAATCATATATATATATATATATATATTTAAAGATTGTTACTGATTGAATATGTATAGGAAAATATAGAAGAAAGTCTTGTGGTGGCCACAACATACTAGTTTTTTCTTTTCAGATGCTTATCTCGAGGAAATTTTTTTTTCGCCTAGAAATTGCGTTATTAGTAGAGGGGGGGGGCACACAATGACAACATTTGCATGTATATATATATAAACTTCTATATACACAAGAAAACAGTATTTGTTTTGTGAAAATCATCCCCCTCCCTTTAAAAAAAAAAATAATTTTTAATAGGCAGTAAGGGACAAAATTTTGTATAAGTGTACGCAATGAGAGTTATTTTTTACCAATCATTATGAAGTATATACATATATAGTTTGCCGCAGACATAAAGAAGGGCAGGGTACTGCTATTTTTTTAAAAAAGGACACATCTTAGATTTTTGAGGGTAGTTTTGGATTCTTAAGGACACAATTTACGTTTAAAATCTGGACACTTAATTTAAAAATTCAGTTATAGACATTTTTTAAATTTTCAAAATGTAGTTATAAGTATGTGATACACGAAAAAATTATTTTATATATGTATATAGCATTTATCTTCAGTTTTAAGATAATTTAGGACAGGTAGGTAGGGTGCAATTTTCTTAAAATAAAGGACAAGAAAAATGTAATTTTTTTTTTTTAATGAGGAGCAAGAAGTGTGCTGTTTTTTTCAACCAAAGGGCAGGCAGGGCGCAGCACATTACTGAAATTGTCTGTGGAAAGCTCTATATTTATAGTCAACCAAAAAAAAAAAAAATCGAGTAAGTAGATACTCTTACTTCATTTGCCCAAAGTGCAAACGCTAATTTTTGCCAACTTTTTATTGTTTAATTAAAATATTATATTACTTTTCTTAAGATACACTTATTTGTTTGAAGTAAAGAAAAGTACCGGGTTTGAAAAAGCCCAGCCCACCTGGGCTGGGCATCTAAAACCTGGGTTTTATCGGGTTTTTGATGAAAAATCCGGGTTTTATTGAGTTTTTTCGGAAAACTTTTAAATCTTGATTTCATTTTAAATGTTCTACCTAAATTGGTCAATTTTAAATGTGATCACAGGAAAAAACTTAAACCTAATTTAAAAGTCCAGTATGATTCATAGCTAATTTATCACTAGTATTATTTCATATACTAATACTATGCAACTGCAATTAGATTTCTTTCAAATTATTAAAAAAAGTTGTTACACTTAATTATTACATATACGCACATTATTAAATATAATTTGTCAATATATACACATTTTTGTTTGAAAAATTAAAAACTTCTTATAAGCATAATTACATGTATTTTATTAGGTAAAACATAAAAAAAAAAAAAAAAAAAAAAAAACAGATATTGCTGAGTGAAACCCGATTTTCTTACTTCAGCACTAATAGAATAGGAACACAGAAAAAAAAAATTATATTACTGAATGAAAATTTTAGTCAGTGTGGAAGTGCATAGTTTGATTTTGATCGTAAATAACGATATACTTTCACTAGTTTTGCTGCTTTGTCAACCCTTAAACGATTCCGTAGCTTACCCCAAAATAATCCAAAGGTTGAAAAAAATCTCTCGATTGATGTAGATGAAGTCTGTGCTGAATGCAAAGAGAAAAAAACCAAAAAACCATGACCAAATCCAGGTGAGAATTTTGAATTTTTTGAAAAAAGCCACTTTATTAAAATAGTGGGTTTTTTCAAGTGGGCCCGCCCGGTTTTTTCAGGCTGGGTCCACTTGGGCGAGTACACAAATATACTTGTTTTTAATTCGTAGTGTATGAGTCGAATGATTAGTTACAACAGAATAACACTGATTTAAGTTTAGTTATCTAGGGTTAGTGATTGGTTGACAAGGCCAAAACAAAAATATTGAGTTACATTTGGTGATACATAGAATTTGTTGCATTTAATGTTGAGCTTCTTGTATAACTTTTATGCACTTTCTACATCGTATATTTGTTTGACAGTTATATTGAAACGGATGAAATATTTTATGTGCTAATACTAAATGTTTTCTGTAGTATTGTCGGTAGTAAAACATCTTCGACCAGAACTGTTTGCACTTATTTTAGAGTGAAATTTCATGCTTTGTGAATATTGAAAAGTTACATCAGTAGTCGATATTTACAATTGGATTCTCAGTTTTGAATACAGAAGAGAGAGTGAGTATTATGTGCGTGTGTGAATAGTATATAGATTTTTATTATTATTACTGTTTATTTGGGGAGACTGGAGAACATTTGATCCCTAAGGAGACCTAATCCCTAGTGTTAAAAACAACAATAGTAAAGAGTTAAGTTTTGTAAACTTGCAATATTAATGCAGTTATTCATAGTCAACATATTTGACAACATAATTTCTTTCAACCGTGTTTATTACAAGGAAAGTATTGTAATCATGTCAAAAATCCGAATTCGAGATTTTGGTGTTTCTATACGTTTTGAGATACCCTGAGTTCATTTTTACTATTTTTACGATGATGTGTGTATGTGAGTGAACACGATGCCGCCTAAACGCTTTGTTCAAATGAGCTGAAAATTGGTACATATGTTAATGATTACTATAGCATAAATCTTATTGATTTTGGTGAATTTAGGACTAGTACTTTTTTTTTATAGGGACACAAAGAAAGATTCTATATCATTATGGTCTATGGGCCTAAATTTTTTAAAGTATGATAGTGTCTGAACGCTTTATTCATCTGAGCTGAAAATTTATACACATAATGTAGGTCATCATCGCACAAATTGTATATAGATTTTGGTGAATCTGACCCTTATAGATTTTTACAGGGACACAACGAAAGTCTTTCATTATGGTCTATAGGCCCAAATCTTTTAACCACGCCTTATTCAATTGAGCTGAAAATTTATACACATATTTTAGGTCATAGTCGCACAAACTGTATAGTTTTTGGTGAATCTTGCACTTATTGTGTTTTTACAGGGACACAAAGAAGTTTATCACTATGGCCTATGGGCCCAGATTTTTTAAAGTGTGATAGCGTCTAAATGCATTATTCGATTGAGCTGAAAATTTATAAACATATTGTAGGTCACAGTCACACAAACTGTATAGATTTTTGTGAATCTAACCCTTGTAAAATTTTACAGGGACACAACGATAAATTATTTATCATTATAATCTGTGGGCTCAAATTATTTGAAGGGCAATAGCGTAAAATTAAATAACGGAGAAAAATACTCAAACACCCTCTTATAATTTTCTCTTTTGTTTATTTAACGACTTCTCTTACGTCAATTTATCTATACAAACGGTTAATTACTTAATGTTCGGAAAGTCGAGTGGAGTCACTCCAGATTTCTTTTACAATAAGAAGAAATTGTTTGATTTACTGATTTTTATTTTTTATTTTTATGGTAAGTGATTTAAGTATTTTAACTAATTACAATTAAAATAATTACATAGAGAGATTTCATATTCCGTTTTCTTACCCTGTAAATAATACTACATATATGTAGTATATTTTTTTATTCTTAAATAATATTTTCATGGCACACGTGCATGGGGGATGTAATCCCTATCATATGGGGTGAAGATGATTCTGGGATCAAATATCCCTAATGTATACCTATAATAAATGGATCTACCAATCATATACCATAGCTACCAACTTTCCTCTTTTTCAAAGAAGACTTTACACCATATACTTTTTCATATTTATTTTTAGTTTACTTAATCGTCGAAATTATATATGACAGATATTTTTTAAACAATAGTGGTGATGAATCTGATTTAAAAATTTGGATGATATACCACCATTTATCTTAGAGTGAGTTTGCAAGAAAGAATAATTGATGGATCTCTACAAGGCTCGATTTGCATAACATACGAATGTGGCTGGATGATAGCACCCAATTTTTTTACAATTTATCAAAAGCAGAAGAATTTCCTGATAAAAATATAGACACCCATCTTTTAATGAAAAGGATTTTGTTGTTGTGAAATTTCCAGGGTTAAATATCAATCACTTTATTGGAAGAGTCGAGCAATAAGTAATTTGAAATGAACTTTTGTACCGAATATTAGGTAGGGGAGACCCGTGTACCTAGGGCCATCATGTACCTAGGGCCACCCCATTTTATTTGAATAATATTTAATTTTAAGTTTTAATACTCAATAGGGCGAGTAACAACACCAATTGCTACTTTTACAACTACTTTAGAACTTTTGAGGAGAGAGTTTTGACATGTTACGTTACATGAAGAAAACGAATTTTCATGGTTTAAAGTAAAATTTTGCAGCTCATCTCTTTTGCTATTTTACAAAGGCAAGTCAAATACTTTTCTTTCATTTCTAGTGTATAATTTTGCTTGTTATATTGAGTAATAAATGAGATATTTAATTAGTCCTCTCTGCATGTGGATTTTTTAGTGGAAGGCATTTTGAATGAAGTTACCAAAACTTGTACCTAGGGCCACATCGCTGCCTTGTACCTAGGGCCAGTGTGTTTGGACCTTTTAACACTTTCGCGACCGCATGTTTTTGTCTTTTTGACAGTCCGCATCTGGGCGTTTTTCTCATAAGTTACAGATTTTCAAAACAAAATTTTCGGTATTAACATTTATATTACAAATGGATATGCAATATAATCATACTCTCTCTCTAATCAAAGTATTTGCATCCATAGTATACTGATTGTACAAATATGAATATTGTGTATATTTTTTAGAAACAAATAACATGCAAATTGCAAAAGAAACGCCCACTGGTGGAGTTTCATATTTTCAAATGACGTGAATCTACGTCAGCGGTCGAGAAAATGGTAAGAAACACAATGCAGCCTGTAGTAATTGGATGCTGGAAAACCCTGGTAAACCAATCACTATACATGACGTTGCTGAAAGTGTTGGCAAGTCCTATCCGTCGGCCTTTACTCCTGTAAACATTCTATCAGACTTTCGTGTATCCGGAATATAGCCAATGAATCAAAACACATTCACTAAGGATGAATAATTAAGTTCAAATGTGACTGAAAGCCAAGACCCCCTCCATAAATTAAAAAAAAAAAAAAAGATTTTCCAGGAAGAAAGTGAAACAACGATAGAATTGGATGTCTCTGTTTCGTGTCTTGTTGAAATTTCGAAACCTTCAATATCTAACATCTTTTCGTGTGTTATGCTTTAACAGGTACGAACCTAAGCAAAACCTTTACCAAAAGCAAAGCCTCCCACATCAAAGGAAAGATGTGACCGAAAACCAGAGAGATCTAGAAATCCAAGAAACACTCCAAAAAAAAAAAAAAAAAAAAAAAAAAAAAGAAATAAAAGCATTCTGTTAGAATATTCCAAAGAAAAAAAAAGTGAAAATTTTCGTGTTTTAAATTAAGGCAACATGATAATTATTATATGATAAATAAATATATTACTTGATATTGTTTCTTTTATAAAATACATGTTTATATGCTTATTTTCTATGCATTACAAAGTGGAATTTAAATTTGAGAGAATGGCCCTAGGTGCAATGAGGTCTGGCCCCATGTACAATGAGGGTGTTGTACCTAGGGCCACGAATGAAGTTTTTTTTAACAACTTTCTATTTGTCGGAATTTATTATTTTAGGTATTTATATTAATCCCAATTGGAAGTAATGAGTCCTAAAGATATGTATGTACATATCAGTTTGATAATTTTAAACAGGTCAAGGGCTCTGTTTTTGGGCATTGAAAAAAAAGCGGCCCTAGGTACACGGGTCTCCCCTATATATTTAGTATTTGGCCATTCTATATCGAATATTCGGTTTGGCAAAATCTGAAACTATCCGGTTAGCAGAGTCTAAAAATATTCAAATTTTTAAATAAATACTCATATAACTCAATTGTTATTTTTAATTATCATTAAATTGAAATTCATCAAAACAATTAATATCCTATAAAAAAAAAAAAAAAAAAAAAAAGTTTTATGTAGTTTCTAAAGTGTCATTAAAGAAAATTAATTATATCAAGCATTCACAACAATTAATGATGTCTAACAGGTTTTTTTATTTTATTTTATTTTTTATTAATAATAATTGACTGAGTAAAGATTATCAGAATAAATGAAAAAAAAAATATATATATGGTATTCTTCTGAACATTTCTCAATTTTAAGTTAATTGGACCTTCATTTTAAGAAATATAACTTTTTTTCCTATTACCTCATAAGACGTAATGGAGAAAAATAATACTACGTTGCAAAAAAAAAAAAAAAATATATATATATATATATATATATTCGAGCCCTGATATCATTCCTGTTGATTCTTATGTAAAATGACCTCCTGAATCCGAATATGACCCCCCATTTTGCCCAATCACCCACCGTTTTCTCGGGACGCCACCCCCTCCCTCAATTTGTTATCACTGTTCGGTAATTTTATAGCCATGAATTTGATTTGGAGAATGAAAAAGGATTATTTTTTAACACTTAAAACAAACAAGTAATATAAAAGAAATTTTTTAAAGTCAATTCCTACTTACAAACACTATCGAAAAAGTTTTTATTATTTTTATTTTTTAACAATTTTGAATTAGGAAATAAAAAGCGCGCATGAAAAATGAAATAAAAATAATTATAAGTTAAAAAACAACTTTTTATATACCATGTTTAAAATTTTCTGATGAATCATAGAGCTCTTATCAGTGTGCATAAAATTTTTAAAATGATAATGACGTCAATTTTTGTGAGATGCATAATATAACTTTTTATAATTTTTTAACGTTCACGTTGAATTAATGTATTTATTTTTATGTCGAAAGAAAATGATTTCGTAAATTGTTTTTAAGGTAACAATTAAATTATAGCTAATATTTTAATGGCTATTTTAACGCTATTAGAATGTTATTATTTTCATATTTTAATTAATTATAAGAAAACTAATAAAAAATTCGAAAATCGGACTTTGAAGTATTATGTTGTCACCGTGTTCTGAGCAATCCTGAAAGTTTCAAATTTCTAGCTAGTCTGGAAGTTAGTTAATAATCGATTGCAAGATTTGTACAAGATATATATAGGGAGAGTGTGAACTAATACAGTGAAACCTCTCAAGTTGGACACCCCTATAAGTTTGACACCCCTCTAAGTTGGACGCTTTTTCTCGGAACGGAATGTATCCATTAACATTATATCTAACCCCTATAAGTTGGACACCTCTCTAAGTTGGACACTTTTTCTTGGAACCGTAGGTGTCCAACTTAGAGAGGTTTTACTGTAATAGGAATTCAAAAATATAATGTATAATAAACAATAATTGCTTAATAAAATATAATAAATGTAATTTATAATTTAAGTGGCAAATCGCCCCCCCCCCCCAAAAAAAAAAAAAAAAAAAAAAATGCAAATGTTCATGATTTAGAATTTTTCACTTCTGTAGCCCCTCAGAAGATATTTAACAGTTAAAATAATTTTTCCCCTCCCCTACAAATGAAATTTATAGCCATAAAATTACTGAAAATTGATAAAAATAGGGAGACGTCCCCAAAAAACTGTGATTGGGCAAAATGGGTGTTGTATTCGGATTCAGGAGGTCATTTTACATAAGAATTTGCAAACATTGGTGTTTGGACCGATTTTCACGCAGAGCAGTGTAATCAGACGGCCGAATATTCGGTTTTCGGCCGAACAGTTACTATTCATTATAATGGATAATCGGAATATTCGCCGAGTAGTTAGTTAGTATTCGGCACATCCCTTTAAGAGGGGACAATATCTAATCCCGCAGACAGCCGTGGCCAATGCTAATCTATGGGAAAATTTGTTTCCACAGTTACTCATTACCTAATGTGTATTTTTTAATTATGCTTCCTCTGTCAGAAGATTCATAACCATTAAATAAGTACTCGTTTTCGAAAAATTGATTTTTGAAAATTTTTAAATTCTAATTTTGAGTTCAAAAATGAGATTTTTCACAAAGTGCATTTTTCTCATTTTTTAGTCGCAAAATGAAATACCAAAAATTTAAAAAAATCAGTTTTTGGAAAATAAGTACTAATTTAACATTTATAAATTTTCTAAATGTGAAAACAGAATTGAAATATATTCATTAGGTAACGAGTAATTATGAAAACAAATTTTCCCATAGAATAAATAACATGGGCCACGGCTGTCGGCAAAATTAGGTATTGTCCGCTCTTAATGATAACGAGTTGTATTTTAATTCCGTTATACTTGAAAAAGGAAACCGTTTAAGATGGTTGAATTTTAATCAATCTTGTTAGAAATGATTAGATGATTATCCTCATCCTTTCTTGCTAAAAATCCTTTAAAAAGTTTCATCTAAACAGCAATTCATTATAAAAGATATAATAAATATCGTTATAATTTACAAAAATATAAAAAAAAAATAAATATTTTAAATAACTGTATGTTAACGAGATGGTCCAGCTGAAATGCTTCTTGCTTGCCATTGTAATCCGTAAGCAGCTGTGCCCTGCTCCAAAGAACAACAAATACAGAACTGATGACTGTTGAATCGATTTTTGATATCGATCAATGGACCGAGGAATGAGGGTAGGTGGCGGGTGGGGAAGATAAAAGTTCCTTCGCCCAACCCCTTTCAGCGGTACTCTCGGGGGACAAAAAGAACACTGTACGCTTTGTAGACAACGTCGTCGTAGAAAAGAGAAAGAAATCTGTAAGTAATGGTCATTTTACGTGTTAGTATTGTGAAGGACAGTATGAAAAAAAACATCGGATCATTTGTCCCTCAAAATCAGCTAGTTTGATAGAAATTAGCTTTAGATGGTTGGCATGAGTTATTATTTATTGCATGAATTATATCAGAGAATTTTAAAAATAAGCTAATGTGGATATTTATACATATAAATGCACGGTGATAAATAGATAAACAAAAATGTATTTAAAAAATAAAGTACATATATTCAAATCTATAAGGTACCCCCCCCCCCCTTTTTTTTTTTATCGCTTATCACTTTATAACTCGAAAATCGAAGTAAAGATTACAGATATATCCTGCAAGCTAAGTGCAATATGCATTTAAGTTGTTGCATGTAATTTGATTTCGAAATTTTAATTCATAAAAATCTGGCAGTCCTCAATTCAGTGGATCAGAATTCAGGACAGAACATAACGAAGTGAATAATAACAATAACAATAAACTAAAGGAACAATAATTATAGGAGGAACATAATAAAAAGTGTCTAGTCTGTAAGGCCTCTTATACATCTTGGCGTTTCAATATAATTTACTAACATCTCCTTCATTCTGAGAGTTTGTATGAAGTCCATGACAAGTTAAGGAGGTGATCACAATTCATAGTATCTGCTTTGTAAATAGGGCATAGTTGGTTTGAATTATGTCTATTCTAAACAAATGTTCCGCTAAAAAGGTCGTGTCCGGTCTTAAGTCTGAATTTTGCTACTGCGTCTTTATGGGGTTTGTTATTATATCATTTAATCAAGGTTTCTGCTTACATTAATATTAACTATAATTTTATTTTTGGTATGTGACGACGCGAACGAGCACCACCAACCGTCCCAGACGGACTAGGGCTCATTCGGTCCTACTGGCAGTCCCCGTCATATTTTGAAGTCAAGACGCTTGGAAGGAAACCTCGTACAGTCGACGGCGAGGTTCTCCAGGGACGCCAAAAATTACCGATGATCTATAGAAAGAAAACTGTGCCCCAGTACAGAAGTTACTTTACCTGATATGTGCATAAAGCCCAGCTCCAATTTAAATAGGGTCCAGTTGGAATACGCGTTACAAAAGATGAGTTAGTAGCGAAATGAAAATCCTCATTATGCACGGCTCAGGCTGCTGGTAGTGGGAGAGTTAATTTGGGGTAGAAAGACTGGACATTGCACAAAAATGGCGGGCATTCGTCCAAAACCCACTCGATCTCAATAGAACATAATATAATTTTATCAGCGTCGAACATTTTTCTTTTAATTTAAAACTTCTAAAAACTATTTTATTTATCTTCAGACTGGCATTTAAAAAAATTGCAGAGCGTGTAATGGTGACATATATAACAGATTGAACAGACATGGCGGATCGGCTGGCAGATCAGTGTCTAGAGACAATCTTGGCTGTTTTCCCTTCTATAAAACTTATTAATGTGTGTCAAACAAGGCATTGCCTTCATTCCGTCTGTTCATATTCAATGAAAATTCGTCATCCGATGTTAGTCTGCAGAAACATCACATTAAAATCTGACATCGTAACATGAAAAACGGATTTTTGCCATTTGTAAGTTGTTCAATAAACCAGCGTCCTAATTTTAAAGAGTTATCGAATACTTCAGATTTCAGCATGTTCAAAAGATTAATAAGATCATGTTATGTAATGCAAATGGAGTATTAACCCATTAATGCGTATCGTCCCTTTTTAGGGACAGTAAAATTACTAATCTATTCTTAAGCATAAGAATAGATTAGTACAGTTTTGAAGTTGATATGTTTATTTATGTAAAATTGAGGCGCATTTTTCGTACCATCCCTAAAAAGGGACGCCAGACATTAATGGGTGTTTTTACATTTTTGTAAAACTGAGGCGCATTTTTCGAACCATCCCTAAAAAGGGACGCCAGACATTAATGGGTTAACCATGATTGGTCAACCTCACTGAAGGTGGTATGTGTTGCAATTCCATTACAAATTCTTCATTTAAAAAGTTGTTTTTTTTTTTCTCTGCTTTGCAAGGTATTCCTTATTATTTCACACATAGATGGCATTACTTACAAGGAAATATTCAAAAGGTATCGTCTTCAAAAAAATATTGAAAAAAAAATATGTGATTCTACTCTTCCTAAAACACCAGAAAGGGAAAAAATTATCGGCTGAAATGAATTACAGCGACCACAAAAAATTATCAAAATTAAGCCTATTTGGCGATTTCACATTGTTAGGCGATTGATTTTGAGTACTTGGCGGAGAAGCAAAACACGGTTCCGTTCGTACATGGCAATCTCGGTGCTAGCGAACTGAACGCTTAACAGCGCTAAATAGTCAAATATGCTTAATTTTGATATTTTTTTGTGGTCGCTGTAATTCATTTCAGCCGATATTTTTTTCACTTCCTGGTGTTTTATGAAGAGTAGAATCACATATATTTTTTCAATATTTTTTGAAGACGACTCCTTTTGAATGTTTCCTTGTTAGTTTTTTACTGTACGAGCTACTATCAACTTTTCACATCACATTCCAAGAAATTCATTTAATGCAAGGAATTTAATATTGCTATTAATTAAATTTAAAATATAAACTAGATATTAATATATTTACTTTTAATTTGGATTATTATTACACTGATTAGCATAAATTATTTTAATCTTTATTGCTATTTTCGAATTGTAATGCTACTTCAACTTTTGCTTTCGATTAATCTATATATATAAAAATGAATTGCTGTTCGTTAGTCTCACTAAAACTCGAGAACGGCTGAACGGATTTATCTTATCTTAGTCTTGAAATGTTCGTGGAGGTCTAGGGAAGGTTTAAAAGGCGAGAAAAAATCGAATAATTTCCGGGAAAACCCTAAAAACAGCCCTTTTCTATTTCCCATACAAACGTTTTCTAGAGTCAATTTGAACTTTATTGCTATTCAATAAAGTTTAGGTGTGTTCCTAACGGCTGATGGCTGAGCTACAAAAATTTGCATGTTGATTCGTAATGACCTCCCCTGATGCACCTCGAAGCCGGATTTTCGAATTTTGTTTTAGTTTTCTTTTAATTAATTAAAATGTTAAAATAAAAACCTTCTAATAACTGATAAATTGGCCATTTAATTTTAATCCTTAATTTAATTGTTGCCAAAAAAAATTATTCTTTTTTGGACAGAAAAAAAGAAGAAAAAAACGTGAACAATAAAAATTACATTTATTTAAAATATTTAATTTTATTCCTTAATTTAATTGTTGCCAAAAAAATCATTATTTTTTCGACGGAAAAAAAAAAAAAAAAAAAAAAAAAAAACTTGAACAATAAAAATTACATGTATTTAAAATGAGGAAAGTAAATTAAAAAAATTAGAAATATCAGTCGTATCGTTACAAATAAGATACCAAATGAAAGATGCAATTTTTGTGAATCCAACGGATTAAACAGCTTATCGATCGGACAATTAGATTTTTTAAAATTAACTAATGTATGTATTTTATAAATTTTCTTTCACAAACACAAACGTGTAGTATACAGCCTGTACAACACTAGACCAAATTGAAGTTCAAATTTCATCAATATTTAAATAAATAAATGAAAATAAAAATATGCTTAATGGGAAATATATATAACCATTAAAAGTTTAGTTGTCTAAAATATGTCAGAAATAGCGCTCATAGCATATTGTTACAAGGTATTAAGTCTTATTTTTACAAGGGATAAAATCTAAAATGGTGACAAAAATTCAAAAGTCGCCAAAGAGAGCTATATTAAGGCGGTACTATGATCATGCTTACAAACCATGAATACTAATAACCACAAAAAATTAATTGTCTCATGCAACAGACGTAGCCGGTCATAGCATATTATAATATTTAGCGTGAAATTGTTATCATTTTTATGGTTGATCGGGGATAAACAAAATAAACATAGGAAATAACGTAAAAGCAAATATTATGTGCACCACGTATAGTGTTGTTCATATGTAACTGGGATTCAAATATAAAGGGGATACTTCATTTTTTTTCGATACTATCTATTTCGAAACTGTTATCTAATAAGGACTTAATGCAAGCCTATTGGTAAACCATTGTCTCAGGTAATAGGGACAAGCGCCCGAGTTTTAGCGGATGACCAAATCGCTACCGAAGGCAGCAGGGATCCGAAGCGAGCTTTTGAGCAATTTTAGTATTTTATTTTATTTTTATAAAGCTATATAGAAAAGAGTTTCCTTTAAATTTAGTGACCAGCGAAGCGGGCAAAGCCTGCTAGTAAGATAAATAAATGTCTTAGTTAACGCTCGCCTTGTACAAATTATTCGGATTGTAAAGGATTTTATTTATTTAATTATTTTTTCCATGTAAGTTAGTATTTTTCTAGTTTCTCTCTACCTTCTGTTTAATTTCTGTATTAAACTTATCTTGCTATGTTTCACTGGTTACGTTTGGTTTGGGTGAAATTGGACAGATATCTGTAATTTTTATTTATTTGTTTATTTTTAGTTCCCCGTCATACTATAGGTGTGGGGAACTTAGGTAATCGTGAAATTTTTCGACCTCGGTTTTTTGACTTTTTTACACGTTTGTAGATGTGAGGAATCCGAAAATATCGAAATGTATATTGTGTCCGTCTGTAGGGTGCCTGTTAGTTTGTTAGTCCGTTACTATGTTAGTCTGTATACACGTTATCTCACGTAACAAATGATCGTAGAGAGGTCGGACCATTTTAAAAATATTATTTATGACACTGGCAAGAACCCTATTTATTTGCAACATTCTAATTAAAAAACTTCAGAAGTTATTCAAAATTTACAATTATCTTAACATGGGAGAATAGTGCAAAATTTCACTTAAACGTGCATGAAAAGAAATATTTTTATCGTAAAGATGTAAGAACAGCTTTTAAATATCAGTTTTGATGCTGGTAGGAACATCATTAACTATAAACATGCTACTTCGTAAATTTTGAATAATTTGCGAAATTTTCAAATTTCTTAACATGGCAGAATACGGCAAAATTTCGCATTAATGTCCCTTTTGAGGGATATTTTCATCGTAAAGTTATCCGACTACTTTTAAAATATTATATAAGATACTGGTATAAACATCCTTGACTATGAATTTTCCAATTTAAAAATTTCGTAAGTTGTTGGAAATTTATTTACTTAATATGGCAGAATGAGGCAAATTTTCGCATAAACGTCCATTTTGAGGGATATTTTCATCGTGAAGATGTCAGAATACTTTTAAAATATCATTTAGGATACTGACACGAACATTTCTGACTATGAATTTTTTTATTTAAAAATTTCGTAAGTTATTTGGAATTTACGATTTACTTAACTTGGCAGAATAGGACAAAATTGAGCATAAACCTCCATTTTGAGGATCATAAATATATCAGACAACTTCAAAGTAATATTTGTTTGAACATGATTGGCTAAAAATATTCTAATTGGAAAATTTCGTAAGTTATTCGTAATTTAAGTTTTTTATCAACATAGCAAAATTGGGCGATATTCCATATGAATATGCATTTTGAGGATTGTTGCATTGGAAATGTAGCATGAAAACTAAACTACGAAATTGACCCTAATAAAATAAATGAATAGATTAGAATAAGATAAATATATCGAAGTGGACGGTGGATAGCCTAGTGGGGTGGGATTTCATTCTGTCACTGTGTCAAGCGTTTGGTTAAATTAATTTCTCTTGTGTTCTGCACTAGAAATTTATGAGAATATATATATATGATGGAGAACTGAGCTGAGTCCACCTATGCCAACTAGTTTACTTTAGGTTTGTAGATAAGCAGAAATTCACGTATTTGCATACATTGATAAAACACTGCCCCTGAAGAAGTATTGTTTTAATGCATGCTTTCATTCTTGGATTTGAAATATCTTTTATTATTACATCTTCCATTTCTTCACGTGATATTTCATTTTCCTTTCTGTGAAATGTTTGAAAAGTGTTTTCATATATATTGTATATATACACACACACATATTGAAATTAATAAAGTTTATCCCATGTCAGAAAATTCCACCCACCCCACCCCTGAATAAAAAAAATAAAAAAAAGGGAAATGGCTTTGCAAATAAGTGTTATCACCCACTCACTCGAAGAAAATGCTCTTAAATCATCTGGAAAAACATCTCTCTTGTCGAATGTAAATTTTTAAACAGGGGTTGTCCGTTTCATTTTGCATGATAAATGGTCCTCGTTATCTCCCTCCTGGATGGTATTTTGCTAAATGATCGTCATCTGCACTAAAATTCCCAGGATTATGCCGGAATTTTTAGCGTAATGAAGATGCATGCGAATTATTCTGCGACGCCATTTTCTCCACTCCACTAATTATATCTTTAAAATTTAGGATCGTCGGAATCATTCCCTTGAGATGTCGCTTTTGAGATGTATTCGTTGTACGCCCGCTGCCAATGTTTTGAGCTTTGCTCCGAAAAGATGCTGCTTTAATTATTTCTGGGAGAAGACTGAAGTCTGTTCCCTTACGAAGGGAAGAGCCATTTTTGTGTTATCGCTATTGTCGTTTTTTAAGAATTGTATGACGAAAGAATAATAAATGTGATTAAAGGATCTGTATTTCTGTATCCTTCTCTCCCCCCTTCTTTTTTATGCGTTATTTATGAAGGAGGGTCTCTACTCTATATATGCAAATAATTAAAGAACACGAGATCAGGGACTAGATTTATTTCATAATTGCAATTTTAAAGTTCATGTATTAGGCAAAAGTGAAAAGGTGATTCCGAGGCATTTTGATTACTGTGGGAGCCTATGCCCTTCTGACTCTTCTACCACAAAAAATAAGCAAAGCTAAAAGTAAAGATTTCAGTTTGTTATCGATTAGCACTTGCGTCTTTTATACTTTTCTGCACTAACGTACTTGTTTGCTACAACTGCATATACGTTTCTTCCTAATTATGAATAATTTTAAATGAAATTATTTTTCTCTCTTGTTCATGTTCTATTTTCTTTTTCATTCTTTTTGTATTTCTTAAAATTTATGATAAATGGATGTATGGGACAGTGCCACTTGGAGAGTCCTATCCTGCTATTATAACCCTCTTAGTACGTACATATATTTGACTACAGAACGCATTCGATGCTGAACTTCCTATTTAAAGGGTAACGAAGATTGAGGATGATTGTCGTCGGTCACATGACGAGTGAAACGACCTGGGCATCTATTCTCCGATCAGACTATACCTCCATTCCGACTGTGGCAGTCGTTATTTTGATCACGTGACGTCACATTTCGACTTTTGATTTGACGAATGTCGTTGTTTAAGGACGGTCGCTACAGCAGTCGGATCGGAGAATAGGTACCAGATCCGTCCGTAATTGGATGACACAGCAAAAATCTTTGACACCCCATTCTCGAAGGTGGTTTGAGGCGCGTGACAAGTGAAAACTTGGAAAACACTCGTTATGTGATTTTTTATGTTTGTTAGTTACATTCTTCGATGAAGAATGAGTTCTCTAATCATATATATGCTCTAAGATTATAACACAATTTTCGCGATATATCAGTGTGATTATAAAGTTGTAAATATATATAAACCGAAGAATCAATAACATGCCTTAAGCGAGCCATCGGAATATTTCAAATTATAGAAGATATTCATGCAAAATTGCGTGCATATGTACTTACTAACTCAATTTCCTAATTCTCATTGTTTAACACGTTGAGCGCCACGCGAATTCTTAAGGAAATCCCATTCAGGCCACGCGTGCTGCTTAGAAACGTGTTATGTTTACTGTGTTTCAATAAAATCCATTAAACTGCCTTAATGATATAATCCTATAATAAATAAAAATAATCTGGTGTGAAACAACCACACGACTTCCATTACCCACTTTTACACGTATTATATGCATTTTTTGGAATTTCCCAGTAAGAGAAACATGATACATGTATAAAGACGTATAAAACAGAGTTTACATAGCAAGTTAAAAAATAAGAGAAAGAGAAAAAAAAAAAAATTATTCTTTTAAACACCAATTTCCGAAATCTAAAACGGTGCTACCTAATCAGGATGACCGTTAATATTCCTGCAATAACCACGTAATACACCAAAAAGGGTATCTTAAATGGACTGATGAAACAATTTTCAAGAAAATCGTTAGAGCCGTTTTTGAGTTACCAACTTTTACTAAAAATTGGAATACTCAGTTATTGACCGGAAAACGATAATTACATACAAAAGAATATTTAAAAGGAGGTTAATAGGGCGAGTTTGAAAAAAATCCGTACAGCCGTTTTTAAAGGAATGTGCTTGCGAGACCTGAAATTGAGCTATTTATACAGGACGCCTGTCAATTTTCTTGAACTAACCAACTGTATCATTCGAAAGGGCATCTAATTGAGTGTTTATGTAGCAAAGAAAAGCGTTAGAGCCGTTTTTGAGATACGGACTTACGGTCCCATTTTCGGTTCCCGATGACCCACTTCCGGTTTTTCAATTTTCACCAAAATTTGGAAAATTCATCTGTACACCAGACCTGTATCAGTTGTGAAGTTTCGTAGTTCTATCTTTATTAGTTTCGGCGATATGATAGCCAGAAGATTCCATACATACACACACACTGACCAATTGCTGAAAACTACTTTTTTGGACTCGAGGCCTTAAAATGTGTAAATCAGGTGAAAACTCATCAGGTATAGAATTTTTGGACCGAATACAATACTTCCATTCCTACGGTAGTAGGGTAATGGAAGTAATTAAGTAAATTTTAAATAAATCTTCAGTAATTACTTAAAACAATGTATTTTTTTTTTTTTTTTAGTTTTATATCATTTTTCACACTGTCAGCCACCGATGACTGGCATGGCGCTGAACGTGTTAAAGTAGACTTGGCACCAAATAGATAAACATAAGGAAAATTTTCAATGCGTAGAATGCCATGGGGAATAAAGAAAAATGCAGACAGCAATTTCGGTAGTATTGAGCGTATCACCATCAACCGATTTACCCTTTGGCATTCTATACGCCGAAGACATTTCCTAGGTTTATTCACATTGTGAATGTTAGTAGTACCTTTCCAGGACAGTCACTGGACCTATTCCAGAGGAAGTGGGGCTGTTGATAGTAGCTAATAGCGGACGATACATAATCTCGCCGACAGCCGTGGCCAATGTTATTGTTTGGGAATTTTTTCTATAATTACTCATTAACTAATGTTTTTTATTTTATTTTATTTCGTTTTCACATTCACAAAATTCACAATCGTTATTAGTACTCATTTAAAAAAAAAATTGATTTTTTTTTTCCCCCATTAAGTGCATTTTTCTCATTTTTTGACCGCAAAATGAAGTACTAAGAATTTAAAAAATCAATTTATAGAGAATAAGTACTAATTTAACGATTGTGAATTTTCTGTATGTGAAAACGGAATTAAAAAATAAATAAATAAATAAATAATAATGAGTAATTATGAAAACAAATTTTCCCATAGAATGCCATGGGCTATCTGCGAGATTATGTATTGTCTTCTCTTAAAGGTTTCAAAGTATTCGAAAAAATTTTTTTTTTTTTTTTTTTTTCTTCTAAGAAAAAAAGAAAGAAAAGGATTCTTATTTTCACTAAAAAATTTGGAGAATTCAACCAGTAGGACTTGGTTTCAGGAGAGACTTCAAAAAAAGTATCCTCGCTTAACTCATAATAATAACTCATCATAGAATAACTCGTAGAATAATCATAGAATAACTCATAATAATTTTAATTGAAATTTAAAAAAAAAAGATTTTTTTTTTCTTTTAGTAGATAAATATACCTCATGCTTAAACGAAGGATTAAAAAGAAAAAGAAAATTTGAATTTTTGGCAGGTATGTAAAAACAGTACAATTTTACGTACAATTTATCTCACGTAAACAATTTATCCCACGTATAACCTTACAAAATTAGTTGTAGTCCTAAAAAAAAAAAAAAATAAATAAATAAATAAACATCCGTTCAAGCGTCAAATAAACATCCATTTCAATTTTAAACTAGTATGTTGTGGCCACCACAAGACTTTCTTCTATATTTTCCTATACATATTCAATCAGTAACAATATTAAAAAAAAAAAAAAAAAGATTTTTTTTTTCCCTTTTTTTTTTTTTGTGAAAATTAATACATATTCAATCACTAACAATAATAAAAAAAAAAAAAAAAAAAAAAATCGAATTTTTTTTTTTTTTTTTTTTTTGTTAAAAGTAAAAAAAATCGATAACTTTGTTTTAAATTATCACAGATTTATGGTTCAACCATTCGTTTTAAAGGTATTGACGAGATCTTTCGAATGATACCCATCTTCAAAATTTAACCCCCCCGGGGGGGTACTTCCCCCCCAGGGGGGGAACCGATGCCCCCCCATGCACAAATTTTTTTTCCTAGTTAACTACTACTATCATCAATAATTCAAATTAATTTTACAATCACAAGTTTAAAATAACTCTCATTATGCCCATTTATACGGAATTTTGTTCTATGCTGCCATGTTAAAAATTTGCATAAAATGCGATTACAGCGCCACCTGTTGAGCTATTGATCCCCAAATCTAATGGGCACCAGTTCATGTCAGGGTGCAACTAAATACCAAGTTTGGTTAAATTTCATTCATATGTTCGTGAGATACAGCGTCCACAAAAAAATGATACAGACAGACACACAGACAGACATTTTTTAAAAACTATCAATTCGTGTTCAGGACATCCCAAAACGTGTAGATCCGTCAAAAAACGGAGGTCGAAAATTTTCGCGAATCCAATACTTTCTCTATATTACATATAGAAGAAAGTAAAAGGTGTTTATGAAAAATTTTTAAAAGGTTTTGTGAAAATTTTTAAAAGGCGTTTGTAAAAAATTTTTTTAAAGGCATTTGTAAAAATTTTCGACCATGGTCTTTGGACGCTTTTTCTGTGACAAGGTCTCAGAAACCAAAATATCAAAAAACTGATGTTTTTGTCTGTCTGTGCGTTTTTCAGTTCGTTAGTCTTTGTGGACCCTTATCTCAAGAACAAGTAATGAACGTAAAGAACTCGGACCAGTTTTAAAATATCATTTATGATTCTGCCAAAAACCTTATGGAAATACGACATTTTAATTAAAAAAATGTAAGTTCATTAATTTGAAAATAATATGGAATTGCATGAAAACTAAGCCGATCAAGTTATCTTCGGACGTTGGACACCCGAGCCTTTTTTCGTTTGTGTCATACTTCAGAATCTACATATAGAAAAAATGCCGATCCATCGAGCCCGTGAATTTTTCTGAGAAAATGCAATTATAAAACTTTTTTATGCCGTTTGAATTCTACAAATATCTCAAAAATTTCAAAAGTTATGAATGTTTTAGTCAATGCCTGTGTTTTTTGGAAATGAGTGTATCGGGCTAAAATACGAAACTTACCCTACTAAAATTAATCAACAAATTAGGATGAGGTAAATGTATTGAAGCGAAGGGAAGGTAACCTAGTGTGTGGCAGTGCGAGTGATCAGTAGTGTTCATTACTCTTGACATGAATATGGTATGCCCTGTAGTAAAAATTTATGACAACAAATATATGATGAGCAACTTAGCAGAGTACCCCTCTGCCATATTTATTATTATTATTATTATTATTCACAATTTTCCATTTCCATTGAATGATTTTTTTCTTAATTTTTTTTAATGCAATATAGTGTTTATTTGAAATTATGTATCTTTGTTTTCACACTATAATTTGGGCAAATCGCCCCCCCCCCCCTTAAAAAAAAAAAAAAAAAAAAAAAAAACTATTGTTATAGCTTTGCTTTTTTTCGAACATCATATAATGATGAAAAAACACACACACACACACATCACATGCTATCAGATGAAATTGTTAATTAAATGATTTAATTCTGCTTGATCGATTGAAAAAGGATGCCACGGCAAATAATATTAAAGTTTAATCAAAATGGAAAGAAGAAAAAGCGGAAACATCTATCAATAAAAAAGTAATTTGTTCGATGTGTTCAATTACATAGAAATTTATTTTGATTAAACACGGTATCTTTTCCTTTTCTTACCGCGAAAACACACTTTTTTTTTTTTTTTCAAGGATGGCAACAGATGTGTATTTCTTTCTTCGGAAATGTGTGTATAGTGAAGAAAACGAGATTAATTATTACGGTGGCGATGTTGACACAAACGCGTTCGGCTTCCCCTTTAATGTTCTTGTTAGAAATTGAGGTTTTATTATCCCTTGTAATTCAAGTGGTATTTTCGTGATTTATGTTGTGGTTTTTTTGTACTGTTGTAAACTCTGCTCTTTAATTGCAAATTTTTACTCTTTTCCCGTAATACGGATTTTTTTTTTTTTTTTTTTTTTTTTTTTTATACATTGCGTGTTTTTTAAAACTTTCGGTTATATATATATATCCGATATATATATATATATATATATATATATGTATGTTTAACGGGAAATATTACTTTTTACAGCGGAGGGGGATTCCAATGGGAACGAGTTTTTCGAGTGCTTTCGCAAATTTATTTTTATATTTTTTCGAAAAAAAATTTATAAATATTACTTTTTTCAGATATGTAGATGATTTAATCGTTTTTAATTGTAATTGTTTCGAAAACATTTCTAGAAAAATATATCCAAAAGAATTAATTTTAAACCGTACAGGTATTGATAAAATTTCTTTCATAGATTTAAATATAAAGAGAAATGAAGGAAAATGGCTTATTGGATTATACGATAAAAGGAAGGATTTTAATTTTAAAGTAAATAGTCTTACTAACTGGTTTTCAAATATAAGTAGAAAAGTTTTAAAAAACACAGCTTTTTGTTCGCACAGCTTAAAAGAATTCGTACTATTTGCAACAATGAAAATGATTTAAAACTTGCTCTTGAAGACCTAAAAAACACCTTGCAAATTAACTGTTACCCGTCCCAATTTTTAACTGTGTTTTTCAAGAGTTTTCCTATCTCGGTTTGTTCTACTTCCTCATTCAAGGGCGATATTTAAGTGCCGACGAGTAGCCCCGTCGGCCGAAGAAGGGTTTTATTTTATTTTATACTTTCTTGTTTACATTCAGTAATTCTTTATTGTATTGTATATTTTTAAATGAATTGATGTAATTTTATAACTGTTTTAGTATTTTTATACATTATATATACGTTTGATTTCTCTTCAGTTGGTGGTGGTTTTCTGTTTGGCGAGAAGTTGGGGGCTAAGGATAGTTATTAGCTAATTGCTACTGTCCTTTCAGAAACTTCTCTTTCACCCCTCACTGAGGGGCCTCTCTAATGAAGATCTCAGTGTTTTTTGGGGTTTTATTTCATTCATTTGTTTATATATTTCTGCATTTAAGTTTTGAATTTCCTTTTGCTGCAATTTTGCGCATTGGTTTGTAATTCTCCTTTTGGCTTTTCTAGTCTTTAAACTTACACTTATATATAAACTCATTTCAATAGTTTTATATATATATATGTATAGTATATTTTCTTCCCATTTGATTATTTATTACTCATTTTCCGTTACTTATATATAAGGTAGAGAAAGTATTGTTTTAGGTCGAATTTTAGAAACTGAGTTTTTACTGTAATGTATGTTTTGAGGCTTTCTGGATAACATGGCGAATATTACACTAAATCTTTAAATGCGACGAACTAACACTGTAAAAAATAGTTTCTTGAAAATGAGCTAAATCGTCTCAAAACAGCTCCGAAACAATATATATTTAAATTTGAAAACCCATGTACTCATTTTTGAGTATACTGACATGCTCAAAAAATGGGTTGACCAATAAGAATCCCAATATCCCCATGTTTGACATGTCAATATACTCAAAAAAGAGTACATGGGTTTTCAAATTTAAGTATATATTGTTTCGAAGCTATTTTGAGACAATTTAGCTCATTTTTAAGAAACCATTTTTAACAGTGAATGATTCATGTACAGGGACATACAAAATAAATCAAATATGTTATGATTTATGAGCGGAATTTTTCGTTGATACATTTTATTTGTATGGGGAGAAAAACCTTTTTTACAGAATGTCGTATAAAAGCATCCATCATTCTTGTACAGGGTTACACAAAAGAATTCGGACATATCAGGGTCTATGGTTGGAAATTGAAGTGCATTTCAAGTTGATTTATACACTACTTGTTTTCCTTACTGGATCTAATTAAGGTTTATTTTAAGCTGCGTCTTTAATTTAAAGACAATATGTAGGATTATCCAAAATTAGTCGAATAAATTCTTTTTATTGGATGTAAAATGTAAAAGCTCTTTTGTGTTACATGTTATGTCGTGAATATCTGTTTTTATTCATATAATATCGCGTGGTGTGATTAACACATGTAATATCACATGTTCCAGTTAATAATTAGTTTTGAGAATACCAACTTTAAATTTTTAAAAATAAATACGTAAATAAATAAGTAATCCTTTTGTCTCACCCTACAATATAGCATCACCCACTACCGTATAAACTCACGTATAAATAGAGATATTTTTCACTAAGATTGGTAGTTGTAAAGGGCGCCTCTACTTATACACAGCTTAATGAGGAGGGGGGGGGGGGAGTATTCTTTAAATTGCTGATGTTGAATAAATAGTCACTATAGAGTTTACAAATCTAAAAACTTCATCGTTTTGATTTGGAGATTAAAATTTATCAATGAAACTTTATTTTTCAAATCTTAGTATTCGTATGGTTCGCTCAGTTAATTTCAGAATCCGAAGTCGTTTCTCCTTTAACAACATACGTATCTTTGCATTTAGACTCCATGTTTATCCCCGACAGTTCATCGAATCTTAAAAACAAAAAAAAAAAAAAAAAAAAAGAAAGAAAGTCAGTCAGTCTTCGGAGTCGTCTATATCACAATTCCATAAATGTCAAGTCTCCGTTATTTTCAACGGACGGAGACTTCATATCGGAAAGTTTTAATAAATATTTTCAGTTTATTATTTATTCGTCAAAAAAGTATGTGACTGATTTCTTTTTAAAAATACTGGTGATAAATCCGATTTAAATATTAGAAATGTTGTCAGCTGTGCAGTCCATCCATTTCTAGGGGAATTCTATCCCATGATATATATATGGAAAATTTAGCTTTTTCCAAAATTTTAACGGTTAAGGATTGAACATTACACGAATATATACGGCAAGTAGACTGCACATAAAATGCAAACAAAATATTCACTCTGGGCATAAGATGTAGAAGTTGCACGTAAGTGTCCCCCATTAGTGGCTGAGAGGTTCTGCTCTCAAAGGTGGTGGGCAGGAGATGCCAGTTTCGAACCCAATTCATGCTTGTCTGCGTAGTTGTTCGAAATGTTTTGTAGTTTTTTTTTTTCCGAATACGCGTGAGTGTGAGCTAGGATCCCTTAGAGAGAGATCCCCTGTGCGGATGGCAACCCATCCAAGTGTCGAACCCTCATGCAGTTAATTGGTCGTAATTCCTACATAAAATTTCCGATTATTTTATTATAATTCACAGTAACTGAATCAGAAAATTAAAAACAATCTATATTTTTTTAGGTGCTTTTTTTTTATATAAATTTTGAGGTTTTTTTATTTTTTTTTTTATTTATTAGATTTGATAATAGTTGAAGAAGAAATGTAATTTTCTTTTCCTTATCAGACCTCGCCTTTTAGATATATTTTTATTCGCGCCATGAATAATTGCTACATGAGACCATATCGTGCGTGCCGTGTTCAAAGCGAATTCCTGCACGACAAAATACTTAATCCTCACGCGTTACCTATCAACTCCTGTGCAAACAATGTCCGACCGGAATATGGCTTTTCGACACCTACAGGGAGCATGAGCGATCGCACACATGTCGTATTTGCATCGAGATATCGAAAACTTCTCTGGAGCAAACATTCGTGTTGCCTTGGTAACAAATGGTACCAAAAAACACACATCGCGACAGTTGCTTCGCTGTTTCTTTACAGTAAAAACTTATTTCAAAATAGAAAGAAAGAAAGAAATGATATTGGACTCCGTGCACGGAAAATTCGTTTCAGCTTTTGCTACGAAAGGGTTATGATTTTGTGGAAAAATAGCAGAAAACTAATCGAAGAAGAAATGTACATATGATTGGAAAAGTTTTCTGACCGGTTAAAAAGTTTGCCTTCTTATGGGGAATGGTGAATGTTGAAAATCATTCTTTGAATTTACTGCCTTAGAGTTGTGAAAGTGTACTTACATATGTATTACTTTCAAACTTTGAATAAACACCATAAAATGCAATAAACTCCCAACAATTGTTTCGGGTCGAAAAACACACGACCCTTTCATCAGGCGAATAAAGTAAGCACGAGTGCTGCAGTCAAAGCGGCAACCGCTTACAGCTGTATGCATTTGCAATATTTTTCTTTGGCGTTTCTAACGTAGTAGTTTATTCGGATTTTAATATTCCAACGCCAAGTCTCCTGTTATTATATGAAGATTAGTTACTGATAGCATAAACTACTGATAACGTGAACCAATTTTTTATCCTCCTTGAGATTCATGTTAACGAAGTTCGACTTCATCTCGTTATTGTATCCTTTTGGAGTTAATGTCCATGGATTGTAAAGGCGCTCGCAGTTTTTTTTTTTTCTGCTCGTCAGTAATCTGCCATGTTATCGCTTTGATATATGCTACTTCTAAATTTTTCGTATACTGTCTGTTTTTTCGTACTCCCTTGATTCTCACCTGGGCATTTATCAGTCAAACATTATGTTTTTTCCATTATTGTGTGAAGGTTGTTTCCTGCGCTGTTTTTTTTTTTTTTTTTTTAATTTTGCTACAGTGTCTTTGCTCTCGATCCATAAATCATTCGAATCACGCACATTTAAGAATATGACCTTTCGAATATCTTGTCTTGTTACTGATGATTTCATTCTTCTTTTGATGTTTAGCTTTAAACTATTTTTTCGATGTATCTGACATCGATTTCTTTATCTGTCTCTCATCTAAAGTTTAAAATCGTACAAGGTTTTTTTTTTTTTCAAAGGTGGTTTAAAAAATGTTTACAGTACTTCTATACGGAATTTTGTTTTCTCATCTTACCAATAAATAGTGGATAGACTTTTGTTTTTAATGTCAGACTTTCGAAATTGAGATTTTGATATATTTATGCGTTTTAAGGTGCCTGGAATGTACAGAAAACAACTTTTTAGCAGTTTTAAAGGGCAAAACTGGGAAAATCCATTAGTGACTAGTGACTACCGTTTTTTAAAGCAGTGACCACTTTATTATTTCTAACTTTATATTTTTTTAAAAATCAAAAGATGATAGATTAATTTTATATTGCTAATAATCTGTACACAAACAGTCCAAGTAAATATATTTTTAAAATTTTAAATATTTTTAAAAATTTAGTAAGTGACATTCTACGGGTAAATGACTGACATTCACAAAAAATAAATATTCTGTTAACCCTTTCCGGCGCAAGACAATTCTGATCATTTAAATTATACTGACACCGGAATTCATCAACTAAATTAAACTAAAAGAAATTTTAAATTTTAAGGTTAAAAAAAACGGCCTTTTCTGATATGTTATAAACGTAAATTTTTGCTAAAAATTTTCCGGGATGAATTTTTTCAGCTGGATCTTAAATTTGCCGTCCTCGCAGCGAGGACACCGCGCGTTAAGGGGTTAAATATCATACAAAAAATTCAACTTTCAAAATGTTCTTTTTCTCAGTCTATTGTGTTATTTTTTATTCATTGCAGTATTATACTGCAATTTTCCCCGAGAACAGGAAAGCTATATTTCAACCTCTATGGTGTATAACTGTACCAAATTTGATATGCGAGAGCGAGATAACCATTATGAAAACGTATTTTTAAATATGTTATTGATAGAGAATAAAACTGTCTTTCTTTGTATAGTTAGTGTAAGTTTTCTCTCAGATGAAAATCGTCTGCATTCATTATCTTATACTATTAAGTGAGCAATATTTGTATGTATATTTCACTGATCTCGAAAACGGTAGCTCGGACAGTCACGAGATTTAACACAAAGGTGCATCCCGAAGGGTCATTGTGCACATCGAAGTCAGATTTTCGAATTTTTGATTAGTTTTTTCTTAATTAATTAAAATGTGAAAATCATAACCTTCTAATTTCTGATAAAAAAAAGCCATTTAAATTTTAACATTTTATCCATAATTTAATTGTTGCCAATTTTTTTTTTTCGACAAAATAATAATAATAATTAAAAAAAAAACGTACATTTATTTAAAATGAGGAAAATAAATCAGAAAGATTAGAAAATAAATTAGAAATATCACTCGCATCGTTCCAAATAAGACACCAAGTGAAGGGGAAAATTTTTGTAAATCCGATGCATTAAACAGCTTATCAATTGGATGATTAGTTTTTTCTTAATTAATTAAAATGTGAAAATAAAAACTTTCTAATTTCTGATAAATAAGACATTTAAATTTTAAAATTTTATCCATAATTTCATTGTTGCCATTTTTTTCGACAAAATTACAATAATTAAAAAAAAAAAAAAAAAAAAAAACGTACACTTATTTAAAATGAGGAAAATAAATCAGAAAGATTAGAAAATAAATTAGAAATATCAGTCGCATCGTTACAAATAAGATTAAGCAAATGAAAGGGAAATTTTTTTTAAATCCGATGCATTAAACAGCTTATCAATCGGACAATTAGATTTTTTAAAATTAACTAAAGTATGAATTTTAGGTGGCAACAGCAGAAGATTGTGTGGAAACCGTTAGGAGAAAAAAAAATGAAAAATCTGCTTCACATTAAATCACATGATTTTTAAAAGGGATTAAAAATTGCAGTTTTCAAATTCTTTTAAATTTTCTCTCACGAACACAAAAATATAATATACAGCCTGTACCCCACAAGACCAACTTGCATTTCAAATTTCATCAATTATTTTGGTTAATAAACAAAAGTTATTATTTTTTTTTTCTAATTAAGTTTTATTCTATTTTCGGAAAGATTTATGTGATCATAGATATAATAATATATATAGATCTATCATCCCCATATTATCGTGCAAAGATTTTTGATGCCGAAAAAAAAGCTTTGGAATCAGCCATTAAGTGGTATTGAAGAAAAAATAAAAAAAAGAAGAATGAATTTGAAACTATATCTGGCGCTTTTCATTCACCTTTAGTAAATAAATTATTCATGAATTTTATTTGCTAAAACATTCGTGCATATTCCCGTGTGTATTCACTCGGGGAAAGACTGACATATTTTGGTAAAATCGCCGTCTTTTCCCGAGTGAAAAGGAATCACTTTTTTGTCCCCAATGATCAATCTATATATTATTACTATATCTATGTATGTGATACGATAGATTAATAATTTGAGTTTAAAAAAAAATTTTAAATAGATTATTTAAACTCTATGAAATATATTTTTATTTTATCAGCTTCATTAACAGATCCTGATGCTGGGCGATTTTTTAAATTTTGGTGTTGAAGTACACCGAATGTTTTTCGACAAGAAGTTTAATATAGGTACAGCCATTTTAATCTAAGTAGCGCATCAAATATATAAAAACATAAATGATTTATTTTTACTCAAAATTTACAGAACAAATGCAGTTTTAAAGATAGGAAATTTATTTCAACAAGCACTATTTTAAACCTAAAAAGCATTAAAAATATAAGCAGAATATAAAGGATTCTTATGTATAAACAAAAAAGAGTCTGATAAAATTATTAGCAAAATAGTCTTCCCCTTTTCATACAAAAAAAAAAAAAAAAATTCCATCGCTAATATGGCGACAAAAATTCAAAAGCCGCCAATGGAGCGACATAATAAAGTTGTGTAACACGATAATGTTTACCTATTTATTTATTTTTTTATATAATAATCACTATGCTAATTTATCATACAAACAAATGAACCTCTGTGTGTTACTGCACTCTCACGCTGTCGAACAGAAATATTTGAAAAATTCAAATTAATATTTAAATAAATAAATAAAAATATGTTTAATGGGAAATATATATAACCATAAAAAGATTAGTTGTCTAAAATACGGCAGAAATAGCGCTCATAGCATATTGTTACAAGGGATTAAGTCTTATTGTTACAATGGATTAAGTCTAAAATGGTGACAAAAATTCAAAAGCTGCCAAAGAGAACTATATTAAGGCTGTACTATCAGGTTTACAACCCATGAATTATATATAAACACAAAAAATTGTCTCATGCGACAGACGTAGCCGGTCACAGCATATTGTAATATTTGGCGTGAAATTGCTGTCATTTAATGGTTGATTGGATGAACAAAAAAAAAAAAAAACATATGAAATAACGTAAAAGCAAATATTATGTTGTCTAAACCCAGTTACGTTTGAGTCCAGTCCGAGTTACATGTGAACAACACTATACGTGTTGTTCACGTGTAACTGGGATTCAAATATAAAAGGGAAACTCCAATTTTTTCGATACTATCTATTTCGAAACTGTTATGTAATAAGCACCTAAATGGAAGCTCATTGGTAAACTATTGTCGCAGGTAATAGGGACAAGCGCCCGAGTTGCAGTTGATGACCAAATCGCTGCTGAATGCAGCAGGGACCTGGAGCGAGCTTTTGAACAATTTCAGTAATTTATTTTATTTTATTTTTATAAAGCTATATAGAAACGAGTTTCCTTTAAATTTAGTGCCCAGCGAAGCGGGCAAAGCCTGCTAGTCTTATACTATTAAGTGAGCAATATTTGTATGTATATTTCACTGTTCTCGAAAACGGTAGCTCGGACAGTCACGAGATTTAACACAAAGGTGCCCCCCGAAGGATCATTGCGCACATCGAAGTCAGAATTTCGAATTTCTGTTTAGTTTTCTTTTAATTAATAAAAATATGAAAATAATAAGCTAATAATAGCAAAAAATTAGCCATTTAAATTTAATCTATAATTTAATTGTTGCCAAAAAAAAAAAAAAATACGAGTTTATTTTTTTTTCTAACAGGAAAATAAATACATTTATCTAAACATGAACAATACTAACACACTACTGATCGCAGAGCTTCCAAATTTGGCATATAGGTACCTGGGACCCTACAGGTGTGCACCTCATCGAGATTTTTTCGAATTTCGAATTTGAATTTTTTAAATTAATGTTTTTCCGATTTTAAACATTGGCTTTTATGTTTCATTTTTCATGAATTTATTCTTCGATTGTAATCGTCTGCGTATCTTAGCAACGGCTATATTATGCAATTTATTTTTTATTTAATACATTTATTTGAGGGCGAATCTTTTTTCTCTTTTTAATTTATTATATTTATTGAAAATAAAATGATAATGCAGTAGAAAAAATTAAATATATTAAATTTAAAATCGTATTTATAACAGTTATGTTTATATGTATAATTTTTGTAGTATAACAACAATTATTTTTCATTTGTTAATTTAATTTCTTTAAAAGTTTTTTTTTTTCTAATTTATAGTATTTGTCAGGAAATAATGGTAGTATGTAGTAGAAAGGATTAAACTGATTGGAATTTATTTGTTTTTTATGTATTTAATTCCTTCTAAAAGAAAATCTACTTTTTATTTTATTTCATTACATTGTTCGGAATCAAATTGTAATACAGTGTAAATAGCATGAGCAATAAAATACTTGGTTCAAAAACTAAAATATTTAATAGACGCTGAGATACAGTTATCTTTAAAATCGTAGTTCTTAAATAATGGCAGACCCACCTATCGTCAATAAATACCCATATTGAAATACATAGGAAAGAGATTTCTGCAGGCAGTGGGAACCTGCTCCCGATACAGTGCGGGCAGAGAAAAAGCTGCCGTAGTCAGCGAGTACCCGATGCGAGGTCTAGAGCGATTCCAATGTAATTATTTTAGTTTTTATTTATAATGTGATGTGAAAAATAAATAATGATCCAATTCTTTTGCATATTCATATAAATATAGTGGCCAGCGAAGCGGGCGTAGCCTGCTAGTAGTACATAATTTTAATAAATAATAGTTTTAATAAATTATTTATACTGAGTGAATTTGTATGAGAAAATATTGAAGAAAGTCTTGTGGTGGCCACAATATACTAGTTTATTTATTGAAAAGGTAGGATTAATGGGTTATTCCGGAATTGCGATTACACTTATTACAATCTTAAAGACAAGGCCTCTTTAATTTCAATTGATGTTTTATCACAATATGCCCATTTTTACTTGTTTTCATTTGCAAATAGGTAAAGTACTAGACGCGATAAGGTACTTCTCGATTAAAATTAATTAATTTTTACTTTCTTCTATATTCAATAGAAGAAAGTATTGGATCCGTAAAAAATTTCAAACTCAGGTTTTTCATGGATTTACACGTTTTGAGAGCTGTAGAACATGATTTGACCCTTTTTAGAAAATGTCTGTCTGTGTGTGACAAAATTTTGTAGCGACTGTATCTCAGGTACTACTGCACAGAATTTCATACAAATTGGTATGCAGCTACACATTGACGTAAATTAGCGCCTATCAACTTTTGGTGAAAATTGTCCAATAGCTTGCGTTGTCATCCCGCTTTTTCTAAACTTTTAACATATTGGTATAGGACAAAATTTTGTATAAATTTGCATAAAGAGAATTATTTTTTAATAATCATTATGAATTTTAATCATGATGGGTATCTTTCAAAAGAGCTCGCCAATACCGTTAAAACGAATGGTTGAACCATCGATCTGCGATAATTTAAAACAAAGTTATCGATTTTTTTCATTTTTTAACAAAAATAAATAAATAAATAAATAAATAAAAAGTAGTATTGACAATAAAATTGACTTTTTTTTGGATATTTAGTGTTATACTACTTCTCTAATATGGAAATCGTCTGCATTATCATGGACGATAATTTTTTAAAAATAATTTTAATAAATTATTTTTACTGAGTGAATTTGTATAGGAAAAGATTGAAGAAAGTCATGTGGTGGCCACAACATACTAGTTTTTAAATTCATTTCAAAGAAGAAACAAGTTAATACTCCATTCATTAATTGCAGTTTTAAGATGACTAGATAGAAATCAGCGGTAAGATTTGTGTTTGACGAAAAAAGCCTAACTATATATAATCGAAGATTTAAAAACAACGAAAAATTAGGCGGCTTGCATAGATTTTGAAATACTTTCTAACCGTGCTTACACCTTCTATTGCTTCACCTTCAACGCTTTGTTGCCGTGATCTTAAAGTTTAATTTGTTTTTAATTATGCAAGAAGAAATCTTATTCTGTTTTTTATAGCTTTGCATTTTAAAAATTAGTCATGAAAAATATTGATTTTGTGTAGCTCTGTATATTGTCTAAAAACGGCATGCGCTGCTCAGTTTAGTAAAAAATTAAGTTAAAGGGGGAAAAAAAACTGATAATGAACGTTTTTATTTCTATCCCAAAATGTAAATTTTGCATTATTATTAGGTTATTAAAAAAAAAAAAAAAAAAAAAAAAAAAAAAACATGCTTTAAAGATATCTCTTTGTAAAAGGCAAAATTAACGCCGACCACCAGCATTTACTGCTAAAAATTGGCCACTAATAAATCTGCTATTGTTGGCCATCACAGTAGCCACTTTTCTGACTGACTGCTGCACTGTTTAAAAAAAAGTGTTTGTCAGTTTCCGATCGTTGATTGATGAATCTGGATTGAAATTGTATATTGATGTATATAGTTACTTTCAGAAGAAGATTCTAGCTTTTATTCGATAAAAATTTGCACTTGCTAACATGCAGTCTATTCACCCCGTTGGTATTTCAAAATTAGAAGATTGTCACATTTTTCTAAATCAGCTTCTTTATTCCGTACTTTTCAGAATCTTGTGAAGCCCCAGTCTACTAATTTTATAAAATTATCTAAAAGGTATTAAAAAAAAAAAAAAAAAAAAAAAAAATCAATTACACCATTGAATTCAGAAAAAAAAAAAAAATAAATAAATGCATAATTTGTGTGGCATGTAACAAATTTTGTTTTGCGTTAATGTCAGTGTGTGAAACTGTGCGACCTCTGGAACCTATGGGATTGTCCCTTATAACTTTTAAAGGTATATATAATTTTATTAATATTAATATTTAAATGTTAGCATTAATATTTAAATTCTTTAATTTTATATCGCTACTAATTTATACAGAAGTTTTTAAACATATCATTGTCTTTATTATTTCTAATTCAAAAAAAGAAGGGTGGCAATAAAAAGCTGCTTCCTATGGCCACAGCCAATGAATTTTCTCCAATTAGATCATAATGTATTTAAATTCTTTTGGGAATTCATGGTGCACAATCTTTTGTGACTACATACACCGTTTTCAACAAAAAACAAGTTATTGTGAACTAGAATAACATGTGACAATTTCAAAGAATTCTTAAAAAAAAAAAAAAAAAAAATCTACTGATATGGACAGACAGCGAGACAGAGAGAGACAGGTAATAGGCATTCTTTAATTTTATTGGAAAGTGTTAATAAAGTTACTTTTATAGACAGCTGATTTTAAAGAGAAGAGAATTCTCCTCTAAAGATTTGATAACCGATATAAAGAATGGATTTAAAAATATAGGGCATTGAGAGATATTTGAGAAATAAGGGAGCTTGAATAACTAAATCGGCTGTCTGCTGTCCTGATTCACATTCCAGTCTCTCTGAGGCCGGTGTCGCTCGTGACATTTCCTGAATCCCAACTCCACCCTCGTTCGAAGATGTTTGATAGGATCCGAGAGTACGCCCCTATCATGTTACAAATTTTCAACTGAACCACCGACATTAGACTTAATCCGACTCCCTGACCCGAATAGATCGCATGAGATCGTAGATAGGAAATTGCTTGTCGTAATTTTTGACAATCTATAGATTTCAGTTTACTGAATAACGATCAAAATTACCGTTAAAGAAATTACGAATGTTCAAAATAAAAATGTTAATTAGATTAATTAGTTAAATATAAAAATGCTTGTTACGCACTCCTCCGTTTTTCCTCGTCAAAACATTTGCTTTTGTTAAGAGGTCTCGCACACTTTTAACCCCTTAAATGCATGAATTTTTATTTTTAATTAATAACATTTGAAGTCAACCGGGAAAATGGGTGTAATTAACGGAAAAAATACAAAAATCAATATATAAATAAATAAATAAATCAGCAAATTCATAAATAATAAATCCCCCCCCCCCCCCCCAAAAAAAAAAGCAGGAAATGATGCACTCAAGATTTAAAAAAAAAAAAACTTTTTCGATATCGTTTGTTTCGATACTGATTATTATTAATTTTCTTTTCTTTTCTTTAAAAAAAAGAAATTCTGGCAAAAGCAGAATTTAGTTTAGGACGGAGGACTATTATTATTATTATTTTTTTTTTTTTCAAATTATAACATCGCTTTCAATTTTTTCAATTATATTTTCGATAAATTTTAGATTTCGATAAATGTCCAACTATCGAAAAATGACGCCGTAAATATCCCAGATTGAGACTAATAGTCCTCAATCTTAAAAAAAAAAAAAAAAAAAAAAAAAAAAAAGGCTACATTTTTTCTTGCTTGCATTTATCAGTATAATCAAAAATATAAATATTATTCCTTACACTTACCTTGTTTCTATCCGAAAACGAATTTTCCTGTACTCTTTTATTACTTTTTATACAAATGATTGTAATTCGTAACACCTGTGCCGAAATGCACGCCAACGAATGAAAATTGTCACAGATAAAGAAATAAACTGCCAAAGATTCTAGTTGCGTTCGGAAACGATAAAATAATTTTGGTAAAATTGAAAAGAACACTATGCAAAGTTTGCTACTTAAAGAGGTGTGAGGTTTTAAGCAGACGATGCAGATCTATTGGGTTGTTCGATAAATAATGCCGTTTTTTAAAATCTTCGTTTCTAAAAACCAAGGCTTCTTCGAACGTGGAATTTTTCAACTTACCGAAAGATAGCAAAAGGTCATCCAACAAAATGGTCAATATATCATTGATTAACGTTTGTTGTTAATATAAATAAATTCCCTTTGAAAAACATGAAAACAAACGACATTATTTATCGAACAACCCAATACATCGCTATGCATTTAAGGGTATATTTTTAGTATAAGTAAAAAATTAGAGTTTTAATTCATCGCAAGTTTCTCAATTCTTGTAGAAATTATGCGAAAATTTTCCATCACCCACAACTACACAGAATAAATAGAAGAAGGGAAACGCCAAACATTGCGAGAATTGTTTTAGTAAGCAAAATTATTGATACAGCATCAGAAATCTTTCTTTTAATTTTTAACCCACACCCTGCTGATAGTGCATTTTCGCACCATTTCCTTAAGTCCCCCCCCCCCCCCCCCCGAAATCTGCTATGGAAATAAATATACTGTTCAACAAAAATATCTTTGTTTAAAAAGTATAATGTTTGCCTTAACTGATTTTTTTTTTTCCATCATCAGTCACAATATTTTATTGTTAAAAAAAAAAAATCGTGAATTAATATTTTCTTACAAAAAATTTCATCAGAAGTATGTACGGCAGGGAAAGGGCTAATACTTGTAAATCAACTTTTCTTTCCATGGTGACACCTATGCAAAGGAATTAATAAATACCAGAATGATAAAGCCTAGGAAGTAAGAATTGGTCAGTTAGGAAAATTATTGTTATGACACCAGGAATCGTTCATACCTGTAAATCTGGTTTTCTTGCCATGGTTGAACCAATGCAGTAAAGTTAACACTTAAAAAAAAAAAAAAAAAAAAAAAAAGAAAGAAAGAAAGAAAAGAAAACGCCAGGCTTAACAAGAATTGAATCAATAAGGAAATTATTGTTGTGACATCAGGAATCTTTAATTTTTAATACCTGTAAATCTGGTTTTCTTGCCATGGGGAAATATATACAGAGAAGTTAATAAATAGAATGATAAAGCCTAACGTAGCAAAAATTGCACAGTTAAGAAATTAATGTTACGACACCAGTAATCTTTAATACAGGGCTGCCACAGACGACTTTTTTTTTTTTTTTTTAAATATTCTTTTCTTACCACTATTTCCAAAAAAAAAAAAAAAAAAAAAATTGTAATATATTTTGACGATAAATCTGCACTTTATGTATATAAATTTATTATAAAGTTTGTTATGGAAATAGTGGTACGAAAATAAAAATAATTATTATAAAAATAATAATTTAAAAAATAGTACCTCTGGCAGCCCTGTTTAATACTTTTTGTGTGTGTGTGTGTTGGGGGGGGGGGCATGGTGAAGTTTATGCAGTGAGGATTTTTAAATAGAAGAATGAAAATGTTAAAATTAGGAAGAACTGAATCATGCAAATTATTTTTGCGACATCAGGAATCTTTCTTTAATTTTAATACATGTAAATCTGGTTTTCTGGCTACTGTGTAAATCTGTGTAGTGAAATTAATAAATAGAAAAGTGGAAACGCCAAACATAGCGAGAACTGAATTAATAAGCAAGATATTACGGCATCGGGAAATTTTCTTTAAATTTTTAATACTTGTCAATCTATTTTTCTTGCCATGGTGTCAACCTATGCAGAGAATTAAATACATAACTAGAAATAATAATAATAATAATAACAGAAGCAAATAAATAAAAATGATAATGCCTAACCTAGCCAGGACTGACTAGTTGTGAAATTGTTACGACACCAGGAATCGTTTATACCTGTAAATCTGGTTTTCTTGCCATGGTTAAACATACGCAGCTAACAGATAGAAAAATAAAAAGGCCAAGCTTAGGAAGAATTGAATCAATAAGCAAATTATTTTTATGATATCAAGAATCGTTCTTTAATTTTTAATACCTGTAAATCTGGTTTCCCTTGCTATCATAAAACCAATGCGATAAAGTTAATAGATAGTAGAATGGAAACACTAAACTGAGCAAGAACTGAATCAGATAGTAGATTATTGGTATGATAGAAGAAATCTTTCTTCTTTAAAACCTGTAAATCTGGTTTTCTTGCCATATTGTAACATACGCAGTAAAGTTAACAAATAGAAAAATGACAACGCCAGGCTTAGAAATAATTGAATCAATAAGCAAATTATTTTTTATAATATCAGGAATCTTTTTTAAATTTTTAATACATGTAAATCTGGTTTCCTTACCATTATAAAACCAATGAAATGAAGTTAATGAATAGTAGAATGGAAACACTAAACTGAGCAAAAATTGAATCAACAGGCAAATTATTTTTATGATATCAAGAATCGTTCTTTAATTTTTAATGCCTCTGAATTTGGTTTCCTTTCCATGATGAATCTAATCCAATAAAGTTATCCACATACCAGAAATCAGGTTGGGAATTATTTTAATCATCCTGTTTAAAATCATTGATTTATATCATGATTTAGTTCGGATGATTTTTATTTAGAAATTTGATCAAAATCAATTTTTAGAATTATTTTTGAAAGTAATTTTTATAAAAATATTTATTAAAATCGAAGTTTTATATTTATAAGTAATGTTTATAAGAAAATTTTATCTTTTTAAGTAATTTTATTCATATTTCAAGTTCTTGTTCTCAGTAATGTCTTGAAACAACTAGAAGTACACTTGAATTTTGTTTTCGACGGAAAATAAACATTTATAAGATAAAATTGATATATTTAAAAGATTTTTTTTTTTTTTAATCACTTGATTAAAATCAATTTTTAGAATTATTTTTGAAAATATAAAATCATATTATAGAAACATTCACAGCAAAAGCAACGTCTGCCGGCATTGAAAGGACGTTCTCCATTTCTAGTTTTGTTCACAACAAATTGAGAAATCAACTTGGTGTTGATAAAGTAGCTACACTCTTATTTTTGTTTAAAGAAATGCGACAGAATTATGACAATAATTTCACAGATAATACTCAGGGTTGGGAACTGGTTCGTTCGAAAACGTTCGAAACTGGTTTTGGACAGGACAGGTTGTTTTTACCGTCCAAAAGTGTCCTAAACTGTCTAAAAACACTCCAAAAGTGCCCTAAACCGTCTAAAACCTAAAAGTATGAGATATTCAGTTTTATAACCATACTGTTAAACATTTCTGTAAATTTAATGTAAATATTTATCCAGAGTCTCTGTAAATCTACAGTAATTCTTAGGTAAAAGTGACTAATCGAGATTCTCAATCTTTATTCTGTATTTTTACCTAGTTTTATTATTTAATTATTTAATTAAAATTAAAAATGACTGTTTCTACTTTAGAAAAAGCATACTAAGTCACAAATATATTCTCACCAATAATTAATTAAATTACTATTAGTCTTTAACAGGAATATATAAGTTTTTTAACATCTCCGTTTATTTTTCTCTGTAATTTTACGTAAGACTTAAGAGATTACACAGTGTTTTCTGTTGAAATTTTTTAACAGTGCACATTCTTAGTAGCAATTATAATTAGTAATTAAAAGCACATTTTACACTGAAAAATTCGGTAGTTTTTTAAATATTTTTATTAGAGGAAAATAAATTTACAATTCAACAATACATATATAAAAATGTAAATTTCAGTACCTTTACAAATTTTCTTACGATAAAAAAAAGTATAATAGTATATCCGAATTGAATAATTAGCCAATTTATTTTTATTAACGTTTTGGTGCGACTTATTTACTCATTATTTTATTTGTATATTATTTTATTAAAATATGCCGATTAAAAGATACCAAAAATAAATAAATGTAAATATAAAGTTATACAATAAAGTCTATCCATTTAAAGAATGGCAAATATTTAAAAAATAAATGAATAAATAAATAAAAAATAAATATTTACTTAAGATTTTTTATTTTATTTTATTTTTATTTTTATTTTTTTTTATTTTTGCGTATATATTCTCTTATTTATTGATGATAATAATAATAATAAAACATCTTTTAAATTTTTTAAAAACCTATATTTGAAAAGAAAGTATGATTAAAAATATTTCTTTTATTTTTAAAGCAAGTACTTTATATATATATATGTGTGTGTGTGTATAAATATTTGAAATCCATATATATTTTTTTTTTATTAAAGTTTCAATAATAAAAATTTTTTGCTTTTGTATATAATAACTGTTATACGTATCTCTCACTATATATATATTATTAAAATAATGGCAAATACATTTACAAAATAACAATTATTAATTATATGTGTATATGCACACATAATTATAATAATTATTTTGTATATATATATATATATATATATATATACTTTTTTTTTTTTTTTTCCAAATATTTCTATCATTTTAATAAAATATTACAAATAGTTTTGGACAGTTTAGGACGCTGGGTTTTAAACAGTACGGTAAAAACCATGGTTTATACCGTGGTCTTTACCATAGTGTCCAAAACCTTATTAACTTTGATGATACTGCTTTACCATACTGTCCGAAACCTTTCTAACTTTGATGATACTGCTTCTTCTTAATGCTACTATGTGTTCTGTTCTGTTAATAAAAATCTGTGTTACGATATGTTATGCATTATACTGAAAAACACTCTAGTGCTTTTGTGGGGGCTAGGGAGGATGAAAATTATCAAAACTGATGCAATTTAAAAATAACTAGATAGTTATTATAGAATGTACGAAGCTGTGTTATACTTATAAAATATCATTCTACTATTTCTCAAACATTATTTAATTAAATATTATTATTTTACAAAATTTTAAACTTTAGGTAAATTTGTTTCACATTATTTCTAAATCTTTGAAATAATTAATTATAACGCTCCTCCTTGTGAATTTGTTTTCATCCTCTATTCTTTTAAGAATTTCTGTGAATGTTGATGAGTATATTTGTCACAAAACTGAGCGTTTATTTCAAAATCAAGAAAAGTATAACATTTATTACGAAGCTTTAAATTTAGTCGCATGGCAGAATTTCTTGAAAATTTCAAGTTTTACACTTCGTAACTGATTCTTTACTTGAGACATAAAAAAATTCATTGTACAAATGTGTTCAGTTACTATATTAATAATAATAATAAAACTAGTATGTTGTGGCCACCACAAAACTTTCTTCTATGTTTTCCTATATACATTCACTCAGTTGAAATAATTTACAAAAACTATTATTAAAATTATCTACCATGATGAACGCGGACGATTTTCATCTTGAGAAAACTAACACTAAATATCCAAACAAACACAGTTTAACAGACATATAAAAAAAATGCATTTTCATAATGGTTATCTCATGTATCAAGTTTCGTACAGTTAAATGCCATACAAGTTGAAATATAGCATTCCGTTCTCGGGAAAAACTGCACTATAGCAGCGCAACCTATTGGTAGATATAATATATTCAAATTGGATCGGCATAATGGCTCATAATGGCTTTCTCACATATCAGGTGTTGTTTGATTATGCACATTAGAACCTGAAATACAGTCTTCCCTTAAACTGAGGAAATATCTGTATTGCTGCGCCACCTGTTGAGCAATTAGTACTAAAAGATAATTCACAGTAACATTCACAGTAGTCAAGGTGCATCCAAATATAAATTTTTATGCAGTTTTGCACTGTAATTCCTGAGATATAACACTTCGTCAAATTATCAAAATCGCTGTACAGCAGCGCCACCTGTTGAGCAGTTGGCTCCAAATATTGATAGGCACTAACGTATGTTAAGATGCATCAACATATACATTTATATGCATTTTTATGCAGTGGTTCCTGAGATATAGCCTTTTCTTAAATTGTGGAAATCGCTACATAGCAGCGTCACCTGTGGAGCAGTTGACACCAAAATTGATAGGAATTAACTTACATTAAGTTGCAACTATATATGAATTTATATGCATTTTTGTGCAGTACTTCCCCAGTTACAGCCTTACCTTAAATTGTGGAAATTAAATTACTGCATAGCAGCGCCATCTGTTGAGCTTTTGACACCAAAAGTTGATAGGCACTAATTTATATCAAGTTGCATCTATATACATGTCTTCTTTCTAGACATTTTTGTGCAGTAGTTTCTGAGATATAGCCTTCCCTTAAATTGTGGAAATCGCTGCATAACAGCGCCATCTGCTGAGCGGTTGACACCAAAAGTTGATAGGCACTAATTTAGGTCTAGGTGCATCTACATATAAAATTATATGCAATTCTGTGCAGTAGTTCCTGATATACAGTAGCCACAAAATTTTTGTCACACACACACACAGACGGACAGACAAACGTTTTCTAAAAATGGTTAAATCGTGTTCTGGACCTCTCAAAACGTGTAAATCTACGGAGAACCGGAAGTTGAAAATTTTTACGAATCCTGTATTTTCTTCTACTGAATATAGAAGAAAGTAAAAAACACACAGAGTAAGGAAATTGGAGCTTTAAAATAATTTATGATTAGCATGGAACATTTTGAAATCGGGCACTATTTTGTGTTATTTTTTTCATACGCGGCCTTTCCACCTCAAAAAATTACATTTTATCCTTTAAAACATGCTATATGCATGAGAATGATAGCTCTCATGGCTGTACTTGATTGGCGAAGCAATAGGACGTAAAACAATAGTAATTTTAATATATATTTATTTTTGTTTAATTTTAATATAGATAATTCATTAATATTAATTTAAATGCATACATAAGTATGCATTTGAAATATAATTTATAGTAAATATATAAATTATAGTAAATATTTATTATTTAAAAATAATTAAAATTATGTACTTTGATTATAATTTGTTTAAATCATATATGGCATAAAGCTTTTTAATAAAAGTACTTGATGTCAATTAAAAAAAATCTGGAGTGACTCCACTCGACTTTCCGAACATTGAGTAATTAACAGTTTTGTAGATAAAGTAAAGAAAGAGTAGTTGTTAAACAAACAAAAGAGAGAAAACCATAATAGACTGTTTGAGTATTTTTCTCCATCTATTACACGTTGTTTTATTTAACGCTACTGAACTTTGAGCCCATAGATCATAATGACAAAGAAATTTCCGTTGTGACCCTGTAAAAACCTATAAATGTTAGATTCACCAAAATGCTTATAGTTAGTGCAACAGTGATTTATAATACTCATATAAATTTTCAGCTGAATTCAATAAGGCGTTTAGATGCTATCGTACTTTTAAAAATTTAGTCCCATAGGCCATAATGATAAAGAATTTTTCCTTGTGTCCCTGTAAAAAAACTGTAAGTGCTAGATTCACCAAAATCTATACAGTTAGTTCAACTGTGATCTATAACATGTGTACAATTTTTTTGCTCGGATTAATAAGGCGTTTAGACACTATCACATTTTTAAAAATTTGGCCCCATAGGCATAATGATAAAGAATTTTTCTTTGTGTCCCTGTAAAAAAACTATAAGTGCTAGATTCTCCAAAATCTATACAGATTGAGTATTTGTGATCTATAATATGTGTATAAAATTTTTGCTCAATTGAATAAGGCGTTTAGATGCTATCGCACTTTTAAGATTTTGCTCCCATAGGCCATAATGATAAAGAATTTTTCTTTGTGTCCCTGTAAAAAAACTATAAGTGCTAGATTCACCAAAATCTATAGGGTTCGTACTATGGTGACTTACAATATGCGTACCAACTTTCAGGTTAATCGAACGAAGCGTTTAGACGCTAGCGTGTTCACAGACATACACACATACACACATACACACATACACACACACATACATACATCATCGTAAAAATAGTGAAAACGGACTCAGGGGACCTCAAAACGTATAGAAACATCAAAATCTCGAATTCGGATTTTTGACATGATTACAATACTTTCCTCACTATAGTGTTCGGAAAGTAAAAAAGAAAAGAAAGAAAGAAAGAAAAAAAAAATTATTTAAACCCTGCCAAAAATCTTTCCTTTATTTTTAATACCTGTAAATCGAGTTTTCTTGCTATGGTGAGACGGATGCAGAGAAGTTGAACCGAGAAGTTTTTAATCTGATGAAAATAGTCGACTAAATATTTTAATTGCTGGTTTTAGTAACATACCGAACTATTTTTATATCCCGAAATTGCATAAAAAATATTTTTGAACCACTTTTTACTGCTTCAGGCGCTACAAAGATATTTTTCCTGGGTAGGTTTGCGTCTTCAAGCACGCTCTTTACTTCGGAGAATTTTAAACAATGATTTATCGATCGGAATTTTATCATCCGCGTGTTTTTTACGACCTTCATCATAAAATTAATAAATTGATCTATGGAATACCTTTTATTTTTTTTATCAGTATTTCTTTTCTTCTGTTTTACGACCATCATTAAAAATTGTTTTATCGCTTTGTTTTATCTCTCTGTCTGGTTTTAAATGTTTGGGAAAGTATTTTATGCGATCATTTTATGTTGTGACGGAAATGCATTTCAAATGTTTTAGTTGAATATCAATATTATTTTTGTATTCCTAAATGTGTCAGTGATCGAGAGCGTCCGCTCTATAAGCTGATAGATAGGTGTGCCAGGTTCGAACCCATGTCGCGCTCGTAGCCCTTGTCATTTGGAGTTTTCCTGTTGTGTTCTCTGAAACCAAGGTTGGCTAGATTTTGCCCTACTCGAAAACCCACCTGAAAAACCAAAGCGAAGAAAAAACCACTCGGTTTTTTTTTTCAAAATTGTATTCTAACAAATATTATCTAACAAATATTTTATAAAACAAATATTATATAGATTAAATTCCCCATGGGGAAAAAAAGTATAAGTACTTATCTAATTGAAACAGAATAAAAAAGTATATTTAAAAAAATAAATAAAAAGAAGAAAAAAACAAAAATGTTTGTGAATATATATATATATATATATATATATATATATATATATATATATATATATATATATATATAAACTCTTGGACTGGAGGAATGTAAAATATAAATAAATAAAAATCAAATCTTAAAAAAATTCTAAAAACTTTAACGGTGCAACACTGTTACGTAATGTAAAGAAACAATAATTAAAAATATTTTATGAAAATTTATTGACTACCAAAAATTTAAAAAAGCAACGCTGAATAATTATTAAAATCCAATTTCTTGTTGTAAAGGGCAGATAAACAGAATTTTAGAATACTTAATGTTAAAAAAAAAAAAAAAAAAAAAAGGAAGAAAGAAAATATTTCTGAGAATTCTAATAAAACAGGAAAATACTCTGAAAAAACTCTGATAAAACCTGGAAAAAAAAAAAAAAACTGGTTTTTTTCCAACCCTGTCTGAAACTCGCGTAAATATAAGCTGAGATCCTTTAGAAAACGGAGGGAATCGTACACGGGTCTTAGGTCTGTTGAGTAGTTAGCTAGCTTAACCCTTTCAAGGGCATGCAAATTTTTTCATTTAAAATGAACAGTCACCAGAAATCACCAACAATATTAAAAGACAAGAAATAAATGAAGTTATTCTAAGTTATAAAAGAAAAATTCTATAAAAAATTTCCGGGGCTTGTTTGTGCAATTTTGAATTAAAACTTGCGGTTGCACTATGTAACCACCGGGTTAATCCTGTACAGCTATAAACACCTACATGTAATTTACACATTTTCCTGAAGTGTTAATAGATTTTTGAGTTTAGATGTTTACACATTTTTACTGAAATAATGTTAATTGTTTTTTGAGTTCCGTGACAAGGTTGCGACTGTCCGTATTTTCCAGAACGCTGTTTTCAGTTAGTAAACTTCAGTAAGATTTCGGCGTTTATTTAAAGGGGGGGGGGGAATTACTATATGGGAAAAAAAATGGCTCTGCAAAATGTAGACTGTAGCAACTATATTTTTATATTTATTCCTTTGAGTGAAATAAAGACACTAGATTATTATTATTATTTTCTAATTTATTTTAGACTGAATTATTTAAATGCTTTTAAAAGTCGTAATTTGCATTGTATGTAATAAAATTTACATTTTTTGAAATTTAATTAACCTAAAATGTAAATTCAAAACAATTAAGAATTTAAGAAAATCTTACTTTTAAAAAATCATTATTTTAGTTGTTCATTTTATTTAAAAAAAAAAAGAAGTTTACTAATTTTTTTTCTTCTTCTTTACAGGTATGTGAAAATATCTTTTTGTATGTGTTTCTGGTACGTATTTTTCTATTTAATGCTTGAAAATTTCAGTGAATGCCACACTATTTAGTGTAGAAGGTCCAAAAGAGTCTCTCTCTTTAGAAAAATAAATCGATTATTATATTATAATAAAACTTAATTGCAATTAAAATTTGAATATTCATTGACTTGAATTCTAACCATTTAAGTTTGTATTCCAATAACTTTTATTTAATAACACCGACGTGATATTAATACAAAGAAAATTTATTCACTGATGTGAAATCTAACCATTCAAGTTTGTTTTCCGATAACGTTTAATAGCACTGACGTGAAATTAGTACAAAGAAAATTTATTTACTGATGCTAAATATAACATTTAATGATTTACTGACGTAAATTAATGTTATTACCGAACACAAACATGCAACAAAATTTACAAACAAATTAAAATAATGTCATTCATATTTGATTAGCAAACTTTCAAACCATGTTTTCTCCTTCTGACACAATTTTTCAGACGACACAAAAACTAATAAATTAAAAAATGACTAATTTAAAAACCTAATTATCGTTTGTTTAAATATATTACTAGATACTAGGAAAATGTGTAGACATATCTAAAAAGATATGTAGACATACTTAAAAAAATAAATAAATAAATAACGTTAAAGTTGGAACTGGGTTTTTATTTAATTTCTTTTTTGAAACAATTATCTAATAGAACTAAAAAATACGGCGTTAGCTAGATTTTGTCCTTATTAATTAGTGTACCAATTTTTGATAAAATAAAAACACTGGAGAGATACAATGACAAACTTTCGGCATTATACATTTTAATAAAAACAAAAATGTTTGCACGTTCATTCATGGTGATAGATAAAACATTTGTAACGACACTGCCTAAAAGAAATAGTAGGACTTGTCATACTAAAAAAAAAAAAAAAAAATCAGATTTCGGCACAAAATTTAATCTCTTTTGCCATTTAGACATTTAGTATTACACTTCTCTGTGATGAACATCGTCTGCATGCATTATGGGAAATAATTTATTTAATTTATACTGTATTAATTTGTATAATAAATTATAACAGAAAGTTTTGTCATAACCATAGCATACTAGTTTACTATTATTTTCGTTTTTAGTGAGTCTATAAGAAATTGTAAAAACATCCCATACAGCAACTGATATCCATTAGATATCTAAATTACATTCGAATGATCCATAAAAAGTACAAAATATCTAAAAGAACGTCCATTAAAAGTCCTGGATATCCTGTACTAATTATAGATATCTATTAGATGTTTAAATGAAGACGAAATTTAGACGTGCCTTTTTCGATGCCTAATAGATGTAACACGGTAGATCAAAACAAGATTTAGGTACTTTCAATATCTATTAGATCTAACAAGTCCAGTTATTGGAGATTTGGAGATTTATCGGATATGTAACAGACATCCAATGGATGTAAAAAAGAGTGACATTGGTCGTGCTATTAGATATCTGTAGGATATTTATAGAAGTTTAATGGATCATTTTTAAACTTTTATACGTGTTTATTCCCAAATTCTTATGTACTTTTATATTCTTCTTCTCTACGGTATGTTTGTGAATCTCAAGCAAATAAAAAATGCGCCTCTATTTTAAGGTAAATACAAGCTTTTTCATTTGTCTCTCCGTTGCTCAGGTGGTTAGAGCGCCATGTTAGTAATCCGGGGGTCCCGCGTTCGATATCCTGAAGTTCCGGAGTGTTAATTTTTGCAGACAATCAGTAGAAAAGATGCCAATTGATAAAAGAAAATTTATCGTTGACCACACAGTATCCTAAGAATTTTTAAAGAGTTTTTTTTAAGAAGCCCTTTTCTTACGTCTCTTTTTAGAAGCAAAAAAGAGTTTTTTGTGGACTACAAGCGCCCTCTGTTGGGCGGAATATTCACTAAAATGTCAATGAAAAAATTAACAATACAAAATAAAAATGATTAGGAAAAACACATAAACATTAACTAAATCAGTAAAATGTTAAGTTATAATATAAAAAAATAATTAATAAACTAAAATAATAATAAAAAGGTGCCTCACACGAATAATTTAATTGCAGATATTGGCCCTTAATCAGAAAATAAAATCACAAAACTTATGGGCAATCGTGTGGTGCTGCCATCTGTTGTGAATTTTAAGAAATAATTTCTCTTTTCTTAACACAGTTCAAATTTCCCCAGTTTTGGTTAATAAGCAAAAAAGAAACATTTTTTTTTTCTTGCAAAATAAATTTTATTCTAACTTTAAAAAGTTGTATATGATACGCAATAAGAATTTGGGTTTTAAAAGTTTTTTTTAAATAGATTATTTATAGATGTCTTATGGATGTAAGTGGCTATTTGGGATCCTATACAGATTTTGGTTATAGTCCTTTGTGATTTAAAATTTCCCAAAGATGATTCAAACGCAAGGTCGGAAAAACCTATGTTTTCTCACGCGGATTGTTTTAATGCAGTGAAGCTGTTTTTGCAGGCAGAATTTCTCAACGTTGAAAGCAAACGCATCACACCAAGAATCTGGCCACTATTTCTAGTGTTTTACTCTTGAAAATGAATGGTTTTACATTAAATTTCAATTTCGAACCTCTGCAACTAATATTTAAGAGTGGACAATACTTAATCTCGCCAACAGCCGTGGCCGATATTATTTTATGGAGAAATTTGTTCCATAAATACTCATTACGCAATGGCATTTTTTAAAATTCCGTTTTTACTTTCGGAAAATTCATAACCATTAAATTAGTACTCGTTTATCATGATTACAATACTTTCTTTACATAGTACGTTCGAAAAGTAAAGTATTTGATTCAGTTCCCCCCCCCCTTTTTTTTTAAGTGCAGTAAAATTGCTTCATCTAATGTGAATATGTTTTTATCTTTTATACGAAATATTTAAACAAAGTGAAAATATCTGTAAAATTTGTGGAAACTTAATAAACTTTTTATTCTTATTTCTTTTAAAACACAGTTATGGATATCTCTTTTAACTCGGTATTTTCTGTTTAATCTTTAAATCTATTTTCTTTTATGTAGATCGTTATATGTTTATCGTCTTTTGAAAAAAAAAAAAAAAAAAAAATCTAATTTAGGCAAATATGTTTGCGCTGTTGACGACGCGCGAAGCATTTCGTGAGCGTTGTGGATGCTTGGATCATTCCGGCATGTCCACTCGGCGCCTTTGGCTCGAAACGTGCTATTTTATGAACCGTGCTCTTTCTTCGCGTCATTAATGGACGGGATGGATGTCCGTTCCACGTGAAAGATGACCTCTTCATCACCCCATAAATTTTGCTCTCAATCGATTTATGAGTGGATAACTTAGTTCTTTCTTTTTCGGCCATGTCGCTTTTATTGAATTGTTCATGAGACGGTCTTTTTATCAGGGCGTTAAAGTGCTCGTTAATCTATTTCATTATATGTTTTAAAAAGTGGCTGCTACTGGTTACCAGTTGGATCATCTGCAGCTGTACTTCGCACGTGTTATTTATATGCTAAAAATGATTCTGGATTTTTCATTGCATGTAATTGCTGACTGACAAAATTGATGGAATACCCCCTCCCCCTCCATATTTCTGTTGCTATATACAGAGTGGTTATAAAGTTTTTTCCTTGATTACAAAACATTATTTAAAAAATGTATATGTCATTTGTACTATATTTGTTTCGATTGTATTGTGAATAAGTTGTAATAATGTCGCCCACTTACGTCAGTAAATTTCAGTGTGTCCCTTGGTAGCTTGAAGAGTGTCAGGGTAACATTCTAATTACAGTATCAAATTTCAATTTTTAGGTCTACCCTTGTAGCTATCCATCTAACTTTTATATTATTCTGTCTCATGGTGTCATTTTGAAAGTAGTATTTTCTGGCCATCAAGAAACTTTCTTCAATATTTTCATTTACAAATTCACGGTGCGTACAAATTATTTTCCACGATGAATACAGACGATAGTTTAATCGTCTGAAAAGCGCATCATTCATTGAACAGGATCATTGCATCATCGAACAGGATCATTCATTGAACATGATTGTGCATAATTGAATCGTCTGAAAAGCGCATCACACTGAATATTCAAAGAATTTGAATTTTGTGCCGACATCTGAAGGACGCACTTCTTCTTTCTTTTTTTCTTTTTCCCTTTGAAAAGAAGAAAAAATCGATAACTTTAAACCATAATCTGTGATAATTTAAAACAATCATTCATTTTATAGGTATTGGCGAGGTCTTTTAAAAGATGCTGATATTGAAATTTTACATCCTCACAGGATGCTCTACCTGCACACAATCCCCCCCCCCCCCTTAGTTTACTATTACAAAATCAATAATTAATATTAATTTAAAAATAATTTTCATGATGTACATTTATACGAAATTTTCGTCTAAACTGCTATATTATTTATTTATTAAAGGGCATAGCAGCGCCACCTGCTGAACGAAATCGATTTTCTTTTTTTCTTTTCTTTTTCATTCTTTCTTCCTTTAATGACAAATTTTAGACTGCTTTGGTTAAGGGAATTATCATTTCACTTGCAAATGAATGACGAGACTATATTAGGATCATCTCATATTCTCATCTTAAGTTAGTCTCGTATTTATGGAATTTTTAGAGATATTTGCTTGAACCCAATTAAAAATACATTATTATTATTTTCAAATAATGATTGAGTTTGATTTTTCTGAAATTCTCTACCGTCTCAAATGACATGATTCCATTTCTATGAAAATCGGCTATTCATTTCAATTATCTTTTAAAAAATTTCTTTTAATCATCTTAATGTGGCAAAATATTCCAGTGATGATTATAACAAGCGCACGAAAGTATCTGTTTTATATCGTTAGCCCCGATCTTCCTTTTTTTTTACGGTCACTCGCTCTTTTCAAAAAATGTTCCGCAAGAATTCCTATTTTATTATTTTTGCTCTTCCTTTCCTTTTCAGTGCCTCCTCCCCTATTCCTCCTCAGCTCCCTCTTTTCTTGCGTTTCGAGCGTTTAATGGGCGGGCAGATACAGAGTATGTAGCATCTGCGTTTTTGGGCTTTTATGCTAATGAAGGTTATGAAAGAATTCTCTATTCTTAGTGGATTCATTAAAAGGACCAGAGGAAGGAGGTAAAGGAAAAGGGAATTCTTCAACCTGTACGCTCTTCATTTTTACCCCCTTCTCTTCTCTTCTCTACTCCGCAGCATGGAGATCTGTTGTCTCCTTCTCGATCGGTGTCCTAGATTTATCGCGAAAAACTCGATTTTAATCCGAAACAAAGTCGTTATCCTTAAATTGGGAGGAAATGAATTTTTGACTTATCAGTCTTGTTAATTTGATGAGGAGGAGAGAGAGAGAATGCGTTGAATTTTCTCTTCGAATATTTGGCATTCTTCTCGGCATCGTTTTCTTTTCGGGAACTTCAGAATGAGTGTTCCCTCATGAAAAACACGTCTGTCTGAATTCGCAGGTTTATTTGGAGGAGAAAGTAAATTTTGAGTTTTGTAGCAGTTTTTAAAAGCAGTTTAACAGTGGCGTTCACACACACACACACACACACATATATATATATATATATATATATATATATATATATATATGTTCCAATATGCGTTTTCAATTCATTTACAATTGAGGAGCAAACATTCCAACCGCGTTTTCTTCGGATACAATTATTCAGACGACACAAAAACTAAGAAATTAAAAAATAACTAAATTTAAAGCCTAACTGTTTGTTTAGATGTATTACTAGATACTAGGAAAATATGTAGACATATCCAGGAAGATATGTAGACAGACATACTATTTTTATGCTAATTAAAAAAAAAATCACTGACTCTTTTTTTTTTTTTTTTGAGACAACATGGTTTGAAGGTTTGCTCCTCAATTAAACACCACCAAAAACTTTATTAAATCAATAGCGTGTATTAGAGAAAACTCGCAAAATGCAAGAAAAACTGAATGTAAATGTTTTCTAATCTAGTGGTGGATATAAATCCACATGTGCAGGCATGCATCTGTAATTTCAGATTTCCAAATAATACATATTATCGATAACATTAATCAATTTTTTGCTGGGCGTACTTTTCTGCATCTTAAAAAACTAATTTGGAAACGAAAATTTGTGTAATAATTTATCTCTTAATAAATAAGTAAAAATGAATAAATAAAATTTTTTTAATAAAATAATAATAATAATAATAATAATAATAAAAATTCAGTTAAAATATCACTATCATAAAGGGGTTTTCACAAAAAAGAACTTTTGCGAAGTGGTTTAAATAATTGGATTTTCAATTTAATTACGCGGCATGTGAAAACCCCTTATAAAAATTTCAACTCTGAAATATACCTAAAACCTAAGCTCGTTCTTTTGCAGAAAATTTGCTTAATTTTTATTGTATTCAAATGAACTTTTGATAAAAGTTGCCCAGTATATCTAGCTTTCAACAACCGTATGTAATAAAAAAAAAAATCTGTCTTTCGCGCCTGCGCAGTGAAAACGTTTTCCATAAAAATACTCATATTTAATGAGATATTTAAGATATTTGTGTTCCGATTGCAGTATATTGTTTCAAAAGTGTTTTTTCAATTTATCTGAACGTTGAAATAATTTTCGTTTAAAACTCTGCATATTATAAATTAAAAAAAAATGTTGATTTTTTTTGCGAGTTTTAAAATAAACAGGCATGAGAATTTTCCGCGGATCCGCGATTTTCCGCTTTTTTTTTTTTTTTTTTTTTTTTTGTGTGCGTGTTGCGTTTTGCGCTTTCGATATCATCGGATGCTTTTTACTTTCTTCTATATGTAATATAGAGAAAGTATTGGATTCGCGAAAATTTTCGACCTCCGTTTTTTGACGGATCTACACGTTTTGGGATGTCCTGAACACGAATTGATAGTTTTTAAAAAATGTCTGTCTGTCTGTCTGTGTGTCTGTCTGTATCATTTTTTTGTGGACGCTGTATCTCACGAACCAATGAATGAAATTTAACCAAACTTGGTATTTAGTTGCACCCTGACATGAACTGGTGCCCATTAGATTTGGGGATCAATAGCTCAACAGGTGGCGCTGTGATCGCATTTTATAGGACAAAATTCCGTATAAATGGGCATAATGAGAGTTATTTTAAACTTGTGATTGTAAAATTAATATGAATTATTGATAATAGTAGTAGTTAACTAGGAAAAAAAAATTTGTGCATGGGGGGGCATCGGTTCCCCCCTGGGGGGAAGTACCCCCCCGGGGGGGTTAAATTTTGAAGATGGGTATCATTCGAAAGATCTCGTCAATACCTTTAAAACGAATGGTTGAACCATAAATCTGTGATAATTTAAAACAAAATTATCGATTTTTTTTACTTTTAACAAAAAAAAAAAAAAAAAACTTAGAAAAAAAATCGTATTTTTTTTTTAACGAAATTTTACCAAACTTGGTATTTAGTTGGTCCCCGACATAAACTGGTGCTGATTATATTTGCGGATCAATAGCTCAACAGGAGGCGCTGTGATAGCATTTTATCTAAATTTTTAACATGGCAGAATAAGACAAAAATTCGTATAAATGTGCATAATAAGAGTTATTTTACACGTGTGATTGTAAAATTAATATGAATTATTGATAATAATAGTACGTAACTAGGAAAAAATTTTTGTGCATGGGGGGGCATCGCTTCCCCCCCTGGGGGGGAAGTACCCTTAAAAAAAACAAGTACCCCCCCCCCCCCCCCCCCAAAAAAAAAAAAAAAAAAAAAAAAAAACCCTTAGAAAAAAAAATCGTATTTTTTTTTTTTTTCTTAATATTGTTACTGATTGAATATGTATAGGAAAATATAGAAGAAAGTCTTGTGGTGGCCACAACATACTAGTTTATTTTGTTAAAATCAAACTAATAATGATCGGTGTTCAAACGTTCCACGAAAAACTTTAGATTCTCAATCTTTTTCTATCCAAAATATAAATGTCAATAGTAATCATTTTAAACGTGCTTTATCAGATTCTATAACATATAAAAGAACAGAATTATTCAATATTTCTCACTCATGTAATTTTTTTTTTGTCCCCCCCCCCTTTTTTTTTTCATCTCTAACCATCGCCGATCAAACATTCTGCGGGAAGCCTTTTACTTTTTGAATATTTATCCATCCACAACAAAAATAACTACTTTTTTACCCCCCCCCCCCCACTTTCCTATTTTCCACCACCAGAATGTTATTAAAAGTTGATTGCTAACTAATTTTTTTTTTTTTTTTTTTTTTTTTTTTTTTTTAACACATGTTTTATTATGCTGATGTGCATTATTCTTTTAGTTTAATTTGTCACTTTAAAAATATTTTGTATAGTTTTTTCCTGTGAGCATTATTTTTCATTTGAAATAAATTTTATGAACACATTTGTATAGTTTTCCCCGCATTCGTTATTTTTCATTTGAAATTAATTTTATGAACACGCGTGTTTCCTCTTTTTTTAATTTTCTGCGCTCTCATGCCTGAATAAATGCTTACATCTCCGTTATTTAACAAACTATCGTCACACAAATTCATTCAAAAATTGTACTGAGTGTATACTAACATATCCTAAAGTTACAGATCATTTCGTTCACTTAACGATACAGGGTGATCACAAAAATTATTGATTTTGCTCAATTTGTTACCGGCCCCCTAAATGTTGTCTTAAATCAATCTTCACTGAAAAACATGAGAAAGACCCAGTTCTTCAAATACCCAGTGTTTGAAAACATTTCATAGAGAGATAGGTTTTTAAATTGGGAAGGAAAAAAAAAAAAAAAAAAAAAAAAAAAACTGGTCGGTTGCAAATCTTGCTAACCTTTTGAGCAGGCGTGTATTAGAATAATATTGAAGATTTAATGCCTAATGTTGCCAATAAATTACATTCTGATAGTATTATTAAATCAATTTTTACCATGTAGAGGCAATACTAGTGCTGAAAATTATTACATGGTAAAGTATGTAATCCATATTTAGAATATTATCAAGGAAAATTCTGTACTGATAAGTATAAAGGATTTAAGTCCAAAAATGTCGATTTTGAGTTAAGTACATAGTCAGACTCAGAAAAAAATTCTCTATCGATTGGTATAAAGGATTTAAATCCATGTCATTTAGTCTTTGAGAAAATCCATTGGTAAAAAAAGATTCAAGTCAGAAATTTAGCATTAATCTTTGGTATAAAATATTTAATTCAATTTTTTTCCTTTATTAAATGAAGATTGACAATCACTGAATGATATAAAGCGTATAAACCAACATAATCCCTTTTTCCTAACCGATTCTGCTGATTAGTTTTTAGTTAGTTTAACTTTATTTTTCGTCTCCTGAAAAATCAAGAATATGGACTTAAATCCTTTATACTTATCACTACACAATTATTATTTAAATTAAAGATTGATGTTGCCGATTGGCAGCAAATTACTTTTTAGCCGTAATCCATATTTAAAATAATATATGATTTTTTAAAGTACTTTTCTCATGATTTATTTAAGAAATGAAAGTCGAGAAACATTTTTAAATTGATTTTTAAGAAAATCAGGCGTTTAACGGTTAAATATAACACTCTGAAATGTCTTAAAGCATTTCTATCAGATTGACAGTGTATAATCTTGATATGCAGCTGAAAACTGATAAATTTATGGATTGATAAAAGCGTACTTATTATGTACATAAATAGTTGAGTAAAGAGAAAAAAGTGCTTAAAATATTAAAACGAAACTAATGAGAAATGCTTGGTTTTAATTAGAATATCCGATTTTATTATAAAATATTTTGCGAGAATTTCCCGTCTACATAAACATTAAAATTTGAAACAGTATTTTATCTAATCATTTCGTACTGTCATCACGTAATCTTTATAGGCTGCACTAAAAGTTGAAAAATTTATGGATTAATAAAAAGGAATGGCTCAGAAAGTGGCTGCTGCATTTTCTTGTTTATCTCGCGTACGTAAACTGTTTGATTTATGCGATTTTGATTATACCCCGAATTGAGCGCGTTCTCTTAAAAATGAATAGACTGAACCTATTGAAATCCATATTAACCCACCGAATTTCATCTGCTAACATTCTGTGCTCTTTTCTAAGAATAATTAAGTGTTCTTTTTTACTTTCTCTTACCCATAAGATAGAGAAAGTATTGTTTTTGGGTCAAATTTTCGAACGCGAGATTTTGTTATATTTACATGTTCTGAGGTCCCCTGAATACGAAAATCATGTTTTGAGCAAATGGTCTGTGTGTGTGTATGTCTGTTATCAGCATATCTCAAAAACAAATTATGGCAGAAAGTTCAAACTTGGTATTCTAAATGTGTATCATATAAGAATGCTACACTAAACTTTTCGTTAAGATCAAGCAAATGGTTCGTGTACAGGGACACTCAAAAGTATTCAAATACATTACATCTATGGGGGAAATTGCAGGCAAGTAGAGTTTAACGTCTATAGACTGCACTAAACCAAATGAAACGGATATATATTTTTTGTAATAGAGATAGTCAACAGGGGAAAAAAAAAAATTGTGTACGTAGGAGCCTCGCCTCCCCCCCCCCCCCCCTGGGAGGGAAGTCCCCCTCGAGGGGAGTAAATTTTTTATGATGGGTATCTTTCAAAAGAGCTCGCCAATACCTTTAAAACGAATGGTTGAACCATCGATCTGCGATAATTTAAAACAAAGTTATCGATTTTTTTTACTTTTAACAAAAAAAACTTAGAATTTTTATTTTTTTATTTATTATTATTATTATTATTATTATTATTATTTTTTTTTTTTTGAGAATAAAATGGACTTATTTTGGATTTTTGGTGTTATACTACTTCTCTAATATGGAAATCGTCTGCATTATCATAAAAGATAATTTTTTTAAATAATAATTTTAATAAATTATTTTTTAAAAACAGAATTATTTTTTAATAACCGAATTAAATTGTATATAAATGTAGGTGCATTCATGAAACGGGGGGTTGAGGGGGGGCTATAGCTCCCCCCTCACACAGAACTAATTATCATATAAAACTTTCCCGAGGCCTAATTTGAATTGTTTAACATAGGTTTACATAACAGTACTCGTTATATTACCTCTTAATTTCTAACCTGTATTTATAGTATTATATTTCAGGGTAAGAGAAAGTCGTGTGAGTGACACACCAGATTATTTTTATTACTTTACGTCTCGATTGATTCTACTGAGTTTCACACACGTTAAGAAAAGGGCAGAGTGCTTCGAATAATAATAATAAAAATATGGAGTGACTCCACTCGACTTTTCGAACATTAAGTAATTAATGGTTGTATAAATAAAGTAAAACAAGTCGTTAAATTAGCAAAAGTGAAAATTATTATTGGGTCGTCAAACATGAATTTTATTTTTAAGCCTTTCATTGAATGATATTGGTTTTATTATCATTAGCGTTTCATAAATTTTATTTGTTAAATTACCCGTGTGTATTCCTGTGTGTAATTTACCCGGGGAAAGAAAGCCATTAGAGTGACTTTTCCCGAGAAAAAAGGTATCACTTTTTCCCTCTCGCTGATCAATCTATGCCTTATTACTATATCTATGAATAGCCGTTGCTAATATACGCAGACGATTGAAACGAAAGAATAAAATTTGTAAAAATGAGACATAGAAGCGATTATTTAAAATCGGAAAAAAATTAATAAAAAAAATTCAAATTCGAAAAAAAACTCGATGAGGTGCACACCTGCAGGGTCTCAGGTATACCCATCCCATCTGCCAAGTTTTGTAACTCTGCGATCAGTAGTGTGTGAGCATCAGAGCGCAGACAGACACTTCTCTTTATTTATATAGATTATTTTTAAGTTAAAAAAAAAAAGTGGAAAATTGTAACTAAGTTTTGTGTTAAGATGTATTAAAAAAAAAAAAAAAAAAATTACTCAATACAAAATTAAGATGCAAAAGGAACATTTTAAACTTGACGCAACTTGGTAAAAATCAGTTTCGAGAAAATGATGCTTAAAGTTTTCATTTTACAACAGATTTAATATTTGTTTACAAATATAAACTTTTATAACTCAGCATAGAGTGATGGGAGTTGAAAAATTCTTTTTGCCACATATTATTACTGTTATGTAGCTTCATATTTTAGTAAAATTGAAATATCGAATTTTTTAGCTTAATTTTAGCTTTATGAAAGTCCACTGTCGTTTTTAAATCTGAACACTCGTTTCAAAATTCAGTTCTAAGTATGCGTGCAATAAATGTGTTTTAACTTTCTGAATCATTTTGATTTTTTTTTTGGCGAATTTTATTTAGATAGGGGCAGAGGCAAGAAGGGTTTTAAAATAATTATTTTTACAACTTTATTATTTATTGATCATCCGGTTAACCTGCTGCCTGTTAATCGAATGTCTGCTATATATTATATATATTAAAGACTGATAAATTTAAGCATTAATGTAAACTTATCGTTTGTAGGTAAACAATTAAAATATATATATGCACGCACGCACACACTAAAAAAAAAAAAAAAAAAAAAAAAAAAAAAAAAAAAAAATACATATATATATATATATATATATATATATATATATATATATATATATATATATATATGTGTGTGTGTGTATTTTATGTGTGTTTTATGTGTGGGAATTTTATGCGTGTATAATTAAATATTTTGAGCTTTTCTATGTATAGGTGTCCATAAATAAACTGACAGTGTGCATATAGTGTACTGTAGTACGATCTAATTGCAGGAATTGCCCCAAACTTTGTAGGAAGATGAAACAACATGGGGGGGGGGGACGAAGGATTCCGATAATAAAAATAACGAATTCTAAAATTTACCGCTAGGGGAATATGTGGCGCTGTTTTCTAAGTAAAGCTTTTCTCGTGGGAAAATTAGCGCGGCGTCTCCAATTTCAAAATAATAAATTATACAAAAGCAGTGCTTAAAGAAAACTACGCAGTCATTAGTTTTTAATTATAAATTGCAACAAAAGAAAAACAGCGCCACATAACCCCCAAGCGGTAAATTTTGGAATTTAAAAATTTTATTATTATTTATTTTATTTTTATTTATTGATTATTATTATTATTATTATTGTTATTTTCGCGGAGTTCTTTTGTCTTCCGTCTTGTTTAATCTTTCTACAATCTTTGGCGCCATTCTTGCAATTAGATCGCGCTCTAGAGCACTGTAAGTACTGTCAGGTTTAATTATGGTCACCCCTGTATATCGAAGTGAATATTTCGTCTTCTCCATTAGTTATATATAGGAACCTTAAACATTTTTATCTAATCACTTCAGACTGGCACATAATCTTGATAGGCCGCCTTAAAAACTGATAAATTTATGGATTAATAAAGAGCTCACAAAGCGGCTCCTGTATTTTCTTCTTTTCTATATAAACTATTTGATTTATGCGATTTTGATTATAACCTAATTGAGCGTCTTTTCTTAGCTTGGATGGTAGAAACCTATTGAAATTCGCATTATCGCGCTGAATTTCCTTTTCTAATAGTTTCCTCCTTTCTAAGAATGACGTGTTTTCTTCTTAGCACTTTATTTTTTGATCAGTTCTGCTACCAGTTTGTATAGATTTTTTGAAATACAATAGATTCTCCTAACCCGAATGACCTTAATCTTGGATAACCTATGAAATACCGGATAATCCAATTTATGAAAATTTTGGTGAAAAGATGATACAAAATGTAACATACGATAAGACATAGATAATTTTAGTAATGCAGAAATAAAATATAAAAAAGAAATTAAAATTAAATGCTTTTTCTATTATAAAAATATGATACGTTTAAAATGAAGTGTTGACACCTAAATTTCATACTTTTGATAATTAAAAAAAAAAAAAAAAAAATCGTCGTGTCGAAAAACTGTCTGCACCTCTGGATTTAGAAAAATCGCCTCTTTCATTTGGTACCGATTTTGTAACGATAGAACTAATATTTCTAATTTATTTCCCCCTTTTTCCGTTTTTAACTCCGATTCCGCAGAAGGTTTATGACAGAGAATGTAAGCAAAAAGAAAAAAGTCTATAAAAATGAACACACATTGTAATATTGTTTTAAATTTACAAATTAGTAAAGTTGAAAAAATAATCTGGTGTATCATTTATAAGTACTTTCTCTTACCCACCATTATTACAGACATATAACAGTCTTAATGTATTACATATGAGATGTGTGGTATTTGAACAGTTCAACTGCACTTAATAAACAACAGTTCAAATTTAGTTCAGTAAGGCCTGCATCGGGGTGGGTTATCAGATTTTACTCGAATCCAACCCAATCCAAGGCAGGTTATTTGAAGATCTTTTTATTAATAATAAATTCTTCAAAATAGAAAAATATTGATATATTGCTTTGCTGAAGTAAAATCATTATAATAAATTACCTGAGTGTTACTAATGTTCTTTTACAAGGAAATATGAAAGAAATCGCATATCACGCCCTATTATGACTGAGTATATGGAGTTCATTAAATTTTTACTTTCCGAACACTATAGTTAGGAAAGTATTGTAATCATGTCGAAAATCCGAATTTGAGATTTTGATGTTTCTATACGTTTCGAGGTCCCCTGAGTCCGTGTCCACTATTTTTACGATGATGTGTGTGCGTGTGTGTGAACACGCTAGCGTCTAAACGCTTTGCTCGAATAAGCTGTAAGTTGATACGCATGTTGCAAGTCACCGTAGCACGAACCCTATTGATTTTGATGAATCTAGCACTTATAGTTTTTTACAGGGACACCAGGAAAAATTATTTATCATTATGACCTATGGGACCAAATTTTTAAAAGTGTGATAGCATCTAAACGCCTTATTAATCTGAGCAAAAAATTTGTGCACATGTTATAGGTGAGAGTTGCACCAACTGTATAGATTTTGGTGAATTTAGCGCTTACAGTTTTTTTTACAGGGACACAAAGAAAAATTCTTTATCATTATGGCCTATGGGACCAAATTTTTTAAAGTGCGATAGCATCTAAATGCCTTATTCAATTGAGCTGAAAATTTATATGAATATTATAAATCACTGTTGCACTAACTATAAGCATTTTGGTGAATCTAGCATATATAGGTTTTTACGGGGACACAACGAAAAATTCTTTACCACTATGATCTATGGGCTCAAAGTTCAGTAGCGTTAAATAAAACATCGTGTAATATATGGAGAAAATACTCAAATACTCTATTATGGTTTTCTCTCTTTTGTTTGTTAACAACTCCTCTTTCTTTACTTTATCTACAAGACTGTTAATTACTCAATGTTCGGAAAGTCGAGTGGAGTCACTCCAGATTTTTTTTTTAAACAGAATGAAATGTTTTAGAATTTTTCTACAGCATGGTCGCTGCTGCATATTGCGTGCTTACCACTTATAGTTCTTTTACAGGCATGCACAAAAATATTCATACACATTACGGCCTATTGTATAAACGTCCGAACTTAGAAAGAAATACTTACACTCTATACAGTCGAACTTCGTTAACATGAATCTCAAGGGAGATAAAAAATTTTGTTCATGTTATCAGTAGTGCATGCTATCAGTAACTAATTTTCATACAACTAAACTAATCTTCATTCTGACGGGGATTGTGGAAACAGTTGATGTTAAAAGTAATTCACGTTAACAGTGTTCACGTTAACGAGGTTCGAATGTATAATTTTTCTTGTTACTTATTGAATTATTCTTTATTTCATATTTGTTTTAATGTTTGGTAACTATTAATATTCGGGAACTCCATTAAATAAACCACTCCTGACTCTTTTTTTTTAATCCGGTAATCTTTTTTGGAGCATTTTAAAGCATACAGTAGTTAATCTGGTGTAGAGTCCCGCGCGGGTTAAGTAAACTTCACCCACACCCGACCCCGTTGGAAGACTTTCGACCCGAACCCGCAGCTTCTGACCCGCAAAAAAGTATTATTCAATTTACATTATATAAGAGACTGAATTAAAATTCTATTTCAAGAAATATAATTATATTATTAAACATATCTTTCAGAGAATTAATTATTACATGACAAAACTTCAGTGTATAATGTAACAAAATTTCTTGTGTATTACATTTAATTATAAAAAATGCACTGTTTTAAATATTCACAGTGTATTTAAAAAAAAAAAAAAAGTAGCAAATGTACGTTGGAAGGCAAATATTTTCAGAAAGCTACATATAACGTTTTAAACGTCAAGTATTAATTAATATCTATGGATTTCTTCTTTATGAATTAAATTTATATTGTGAGGTTTTAAAGAGAATGTCATCCAATCTCTGCAATTAAAAGATTATATTCATAAAAAAGCAACATAAAAAATTCTTCGAAGACGAATATTTTGCTGTTAGACCCGCGGTTTTATCCGCGGGTCGAAAATTGATGCTAACTCAACCCGCGCCTGACCTGCAAAGCGAGAAACCGGCGGGTAACCACGGTTACCCGACCCGATGCAGGACTCTAATCTGGAGTTATGCTTTAATAATTTTTTGCGCTGTAAGGTCTTTTCATGCATAAAATAAATACGGTCCTTGCGCATTAAAACTAAATAATTGTTCGTCGTGCTTATAAATATTCATGTTTGTCAATTATTTTATTGTACGTATTAGTTATTAATTTTAATATTTTCTGCATATTGAAGAAGCGTACCCAAATGTCGTACCTCGAAATCGTGTTCAAATGTTACGTACCATAACAATGAATCCTTTTTCCTTCCTTAAAATGCTTTCTGCTCTTTTTAACTCGAGTAATTAATCAGAGTGCTCATTACAAATGCTTTACTGTGGTTATGGTTGCCTATTATTAGAGTGAATCGAAACAAACGAAACTCATCGTATCGGAAACTGTGGTTTAGGTCTTGAGCATTTTTGCAAAACATTATTACTTTCTTCTATATTCAATCGAAGAAAGTACTATATGCGTAAAAAATTTCGACTTCCGTTTTTTCGATGGAATTATCGTTTTGAGAAGTGCAGAACACGATTTGACCAATTTTACTTTCTTCTATATGTAATAAAGTATTGGATTCGCGAAAATTTTCGACCTCCGTTTTTTGACGGATCTACACGTTTTGGGAGGTCCTGAACACGAATTGATAGTTTTTAGAAAATGTCTGTCTGTCTGTGTGTATCACGATTTTTGTAGACACTGTTGCTCACGAACCAATGAATGAAATTTAACCAAACTTGGTATATAGTAGGACCCTGACATAGAATGGTGCTGATTAGATTTGGGGATCAATCGCTCTGCAGGTGGCGCTGTGATTGCATTTTTTGTAAACTTTTAACATGGCAGTATAGGAGAAAATTTCGTATAAATGTACATAATGAGCAATATTTTTAACTTGTGATTGTAAAATTAATATGAATTATTGATAATATTAGTACTTAACTAGGAAAAAAATTTTGTGCCCGTGGGGGCATCGCTTCCCCCCCTGGTGGGGGGGGGGAAGTACCCCCCGGGGGAGGGGGTAAATTTTCAAGATGGGTATCTTTCGAAAGGTCTCGTCAATACCTTTAAAACGAATGGTTGTACTATAAATCTGTAATAATTTAAAAGAAAGTTATCGATTTTTTTTATTTTTATTTTATTTATTTTTATTTTTGACTTTTAACAAAAAAAAAAAAAAAAAAAAAAAGTCGTATTTTTTTTTTTTTTTTTTTTTTTTTAAATATTGTTACTGAGTGACTTTTCATGGGAAAATATAGAAGGAAGTCTTGTGGTGGCCACAACATACTAGTTAGATTATGGTGTGCGTATGACAAAAATTTTGTTCCATCTATATCTGAGGAACTACTGCCTAAAATTGCATGTAGATTTATATGCAGTTGCGCCTTGACATAAATTAGTGCCTATCAACATATGGTGCCGATCGCTCAGCATGTGGCGCTGCTATACAGCGATTTCCGCAATTTCGGAAAGGTTATATCTCAGAAATTATTGCACAGAATTTTGTATAAATTTATACATTGATACACCTTGATATACATTAGTGCCTATCAACTTATGGTGCCAATCTGCCAATAGCTCAACATGTTGCGCTGCTATACAGTAATTTCCGCAGTTTAAGGGAAAGCGGAAGAAATTTAATTAAGGGATCTCTGGTTTTTAATCGAAAAAATTGTACTAAAATTTTACGTCGTGAATTTGTATAGCAAAATATAGAAGAAAGTTTTGTGATGGCCACAATATACTAATTTATTACATATCATCATCAGTGATGCGCTAAAAGTCTAATTTAATATCTGTAATTTATTTGCGATTTTTCGGAATCCCCTTCCTCCTCTCAATTTATATTCACAAAATAATTTTGAGGTATCTTCTTTGTAATAAAAGCCTTGGTTTCAAGGGAAAGCTAGAAAATGATGTCACAGCTTCAACAATGTATTGGTATAAAGAGAGTAAAATTTTATCTTTGTTTTTCATGCACGCATTTCAACTGAATAAAATAATTAAAAAGGAGTATTTAATGGAAAAACTTACATCACAGTCATTGTGACAATGTCTCGAGATCAAGAAAATAAAATTTTATCCTTACGTGTTTTGCATGGTTTTGGAAGGTTCGTTCATTGATTTAAACAATACAGTAAACATTCAGAACTTATCGATTCATTTACAAAGATAAGTTATTAAAAAATATCTATTTCAGTATAGTGTATAATATAGTTGTTACCATCGCCGAAAACAAAACTTTGAATAACCAGATAATTTCACAGAATTTTTTCATTCATGAAACAAAGCTTTGAATAAAACAAACCATATAGCAATAAACTCTTTTCGTTGCTATATGGAATTGTAATAAGTCAGCGGAAAATAATAATCAATTAAATATGAATATTCAGCTACGTCACGAGAAATAATTAATATAAATAAATAAGTAGACGCGTCCTACCACACGTAGTTATAAAATTTGAATTAAAGAATTCCGATGTTATTTTTAATTTCTTGCACACATTCGGACTTTAAAACATGTAAATAATATGATGGAAAAGATGTCACACACACACACACACACACATATATATAGATAGATAGATAGTGAAGAATATAATAACGTTATAAAATTTAACTATTAACCCTTTCAGTCGCAGTGTTCCCGCTGATGGAACACCTAATTTTAATTTTCAAGTGCAAAAACTCATCCCGGAAGTTTTTTAGCAAAAATTTACATTTAAAACATAGCAGAAAAGGCCCTTTTTTTAACGTGAAAATTTAAAATTTCTTGTATTTTAATTATGTTCGTAAATTCCGGTGGCAGTGTAATTTAAATGATCCGAATTACCTTGCGCCGCAAAGGGTTAAAATACTCCGGAATAAATTGAAATGTTGGGATCTATGCAACTTTTACGAGTTTTTGTACTCGATAATGTTTACGTTTAAAGTGATTTATTTATCAAATTAAATATTATTTGAATTCAATAAGGTTTACTTACAGATGTTTCAAACCGAAAATTTCTCGAAAAGGAACAATGCTAATTTTTTATTTTTTAAATATTTATGATCAGCTATGTGTCTAAAAGCCATTTTTAAAATTAGTTTAGTAATTTTTAAAATAAATTAAGTAGTGAACGTTAAAGGGTTAATAGATACATGATAATACCAATAACACATACAAAAAAGTTATTGTAATTCAGTTTAAGTGTTAGCACTTATTTTTTATGATTCATTTGGTCATGTTCGCTAAAAATGGTTTTGCACTGTGGCTTATACTCTATGTGTTATAATTAAAAGAATAAGAAGAACCCTCATAATCACATGCTATTGCCAAAACGCATTTCAAGAATTATTTTTTACAGGGTGATCCAAAACATTTTGATTTTTTGTTTAATTTTTTACTCGTTTTCTTTTACTCTTCGAGGAAAATCTTTTGTTGAAATATGAGGTATAACATGTTCTTTATACTCCCGAAGTTTCGAGATAATTACGAAATAGGTTTTCTAGATAATTTGGCAAAACGTCTGACATCGAAAGGGTCCACGTACTTATTATACTGGTGGACAAAATTAAAGCAACAACCTGTTTTCTCGTTCTCTTCTTTTGCACATAATTTTTTTTTGGATGGCCTGTTGGTTGTATTATTATTAACAGTATTTTATGTTTTAGCATAAGAACAATTTTTAATCTTGTATTCATTTTTCTCTCAAAAGTAAGCTTTGGAAAAAATGGGAAATTTCAATAATTTTAGGAAAGAACACTTAATGAAAAGTGGTGTTAAAGATGCATTAGAGATAGGTAAAGACGCACAATGCCTTGAAATGTTAAACTAAATCCCGATTTTTCTTTCTGTATTAACTTTTCTGTTACTTTTATAATGGACTTTTTTAAAATAGAAATATAATTAATAATTTGTAAACTATGAGCATCACCAGAATAATAAAAATGTCGATATGTAGTTTTATAATGAACATCTTATTCAATTTTCATGTGTGTATATATATTTTTTAAAAAGCTATTTACATGCGAAAGAAAGAGGAAAAAATAAGAAACAGAAAAGTGAATACAGGTAGAAAGATTTGGTTGTAATCTAACATATGGATGCGTGTGAATCTTTACCTATCCTGTAATGCATCCTTAACACCACTTTTCATTAAGTGTTCTTCTCTAAAATTATTGAAATTTTTCATTTTTTCCAAAGCTTACTTTTGAGAGAAAAATGAATATTTATTAGCTTAAAAATTAGTCTTATGCTAAAGTTACATAAAATTCGGTTAATACCGTGATAACGAACAGGCCATCCAAATTTTATGTTTATTTGTTTAAAAATTATGTGCAAAAGAAGAAAACTAGAAAACAGGTTATTGCTTTAATTTTGTCCGCCAGTATAGATAGTGTAGCAATGTTACCTGTCGGACGATACCCACATTAAGTCATCATTTTTTATATTTTTCATTATGGCCATCTCGCATATCAAGTTTTGTGCATTTATATGCGAAAAAAGCTGTAAGATGACCTTTACGTGAATGGGAGAGATTGCAGCATAGCAGAGCCACCTGTTGGTCGACATGCACCCAAGTTAAATCAGCATACTTTTTCATAATTACAGTCTCGCATATACAGTTTTGTGCAGCTATACACAATAGATATAACTTTTCCGTGAACGGAAGAAATCGCAGCATAGCATCGCCTGTTTTTGGACGATATGCACCAAAAGTTGATAGGTACTTTGTCAATGTGCGACTAAATCTAAACATTTATGAAATTCTGTACAGCTTTTCAGTTTGAGCTATCACAATTTTGTTCTCACAGACAAACATTTTTCAAAACTACAAAATCCTGTTATAATCTTACGAAACGTGTAAATCTATCGAAAATCAGAATCCGAAAATGTTTACGAATTCAATACTTTCTTAAAATAATGTTATTTTGAAAAAAAAAAAAAAAAAAAAAAAAGTTCGTAAAACTGAGAAGTTTACAAAACAGAAGTTTGTTAACTTTTAAATGCCTGATTATTTTTTAAATCAATTTAAACATACTTTACTTCTTTCCTCTCTTAAATAAATCACAGGAAAAATGCTTTAAAAAATCGTACTTTATTTTAAGTATGGTTTAAAGCAAAAAAGCAATTTGTCAATCAGCAAACATGAGGCATTAGAGCTTCAATATTATTCTAATAATTCTTTAGAAGACAAACTTGCTGTTGCCAAAAGGCCACACACGGCATTTAAGGGTTAAATAGAGAAATTCGATTGTAATTGTACTAAATTATATTGCAAGTCTATCAAATGATTTTATTTTATTTTATTTTTTTTTTTTAACCTATTATCGCAGTACAGACCAAAAACTTTTTTCAGTCTGAACAACGAGACTTCTCTGAAAATTTAATAAACTACGCACTAATTTGATGTAGTTTGAAGATAATTATTATTTTTAATTTGCTAGTTGTTGTTATTGCTTTTTCTGGAAATTTAGCGCAGCGTGCGCTTTCGGATGTCGTGTTGCGTTCGGAATTCTATGACCTTCCTTTTTAGATTACTTCCCCTGAATTAAACTGAGAGGAAAAAGAAGGAAAATAAAACCGTCACTACGCTTCATGCGGAAAAAAAATTTCAAGTCTGCAGTTTTCATTTATTTTTCTTTGGACAGTTCCTATTTAATTTACGGTCAGTGGACCCGTGTTGGTTCGATTCGATTTACAGTGCAGTGGCTGACACAGAGTACAACAAAAGCGAAGTACAGTAAAGCACTGTATATACGTCTTTCAAGATAAAAGGACGTAGAAATTAAAAGAATGAAACTTTGATTACTACAAATTTAATGTCATTTAAGCAAAATTTATGTGAAAATACTAATTAGTAATGTTTTTTAAGATACTATATTACATTACGGTATAGAATTTTTATCCAAAGATAATAATATAAAAAAAAAAAAAAAAAAAAAAAAAATCTGGAGTGACTCCACTCGACTTTCCGAACATTGAGTAATTAACAGTTTTGTAGATAAAGTAAAGAAAGAGGAGTTGTTAAACAAACAAAAGAGAGAAAACCATCATAGAGTGTTTGAGTATTTTTCTCCATATTTTACACGATGTTTTATTCAACGCTACTGAACTTTAAGCCCATAGATCATAATGATAAAGAATTTTTCGTTGTGTCCCTGTAAAACATATAAATGCTAGATTCACCAAAATGCTTATAGTTAGTGCAACAGCGATTTATAATATTCGTATAAATTTTCAGCTCAATTGAATAAGGCGTTTAGATACTATCGCACTTTTAAAAAATTTGGTCCCATAGGCGATAATGATAAAGACAAAAGAATTTTTCTTTGTGTCCCTGTAAAAAAACTGTAAGTGCTAAACTCCCCAAAATCTATACAGTGGGTGCAACTGTGACCTATAACATGTCTACAAATTTTTTGCTGAGATTAATAAGGCGTTTAGACGCTATCACACTTTTAAAAATTTGGCCCCATAGGCCATAATGATAAAGAATTTTTCTTTGTGTCCCTGTAAAAAAAAAAAAACTATAAGTGCTAGATTCTCCAAAATCTATACAGATTGAGTATCTGTGACCTATAATATGTGTATAAATTGTTTGCTCAATTGAATAAGGCGTTTAGATGCTATCGCACTTTTAAGATTTTGGTCCCATAGGCCAAAATGATAAAGAATTTTTCTTTGTGTCCCTGCAAAAAAACTATAAGTGCTAGATTCATCAAAATCAATAGGGTTCGTACTACGGTGACTTACAATATATGTACCAACTTTCAGCTTATTCGAACAAAGCGTTTAGACGCTAGCGTGTTCACTCAAAGTAAAGGTGGAAATTAAGAAATTTGGTTGGTGGCCACTGGCCACTAGCCTTCATTTTTTTAGTGGCCACTTTTAAAAAGTTAGTGGCCACTAGTTAGTGGCCACTGGCCACTCGCTGATAAAAGTAAAAGTAAAATAAAATTTTCTTTTCTTTAATTTTTTTAATGTTCAGTCTCGACAAATCATTAAGAAAATAATTAAGGTAGTCAACTTTTTGAAACTCATTCACAATAATACATTTCTGATAAATTTTAATAAATGAAATAGGAATAGATTTACATAATTTATACTATGAATGTAAGAAAATACTATTCAATACAAAATTCATATGTTTAAAATGCTCTTTTGGTTATATTTTTTTATAACAGAAAAATTCTGATTATATTGCCCCTTCACTATCCTGAATGGTGTCGATTTTCTACTTTTTCCAAAAAAAAAAAAACATCTTTGATTCATGAAAATATATTAGTATATGTAAATAAAAAAAATATATTTTTTAATAATACTTTATTTTGCAAGTTTCTTTTTTCCGTTTTTTTTTTTTTTTTTTTTTTTTTTTCCATGTTACAAATGAATTATAAATTAATTTTTCTTTAATAATAATGAATTTTTAATAATTTGCAATTATAATCCCCCTCTCTAACTGAATTTAGAGAGTGTGGCTGGCCAGGCTCCAACTATATACCAAGTTTGGTTGAATTTCATTCATTGGTTCGTGAGATACGGTGAAAACACTAAACCACAGACACACACACACACAGACATTTTTAAAAAACTATCAATTCGTGTTCAGGAGACCCCAAAACGTGTAGATCCGTCAAAAAACGGAGGTCGAAAATTTTCGCGAATCCAATACTTACTCTATATTACATATAGAAGAAAGTAAAAAATAGTTCATATGCAATAACAAATATTAAATAATATGTAGTAAATAAATAAAATATTCAATAAATTATGCATTCTTCTGATTAAGAACTAAAAATATACATACATATATACATTTTTTTTTTTTAATAATAACAGAAAACGCACTTACTTTTTTCCGAAAAAAGATATTTTTACAGAATTATCTGTAGCTCCACGTTTACTACCACTACGGTTGCTTTGTGATTCAGGATTTTCTTTAAATCTATTCATATTAAAGCAATAAATCCAAAATTTATATTACTATATAAAGCTTGTTTTAAAGATTGAAATTTCGACAAACCACGCGTATGACTGACAGTAGTGGCACCAGAAATTCCCCGACGGGGGGACACCACCTCCCCGACAGGGGGGCACTATATAGAAAGAGTTTATTATATGGATATTCATCAAAAACTGCAGTATTGTTAATAATATTACTGTTAATATTTGTACCATTCCATTTTTTAGTACTCTTCGTGGTTTTGGAGATCATCGTGCCATTCTCTGAGTGTATAATATTTTCTTTCCACAGGAAAAAATATGTGCAAAGTGCCTGAAGGAAAATTTTTAAGAAAAAATTAATCTTCGTATCCGTTGATCACAGGTCGAATACAGTCGAATGTCCCTAAGGGGGCTACCTATCTTGTGACAGAAAATTGACTCTCCAGATAGGAGGCTTTTCAATAGATGTTGTCTTTCTATTCACGGAGTAATTACAGAGCAGCAGCGCCACCTATCAGCTCATACGCACCTAAATTGATTCAGTACATTGTTTTAAAATGGCCCTCTCATATACCAAGTTTAATGCAATTGCATACGATAGAATCTGATATATAGCTTTCCCATTCACAGAAAAAATTGAAACACAAGAGCGTCACCTATCTGGCTATGTGCGCTGAACCTGATTCCACATAATGTTTCCTAATGGCTCTGTCATGTACAAAGTTATTTGCAATAATATAGAATAGAAACTGAGATATAGCCTTCCTCTTCTCGGGGAAAATAGCAGCAAAGCAGCGCAACTTATCAGCCAATATGCACCTAAATTAAATCAACATGATGTTTCATAACGGCGCTCTCGCATATCAAGTTTGGTCGATTAAGCAAAATAGAACCTGAGATATAGCCTTCCATTAAATGAAAGAAATTGCAGTACAGCAGCGCCACCTATAGGGTGATTCGGAAAAAAGTTAATAGACACTAATTTATGTCATGATGCAATTACATACAAATTTATATGTAGTTCTGTGCAGTAGTTCTTGAGATACAGTTAGAACAAAATTTTTGTCACACATAGACAGACAGACATTTTCTAAAAATATCATGGTCAAAATGTGTTTTGGACATCTCAAAACGTGTATATTCATGGAAAACCGGAAGCTGAAAATTTTTATGAATCCAATACTTTCTTCTATTGAATATAGAATGCAAAAACTGAAATGCTCGAAGTTTGTAAAAGGAAAGAAAAATGCTGCTAAAAGGAAAAAAACTGAAAATTTTGTATTTTTTTCCCCGACAGATTTTAGGAGTATGCCCCGATGGGGGGGCACGGACTCCCCGACGGGGGGGCCTGTGCCCCCCCGGCCCCCTAGCTGGCGCCACCCCTAATGACTGAATGCGATACGGCCGTTGGGAATGGATAGAAATGCCAAGTTTGAAAAGAAAGTGGTTTAAAATAACAAAGAAAATGCGTCGAATGACGTTTTTAATTTTTCTGCGAACGTAATACAATCGGAGTTTCAGCCGATTGATTATCTCACGAGCTTCCTTTTCGTCTCTGTCTCCCGAAAGTCGGCCGAAACTCTCATTTTGACATTTTTTTAAAATCAAAATCTAATACTTTTATAGAAAAATGGAAAAAAGCCATACGTTCTTTTAGTATATGAATAAGACTACCTGCCAATTTCCAATTTCCAGTTAAAATTGACTTCCGAAAATGTCTGTAAGTGGCGATGTTAGATTTGAGAAAGCCTGAATTCGAGGCGCACGGCGCGTTTACTGCGAAAACGCCGCCGCGCGATCCAAGTTTGCATTGGAATGGGGTATTCTATAAAGAATGGGTAGAAGAATTTTAAGTGTTTACTATTAAAATTGACTTCCGAAATATGTTTGCAAGTGGCGAGGTTAGATTTTAGAACAGCCTGAATTCTTTGCGCGGCGCGTTTACCGCGAAAAAGCCGCCGCACGATCCAAGTTTGCCGTGGAATGGGGTATATTTTATAAAGAATGGGTAGAAAAGAAGTGGCCACTGCAGTGGCGACCAAAGGCAGTTTCTTTAGTCGCCACTTTTAAAAATCTAGTCGCCATGTGGCGAGTGGCGACCGCTAATTTCCAGCTTTAACTCAAAGACATACACATACACACATACAGGCATACATACACACACACACACACACACACATACATACATCATCGTAAAAATAGTGGAAACGGACTCAGGGGACCTCGAAACGCATAGAAACATCAAAATCTCAAATTCGGATTTTTGACTTGATTACAATACTTTCCTCACTATAGTGTTCGGAAAGTAAAAATGGAATAGAAAGTGGGAAAAATATCATTAATGCATGACTTACTGATTATTATTTACAATGCTAATGCATGACTTACTAATTATCATTGGCAATACTAATTATTTACCTCATATCTTGAGTTTTGTATTACATGTCTTGAATACTATATGAACACATCATGAGTATTAATTACACAGATATACAGAACTTATGATAGCAACATTTGATTTGATAATTTTAGCTGATACATATGGTTTGTGGTGTACGGAAGCCAAAAATGCAGCCAGTTTTTCTCTGTCACGTATACGTTTGTGCGAATACAGGGTGTCTACCGACGAAATTTCTTCATTTTTGGTAGTTTCAAATATGTTTCCATGATTAATTATAATTAATCATGGAAACATACTATAAAAGTTACTCTATAATTGTAGTGGTGAAAGAGTTACGAAAGAAATTGAGTCCGTAGACACCCTGTATTGGCAGAAATCTATACGTGATAGAGAAAAACTCGTTAATAAAAATCAGCCAAAATTATCAAATCAAAGTTTCAAATGTAGACCTGTGTTATGTAATATTAAGTATTATTAGATTTATATCCACACAGGTAGTTATTTAATTACATTAAAACATTTTTAGTGTTCGCCTGACGTGCTGATTTTTTTTGAGTATTAAAAACTGCATTGTGAATTGAACTGAATTCATGTAATGTTTTATCACATGTGCTTTGAAAAACAAAATAATTCGAAGTTTTTCAATGCAGTTCACTGGGTCTTCAAAAGAAGATTGAATAATTTCTTTACATTCTACATCATCATCGCTTAAATTAGCATCAGGCAATTTGTTTTCAATTAGTTTATCGATTGTGAAAAGTTCCGGTGTCATGATATCAATATCATAGTTATGATAAAAATCAAAATTGATATTTATAATGGATTTTAGACCTAAGAATAGATCTTAGAATGGAAAAATAATGACCGGTCGAGAAGTTTTGCAAATTTTAGAAAAGTGGATAAGACGTATAACATAACTGATATTGAGCTGCGCATAAACGGAGAAATTTTGCTTTAAAATGAATAGGAATGAACCGGGACTTTACTAAAAACGTCTATAAATATAAAAGACACGAGAGATAATAGAGACATCTTAACGGTATTTCACTGTGCCTAGAAACGCTTAATGCGATTTTTGCGTGTAAATATTTTCACTTTTGTATTGTGTTAAGTCGAGATTTTTCAGATGGAGATTAGGGTTTAATTTTTAATATGGCAGTATAGGACAAAAATACGTATAAATGTACACGATCGAAACATTTTTTTTACCAATCAATGCAAAAGGAAAATAATAATTAGGGGAAGCCGGGGTAATAAGAGACGCAGTCAAAAAAACCCTCCAAAAAATATACTTAGACAACTTTAAAAATATGTAATATTAAGTTTCATGTGTATTCTTTACTACAATACACTTGTTGAGAAGTTTATAACACATTTTGAACTTTTTTTTATACGATGAAAAAAACCTTCGCTTTGAACTTACCCTAAAAGTTCGTGACATTTTCTAAATTTTTTGTAATTTTTTTTTATAGGTTAGATGTTTGGGATTTATTAATGTGTAACCTTTTGACCAAGACTATGACTTTTGATGTACAATTTTTTAAAACCTTGAAAGCATTCTTTATTTACATGTTCTAGGCATGTTTCTTATTACCCCATTTTTATTTTTTGTGGAGTCTCTTATTACCCCTACTGTTAATTCCTGTGCCCCCCCCCTCCTTCATTGTAGTTCCTGTTAATTCAGTCTGACTAGTTTATGAAGAGTTTACCTAGTGTTAGGCCTAGTCTAAGTTTACCAAGAGAACTTTTTTTTTCCACTTTAAATCAAAAAGCAGTTTTATTCATTAGGCTAGACCATACTTAAGGTTTATGATTATGTAAAATTATGTTTAGAATGTCTATAAGTTAGTATTTAGTCATTAATACTTCATTACATAATAAATAAGTTCATTTATAATTACTAGAAATTTTTTTTATAACATTTTGTTCGCTTGTATACACTTCAAAGATACGGTTTTTTGCCTATTTTCGACTACACTTTAGAAAATGCGTAAAATATTTTCTGCCCATTTTAAAAATTATATTGATGTTTTTGGATAATCCCTAGGTTATGTTGATTATGTAGAACTATCATTAAGTACATTATTATATTATTTAGGACCTAATATTAAAAGAAATGAATTTTACAAACACATTTATGTCAGTTAATTTTCGAGAAAACATATTTTTTGAATGGATGTAAATAATAAAAATTGAAAACTATTGGCTGATTCAGAATTGTTTCCAGATGTCTTTTATTATCCCACATGATTTTACATTGCTATATATGGACAGTTACAAGCCTGGTCTCTTATTACCCCACGCGGGGTTATTAGAGACAAGGATATAATGAAAATTTAAATTTTTTTTTAAACAAAAAAATTTAAGTTCAAAAATCACCTAAAAAAATCAAGAGGAGTCCATTTAATGAAATTAATACGAGACATTTATTTCAAGTTATTTAGATTAATAGTATAGATTTTATTGATATTTTGTGTCTCTTAATATCCCGACTTCCCCTAACGAGGATAAAATATTTGTCTATATAATAGCATTGCTTTCCCACCCTTGGAGTAAATACCTTCGAGAATGTAAATTTGTAATATGAATACAGGGTTCCCAGTTCCCACCAAGTCACTTTTTTCGCTTAAAGTCCATTTAATCTTCATTGGTCACTTAAAGTTACTTTTTTTTTTAGTAAATGGTTACTTAAAGTCACATTCTTGAGTAAAAATACGTATTTTATTGCTTATTGGTCACTTTTAATTCTCCCTCATACTACATACATGGAGAACTTAGATATTCAGGTAAATTTTTTACCTCGGTTTTTTTAACACACTTTTGCATGATTTGAGGTTATGAGGAATCCGAAAATAAAAAAAACAATGTAGTATCTGTGTGTAGGTTAGTCAATCTGTTAAATTGTGTATTTGTCTGTGTAAAATGTCGCAAGAATGAATGATTATAAAGGGTCAAACAGTTTTAAAGGATTACTTATGATACTGCCAAGAACCTTATTTATTTTTCAACATTTTATTTTAAAAACTTCGTAGGTTATTCAAAATTATTTTTTTTTCTTAACTTTTTATTTCTTAATTTTATTGTTAAATATGTTGAATTAGTTTTAAAATATCATTTGCGCTGCGGGTGTGAACATAATTAATTATGAACATTCTACTTTGAAAACTTCATAAGCTATTCGAAATGTATGATTTTTTTTTTTTTTTTTAATATGGGTGAACAAGATAAAATTTCTCATAAACATGCAGTATGAGGAATTTAAGCTTTCTCTTAACATGGGAGAATCGTTCAAAATTTAGCATGAACATTTTTTATGAGGATTACTGCATTGGAAATGGTATGAAATTTGCATGTAAACTAAAATATGAAAATAACCGTAATAAAGTTAGTCAGCAGATTAGAATTAAATGAATGCATCAAATAAAATAGCCTTGTGGTAGGTCATCTTAGTTCAGGTGCTGCTGAGTAATTGATCGGTCAAGTTTATTTCTCTTAACACGAATATCTTGTAGTAGAAATTAATGCGAACAAATGTGTGATCGGGGCGCTGAGCAGAGTCCATCATCTATGCCAACTAATTTTTAAAATGTCTAATAATTCGATAAAATGTGTAATAAAATTTTATTATGAACATAAAAATTAGCTGTGTCATATGTGCAATACGGAAAGGGACTAAACCCCTAATACTCTGCTACATCAGAACTAGAGAAAAATAGAAAAATCTTTTGCTCTCATTTTAATCTTTTATTATGTTTTCTTTAAAAAATTGAGTTTACATTTTTCACTTTTCAGTAGTATATTATTATTATTATATTTCATTATTATTCATTTTATTTATTTATTCATTCATTCATTTTTTTTCTCCCAAATGGTCACTTATTTTGCATCAGTTTAATGGTGGGGGAACCCTTTGAATATTTATGAAAAGAACTCGATACGTTTTAAAACATGTAGTTGAGCCATAGATTTTCTGATGACTTAAAAGAAAGTTATCGATCTTTCATATTTAACATAATAATAAATAAATAAATGCATTAAGATGATGTCTGTAGTGTAGGGCACAAAATTGATATTCTTTCGGCATTTTGTGTTATACTTTTCTGAGATGAAAATCATGAAAAATAAATTTGATAAATAAAATAATTTAAAAAAATAATTTGCGCTGCTTGAGTTTGTCTAGTAAAATATAGGAGAACGTTTTGTCGTGGCCACTATAATTGTAATTGCATACCAAAATGTAACCCCTATTATGATATTTTTGTTTCAATTATCGTACAAGTATTAAATTGGAATACGAATCGCTTACAAAAGAATTCCGCTTGATTTTGACTTGAAGTGACCTCCCGTTTTTTAGCTTTCACTTTCGTTCACTGACGAACATCCTAGTTCCGCCGAAGAAAAAAAAAAAAATGGAAATTATAAGAAAATTTATCAGAAAACATTATATTTCATCACAAAATCAAGCATCACATTACAGAACTCTTTTTCTTTCTTTCTTTTCTTTTCTTTTTTTTTTTTTTTTTTATTTTAATAAATAGGTTTCATTAAGAAAGAAGGTAGTTTCAAAATAGCGGGAAAAATAATAATAATAATAATAATTCACACAGAATTACATAGATAAGAATTCCAAATTCATTGATATATGTTTTCATATATCAATGTCTCAGAAACAAATAATTTTTAATTATCCTGCTTCTATAATTGCCCTGGATGAAGATATAGTAGATTTTTGAAAATTTTCAAAGTTATTTTTCTCTATTTATTAATTTTTTCAATGTCTTTTCATTTGTACTTCACTTACATAAGTAATTGTTTATTAATTCAAGTCTTATTTCCGGGTCTCTGATCATTATAATGATGAATTATTATTATATAATATAAAATACCACAAAAAGGCACCTCTCTTCAATGCCTCCTCTGTTTTTCACATGACTTTCGTTTGTTTTTAAAATACCAATTAATGCTCCCTTACGCTTAACGACAAATTCCATCTGAATAGAAAGCAGGTTTTTGGTTATTATTTATTTTAGAAGATTCGCCTTTGAAAATATAAACTTTTTTTTTTTTTTTTAAATGGACATTGTGATCATTTGAAAATTGGCAGTAACCTACATAGAATAGCAGTAAATACTTTAAAAAATAATTTATTGAAAGGGAGGATTTTTTTTTTTTAAATCATTGCAACTTAAAAATATAAATGTGTGTTTTATTTTAAAATCATTTTTATGTCTCTTAATTTTAGCAGGAAAATACATGTCAATTTCGGTTCATTATTATTATTTTTTAATTTTTACCATTTATCCGCCTCTTCCGCAAAAATATACGAATTTTCCTTGAAAATTAAAGGGGGCGCTTGAACTTTATTTATGAGTTATATGAATGAGTATTTTCATTTGTCGTAAACAAGAATTTGCAATGTTTTTTTTCCCTGTTTAAACTTTCTTCTGTACTCTATTGAAGAAAGTAATTGCTTCGTAAAAATGTCAGACTTCCGGTTTTCAATGGATTTGCACGTTTTGAGAACATGCCAGAACAAGATTTAAACCTTCTTTTTTTTTTTTTTAAATGTCTGTCTGCGTGTATGTGTAACAATTTTCGTGGTAGACCTGGATCAAAAATTACTTCTAATGCACGAAATTCTAAATCATTTTATATGTTGTTGCACCTTGACATACATATTCATGCATATTAGTGCTTTGGTAAAACTTGTCTCACAGATGACGTTATCATGCCGTTTTTTTTAATAATATTTAATGAGGCAGTGTAGAACAAAATTTAGTATAAATGTACACAATGGTAATTAGTTTTCGCAGATCATTATAAAATTAAAAAGATAAAAGAATTATTGAATGAGCACGTAAATACATTTAAAATGAACAGTTGAACCACAGATTTGTGATAATTTAAAACAAAGTCGTCTTTTTTTTCTTTCTTTCTTTTTTTCCCCCCCTTTCCATTAAAAAAAAAAAAAAAAAAAAAAAAAAAAAAAAAAAAAAAACGAAGGCATTTGTTAATGCATATACAAGCATTATCTTTCTCTGTAAGAACGGTAAGGCTATCAAGACACAAACTGATAAAAGAAAATCGTCTGTATTCATCATGGAAAATAATTTTTATGAATAATTTGAACTGCGTCCAATTCGTATAAGATAATATACGGCCATAATAATATATTAGTCTCCCCCCTCTTTCCTTGAAAAGGGATATGTTTCAAATAATACCGAAAAATATATTTTATTATTCGTAAAAATTTTCGACTTCCGATGTTCGAGGGATTTACACGTTTTGAGAGTCCGTGAACACGATTTGACCATTTTTAGAAAATGTCTGTCTGTCAGTGTGTGACAAAAATTCTGTTTCAACTGTATCTCACGAACCTACTGCTCAGAATTGCATATAAATTTATATGTAGATGTATCTTGACCTGAATTAGTGTCTATCAACTTTTAGTGTCAACTGCTACCCAAGTGGCGCTGCTATACAGCGAATTCCACAATTTAAGCGAATGCTATATCTCAGGTTCTATTGCGTATAATCAAACAAAACTTTATATGTTAGATGACCATTATCTATGAAACACTGTTCTGATTCAATTTGGATGCTTATCGGCCAATAGATGGCGCTGCTATACAGCGATTTCTGCAATTTCCAGGGAGTCTATATCTTAGGAACTACTATACAGAATTGCATATAATTGTATACTTTAATGTATCTTGGCATAAATTAGCGCTTGTTAACTTTTGGTGCCATACGCTTAACAGTTGGTGCTACTATACAGTGATTTCCGCAATTTAAGGGAAGGTTATATCTCATGTTTTGTTGCATATAATCAATCAAAACTTGATATTGGAAAAGATCATTATGAGACATGCTGATTCAGTTTGGATACAGATCGATCAATAGGTGGTGCTGCTATACTGCAATTTTCCTTGAGAATGGGATGGCTATATCTCAACTTCTATGACATATAACTGTACGAAATTTGGTATGTGAGATAACCATTACGAAAACACATTTTTACTTTCTTCTATATTCAATAGAAGAAAGTATTGGATTTGTAAAAATTTTCGACCTCGAGTTTTTGATAGATTTACATGTTTTGAGAGCTGTAGAACACGATTTGACCATTTTTAGAAAATATCTGTCTGTGTGACAAAATTTTGTGGCGACTGTATCTCAGGTACTACTGCACAGAATTTCATACAAATTGGTATGTAGTTACACATTGACATAAATTAGTGCCTATCAACTTTTGGCAAAAATTGTCCAACAGCTTGCATTACCATCCCGCCTTTTCTAAATTTTTAACATGGTGGTATAGGACAAAATTTTGTATAAATGTGCATAAAGAGAATTATTTTTTAATAATCATTATGAAATTTAAAAGAATTATTTGTAATGGAGATATACAATCCCCCCCCCCCCCCCCAGTTGACTATGTAGGAGTCTCGCCTCTCCATCCTCCAGAGGGAGTAAATTTTCATGATGTGTATATTTCAAAAGAGCTCGCCAGTACCTTTAAAACGAATGGTTGAACGATCGATCTGCGATAATTTAAAATAAAGTTATCGATTTTTTTTCATTTTTAACAATAATAATAATAATATTGAGAATAAAATTGACCTTTTTTTTTTTTTTTTTTTTTTTTTTTTAAATAATTAGTTTTATACTACATCTCTAATATGGAAATCGTCTGCATTATCATGGAAGATAATTTTTTTAAATAATTTTAATAAAGCGAATTTGTATAGGAAAATGTAGAAGAAAATCTTGTGGTGGCCACAACATACTAGTTTTCATATCATTTCACATATAACACATGTGTTAATTGCATTTTTTCCTCTCCCCCCCCCCCTTACGTCAGCTTGTTTTTAGGCTCTAAATTTAATGAGAATATTGAACTAAAATCGCTTTAAAAAGAAGTTATTGTTCAATGTGACTTTTCACTTTTTCTTGGGTTAGCATAAAAATCTGGAGCTCTTACTTTGAAGGTCAGAAAGACTTTTGTCAAAGCTGGTAAAATCACGAAGTTCAGGCTGATTTACAGATTCAAATGAAAAAGAAGGGAGATAAGCTCCATGGAAAGGATGTAATTGGGAGTAATTACGGACTTTTTTTACCCCATTATCTTTTACAGAGAGAATTAGTAAAGGTGGTTTTATATTAAATTATCTTTACTTCGTGTATGGAATTTCACTCATTTGACCTACTTTTTCAAGCTTTATAGCTTAAAGAAACATGCTCTACGTTTGTGTTTAATTTTCGTTGAAAGAAAATTTATGTATATATATATATAAAATGAACAATTATGGTATGCGTAGCATTTATAGTGCTTTTTGCAGGTCAACATGAAATGTTTTACACAAGTAACGTCCTATGGTATGTTAATCCTCTTAAATGAGTTAAATAACTTTACTAGAAAAGCCCCGTGAAGGAACCGAATTCGTGAAGGAACCGAATTCCCAATGCGGGAAAAATTTCAAATTCAAACTCGAAATGTACAAAACCCAGTCTGATGCTGTTTGCGTGCCAATAGATCAAAATTTGTTAACGAAACCATTTTTAAATTCATGAAATCAATGAAGGTAGTGTAGATCTTATCACTAAATAAGATCTCCGAACAGAAATAAATGAACGTCTATCGCATGAGACAATTTTTTGTGGGTCTAATAGTAGTTCGTATGTAGAAAAATAAATAAATATGTAAACCTGATCATGGTACAGCCTCAATATAAGCTCTTGACGACTTTTGAATTTTTATCGCCACTTTAGGCAAAAATCATAATTTATGCTATTATTTTTTCGGTTTCTCTCTTTCTTTTCTTTTTCCTTTTTTCCTTTTCTTTCCTTTCTTTTCTGTTTTTCAATAAATTATAAAATACTGAAAAATAGAAAAGAAAGAAATGAAAAGAAAATTAATAATAATCAGTATTATTGTTTTTGTTTTTATTTTTAGTTTCTTTCTTTCTTTTCTTTCTTTCTTTCTTTCTTTTTTTTTATAATTTATAATTTATTTATACTTTTGATGCGCTACTTGGCTTAAAGTGGCTTCCGCGAAAGTAGAATCCTCAGCGAAAAATGTCCGATCTATTTCAGCATCAAAATTTTAAAAAATTACCCAGGATTATTAATAAGTAAAGCTGTTTTAAATATAATGCTGAATTAGCGTTCATGCCCAAAACATACTATTTAGACCAAATTATTTTCATATTTTAATTACTTTTAAAAAATCTAATAAAAAATTCGGGCTTCGAGGTGCATTAGAACAGGGCATAACGAACCATCATGCAAATTTGTGTAGTTCAGCTATCAGCCATTTCTTTAAAAAGCTCCATATATATTATACATACTCTGTGCATCCACACAGAGTCCAAGGAAATCTCTTAGCCATTTTTATATATAGATTATTAAAATAATAATAGTACATTGGTATATGTTTTAGAATTTTGCAAAAGAATGGTTGTTGCTAGAAATCGAGTGGTTACAATTTATAGTTATTTTAAAGAGACCCACAAACTAATTAATATACACTACAGCCCATTTTATAGATTATGACATTAGGGAGACATATTCAATCACCCTATAACCGGTTAATAAGTGTACCAATTTTCGTAGCAATCGGTTGAATGGTGTAGCTTTGTATAGCGAACTAAAAATCCGGCAAATACAACGACAAATTTTCAGCTTTATATATATATTTACTACTAGGCTCATTTGCCCGCTTCGCTAGTCACTATTTAAATGGATATTTTTTTGTAATTGAATAACTGAAAAGTTTAAATAAATGTATTTCGATTGGTGACTAAACCCGACACGAACCCGACAAATAGATTTTATTCGACCCGAAAACCGACCCGAACCCGCACTAAAGAATTTTTGGCAACCCGAACTCGACCCGGACCCGATTTCTTTATACCCGAAACCCGAATCTAAATGAATTTGAAAAATTATGGCTTTAAAGAAGTAAAAATCTACAATGCTTCGAATTTTATTTAAAATTCCCCTCAGACTTTCAGGAGAGTGCTGCACCCTGCCTGTCCCTTTGGTAAAAAAAAAAAAAAAAAAGAAAGAAAGAAAGAAAGAAACTCATTTCGTTCATTTATACTAAATTTTGTCATATACTGCCATAATAAAAAACTATGAAAAAAAAAAAAATAAAATAAATAAGGGATGACAGCGCCACTGGTTGAGCGATTAATAACCAAATGTAATCAGCACCAATTTAAGTTAAGGTGCAACTGATTATCAACTGTCGTTAAATTTCCTCCATTGGTTCGTGAGATACATAAATTTTTTTTATACACACACAGAAATAGACAGGCATTTTCTAAAAATGGTCTAATAGTTTCCGGATATCTCAAAACGTACAAATTCATTGAAAACCAGACGTCGAAAATTTTCAGAAATCCACTACATTCTTCTTATAAAAATGTAAAAGAAAGAAAGAGTTTTCTTGCACGGATACGTATAACTGAATCTTGAAATGAGTATACTGGATTTAGATGTTAAATGCGTCTTTTAAGAATCCAAAATTGCCCTCAAGAATCTATTATTTAGAGGTTTTATTTGAGAATTACATTTAAAAAAATTGTATTACATAATTTGAAAAAAATATATTGATAATAGTAATAGCAAACTGGGGGTGGGGGTGTATGTAAATATGTCCCTTCCCCCACTTGGGAGAGAAGCAACCCTTTGGGGGTGTAAATTTTCAATACGGGTAGTTTTCAAAATAACGCGCTAGTCCCTTTAAACTGATTCGTTGATTCATAGATGTGTGATAATTTAGAACAAATTTATCGTTTTTTTAATAAAAAAAAAAAATCCCCAGATGTTACTATAACAATTTACCATGTCCAGGAAAGCTGCTTAGGAACTGAAATTAATTCCTAATATCCATATAGTAAATAATGTATTCTTTTAAGTTAAATATTCATCGCTTGGTTTTCTGTATATTTACACGTTTTTTAGGCTTCCTGAATACCGAAGTCAAATTTTTAACGTTTGATCTTTGTGTTTCTTAGAGTAAATTGAAAACGAATAATTTCAGGCGATCCAAATGTTGTACTTTGAAGTTAATACATTTCTTACTAGGAAAGTTTGATCAAGATTGAAAAGTTTCAAGGAATGTTGCGTGTGAAAGTTGTCTCCATAATTTAAAATGAACCGTTGAAGTTAATAACAGATTTGAATTCTATATAAATGCAGGTACAGTAATGAAACGGGAGGTTGAAGGGGAAGGTAGCCCCCCTCACATAGAATTATTTGTCAAATAAAGCTGTTCCGAAGCCTAATTTTAATTGTTATAACATAATTTTACATAACAGTACTCGTTATCTTACTCCGTAATCTCCAATCTGTATTTATAGTACTTAAATTACAGTGTAAGAGAAAGTCGTGTGAGTGACACACCAGATTATTTTTAATTAAAAAAAATTCTCATGCTGTCGGAACGTAATTGAGTTTCTTCAGACATAGAGTGTTATGCTACTTTGAGATGGACATCTTTTTTTTTTTATCGTGGAAAATAATTCAAATAAATAATTTGTACTGCGTGGATTTTTATTCTGATAGAAAAATACAGAAGGAAGTTTGGTGCCGGCCACAACATACTAGTTGTAAAATATTTTTACCCATTGTTTTTGACCTTCCTTGTCCCGTGGGTTCAACAACCCTGTCGTTTTTGAGTCCATTCGAAGCTTCCTTGGAGAATATCAGAGTTGTTTCCCCCTCCCCCTCCCCCTCCATTGATTTTGCTTTTTCTCCAATGTTCTCGGAAAAATCCTGCCGCATCCTCCGATCCCGCTGAAGTGCATCTCTCGACAAAGGGTGAATCCGTTTTGGCTTTCCGAAAAATCGATGAATATATTTCGACAGCGGGGATGGGACGATCTCAGAATCGGCGCGTGGGAGCTCTTTACACCATTTTGGTGCTTTTTCGCTTTTCGTAGCGACAGGTGGTTCCTTCTAATCCTTCATTTTTGACTTTTCTCTTTGAGGGGGAAATATTGTTTAATGTTAATCCCATGTCAACCTGCGGGAATACTGTTAATTTTAGCTTATTCATATATAAAAATTGCCTGAAACGATTGTTGAGACAACTTTGTGTTGACACAAAAATTCTGTAGTCTTAAAATATTTTAAAAAATATACCTACCTATTCTTTAAAATAATTTTAAAAATAATTTTACGTATTTTAAAATTAATTTTAATTTTCCTTAAATTTCTATTAAAGTTATGAAAAATATTATAACTGTTATTTTTTTAGTAGTTTCTCATTGAAAAAAAGAAAAATATATAAAAACCTTTAACGCTTCCATTTTTAATTCCCGATGATATTATAGGTATGGGGAACTTTTATATTCGTAAATTTTTTCACGTTTTCAGGTATGAAGAATTCGCAATTCACAAAACCAGTAGGATTAAAAACCAATAAATAATTTTAATTATCCTTGAATTTCTATTAAAGTTATGAAAAATATTATAACTGTTATTTCTTAGTAGTTTCTGATTGAAAAAATATATATATAAATCTTCAACGCTTCCATTTTTAATTCCCTATGATATTATAGGTATGGGGAACTTTTATATTCGTAAATTTTTCCACGTTTTCAGGTATGAGGAATTCGCAATTCACAAAACCAGTAGGATTGAAAACCAATAAAATTAATTTTAATTATCCTTAAATTTCTATTAAAGTTATGAAAAATATTATAACTGTTATTTCTTAGTAGTTTCTGATTGAAAAAAAAAATATATATAAACCTTCAACGCTTCCCTTTTTAATTCCCTATGATATTATAGGTATGGGGAACTTTTATATTCGTAAATTTTTCCACGTTTTCAGGTATGAGAAATTCTCAATTCACAAAACCGGTATCGTGTCTATCTGTAGAATAAGTTAGTTTATATCAATATGTTTGTTTGATTATCTTAAGAAAGAATCATCCTGAATCCTGGCCGTTGTTAAAATATCACATGATTTACGACACTGTCCAGAAACCTATTGATTTTTAACATTTTACTTTAAAACATATAATAAAGTTATTCGAAAATCGAGATTTTTTTAAATATAGCAGAATAAAGCAATATTTCGCGTAAACTTGCATTCTAGAGATTATTGCATGGGAAATAGCACGAAATTCCATGAAAACTACAATACTTAATTCCCATATACCCTTTATATGCACAAAAAGCATGTATCACATGGAGTGTGTGAGAAGCACTTTTCCTTCGTTTACAGGGCAAAACTAATATGTTGGGGCCACCACATGACTTTCTTCTATATTTTCCTATACAAATTCACTGAGTAATAATAATTTATTAAAATTACTATTTGTTAAAATTATCTTCCATGATGAATGCAGACGATTTCCATTCTAGAGAAGTGTAGTATAACGCTAAATATCCAAAGAAAGTTAATTTTTGTCTATTTATAACATCTTAAAAAAAAATGAGTTTTTTTTTTTTTTTTTTACATGAAAAAAAATCGATAACTTCATTTTAAATTATCAGAGATCGATGGTTCGACCATTCGTTTTAAAGACATTAACGAGCTCTTTCGAAAGATACTCATAATGAAAATTTACCCTCCTCGAGGGTGACTACTCTCCTCTCCTCTCCGGGTGGTGGGGAAGCGATGCTCCTACGTATACAAAAAAATTTCCCTGTTGACTATCACGATTATAAATAATTCTTTTTAATTTCATAATGATTATATATATATATATATATAAAAAATCTTTTTATGTGCATTTATACGAAATTTTGTCATCTACCGCCATGTTAAAATTTTAGAAAAAGCGAGATGGCAACGCCACCAGTTGGAATATTTTCACCAAAAGTTGTTAGGCACTAATTTATGTCAAGGCGCAACTACGTATCTAATTTTATGAAATTCTCTGCAGTAGCTGCTGGATACAGTTGCTCCAAAATTTTGTGACACACACACAGTCCGACAAACATTTTAAAAAAATATCAAATCATGTTCTAGACCTCTCGAAACGTGTAAATCCATCGAAAACCAGAGTTGAAAATTTTTTACGAATAATATACTTCTCCTGAATATAGAAGAAAATACAAATTCAGATGTGTAAGTGTTATCTTGTTTGGAAGTGGATAGAAGTACGTTTCAAGTTGTCGTGCACTTTTCTTTCTTCTTCTTTTTTTTTTTTTTTTTTTAGTATGGAGGACTATTAGTCTCAATCTACGGATAACACGTTGTCGCCAGTTTCACGATGTTTGGACATTTATCGAAATCGAAAATTTACCGAAAATGTAATTGAATAATTTGAAAACGATGATATAATTTGGGGGGGGGGGACTAATAGTCCTTCGTACTAAACAAAATTTTGTTTTTGCTAAAATTTTATAAAAATATTTTTTTTTTTTTTTTTTTTTTTTTTTGAAAATAAAATAAAATTAATAATCACTATCGAAACGGACAGTATCAAAAAAGTTGAAGAAGCCCTTTTTTAGACAAAAATACATAATTTATTTTAATATTTAATTGTTGTCAAAAAAGTTTACGAGTTGATTTTATTAAAACATATATATTTTTTTTAATGAAAAGAAATTCACGCGTAAATATTAAAATTGATATAAAACTTTGTGAAAAATTAAACTTGCAGGGTAAAATTGACGTCATTATAGCTCTGAGGGTTTTTTTTTTTCCTTTTTTAATACATTTGATTATTCTATTACCCACTCTAAACTCACTTTTACTTTAGTTCCAAGAAGAAAAACAAATTCCGCCTTATTGGAAGATTTTCATTTATTTTTTTATATACAGTCGAACTTCATTAACGTGATTTTCAAGAGGGATAAAAAATGTGTTCATGTTATCAGTAGTTTATGCTATCAGTAACTAAAATCTTCATATAACTAAACTAATCTTCATTTTGACGGGGATAGTGGAAACAATTCATGTTAAAAGTAATTCACGTTAACGAGGTTCAACTGTATATATATCGGAGTAGTAAATATTATCAAATATTGTTTATTGATATTATATATATATATATATATATATATATATATTTCTGTGCTGTGCTGAATGTAAATACATTGACAATGTATTGTAATTTAATGACAATGTAGGTTTACCCAAAAGCATTCAAATATGTTATGTTCTAGAGAGTGGTACAAACGACGATTCTCTGAAAATTTCGAAATAAATTTAAAATTTAATAACAATCTTAAATCCTTTATGAATGTACAGTGGGTTGCCAAATTAATGTGGACACTTATAAAAATCAAGTTATTGTGATTTTTTTTCTAAATGAAAATACGTTATATGCTACATTTTGCATTTATTACATTATTTAATGTTAATATACATATTTAATAGCTATGCAATAAAAAATAATCTGGTGTGTCACTCACACGACTTTCTCTTACCCTGAAATTTAATACTATAAATACAGGCTGCAGATTAAAAGGTAAGATAACGAGTACTGTTGTGTAAACCTGTGTTGAACAATTCATATTAGGCTTTGGAAGAGTTTTATATGATAATTAGTTCTGTGTGAGGGGGGATACCGCCCCCCTCAACCCCCGGTTTCATTAATGCACCTACATTTATGTAGAATTTAATTCGGCTATTAAAAAATAATTCTGTTTTTTAAAAATAATTTATTAAAATTATTATTTAAATAAATTATATTTTATGATAATGCAGACGATTTCCATATTAGAGAAGTAGTATAACACCAAATATCCAAAAAAAGTCCACTGTATTCTCAATATTTAAAAAAAGAAAGTACGATTTTTTTTCTAAGTTTTTTTTTCGTTAAAAGTTAAAAAAAAAAAAAAAAAAAAAAACGATAACTTTGTTTTAAACTATCGCAGTTCGATTTTTCAACCATTCGTTTTAAAGGTATTGGCGAGCTCTTTCGAAAGATACCCATCATGAAAATGGGCCCACCAGCGGCCGAGCGGTTCTGCGCTCAAAGCTGGTAGACGTGAGGTGCCGGGTTCGATCCCAGGTCGCGCTCGTCGGCCTAGCCGTTCGGAGTTTTCCGTGGTTTTCTCCGAAACTTGCGTAAATACGGGCTAGGACCCCTTAGAAAGACCTCCACGGAAGGCACTCCCCCTCAGGCCCAGGACCTACAGCTGTCAATCGGCCTTAATCCTAAACACCAACACCAACACCAACACCCATCATGAAAATTTACTCCCCTCGAGGGGGGACTTCCCCCTCCCCCACCAGGGGGGAGAGGCGAGGCTCCTACATACACATTTTTCCCCCAGTTAACTATCTCTATTACAAAAAAATATATATTCGTTTCATTTGGTTTAGTTTAGTCTATAGACGTTAAACTCTATTTACCTGCAATTTCCCCCATAGACGTAATGTATTAAAATTCTCTTGATTGTCCCTGTACACGAACCATTTGCTTGATCTTAACGAAAAGCTTTCTGTAGCATCCCTATATGATACACATTTAGACTACCAAGTTTGAGCTTTCTGCCATAATTTGTTTTTGAGATATGCTGATAACAGGCAGACACACACACACAGACCATTTGCTAAAAACATGATTTTCGTATTCAGGGGACCTCAAAACGTGTAAATATAACAAAATCTCGCATTCGAAAATTTGACCCAAAAACAATACTTTCTCTACCTTTTGTGTAAGAGAAAGTAAATATAATGGAAACGGGGAAAAAATGAAACATTATGTAAGGCATTTGTATTTGGTGACATTTCCTTTGGCTGATATTAATGCTTCAATGTGTCAGGGCGTGATTTTTATGCAGGATTTTGCACTTTGTTTAATTAAAGGATTGTGATACCAGACATTTATAAGTTTTTCGATCAGTTACCTCTTGGATATAATAATTTCCTTGGCAATTTTCCTTTTTGTAATATTACATAAGTTTTCTATGCCATTCATATCTGACGAATTGCCAGGTCAAGGTAATACTTCAGTATTCTTAACCCATAAAAATTTGGTAGCACTTTTGGCTTGACGGCACGGGTCAGAATCTTGATTAAAACATTGTGTTCTCCTTCCAGGAACCATTCTTCCAACTGTGGAAGAAGGCGAGTTCGTAGAACTTCCTTATATTGGTTCTGTTTCATAGTTCCTTGAACAATGTGTAAACGTCCTACACACTTGGTATTTATTGTAGACCAAACCATGACCTACAGTGTATGTTTAACCCTTTCTATTATGCCTTCAGTGTAGAATTGATCTCTCTGAAGCCGCCACACGAAACTGCTTTTATCGGCTAAAATTTCAAAAACTGACTCATCTGTGAAACATACCTGAAATTGAAATAAATTATGGTTTAATTGCAAAAAAAGACATAGATATCATTAAAACTGTCCATAAACATCATATATTACCTTACTCCAATCTTCCACAGTCGTGGCGATGGTTTCGAGCCCAGTCGAATCATTTCTTTTTCATAGCCTCTGTGAGCTATGGCTTGCGAATTGGACGGTGGCCTGTCAGGTCGTCTTCTGCCAATTTTCAGGGCACAGTTCACTTCGAATTGGTAATACCTGACTCCTGAACAGTCTGAGTCAGTGTAACAGTACATTTTATCTTGTTTCGTAAGCAAATGTCCTTAATATTTCTTAATATTCCTTCTTAATATAACTGTCCTTAATATTCGCATTATATACGTTTTCTACCACACTTCCCTGTTCTTTTCGGCGAAAGGGACAGGTTTTTGTCAAAATTCGCTTTTATTTTCTTTATAGCAGATTTAGAAAACCCAACAATATATGAAAATTTTCTCTGGGAATGTTGTGTATGCTAGAGGAGAGTTTTAATTTCGGATTTATTTTCTCGGAGAAATGTCACTTCCTGTGACCATATTAAAATTTTAAAAAATCGAGTTATAAAAATGTAGTCAAAATGAATATAATTGTACCTCAATAATTAAACTTTACTTACGTTATTAAATATGCATCAGAATGCACACTAAATCTCAGTTCTTAGGATCCAAAGTACATGTACAGTACTACACGTTGAGAGCCCTCTACAGCATATATTGAAGTGACTATCACAAAAATGTCCCTAAGCTCAACATTTTTTGTTTAAATCACTTAAAATATAGTGTAACATAATAAAACTTAATAAAAATGCGTTCCAGTAACACAAGAACGGCTTTTAGGAATTATAAGTGGCATAAAAACACAAAAATGTAAAATATGTCAAGTGTCCATATTCATTTGGCAACCCACTGTAGCTGCAATATTCAAATAATGAAGGTTAGGGGAGAGTAGACCCGCCCCCCTCTCTCCTCACTCAATCCCCCCCCCCCCCAAATAATAAATAAAAAATAAATAAATAAAATAAAACTGTATCGGACTGCTGCTTAAAATACATTACAATTATCCACATCTGTTACCTGATATGCTACACAATAAACTGTGATAATATGTCTCTGTTGTCATGTAGGATAAGAGAAAGCAGCGTCACTGACACACCAGATTATTTAGTACAGACTACTTTCATTCTAAAGTAAAATAAAAGTGAAGTTTATGTAAATGGATATTTTGATTATTCAACGCTCCTCTGAATATCTTGTTTTCCTCTGCAAAAGTTCAAACATTGTTTTTCTTCTTATCATTGATCGCCTTCGCAAATTCTGTCTTTCTTTGCTGTAGGGTGGATTTAGCAATAAGCTAACAGGATTAATCTGTGGCACTACGATTCTGAACACCCTTTTCCTTTCAGATCTTTTTTCATAAAATCCATATTTAAAGGGTGTGGATTATTACTTTGTTTTGTATAGTGTGAAGTGGGGTAAGTAAGTGTAACAATGTTTTGCCATAGTTCGATTTTTACCTCATTTTGTTCAGTCGCTGTTATACTTCTGAAGATTTTTAGTCATTAACAACAAATAACGGGCTTTAAAAATGTTGATTTTTCTAATTTAACAATGCGCCAATAATATATATATACATAAATCATTATAAGATAAAAAAAACTTCTTGTATACCATGTTTTTAATTTTTCTGTTGAATCATAGCTATAGAACTACATTATCACTTTATCAATGTGTATAAAATGTTTAAAGTGATATGACATCATATTTTGCCAGATGCATAATCTAACTTTTTACATTTTTTTAACGTTCACGTTGAATTAAATGTATTTATTTTTATGTTGAAAGAAAATGAACATGTAAATTTTTTTTTTGACAACAATTAAAATATAGCTGATATTTTAATGGCTATTTTTAAAGCTATTAGAAGGTTATTATTTTCCATTTTAATTAATTAAAAGAAAACTAATCAAAAATTCGAAAATCGGGCTTCGAAATATTGTGTTGTCATCGGGTTCCGAGCTATTCTGATAGTTTCAAATGTCTAGGCTAGTAGGGAAGTTAGTTGAAAATCGATTGCAAGATTTGTGCTGAACAAACAAGAATAGAAGTTAATTAAAAAATGGTAAAATAAAAGAACATGAAAATGGTGTGTTACCACTGTCCTGTGGTTTGGGGCAAGTATTACCTCAGCCTACTGTACCCATTTATTTGCATTAAGGCTGTATATCAGTTAGATTTCCCCTTTCTCCCTTTCCATGTTATCCCATGGGATATTCGTTGCTTCGTTTTATAAGCATATCGCATTCAAAAATGAAGTTTTTAGAATTCTGTTTTTTGAATATTACACTTTGAACATGTCGCCTTTTAGCTTAGTGAGAAATAAATAAATAAATCAAAAATTAAAATAAAATAAATATTTTACTTCATTAACCCGTTAAAGCCCGAATTAATTTTGCAAAATATATTTTGATGAATATTCCAATTATAAATTAATATAGACAACTGACAGTAAAATATATTAAATTGAACAATTTTTTCTGATAGTTTTAAATTTAAAGCCTATCCTCATTTCAAGACGTTTAATGTTCTAGTGAGAAAACTTCGAGATTACAGATTAATTTCCTGTTATACGCTGACAAAGACCTCGAAAGTAAAGTAATATAATATATACTATTATTTAACTTAAGTTGGTATATCTACGCAGAAAACAATTTCATATGCAATGAAGGAAAAATCATAAAATAACTATTCAAATTATGTAATTATTATTAATAGCAGGCACATGAAACCAGTGATGCCAGATTGGGGATTTTTGAGGCTTCTGGGGACAATTTTGGGGACCAAATGTTTGTGGGGTTTTTTGGAGGGGGGGGGGAATTCTACAATATTTGGGGACAAATCTGGAGAGTTCAACTTTCTGTCAATGTTGGCAACGTAATGATTTATCCTTACGACTAGAGACTTTCAATAACTTTATTGTTATTTGGGGCTTTTTTTTCAAAAATTGCCTTCATTTGGGGGAAAAATCTGAGCTTAAATCATAGTGCTTGATTTTTTTTTTTTTTTTTTTTTTTCCTTTTCAATAGAAATCAAGTTGGGGATTTTTTCGAAAAAAAAAAAAAAAAAAAAAAAAACCCTGATTTGGGGAAATTTGAAGACCTGTTTGGGGAAATAATTTTCGACCATCTGGTATCACTCCATGAAACTTTGAGAGATAAATTAGAGCAATACTATAGACTGTCATTAAAAGCAGTAGTCATTCCAAGAAATCACAAAAAATATACGTGCTATTTTTTTAGCTGTCCCCAGATGAGGACGCTGGGCGTTAATGGGTTAAGTAAACTTAGAACTTTAACTTTCAATCTCTAAAAATAATATGTATTCTTTTTAAAAATGTGCTCACTAAGCTAAAAGGCAACATGTTCAAGGAGTAATATGTAAAAAACAGAATTCTCAAAATTTCCTTTTTGAGTGAGATATTCTTATAATACGAAGCAACAAAAATCCCACTGGACAGCGTCGGAAGGAAGAAAGAGGAATTCTGAGATATTTTATTCAGGGTTGGCAAGGTTTCGGACACTATGGTAAAAACCACGGTATAAACCATGGTTTTTACCGTACTGTCCAAAACCTTGTCTTAAACTGTCCAAAACTATATTTTTTTTGTAGAATTATATTTCATTAAAATTATGCAAATATTTGAAAAATTTACAAAGTTATTGTTGTTTTGTAACATTTTCCAGTTTATTCCATTAAGTTCTAATAAAATAATAATGTTTAGTGAAAGACAACAATTATAATATTCAAATGTTAACAATTATAATATTCAAAAGCAAAAATATACAATTACTATTATTATGTATATATAAGATTTACAATAAATCATCTTGAAATAAGTATAAAAAATTTGCAGTTACACAAACATATTTTATTTTATTTTTAAATAAATGAGAAAATATATATGTAAAAATATTAAATGGTGCACACTTTAAATATATATATATTTATATATATATAAATATTGTATATTTTTATATATAATATTTTTATAAAAAATAAAGACAAATTATTCATTTTGAATATCCTATCATACATTTTTTATTGTATTAAGTCATTAAAATTTTTTATAGCTATTATAAAAAATTGTAAATTTCTTTTAACTTAAAAAGTCTAAATTTTCAGTATAAAATACTTTTAATTACTAATTAAAATTGCTACTGAGAATGTAGGGAATAGAATTTTTTATAATTTTAGGTTTTGGACAGTTTTAGACAGTTTATGACACCTTTGAACGGTAAAAACCACCTGTCCTATCCAAAACCAGTTTCAGACGTCCTAAACCCCAACCCTGATTTTATTCGAGTTACTGTGAAATCTTACAGGAATCGAGTTTATTTGAATTTTTATTAAAGACTTTTTTTTTTAGCTTACGTTCTCAGTCATAAAACTTCTTCTGAATTCGGGTTAAAAAAGGAAAATAAATTAGAAATATCAGTCCTGTCGTTACAAATTCGGTACCACATAAAAGGGGCGATTTTTCTAAATCCAGGGGTGCAAACAGTTTTTCCACACCACAATTAGAATTTTTTAAATTAACTAAAGTATGAAAATTAGGTGGCAACACTTCATTTTAATTCCTTTCAGACATTTTAAAAACTACGTGGCTCGGTAGAAATTCGGTACCAAATGAAGGGACGATTTTTCTGAATCTAGGGATACAATCAGTTTTTCCACTAGACAATTAGATTTTTTAAAATTAACTAAAGTATGAAATACAGGTGGCAACACTTCATTTTTAACTTTTCATTCTTTTTAATGCGAATCAAGTTAATAGAAAAAGTCTTTAATTTAAAATTTTTTTTAAATATTTTATTAAAATATCACAACTCGTTGCAAGATTATAAATTTTTCCGTACGCTTCCAAATAGCACTATCTCAGGATTGCTACAACACCTGGAAAACTGGGAAAAAATTTTATTGCAAAAACAGGGAAAATTCAGAGAAATTTGGAATATTTTAGAAAAACATAGGACATTTTTTTTTCATAATCAAATTTTTGTTTAAATTTTTAGTGCTTTATAATGAATCAATTATAGTATTTTTCTCCAACTATAGTGAGTTAATAAAATTAATAAACCCTAAATATGTTCAGTTAACTTGTAAACATGTTAGATTCTAATGCTGCATGATTGCGTGCCATCTGTTTTACTTCTAAAAGGGACAGGGAAAACTCAGGGAATTTTTTTTCCTGATTTGTGTACCAACCCTGTATCTTAAACTATTTAAAACTTCAACAAAGTCTTGAAAAAGTTGAGGATATTTAGGTTTCATTGAAAAAAAAAAAAAAAAAAGAATTAATGAATGTATGTGATACTGCTGAATTGCTTGACACAAGTATAAATATCCTGATTACACTTTACGGGCATACAAAATTCCTGACGTTAAGTGTAAGTGGGTGAAAGAATAAAAGGCTTAAGAACAAATTTAAGGTTATATTCGAAATCTACTTACAAAACTTAGTTTCTTTATTAAAAACTGTCTTGAACTTCAGACATGCAAAGAACATTTAAAAACTCACATATTCCTCTCTCGATTTAGTCCAGTGTGCAGTTACGGGATCAACCACAAATTGAAGAAGAGCACAAATACCTGTATCATAAAATGCATTATCATATCACCTGTATCATAAAATGCTACAAATGACTTCAGGAGTTGATCCAGGTTTTAATTTTTGGGTCGCTTTTTCGTGAAAAATAAAATATATTTGTGAAGAAATAAAATACTGTGCAAAAAATCTTTCATTTTTACAATCTATATATATAAAAGAACACTTCCTGAGTGAGTGAGTGAGGGGGTGATCTATCAACGCCCAGACCAAACCCCTAGACCTAGAAGCATGAAATTTCGTGACAATGTTCTTTGTATGACGTAGGCATCCACTAAGAAGCGATTTTACAAAATTCGCCCCCCAAGGGGGGGGAGGGGGGGCAAAACGTGATTTCACAAAATCCTTCATATCTCAAACAAAAAAACAGATATCCATAAAATTTTTGCTTTAAAATATAGCTAATACAAATGTCTAAAAACCAATTTCTGGAATTTTCCAAATTCGGTCCCCAAGGGGGGCGGGGGGGGGGGGCAAAACGTGATTTCACATGCGTAAAACGGGATTTCGCATAATCCTATATATCTCAAACAAAAAAATAGATATACGTGAAACTTTTGCCCTAAAATATGGCTAATGAAAATATCTAAAAACCAATTTCTGGAATTTTAGAAATTCATCCCCCAGGTGGGGCAGAAGGGAGGGGGAGGGGGGGGGGAGGGGCTAAGGGACAAAAACAAATAGAAATACAGTTAGGGCGTTCAAAATTGGTACAGATAGGTTTTAGAGGTCTGGAAGTCGAATGAGGATATTTTCGATTGTGTAAAGTTATTAGGAGAGGCATGAAGGGGGGTAGGGGAGAGGGGGGGGGCAAAAAATAAAAATAGAGTTAGATCGTTCAAAATTGGTATATAGAGGTTTTCGATACCAACAAATCGATTGCGGATATTTTCGAAGTTCTAAAATTATTAGGAGGGGCGGGAAGGGGGGTGGGGCGGTAAGGTGGGGCTATGGGGCAAAAACAAATAGAAATGCAGTTAGGCCGTTCAAAATTTTTACAGATAGGTTTTCGAGGCCTGCAAGTCGAATGGGGGTATTTTCGAAAGTTAGGAGGGCCGGGAAGGTGGGTGGGGAGGGGGGCGAAAAAATAAAAATAGATCGTTCAAAATTGGTATATAGAGGTTTTCGATACGTACAAATCGATTGCGGATATTTTCGAAGTTGTAAAATTATCACGTGGGGCGGGAAGGGGGGTGGAGCGGGTAGGGGGGGCTATGGGCAAAAACAAATAAAAATACAGTTAGGCCGTTCAAAATTGGTACAGATAGGTTTTAGAGGCCTGTAAGTCGAATGGGGATATTTTCGAAAGTGTAAAGTTATTAGGGGGGCCGGGAAGGTGGGGGGGGGGAGGGGCAAAAAAAGTAAAATAGAGTTAGATCATTCAAAATTGGTACATAGATGTTTTCGATACCTATAAATCGATTGCGGATATTTTCGAATTTTTTTAAATTATTGGGAGGGGCGGGAAGGGGGGAACGGAGGGACCAAAAAATAAAATTAGAGATAGATAGTTCAAAACTGGTGCATATTGGTTTTTGATACCTACAAATCGATTGCGGATATTTTCGAATTTGCAAAATTATAAGGATAGACGGGAGGGGGGGGGGGGCGAAGGGGGGAAATAATAGAAATACGAGTTAGAGCATTTTGGGAATTTTTTCCAAAGGCAGTGAGAACCCGATGCGACATTTTTCCTAATCAGATTTTGTTTCTCTTTTCTTTTCACGTGATAAAAATGAATGCAATTTTGAGAATTCAGTAATTAGAGTGATTCATTTAAAAATAGGGACCAGCGAAGCGGGCGTTGCCTGCTAGTCACTGTATATAATGTTTAATAACGAGTTAATAAAGTTTCGTTGATCCAAATTAAGGCACTAATTAAAAATAATGCTGAAAACATGGAAACATTTAATAAAAGGATAATTTTTATAAAACAAAATCTTGTGAAGGGTCCCTTATTATAGATTTGAATTTTGCGAAGGGTCCCTTTTTATGAATTTGAATTTTGTGAAGGGGCCTTTTTTTACAATGTGGAATTTTGTGAAGGAGCCGCAAAAGGGACCCAAATTTTGTGTGAATCGGCCCCTGGACTTGTAATTTTAACACATTGCCGCACATACTATGTACAATATATATATTTTTTTCCGGGGGGGGGGGGGAGTTAAAGTAACATTAAACCATCCAATTCGTCGTTCGAAATGGACATATCCCTCGTCGGCTGTTAATGGATCTCGATTTTCTTTTAGCATTTAATGTAATAATTTTCTGAGAGGAAAATCGTTTCCATTCGTCACGAAAAATGATTTTGATAAATAATTTGTTCTGTGTAAATTCGTATAGGAAAACATAGAAGAGAGTATTGCGATGCCAACAATATACTAGTTTAGTTTAATGTTAACGCAGTTTATAGTGATCAGTAATATGACTGAAACTTTGATTTCTATTTCAAATTTCACACATCTTTTTATTTAACAAATCACATGCTTCTTAAATATTTCGAAATTTATAATTAGATTAATATTTTTAAGGAATGTTTTAGTGTAAAATCCACGAACACATATTTGTGTGAAGGAGAATGGCGTATAATCGCCTTATGCCATAAGCTTGTTCAATTTTTTCTTTCTTTTATGACTTAGAAAAAAAAAAAAAAAAGCATTATCCTGCAAGATCCATTTACTTGACTTTACGGAACACGATTTTGCACTCTTCCGCACCACATATTCCAAAAATGGCCAAAGCTCAATTTTTGCCATTTTGAATAAACTTTTTTTTCCCCCCATTTATCTTTTGGAATTAAAGTTTCGTTGTTGAATAAGATTTTAAAAGGACTCGGCAACTAAAAAAGGTTATTATTAAATTTATGTAAAACGAAAATGATTTAATCTAAAAATAAATAAGTAAATAAATAGAAATAAAAAATGTGTATATAATTGATTGAAATGGGGTTAAGTGTAATGTTTTGGCATAGTTCGAATGAGAGAGAGTGCTATACCTGATTATTCTTTTCTTTGTAATCTGTGTGCTTTTAACATAAATGGCGCTTTCTTCTAGGGATGAAAGCGATTTGAAACTTTGCTACATTAAAAAATATATAAATTGTACTTTTATATATTTGTTTTATTTTCGAATGATTTGTAATAGGCATTAACGTTGATTTTCCTTTTCTCTTTTCAGGTAAGATGTAGTATAAGGCATTTGAATACTTATTTATTTATTCTGTATGCTTCAGGGTAAGTTTTCTTGTACTTAAATTTAGTGAAGGAATTTGTGAATTCCTCCAAAAAACTAACAACTATTTAATGTTAAGCTTTTCTGCTCGTGTCTGATATTATAATAAGAATCACCATATTAATTATCAAATCAATAATTTTTTTAAAGAATTTTACCGTGTATCTACTAAATAGATACTGAAAATGGTGTTTTGAAGGATATGGGTTTAAGGAAATATTTCTCTATGCGAAATTTTGCTAAGGGATATTAATGGGCTCTTCCCACCTGACGTCAGAGGTCACATGATAGAGGAAAAACAAATAGCAGACGAAGTCTTGTTTATCTATAGCGATTGCTGAAATAACATATTTTCTATTCTTATTTTTAATCAATCATATTTAATCTGTGTTATTTTTTTATACATCATCATTTTTAATCCATTTTATATCATTATTCATCACCTTTTGTTTGCTGTATACATTTGCAATCATCATTTAGTTTATATTTGTTATTGATGTTCATGGGGAACATGTTAAATACTCTGATTTTTGGTACTTAAATCAGTGACAGTACAATATCGTAGTGCGTAAATCCATTTAGACCAGTAACTAAGTTAATTAACTTGTTGTAACACCTTTATGCAATTAAATTAAATGAAAACATTTTAAGATTAAAATTATAATCCATAAACATTCCACAAGAACAAGCTATTGTTTATTGCTAGATCAGTTAATGTAACAGTTACACTGCAACGTACAAAAATCGATTCTTACAGTTGAAAATAAATAAACACATAAAGTGTTTTTATTAAAAAAATATTAAATTTACAAATACAACTATTCTACTGTTTACAAATGCACAATATTACTTTTATTTTATTTTATATTAACATTTTTGTTCTTAAGAACAATATTTAATTGAATTCGATTATTCGTTTTCCTCTATCACATGATTGAGCAGACGAAACTGGGAAGAGTCCATTCATACTTACAGAAGTTAGAATAAAACTATCTTCAAACTGAAGAATAATGATATACTGAAGATAAATGATACACATATAGTGAGTAATACTATTGTATATGGCTATTAACATTCATTTATACATTAGTAACAAGCAAAAGTGAAAAAGTTAACACTTTGACGTCTAGGCCCGAGAGTCTCTGGGGGTCAAATTCTAACTCTCTGAGCTATAAAAATACCGACTTACATTTACAGTCTTTTCAGATATTATCAGCAAACTTTTTTTTATTTTTCAACAGATATGTATGTATATATCTTGATGGCAGCACCCAATAGAAGTAAGCATATGAAAGAATCAGAGTTACTCTGAGCGATACTATCCGTGCTTTGAGATGTACCATTTTATTAAATGTTTATTTTTAAATAGGACCTGTTTCCAGATATTTGTACAGCATTTGGGAAAGTAAAAAAAAAATGGGGGTTTTACTTAATACTTTGCCCCTGGAACCTACCCCTGAAGGGATAGGCGCCTGGAAACACTCGTATATAGTACTGTCATCGATAATGAAGTCGTGTGCAAAATTTCAGGTCAATCGGACGACCAGAAGTAACCGAAAATTGATTTCCAAGATTCCATTACATACATTAATAGTTACATCATGTCAAATGAATAAAAACGTGTTAAAAAGTCTAGAAATTACGCAATATTAACTTAATAAATGACATAATGAAGGAATGAGAAATAAATAATTTAGAATTAAACAAAAACCATTTTTAAAAAATCTCCCCTGACTGGGCTCGAACGTGTTAGACCTTTACGTTCGTAGCCCGGAGCTTTACCTCATAGCCACAGCGTTCACGTAGGGAAAGTCTATTTTTACAATGTAGATTTTTTGTTTGTTCCCAGAGTGGTTACAAACATACATACAGGTGAAGCTAATAAAAGCGTGTTAAAAAAGTTTTCTTTTGCGGAACTTTTTTTTTTTTAACTATAAACATGCTTTTTTTCATTAATTCTCAATACATTTAAATAGTCCGTTCATTATGAATAAGAACAGTTTGAAGTTTATAATATATATACAATATTTAAATGAATTTTCGAATAATAATAATAATTCAAACGTTTAAGTCTTTCTATTTCGATTGGCAACTATTTTCAACAATTCAAAAACATGGCCAAATCCCGCTTTTTACAGTCGTTAATGAAGTATAAATGACATTTAATTATTTGTGTTTGATTATATTGATTGGAAACGTAGTTAATTTAAAGTAAACTAAATATAATATATTGCAATTCACATTAGTTTGCGAACGATAAAATCAATAAGAAATATGTAAGATCATTTGATAAATTGAATCTAATATTTAAATAATAAATAAATAAATAATAATAACGGACAAAATCTGTCCGCATGTATAAAATTCGTGTATCTGTATTTGTAAAAAATACAGTCATTTTAAAATTTATTCGATTATTTAGATGACTAAAATTGAAAACTGAGTTAAAAACATTTTTTTTTAGCTGTCTCTTTAGATAAAGATTGGGAAATATTATATAATTGAGCAATAAATTTAAAAGAAAAAGAGAGAGAAAAATAATTATTACTGGAATCAGCCCATTGTTGTGTTTAAATATTTGAAATAATTTATGGAAAATGATATTATAATGAAATAATAATAATAAAATACTTTTAGATCTGCTATGACGTCAATTTTATCTTGCAAGTTTTATATCAATTTTAATATTTACGCGTGAATTTCTTTTCATTTCAAAACTAGTATGTTTTGGCCACCACTGACTTCCTTCTATATTTTCCTATACAAATTCACTCAATAACAATAATAATAATAATAGTAAAAATTAATAATATATATATATTCTGTTTTTTTTTCCCCCGTTAAAAGTAAAAAAAAAAAAAAGAAAAAAAATTGATATATATATATTTTTTTAATTATCACAGATTTATAGTTCAACCATTTCTCTTGAAAGGTATTGACGAGACCTTTCCAAAGATACCCATCTTGAAAATCTACCTCCCGCGGGGGGTGTACTTCGCCCCCATGCACATTTTTTTTTCTCCTAGTTAACTACTACTATTATCAATAATTCGTATTTATTTTACAATCATAAGTTTAAAATAACTCTCATTATGCACATTTATACGAAATTTTGTCCTATGCTGCCATGTTAAAAGTTTACAAAAAATGCGACCACAGCGCCACCTGTTGAGCGATTGATCCCCAAATCTAACCAGCACCAGTTTATGTCAGGGGCCAACTAAATACCAAGTTTGGTTAAATTTCATTAAAAAAAAAAAAAAAAGAAAAAAAGGTTTATTTTCTAAGTTTTTTTTCGTTAAAAGTAAAAAAAAAAAAAAAAAAAAAAAAAAAATCGATAACTTTGTTTTAAATTATCACAGATTTATAGTTCAACCATTCGTTTTAAAGGTATTGACGAGACCATTCGAAAAATACCCATCTTGAAAATTTACTCTCCTCGAGTGGGGACTCCCCCGGCGAGGCTCCTACACATATAGAAAAAATTTCACAGTTGACTATCTCTATTATAAATAATTCTTGTAAATTTCATAATGATTACTAAACAATAATTCTCTTTATGCACATTTATGCAAAATTTTGTCCTATATCACCATGTTAAAAATTTAGAAAAAGCGGGATGGCAAAGCAACCTGTAAGACAATTTTTACCAAAAGTTGATAGGCACTAATTTATGTCTAGGTGCAACAACATACCAATTTGTATGAAAATCTGTGCAGTAGTTCCTGAGATACAGTTGCCACAAAATTTTGTCACACACACATACAGACAGACAGACAGACAGACAAACGTATTCTAAAAATGGTCAAATCGTGTTCTGCAGCTCTCAAAACGTGTAAATCCATCAAAAACCCGAGGTCGAAAATTTTTACGAATCCAATACTTTCTTCTGTTGAATATAGAAGAAAGTAATAAAACAAGATAATTAAGTTTGGTTTGAGTTGGTAATTGAAGGATGTCATTGATAAAGTAACTTTTATTACTTTCTTCTATACGTAATATAGAGAAAGTATTGAATTCAAGAAAATTTTCAACCTCCGTTTTTTATGGATTTACACGTTTTGGGATGTCCAGAATACGAATTAATAGTTTTTAGAAAATGTCTATCTGTCTGTATCACTTTTTTGTGGACGCTGTATCTCACGAACCAATGAATGAAATTTAACCAAACTTGGTATTTAGTTGCACCCTGACAATAAACTGGTGCTGATTAGATTTGGGGATCAATTGCTAGACAGGTGGCGCTGTGATCGCATTTTATGCAAACTTTTAACATGGCAGTATAGGACAAAATTTCGTATAAATGGGCATAATGAGAGTTATTTTAAACTTGTGATTGTAAAATTAATATGAATTATTAATAATAATAATAACCATCTTCTGTCAGGAACGATTCCGGTTTAGACCGCTTCAAAACAGAGACTTTTTGTAGCCATCCCCCCCCCCTCCCTAGAAATGCTATGTATTTTTATTTTTATTTTTATTAATCTGCATAAATGTTACATCATTAGAAAGATCTTTCAAAACTGAACATTTTTTGTGCTTGCACCTTTTCCCTAATCTTAATATGTAAAAAGATTTCAACGAAAGTTTATAACTACCATTGCAATTCTAATTGTATACCCACCTATATATATAAAATCGTTCTTCCTGAGTAAGGGGGTGATCTATCATCGCCCAGTCCAAACCCGTGGACCTAGAAGCATGAAATTTTGTGACAATGTTTCTTCTATGACGTAGGCATCCACTAAGAAGCGATTTTACAAAATTCGCCCCACAAGGGGGGGGGAGGGGGGCGAAACGTGATTTCACAAAATCCTTCATATCTCAAACAAAAAAACAGATATCCGTAAAATTTTTGCTTTAAAATATAGCTAACACAAATGTCTAAAAACTAATTTCTGTTCAAACCTCGGTCCCCAAGGGGGGCGGGGGAGGGGGGCAGAATGTGATTTCACATGCGTAAAACGTGATTTTGCATAATCCTATATATCTCAAACAAAAAACAAAAAAAAACAGATATCCGTAAAATTTTTGCTTTAAAATATAGCTAACACAAATGTCTAAAAAGCAATTTCTGGAATTTTCAAACTTCGCCCCCCCCCCCCCCCCCTCCTGGGCAAAACGTGATTTCACATGCGTAAAACGTGATTTCGCATAATCCTATATATCTCAAACAAAAAAATAGATATACGTGAAATTTTTGCTCTAAAATATAGCTAATGCAAAAATCTAAAAAATCAGTTTCTGGACTTTTAGAAATTCAGCCCCCAGGTGGGGCAGCAGGGGGGGGGGGACTATGGGGCAAAAACAAATAGAAATACAGTTAGGGCGTTCAAAATTGGTACAGATACGTTTTAGATGCCTGCAAGTCGAATGAGGATATTTTCGATTGTGTACAGTTATTAGGAGGGGCAGGAAGGGGGGAGTGGAGAGGGGGGGCAAAAAACAAAAATAGTTAGACCGTTCAAAATTGGTATATAGAGGTTTTCGATACCTACAAATCGATTGCGGATATTTTCGAACTTGTAAAATTATTAGGAGGGGCAGGAAGGGGGTGGGTCTGTAAGGGGGGGCTATGGGCAAAAACAAATAGAAATACAGTTAGGCGTTCAAAATTGGTACATATACGTTTTAGAGGCCTGCAAGTCGAATGAGGATATTTTCGATTGTGTAAAGTTATTAGGAGGGGCAGGAAGGGGGAGGGAAGAGGGGGGGGGGCAAAAAATAAAAATAAAGTTAGATCGTTCAAAACTGGTATATAGAGGTTTTCGATACTTATAAATCGATTGCGGATATTTTCGAATTTATAAAATTATTAGGAGAGGCGGGAAGGGGAGTGGGGCGGGAAGGGAGGCTATGGGCAAAAACAAATAGAAATACAGTTAGGCCGTTCAAAATTGGTACATATAGGTTTTAAAGGCCTGCAAGTCGAATGGGGATATTTTCGAAAGTGTAAAGTTATTAGGAAGGCCGGGAAGGTTGGGGGGGGGGCGAGGGGCAAAAAAAATAAAAATTAAATAGAGTTAGATCATTCAAAATTGGTACATAGAAGTTTCTGATACCTACAAATCGATTGCGGATATTTTCGATATTTTAAAATTTTTGGGAGGGGCGGGAAGGTGGGACAGTAGAGGGGCAAAAAAATAAAAGTAGAGATATATCGTTCAAAACTGGTGCATAGAGGTTTTTGATACTTACAAATCGATTGCAGATATTTTCGAATTTGTAAAATTATTAGGATAGACGGAAGGGGGGGGAGGGCGAAGGGGGAAAATAATAGAAATAAGAGTTAGAGCATTTTGGGAATTTTTTCCGAATTCAGTGAGAACCCGGTGCGACATTTTTCCCAATCAGATTTTGTTTGTCTTTTTTTTTCACGTGATAAAAATTAATGTAATTTTGAGAATCCAGTAATTATAGTGATTCTTTTAAAAATAGGGACCAGCGAAGCGGGCGTTGCCTGCTAGTGGAGGATAAAATTAAAATGTAACATAAAATTCAATCATAAAAATTATGGGCTAATAGTTATTACATCATTTTCTTGCAATCATGATAATGTACTTATCTGATATAAACAAACAGTTGACGTCATATTTATCAAATTAGTTAAAATAAGGTTACAAATAAGGTACCTAAGGTTACTTCGTTAAAAATATGGTACCTTTCATTTGGTACCTTATTTGTAACTAAGTTTTGATTAGATACTTTAGAATTAATTAAAATATGAAAAGAATTTCAAAATTGGACATTTAAATTTATGATTGTTGCCAAAAAAATTTACCAGTTATTGTTATATATATATATATTTTAGGGGGGGGGGGGGGGGGATAAGATGAAAAAATGCTTTCACGCGAAAAATTAAAAAATGTTAAATTTGCCCATGCATATAAAAAATACTTATTAAAACGAGTCGAAGAAGGAAGCGAAATAAGTACTGAGTTATATTACGATAAATATGATATATAATATGATACGTTATATTAGATCTATCGTCCTGGGTTAGTTGGTATTTTCACTAAAAGAAATAGTTTGTTCGTTCGGTGCAACTTGCACATTAGTCCCCTTTAAATATAGTGTCCATCGAAGCAGGCAAAGCATTCGTTGATTCACTACCTTAACTGATTTCACATTCCGTCATTTTTTGATTATATACTAGTTGATAATAGTAGTAGTTAACTAGGGAAACAAAATTGTGCATGTGGGGGCATCGGTGTCCCCCCCCCATCCCGGGAGTAAATTTTCACAATGGATATCTTTCGAAAGATCTCGTTGATTATTGTAGTAGTTAACTAGGAAAACAATTTTGTGCATGTGGGGGGAAGGGTGTAATGTTTCGAGATGGGTATCTTTCGAAAGATCTCGACAATACCTTTAAAACGAATGGTTGAACTATAAATCTGTGATAATTTAAAACAAAGTTGTCATTTTTTTTGTTTTAGCTTTAACAAGAGAAAACTTAGAAAAAAAAAAAATCGTTTTTTTTTTTTTTTTTTTTTTTTTTTTTTTAAACGAAATTTAACCAAACTTAGTATTTAGTTGGTTTTTCATCTCTAACCATCGCCGATCAAACATTCTGCGGGAAGACTTTTATTTTTGAATATTTATCCATCCAACAAAAATGTCAATATTAATTTTAATCTTACTTTATGATATTCTAGAACCCACAAAGAAGTAGAATTGTGTTTAATATCTCTCACTCATGAACTACTTCCCCCCCCCCCTTTCCCATTTTCCACCACCAGTCAATGTTAATAAAAGTTGATTGCTATTTTTTTTTTTTTTTTTTACACATGTTTTATTGTGTTGATGTGTTATTCTTTTAGTTTAATTTGTCACTTTAAAAATATTTTGTATAGCTTTTTCCTGTGAGCATTATTTTTCATTTGAAATAAGTTTTATGAACACATTTGTATAGTTTTCCCACGCGCGTTATCTTTCATTTGAAATTAATTTTATCCGTAAACAAATAATCCAGCTTTAATTTGTTATAGGGCCATAAAACAGTAACACAGATATAGATACCCCCCAACCACCAACCAACCCATAGGTTTATGGTTAGCCGAAGCCCAAGCTAACAGTAACACATTAGAACCATAGTTATAGTTAATAAATCATAGATTGAGGATTGATTATCGCGGCGAGGGAGGGAGGGGGGGGGGGTTTCCTTTTCACTCGGGAAAAGATTTCCCATTACAGGGAAATTATAACAACCCTCTTTTTGTAGCATTGAAATACACACGGATAACTTAACAAATAAAATTTATGAATAATTTATGTACTAAAGGTGAATGAAAAACTGCAGATACAGTTTCAAATTCTTTTTTGATAAAGTAATCAAAAATATTTATGCTAAGTTCTATTACTCCTTTCTTTTGAGTTAAAATATTTTTTTATATCAAAATTAGCGGATTTTACGTGCGCCGCTGCTAATGATATTTAAAAGAATTTTGAAAATTCCTTATTACTTACATATATATATATATATATATATATATATATCCGTTAAATATCAAAACAGTATTGATATCATAGTAATAATGAAGCAACTGATTATAAAAATTATATTTTTCATGAATTAGTGAAATATAATTTAGTGATGAAAACTTATCCCGTTTCCTTTCATATATTTATTAGTACAATTAAAAGCCACGCACTATTAACACATTTTTAATATTCATCAACTTTAAATCCTATTGCCGAGGGCCCGTCAGCGGCCGAGCAGTTCTGCGCTCACAGCTGGTAGACGTGAGGTGCCGGGTTCAATCCCAGGTCGCGCTCATTGGCCTAGTCGTTCGGAATTTTCCGTGGTTTTATCTGAAAGTTGCGTAAATACGGGCTAGGACTCCTTAGAAAGACCTCCATGGAAGGCACTCCCCCTCAAACCTAGGACCCCAGTGTAGTCACTCAGCCTTATTCTAGAACACGAAACACCAGTTGCCGAGTTTCAGTTCCCTGTAATGGCTGATGCCAAAATTTTTTTCACATGAAAAATCGTTAGTTGATAAGAAGTGGATGATAGATCTATATAAATTACTATATTGTTACGAGACTAGTCGACTTTCTTATGTGAGAAAGTAGTTCGTAGAGAAGCAGGCAGGTTCTGGTCGATGAATACACTTTATTCTGCGCAATTTCTCAAATCTGTACAATAAAACTGTGATTACAACGAATATTCTCTAAACAGCTCAATAGTAGTGTTATTTCGTCGAATATTCTAGTAGCAATCCAATGAAGTTGTCACTTGTACCGCCACTATTCTACGAGTCACTATTCGACGAGTGTATGACAGTCTAAGAAAACAGTCACTTGTTCCACAAGAGTAAGCAAATAACATCAAATACTCCAGAGCAGAAATCTTCGTTAACTCACAAAGTTCAGTCCTTGGAGCACAGTTTCCAAAGTGCAGTCGCTCAGAATAGGTCTCTGAGCAGTGACTTCAGATTCTCTTGCAGAAGTAAGTCACTCCTATTTATAACTTTTGGCGATGGGGCTTGGCGCAGTTTCTATCGAGAAACCATTGGAAAGTCCTACTCGATTTAAGAGGCCTCTCCACGTATCGTTCCCAGAAACCAGAGCCCATGTTATTCTATGGAGAATTTTGCCCCATTTTAACTTATTAATTAATGTATATTTTTAAATTCTGTTTTCACATTCAGAAACTTCACAACTATTAAACAATTTATCGCTTTCTAAAAATTGATTTTTTTAAATCTTTAATATTTTATTTTGAGGTTGTAACATGCAAATTTTCATAATGTGAAATTTTTCATTTTTGAGCTTAAAAATGAAATCTTAAAAATAAAAAAATCATATTTTAGAAAGCGATAAATTGTTTAAAAGTTGTGAATTTTCGAAAAGTGAAAACGGAATTTAAAAATATGTATTCGTTAATGAATTATAATGGGGCAAAATTTCCCATAGAATAACATTGGCTTCGGCTTTCGGAGACGATAGGTAGAGAGTCCCCTTAAGCTCCTGTGCGTCAGAGAGCTTTGAAACTTCAGGAACCCTAAACTACTATTTTTCGCTAAATTCGTCTCACTAAAGCTGACCTCACGGAAAGTGAATGAACCTCTGCTTTATTTTCACTTTGCCTGTAAAACTACTTTCATTGCAACAGCACAGTTGAGGCAGGGAGAATACTTAATCCGTTGTAACAATATCTATGGTAACACAGATCCCATTATTTTATCCATAGATCTGAACTGCATAATTACTTAGTAATGTTATTTGTTAATATAATAATTATAATAATAATGAAGAAAAAAAGAAAAGATGTATGGGAGTAAAGATAAAATATTTTAAAAGCTAATGCATTTTTTCCCGTTTTTAATCTCATTATTGTGCTCGATTTTTATCAGGCTTACGTTGAAAATTAATTTAGCTTAAAAAAATAACGAAAGAGAAGGGGTGTGGACTCGAAAATTATCTAAACAACAAACAGGAAGTGCAGTCTTTCCTCTCTCTTCTTCATTTCTGTTATTTTTATGTAATCGATAAGATTTTTATTTATTTATTTACGCTTACTTTTTTTTCGCACTGTAATTTAAAAACAGTGTATGATTTTTAGCTTCTTAACTATGCAATATTTTACTTCTATGGGAGTATTCGTTAGTAATGAAATCGTTGACATTTTCAAAACATTTTATCAGGATTCTTATTCACGTTTACAAAAAAAATTATTTTTGTGAAAACGTTACTTTGTTAAAAGGTATTTATCGTTATTCTCATTTCATCGCATCTAAAAGAAAATTCTTTCTTAATTAAATTGCTGCCCTTTTCAGATTTTTTATTTTTTTATTTTTTATCGGTATTCTTTTTCTCGTTTATAAGAAAATTTTCTGTGAAATCATTGTTCTTTTTAAAAATCTTTTTATGGGTATTCTCATCATATTTAAGGAAAAATTTATATTTAATTAAATGGTTGCCCTTTTCATAACTTTTTACCGGTGTTCTTACCCACGTTTACACGAAAATTCTTTTATTGTGAAACCGTTACTCTTTTTGACAGACTTTTTATGGATATTCTCATCATGTCTGAGGCAAAATCCATTCTTAATTAAATTCTTGCCCTTTTCATAACTTTTTATCGGTATTCTTATTCACTCTTACACGAAAATTAATTTTCTTTAAAAACGTTACTCTTTTAGTAAAGTTTTTTTTTTTTTTTTTTTTTTTTTTTTTTAACAGGTATTCTTATCACATCTAAGGCAAAATCCATTCTTAATTAAATTGTTGCCCTTTTCAAAACTTTTTATCATTATTCTTATCCACCTTTACATGAAAATTCATTTTCTGTGACACCGTTACTGTTTTAAAAGCTTTTTTATTGTTATTTTTATCATGATTGCAGTGAAATATAATTCTTATTTAAATCGTCGCCCTTATAAAAACATTTTATCAGTATTTGTATCACCGTATTTACGTTTACAGGACAAATTCATCTATATACTATTAAGAGAAAGTATGTATCTACCTGTCTGTGTGCGACGTACAGAAAAATTATATGGTAAGTACATAAAGTTCTGAAATTTTTTTCTAGATGAAGGATGCGTATAGTTTTGCAACATAACTTTAGATTTTCGAATTGCTTTTAGATTTAGATTGCTTTTGAGAACATTTTAATAATCCTGAGAGCAATGTCGACCATTAAGAAAAGCAATACCAGCAATATCCGTTGTTCCGTTGAAACAAAACGCACCCGACACCACGAGAGAACCTCCTCCTTTTTATCGACAAAAGAACTCATGGAATTCTCGTCGTTGGACGGATGAATGATTAAATGTTTCTTTTTCTAGTGACAAAAAAATATTCCATTTGGTTGGGTCTAATGGTTGGACATACTATTTTCATGATATGCGACGAGAACATCATTAGTTCTTTTGCCGACCGAAAGGAAAAGTTCTCTCGTGGTGTGGGATGCGTTCTGTTTCGACTGTACAACGGATATTGCTCATACTGCTTTTTTTTTAGCGGTTGGCATTGCTCCGAAGATTATTTAAATGTCCTCAAACAAAAGCAATCTATTTCCAGGTGAGGGGGGGGGGGGCTGGAAATTCGACGGGACCATACGTCGATTCACACCTCCTAGTCCTACTCAACAAAAACTCGGTTTAAGTGTAGTTTCCACTGAGGGTCGGTTGGAAATGTTTCGAGCGGCGCTATTCAGAATCCTTTGATGTGGTCAAGCGTTTGGACCTGGTTCTACGAGTTGGTTCGAAAAGGGAGAGTGTCCGGCTCTAACCCCCAGCTGAGATAATTGAGGGGCCAGAGGCAGATATCTTTGTCAATTTTGCACGCTTTCCTTTGAAGTAACTGCGCAATCTGATAAAAAAGGACTGCAACTGATAACAAGACATTTGGCTCTTTGTGTCGGAAGCGTGATTAATGACTTTTTGAACCTTGGTCTTGAACCTCCAGTGGAAACCCAATCTACTTCCGGGCGGGGGGGGGGGGGGCTGGAAATTCGACGGGAACATACGTCGAATCACACCTCCTAGTCCTACTCAACAAAATCTTGGTTTATGCAGAATCAAGTTACTGTTATAGAAGTCTGGCCAGCCGTCAGTCTAGACCTAAATCCTATTGAAAACTTTTTGGGAATACTTGCATGTAGCATATGAGAAGTGTATGGCCTTAGTCTTTAGTTTTCGACTAATTAGAAATTAAAGCAACAAGTGTAGCAGAGTTGGTACTTATTACAGCACACATTCTCCAAACTCTAGTTCTAAGCATGCCTGATACGATTTTCAAGATAATTCAAAGGATGGATCCAAAACTTGAATATAAATACCAAATGCTCGAATAGTCTACATTTTGAGACAGCATACTTTGTTTATTTTTATTATTTTTTTACAAAAATTCTGTAACACTTATAGTATATTTCTTTGTTGTAGTACACTTATATTATGATTCCATATGCTTATTATTTTTTTCGTGATTATTGCTTTATTTTTTAAACTGTTATTTCAAAAAATCACCTGTATATATATATATATATATAATTTTGAGATTGTGCAATCTTTTTTTCTTTCTTTTTTTTTTTTTAATCCCTTTTAATGTTCAAAATCTTGTGCCATTTCGTATTGGCACTTTTACTTATATTTGATACGGACATTCTCATTTTTTAATGGATTACTTCTTATTACTTACTATTATATGTTTGAAAAGGTTTTGATATCTATATAAATGTGTGAACCGATGACCTAGTTTTCTTACTTTATCAACTAAACCAACTAATGGCGACTGTTGTTAGTGACGTCAAGACTATAGGATAGGCTATAGGTATAGTAATTTATGTAGATCTATTATCCCCATAGACCAAAGAATTTGATGTCAAAAAAAAAAAAAAAAAAAAAAACAGTTTTGGCATTAGCCATTACAGGGCAGCCATTACTCTGCAATAGGAATAAAATAGAATGTTGGTGAATTTTGAAGATGGCGAAATTGTTCTTGGCTTTTAATTCTATTAATAAATATATGAAAGGAAATGGGAAAAATTTTCATCAGTAAGTTATTTTCACTAATTTTATGTTACAATTTCCCTGTCATGCTCGTCTTTCTGCCAGTGAAAAAGAAACACATTTTCCCCCGCAATGATCAGTCCATGCCTATATTACTGTATATATCTATGATCAAGAATGAGCACTAGCAGTTGTTGGTATCTTAACATGGTAAGTGATTAACCAACAACGAAATATATTCTTGTTAAATTTTAGATTTAGATTATATTGCAGCCAAAGCCAAAAACATATCAAACTTAAAATAAGTGGTATTCAAGATCTAGTCTTTGCCAGTAACGTCATTACACTTACAAATTATTTATGCTTTTTTTTTTTTAACCATGTATAATGCGTTTTCACGTGGACAAACACGTTGTATATCCATATTCGTTTATCGTTTTCTCTTATTTACTTTCGCTAGTAAAATAATGCATTTTTTGGTTTTTCTTGAACAAAATAACAACCGCCTCCACCTTTCAGATAAATGTATCTACTTTATTTCATATTTTTTAATCGTGCGGGCGTATCAAAGAGGCAGCCTCGTGATCCGTCCACGTCACTGTGACGTCATTGCTACTCGAGCATCGTCGCACAATGAGTCCCATTCACAGCTGACTAAAAAAGAAAGGCGCGAATTCTAGAAATCCGAGAAAGAATAGTTTCGAATTAAGACGGTGTCGCATTTTATCACGTAGGCGGAATTGTTTGGATTGTTTTCGATACTTTTTTTCGAAGGGATATGTTCTTAGTTTCTTCTTTTGTCTGCCGGTTATTGATTTATGTGTTAAAAATGATATGCGAAATTATGTTTGGAAAAGATGGATTAAAGGAGTGCGACGTGTGAAACTGCTGGTGTAAATATTTGCGCTGTAAAAATTCGCTATTCACGCCTTTATAAAAGAGTAATTTTTTTTATTTGTTTAATTTCTATTCACAATTTTTATAAATCTGCAGAGGTGAATAGAAAAGGTGTGGAATGAAGTCTAGACGCCGATTATTATTGAAAAGACTGGAAATTTCTTTCAGCTTCATAGCTTTTCGGAGTAATATGTATACGTCGCCATAATTAATAATTAATTGCTTTATTTGGATTTCTCTCTAGAACCTAGTTGCCATTTAAATTCTCTTTTTATGTCTTTTTCTTTAATAATGTTCCGAACGCGATTATATTTTTAATTTTATTTATTATCCAAGGAAGGCAGGTATTTTATAATCCCCGACCTAAAATTTTTCTTATTGACTCCTGTTTTACACCTTCCTGTTTTACAATTCATATATTAAATTAGGTCATTTAAGTTTAACTTTCTGTATGAAATTTCTCTTTTATTAGTCACGAAATTTCTTGGAATTAGTGCCCAACCAGTGGCCGTGAGCCCCTGCCCTCGAAGCTAGTAGACGGCAGGTGCCAGGTTCTAACCTAAGTCGAGCTTGTTGAGCTAACCTTTTGGAGTTTCCGTGATTCTTCGTAACTGCCGTTAATACACGCTGGGACCTCTTAAAAAAAAAAACCAATGGCCTGGGTTGAATGGACCCTCAATTCAATCCAGGCCTAGGATTACATGTAGTAAGTTGACCTTAATCCAAAAACTCGAATCACTCCTGGATTCGGCAACTAGAGTCCGATAATGGATTTTCAAGATTGGAAAACAAGCAAAAATTCACTAATACAATCTCTATTGCTGAACCTATGCGGCTCGAATCACATCAGATATCCTATGATCTAGTTGTCAAGACAGAAACCAGTTTCCAAAGAAGTCATATTGTTTTGACTATACGTTTGAACGATACAAATAAAAAAGAAATAGCATGGCACTGAAAATTTCACTGTCCATCATGAATTGACCGATGTCGATAGGTCCAATAAGCCGATCAGTTGATGATAGTTAGTGGTACATCAGACTTAATGTACAGATGGCGACAAAAGTGTCAATTAACTAACATATCCTCATCAACTCAGTTGTCACATGTTAGTTCCAAGCTTAAATCTTTGCCTACCACAGTTAATATTTCAAAAAATTAATTATCGAGTCACAGAAATAAAGAAGCCTGTTGTGTTTTTGGCAGCGTGTAATTTTCTAGAATGCATCCATATTTATTCAGTTTACAAGAAGTGGGTGCACTGCACATGGATATACAGACTACATAGTTCAGAATTCTTGGTGAGTTATTTATAAGTAACTGTCATTGTCACACTAAGGTGGACTTCGCCTTTGGTCTGATCCACCATTAAAATTCTATTCTGTTGGAGCTGGACAATGTATACAGGATCTGGTTAACTTACAGGTGCTGTATACAGAGGTTGTGTCCCAGGCGTGAAATTTATAGGGCATTAAAAATCTTCCATAATATACATAAATATTGGGAAAATTCCACTGTCAAAAAATGTTAAATTAAATAAGTGTAACAAATGTACTGATACATTCGGAATTATCATTTTTATATTTTAACAATTCAGGAGAACAATCCAATAACCATACTTTCATTAAAATCAAGAAATTGACAGATGAATAATGTGTTGGTGCTTGGCAAAAATTACGTTTTTATATTGCGGTAAAGTTTCTTAACAATGTTTTCTACTGGGTGCCTCTAGAAGCCCTGTTGAAGAATTTAAGCGACACATTGACATTGTTGCAGAAAAGAAATTGTCACTTGCAAAAAGATTTGCTCATAATAAATCAGATATTCCTAGATTTCAGCAAAAAAAAAGAAAAAAGAAACACCTGTCTTATATTTAAGAATTCTACCACAGTATATTAATAGTATTGATATCTTTATAATTAAATGTACGTATTATGTGTAAATTAGCGTAATTAAATTAGTTTAAATATGTTATTATTAAATAACATTATCTTGCAGAAAAAGGTTTGCACGATCGAGGCTTGCCGCAGAAAGAGTAAAAAAAAAAAAAAAAAAAATCTTCCACGGAATTGGAAAGTATTCACTTTGTTTATGGAAGATGGATCTCATCTCAACATTAAAATAAAATTAAGCATCATGGCATCCGAAATATGAAGATATCATTCTCTTGATATTCACTTGATTTAATTCTATTGAACATATACCAGCTCTTCTCGCTGTTGTTGCAGAGAAATGTTCCTAAAGGGTGGTTTCTGCTGAGAATTCTGTACCATCCCCAACAGAGCAAAATGTTTCAGACACATAACGGTCATATAACATCAGAATATTTTTAAAAACATTGAAGAAACGTTTCGAAATGTCCAGTTTGCTTTCAGATTAGTTTCAGAATACGATGAAATGTCCGCGATGGTAGGGGAAAAAAAAAAAGAAATCTGATATGTAACAGAAAAATTTCAATCTCTTAACAGACAGAACTAGAGGTCTGCACAGGCCGGGTTCAGGTCGCATTTTTCAATTTGCTCTCGGGCCGAGCCGGACTCATGCTCAGTTTTTTTGTATATATTCGAGCTGGGCCGGGCCTGGATAAAATTATTTCCGGGCTATGTCGGCCCGAATCTTTTTATAGTTTTCTCGTTAATCAACGAAAAAGGAAAATGATAAAATATGTCTTCAGTCCTTTATTTTACATAATTTTACAGGTTGGTATGCCACATAAAATTTTATTTTATTAAAAAATATTTTTAATTTAATTGTCTGTCAATCTGTCTGTTCGCAATTTGATTTTCTGCAAATATTTTTGGAATATCTCGAAATTAATATATTTTATTTAAAGTAATAATAGAGGGTTTCCTATTTAAAATAGTATGCATGTCACTACTAGTTTGCGCACATGTACAAACAAAAGAAATTTGATACATTACTGTGTATAAGGCTTTGTGTCTTATGGTCTGGACTGGAGTTTAGGTGGTATGAAGGCAATAAAAATCCTTCCACTGTAACTTTTTCGCGAAAGCTCGAAAGTAGCATCATTTTTAGCATGTGCAAAATAATCTTTTCTATTGAATATGGTTGGATTAGCATTAAAGTTTTGTTTACCAGATCACATGAAAGATTCGGATACATTACGGTATATAATAGGAAATGGTTGAAAGTGCATTTTTAGTAGTATTAACTAGGGCTGTGCCGATTAATCGATTAATCGGTTCGGTTAATCGATCAATGCTTAGTCCCGATCAATTTTCTTAATCGAGTTAATCGGATCGATTAATTCGATTAAAATTTTTCAAAATCCGATTAAAATTTTCAAACTACCAATTAAAGTGAAAATGCTGTTCTGCTTACAAAATATTTTTTCGCATGTTTTGCTAACAAACATTTTAAGAAACATCCATCAAATAATGAAAAAGCAAAAAAAAAAAAAAAATAAAAAATAAATAAATAAAAAAAAATAAAATAAATAAATAAATGAAAATAAATAAAACCTCTCAAAAGAAGTTGTTGCACTTTTGTTGATAGAGAAAAAGGAGAGGACAGTTATTAAACAAAATGCCGTTCCACGTGCATGCAGGAGCAATACCACTTGTCTGTAGCCTTCTACAGAAAGTGTTGGCTTGGGTAATAGTATTCCCAGAAACAAGAAGCTTTCAAAAAATAGAAATGCTAAAAATAAAAAATAAAAAGGAGAAGGAATTGAGATTTTCGCTATCCCTCTGATGGGGGAAATGTCAACAGAGTTTCACAATATCTTCAAGCGTTTATTGTCTGTTCAGAATTGCTGATAGTAACTATTGAAGTAGAAACAGAAAATAACATTCTGTGTTCTAGTCCGAAGTGACAAAGAAGTACTAAAATATAAGAATTTGAGATTTTTATGATAATGATATGGAATTTTTAGAATTCATTTAAAAATAGTGACAAGCGAGATGGACAAGGCCTGCAAATATAAAACTAAAATATGTGTAAATTCATTTAATGTTTCTTTCAAAATTAATTGAAAAATTAGTTTATTAAAAAAAAATGAATAAGTGAAAATATTTATATAAAATTAACACTTAAAGTCACTGATTATTACACTGAAAATTAATTTAAATTTCAGTTGTGAAGCAGATATAACTGATTAGACAAAAATTTTTGAATATTTTTTTTTTCCTCAGTTAAACTTATGAATAATATATATATATATATATATATACACACACAATATGAGAGTTTTATTCATCATTGAAATAAAATTATATAAAGAAAAATGAAAACCTATTAAAAATCCGATTAATCGACCGATTAATCGATTAATGAACTACGATTAACCCAGTTAAATCTCTTAATCGATTCCCACCCCTAGTATTAACCATTTTAAATACCTTCCTATATTGTTTGATGAATGCTAATATTTTCGATTTATTGCTTGCCTGTATAAAACCTCTGCAAAACACATACTAAAAATCTTTTTCTCGTTGCCAGTTTTTGAACGCAGCTTAACAAGCACTGGCAATGCTCTAGACTGAGATTAAGCATTTGAGTATTGAGACGCACCATCATGTTCATTATTCATCTAAGGGGGGTCTGAAAGATATTTCGCTGTATCATCCAGTTACAGACGGATATGGCCTTTTCACTCGTCACGTGATTGATGAAAATCATCCTCAATCCTCGTTACCCTTTGAATAGGAACTTTAGTATTGAATGCGCTCTCTAGTCTTATATATATGCTCTAGGTTAATAGTAGTAAAAATGGACACGTTTTTTTGGTTGGATCACAGAACTTTTCGTTTGTTCCATGTTTGAACAGAATCAAAACATTGAAGGAATTCGGTGGTTAAAAATTATTTTATTTTGTTTAGTGTATGCATCAAGACCAAGCTGGTATTAAATTTAGAACTGTTTACCAATCGAGATATATTTTTTTTTTTTTACGATGTCTCAATGTCTTATATCGGAAGATTAAAAAGTTAGTTTATATTTGAAACTCCAATAACCGCGGAATGACATGGAAGCTTGAAATGGCGTGGAGTTTTAGTCAAACCTTAAAGAAAGATGGGGGAAGACGAAAAGAAATTGCTAATAACTGGTACTCTATAGGCAGTTGCAAATCCATATGTTTTGTGATCGAACGGCAAAAGCGACAATTGCAAATAGGGTGATATTCCTATATGACGGAAACTGCTGCTTATTATTCATATTCATATTATTCATTATTATTCATATTATTATTCATATTATTCATTGCCGATTTTCATAATTTTCATCAGATGATGGGCGCAAAAGATCTTTTAATTTACATTAAATTTTGAAAATAATTCATGGACAAAGCTTTACAATTAATTTTGTACGGAATTTCATGTGGCGTCACGATGTTTCGACTTTTCAGCACCGTTTGAAGATCGTTTATCATTTTTTTTAAAATGGTTTTTAATGAGCCCCATGTCGCCTCAAGTGGATATCAATTTCTATATCTCTTTTACATTATTGCTTGAATTATTGGCCTTTCTAATCTTAACTAACTTTTCAATAATTCAGTATAATGAGTCACATTGTTGCATATATTTGCAACGCATGCATTGTACGCTGCAAACATGTATGGAACGAAAGTTTCAGTGGATGCAATATTGCATAAATTTTAAAATTAATCGACTTATCCAATAATTAATCAACTTATCCAGTATTTTATCTTACTCTGTCTTCTAATTTGCAGAAAATAAGTTTTAAATGCGAAAAACTGCTAAAAATAAGTAAACTATCAATCCATATTGATTTACGACGAAAAAAAGAAATCTATAGGTCAGATATTTTTAATCGAAATATTTTCAGTATGCCGAAGCAGCACTGTGTAAAAGGTGCTGCCTCCGCTCATTCCATCATGAACATTATTGATGTTGCCGACATCCGCATTAGACAACGAGTATGTATTGTACAAAAAATGTGGGATGTGAGAAAAATAATCCGAAGGCCGGTTGTACTAAATCATGACTTAACTCACTTTGACTTTTTAATCATCCATTTTCTTCTTTTAACTGTAACCAATTTGATATTCCATGAGGATGTTATCGTGTTCATTTTTATTGGTGTACAGGGTGACCCGAAAAAATCCTTCCCACATTTGAAAGACAAATCAGACAAAAAGTATTGCAGATAGAAATTTATTTATTAAAAAATACAGCGGAACCTCCATATATCAAAGTCAGTGATTCCACGGGGGGAAAAAAAATCGTTATATAGAACGTGAAAGCAATCTTTTGTGAATATCAATAACATCATGAATAAGTTACGTTTATATAAAATTAAAAACAAGAAAAAATAAATTGAACATATACACCTTATTATTATTATTATTATTATTATTTTAATTCATATGCACTCACGTTTTTGTATAACAAAGCGTTTTATATCCTGCTGCACAACATTGTCTTCAATACCTCAGTATGTACACTCGCATAGCCGCCAACATTACTAATTTTTAAATCAGATTTATTCACAGTATTTTTAAAAAGAAATCTGTCGTATGTATTTTTGACGAATACGTAAAATTAAATTGAAAACATTTATAAAAAAACTTTCCGGTCTCTGTTAAAAATTACGGAGACTTAAGTACAGTATCATATTTGCCAACATACTAATTAATATCCCGTAGTATTGTTAGCCTCGCCTTCTTTTTCACACCATTATCTTTTTGGAGTATTTTTCTTCTTATTTAATCGTAATTGCATTTCGAGAATATTACTCTAAAAATTTACTGGTGTGAAAAAAAGGGCGAGACTTACAACACTACGGAATATTAATTAGGATGTTGGCAAGTATGCAGTGTGTATCAGCTTTCTCTTACAGGAAAATTATTAGGTGTGTCAGTTTTATGTCTTCTGACTACATTATCCCCAAAAAGTGCATATAATACGTGTAATAGTGGGCATTGGAAGTCTTATAGTTGTTAAGCACCAGATTTTTTTAATTGCTCTTTCTTTTACCCGTTCATTATTAATTATTAAATCCATATATAACCATTAATTATTAAATCAGGTTATATCTGTTCATTATTAATTAGTAATGAAAGTTAAAAATTATTTCTGAAATAGAAGTTTTGAAGAGTAAAAAAAAAAAAAAAATAGTTTGACACTCACATGACTTTTTCTTTTGCTACATTTCAATACTATGAATACAGATTGCAGATTAAGAAGTAAGGTAACAAGTATACTCTATATAAACTTACGTTTTCGTTTAAAAGAATTCAAACTAAATTTGGAAACAGTTTTATTTAGACAAATAATTGTGTGTTAGGGATCTCCCCCGTTTGAATGTAACAGTACCTGCATTTATATACAATTTAAGGCTATTATTAAATTTAATATTTATTCCAAATTCAACGGAAGTTAAAGTTAGGGGGAGCGCACAATCCCCGTTTGAATATAATTCCTGCATTTATATAGATTTCTATGCTGTTATTAAGTATAAATGTTTAATAAAAATCATTCAGACAATTTTCATCCGTACAAAAACAACCGTTAAACACTTTAGTATTCAGGAAACTTCAAAACACATAATTATACAAAAAAAAAAAAAAAAAAAAGAAAACACCAAGCGCTGTAAATTTATCTTAAAAAGTATTCTATTTACCGTATGAATATGAAGAATTAATTTCCATTCTTGAGCAGTTTTCCAGGACATGGTAAAATACAGTAAAATACCTTCACCAATTGCATTCACTAGAAAGGAAAATTTTCGTTTAATTATTGGTAGCCCTGTCGTGTATGTGTTCTATAAATTATTTACCTACCACATTATGTGTTTAAATATAGTCTTATATTAATTTAATAGCACACAACACAACCTCAGCAATTTCTAAGCATACTTCCACTTTATTCTAGTTCTTTTGGATAGCCCTGTAAACGAATGTGATTGATTTTCGATCAAAAAGATCAAGTGCTAGCCACCCTGATTATGTACAGATTATTATTATTATTATTATTTATATTATATTATATTTATTAGGACTGAGAGCCTATTAGTCTCAATCTGGGATTTTTGCGTTGCCGTTTTCGATAGTTGGACATTTGTCGAAATCTAAAATTTATCGAAAATATAATCGAATAATTTGAAAGCGATGTTATAATTTGAAAAAAGAAAAAAAAAAAAAAAAAAACTAATAGTCCTCCGTCCTAAACTAAATTCTGCTTTTGCCAGAATTTCATCAAAATCTTTTTTTTTTTTTTTCTTTTTATTATTATTATTCAAAGAAAAAGAAAAGAAAATTAATAATAATCAGTATCGTTACAAGCGATATCGAAAAAGTTTTTTTTTTTTTTTTTTTTTAATAATTTTGAATTAGGAAATAAGAAGTGCGCGAGAAATCCGCGATTGTAATGAAATGCTCGCCTTCTGGTGGGCTAAGGTGAAATTACAATTAACATGCATAGCTTTCGAATTCATCTATACGCCATTGTATTTAGTTTCACATATATTTATTGAATAAAAATGAATAAATCCGGTAAAAAAGATAACACTTACTGTTGTGTGCCTCAGTGTAACTCCAAAAATAAAAAAATCCAGAATTAAACTTCCATTTATTTCCAAATGACAAATTTAAAATTTTAATTGCTTCGGCTAATGGAAGTAAAAAATTAATCAGATGATTTAAAACTAATATTTGTTCAGCTTCAGTTAGAAATCTACTTCCGATCGAACGTTGAATAAACTGAAATATTTTTTCCAAAAGCAATCAGTTTTCCATTATGTAATGGCGGAGAAATTATAGCACGAATATTAAGTAGTAATACAAATAGAACACAAATTAATACACGTGGCCATTATGTTTACTAACAACAAAAGCTGAAAAAGTGCCATCTATCGATCATTACAAACGCGGATATGAAATAAAAATAAGTAAAAAAATGAATTTAATGGTTTAATTTTTATATAAAACTAGCAGGCTTTGCCCGCTTCGCTGGTCACTAAATTTAAAGGAAACTCTTTTCTATATAGCTTTATAAAAATAAAATAAAATACTAAAATTGCTCAAAAGCTCGCTTCGGATCCCTGCTGCCTTCGGTAGCGATTTGGTCATCCGCTAAAACTCGGGCGCTTGTCCCTATTACCTGAGACAATGGTTTACCAATAGGCTTGCATTAAGTCCTTATTAGATAACAGTTTCGAAATAGATAGTATCGAAAAAAAAAAAAAATGAAGTATCCCCTTTATATTTGAATCCCAGTTACATGTGAACAACACTATACGTGGTGCACATAATATTTGCTTTTACGTTATTTCCTATGTTTATTTTGTTTATCCCCGATCAACCATAAAAATGATAACAATTTCACGCTAAATATTATAATATGCTATGACCGGCTACGTCTGTTGCATGAGACAATTAATTTTTTGTGGTTATTAGTATTCATGGTTTGTAAGCATGATCATAGTACCGCCTTAATATAGCTCTCTTTGGCGACTTTTGAATTTTTGTCACCATTTTAGATTTTATCCCTTGTAAAAATAAGACTTAATACCTTGTAACAATATGCTATGAGCGCTATTTCTGACATATTTTAGACAACTAAACTTTTAATGGTTATATATATTTCCCATTAAGCATATTTTTATTTTCATTTATTTATTTAAATATTGATGAAATTTGAACTTCAATTTGGTCTAGTGTTGTACAGGCTGTATACTACACGTTTGTGTTTGTGAAAGAAAATTTATAAAATACATACATTAGTTAATTTTAAAAAATCTAATTGTCCGATCGATAAGCTGTTTAATCCGTTGGATTCACAAAAATTGCATCTTTCATTTGGTATCTTATTTGTAACGATACGACTGATATTTCTAATTTTTTTAATTTACTTTCCTCATTTTAAATACATGTAATTTTTATTGTTCACGTTTTTTTTTTTCCGTCGAAAAAATAATGATAATTTTTTTGGCAACAATTAAATTAAGGAATAAAATTAAATATTTTAAATAAATGTAATTTTTATTGTTCACGTTTTTTTTTTTTTTTTTTTTTTTTTTTCCGTCGAAAAAATAATAATTTTTTTGGCAACAATTAAATTAAGGAATAAAATTAAATGGCCAATTTATCAGTTATTAGAAGGTTTTTATTTTAACATTTTAATTAATTAAAAGAAAACTAAAACAAAATTCGAAAATCCGGCTTCGAGGTGCATCAGGGGAGGTCATTACGAATCAACATGCAAATTTTTGTAGCTCAGCCATCAGCCGTTAGGAACACACCTAAACTTTATTGAATAGCAATAAAGTTCAAATTGACTCTAGAAAACGTTTGTATGGGAAATAGAAAAGGGCTGTTTTTAGGGTTTTCCCGGAAATTATTCGATTTTTTCTCGCCTTTTAAACCTTCCCTAGACCTCCACGAACATTTCAAGACTAAGATAAGATAAATCCGTTCAGCCGTTCTCGAGTTTTAGTGAGACTAACGAACAGCAATTCATTTTTATATATATAGACAAGATCGCATGCTATCTTAAAAAGTAGATGTAAAATTTAAAGTTTAATTTTTTTGGCAACAATTATAAATTAAAATAAATAATTTAATGAAGTTTAGAAGTTAGAATTTCTAATTTTATCTTTCAAACGATAAATCTTCAAAATATGTTCAAAACATTTAATTAAATTAGGCAATCTCAACGAAAGTAATGGACGACTAGAACGAGGCGGAGTTTCGTTTTATTTGTGGGGAAAAGCTGCGCTATGATTGGCTATAGTCCTTTATTTGTGGGGTAAATTAAGACTCCTGTAGGTTAAATTTCATCATGACGTCGAATGACGACAGACGTTCTAGTCGTCAATTAAAATACATTCAATTAATAAATAATTTAATAATAAAAATATCTGGTTTTTATTTATTTATTTTTTTGCAGTATTAGTTTTTAAAAAATCTTTTATATGTAATAGAAATGTTGTACAAGAGAATGACTGCATAAAATGTTACATATTTTAGTTTAAAATTTTGAAATTATGATTAGAACATTATTTACAGGATTATTTTCAACCAATCATTGTTAAGCTAGAGTACTTTTCAAAAGTATTCGTCGATATCGTTAAAACAAGTGGTTGTACATTACATCAGTGATAATTTAAAACAGAGTATCGGGGGGGGGGGGGGGGGGGGGACAGAATTTTACAAATGCAAAATGGTGTGGTTTCTATTTTGGTTTAAATTACGTAAATTTGCATTGAGCAATATAGGCGGAAGTTTTGTAACAGCCAGAACTGTTTTTTTATTTCTTTATTTATTTTATTCGGGGGGTTTAATTTGTAATCGATTATTTCCAATGTCGATCTTAAGTATTTCGATAGACTGGATGAGAGTTTAAAATGACAACTCTCATTTACAGATACAACTACAGTTGTTTTTTATATTTAAAAATATTTTTAAACTGTTTTAAAAAATTATTAAATTCAATTTATATACAGGTGAATCTCAAGGGGGATGAAAAATTGGTTCATGCTATCAGTAACTAATCTTCATATAACTAAACTAATTTTCATTTTGACGGGGATTGTGGAAACAGTTCATGTTAAAAGTAATTCACGTTAACAGCGTTCACGTTAACGAGGTTCGACTGTATATATTTTCTTTAATAGGTTGCTGCCTAGTTCACCTAATTGCCGGACCAGTCCCGGTTTTCTTTCTTATTCTGAAAGTAATGTAGTCATCTTATGCGTGAAAGTAATAATATTCAAAAATAAATAAATAAAGTAAATGTTGTTACTAAATAGGGTCCTGTATTGGGTCAGATAACTCGATTTTACCTGAAACCGGCGATACTGGTCGACTAAATATTTTCTCTTATAGGTCGGGTTGACTAAAATTATTTTCCTGCTGGTTGGGTTTGGGTCGACTTGAGAACAACTTTCAAAAAATTTTATCGTAATAAGTAGAAATTTGTTTGATAAAATTATAACTGATGTAAAATACTGCATATGCCTATGATTAAATATATATGCATACCCAAATTTATTATCATTATTTTAAGATTATAAGTAATAAACAATAGACTACAATCATTAAACTTGAAGCATATTTTTGTACATTTGAAATACACAACTCACAAATGGCAAAAAATTATTATTTATCTACTTTTTATATTTTTAAATTTTTAACTGAATTTTATTTTATTATTTACTCAATGGCGCGGCACTAGCGTCTAAGCATTAGCCTGGGGAGGGGGGGGGGGGTGTCGCCGAATTGATGGCCATTTATGAAAGAGCACCCAATAGGCAGCCGTCGCTACCCCTAACACATCCAGGCTTTTCCCGGGATTCGAACCCGGGCCGTACCGTGTAGGAACCAGGGGCTTTAACCACCACACCTACCGTATGGGCGGCTTTTTTTTTTTTTCTTTATTTCTTTAAAGATTTAACAACTGCGTGATAATTACAATTTTATAATTTAAAAAAGTTTTGCATAATTTTAGATTAGTTATTAATTTTCATTTAATTTTCGGGTTTTAGATAATGTTCCGGTAAAAAGAAGTCTGGTTTGGGTCGGGTGCGGATCGTCAAAATTCTCTATTGTGGGCCTGGGTCCATGAAAAATGTTTTGTCGGGTTCGGGTTGATTTAAAATTCATTTATCGGAGTCGAGTCGGGTTGGACGTTACTTCTAAGTAATGCGGCTAAACGCCTCCGGTTTTGCAGTTTAAATTTTTGATTTCGTACGAATTAACATATGTTTATTTATTTATTTTTCTGCGATATAACGTCAGAGTTACAGACGGCGGTACATCTTTTTTTTTTACTGTAAGATGTGTATGTGTACGATACAATTACAATTTTATCAGATTAAGTTGCCACGCGCAATTTTTCCGTTGCTCTCTCTGGTTGCTTCATCATCCACAATTGCTATTAATTATTTGACGATTATTCCATCTATTTTTAGTCCGTATACAGTATTATAAAAATGTTAAAGTAAAAAATAAATTATCGGATAATTTAGAACCGCGAAGAACTGTGATCTTGTATAGAGGCTGTTTTTTTGGACGAACTGTATACCTAAATCTTCCAGTTATTGGTGGTTTGTTGATATTTTTGCAGCCTTCTGTCATCGGCGATGTTCGTTTCTCCAGCTTGTTGACGGAGGAAAAGCACGTTTTTTGCGTTTTCTTTTCTTCGACTGCATGGAAATGTATCGTGTAAAAATTTATATTCGTGGGCTGAGATCGAAATATTTTAATTTACTCTTTTGTCGTATGATTTCAATAAATTGAATTGTTAGATTGTTTTCTGACAGATCAAAATCATTAAAACAAAATTTGTCTGTTTGAGGTTATTTCCTTAAATATAAATTATCGTGGTCTTATTATTGCTTAATTTTTACTTTCTAGTCTATTTTGCTCCCTCCTTAAAGCAGAGTTTGTAATCCCCCCACCCTTAGTAAAAAAAACTTTCAGAGTTTTCAGGATTATTTTATTTTTTCTCTTTATTTTTAACATGAAATGTACTACAGTAAAGCACCGTTTATACGTCTCTCGTTTATACGTCTTTTACATTTATACGTCCTTTTAGGGAAGTACCGATTCATTCCTATTCATTTTAATGCAAAAATTCTTCGTTTACACGCCGCTAATATCGGTTATACGTCTTTTCCACGTTCCTAAAATTCGCAAAATTTCTCTACCTGTCGTTATTTTCTATTCTAAACAAGACGGATTTTTCCTAGAAAGCATCTTAAATGGAGGAACACAGGAAATCAGGCTTGGGGTTTAGGACGTCCGAAACTGGTTTTGGACAGGACAGGTGGTTTTTACCATCCAAAAGTGTCCTAAAGTGTCTAAAACTGTACAAAACTGTCCTAAAGTGTCCAAAACCTAAAAGTATAAGAAATGTCACTTCCTACATTCTCAGTAGCAATTATAATTAGTAATTAAAAGTATTTTATGTTGGAAAATTTAGCTTTTTATATGGAATTGAAATTTACAATTTAACAATAGCTACATTTAAAAGTAAATTTTAGTAACTTAAAAAAAATTTCTTACAATAAAAAATGTATGATAAAACATTAGAAATAGATTTTTTTTTTTTTTTTTTTTTTTTTTTTTCGATACTTTTGTAAAAGACTTACTTATCCATTATTTTATAGAAATTCTGTTTAAAAACTATTTTAATAAAAGTATTTTTTTTTTTTTTTTTTTTTTTTCATAAAATATATAGATTAGCAGATTCCAAAAATAAATAAAATATAAGTTATAATTAGGCAGTGAAGTCTATGCATTTTTAAAGAGGGCAAATATGTCCACATACCTCTAAAAAAATTGTTAAAATATGTAACATTTAATATTTTTGCATATATATTCCCTTAGTCGTTGAAAAAAAAAAAGAAAAAAAAAATACATTTTTTTTTTTTTTTTCATTATTATTATTTATTTGAAAATTATTTTTTTGCAAATATTTTTTAAAAGAATAAATATATAAATAAATAACAATTTGATATTGTTTTGTTCTCTTTTATTGATTGACTTGTTCGATTTTAAAGCAAATACGATATTTGTTCATATTGTTTATGTGCATGTCTGTGTAAACATTACAAATATCAATACCTTAAGTACGAGTATCTACGTTTTTCCCATTAAAGTCTCAATAATAAATTTTTTGCCTTTGTACAATTTATAATCGTTATATGCATCTCTCACTAAATATATTATTAGAACAATGGAAAATACTGGAAGATGTTACAAAATAACAATTAATAATTATAATAATTTGGTATTTTTTTTCAAATACTTGCATAATTTTATATTAATAAGACATTTTACTAAAATATATAGTTTTGGACAGTTTAGAACAGTTTAAGACACTTCTAGGGTTTTGGACAGTACGGTAAAAACCATGGTTTATACCGTGGTTTTTACCATAGTGTCCGAAACCTTTCCAACCCTGCAGGAAATATCGAAGAATACTGATCAAAGAATCAAATATTTTAAAATTCTGTTCATCTATCCTTTACAACAGAAAACTTTGTTTAAATAATTATTGAGTGTTGCTTTATTAAATTTTTGATATTCAATCGATTTTTATCAAATGTTTTGAATTATTGTCCTTCTTTTAATTAGTAGTATTACATTGTTAAATTTTTCAGATATTTTTGCTTTTTTAAATTTGCTTTTTATTTGTTTATAATTAACATTCCTTGAATCCCTCAGTTTCCTTTATATTGTCAAACGGCCTTTTTTTTTACCACTATTACCCGACTACCGTAAGTATTAGAAGTATTGTATTCGATCCAAAAATTCGATATCGAATTTTCACCTAATTTACACGTTTTAAGGTCTTCATTAGTCCAAAGAAGTAGTTTTGGCAATTGGTCAGTATGTGTGTGTATGTATATGGGGAATCTTCTGGCTATCATATCTCCGAAACTAATAAAGATAGAACGACGAAATTTCAGAATTGATACAAGTCTGGTGTACAGATGAATCTTCCAAATTTTGGTGAAAAGTGGAAAACCGGAAATGGGACCCTATAAGTTGTTTATCTCAAAAATGGCACTAACGATTTTCTTCAAATTTTCTATATAAACACTCTATTAGATGTCCTTTCGAATGATATAGTTGGTTAGTTCAGGAAAATTGATAAACGTCTCGTATAAATAATTCAATTTCAGGTTTCGCAATTGCGTTCCGTTAAAAATGGCTGTACGGTTTTTTTTAAACTCGCCATATTTAACCTCCTTTTAAATATCCTTTTGTATGTAATTATTGTTTTCCGGTCACTAATTAGTATACAAAGTTTTGGTGAAAGTTGGTATCTCAAAGACTGCTGTAACGATTTTCTTGAAAATTATTACATAAGTCTATTTTAGATATCCTTTCTCGTGTATTACGTTTACAGAAAAATAACAGGAATCCTGCTTAGGTAGGTCAGTTTTAGATCTCGGATATTAAGGTTAAAAAAAAAAAAAAAAAAAAAAAAAACTTTTTTTTTTTTTTTTTTTTTAAACTAGGTATGTAAACTTTGTTTTATATATATTTTACACCTTTATTAAGTTTCTCTTACCGGGAATATTTTCATTGAAGATTGAAGGGGCGCTTGAACGGTGTTTTACGGTATATAGACCTACCACACTTTAGAATGTAGAAAAAGAGGGGGGGGGATGCTAAAAACCCCAATAGAAATAGCATGGGACGAAAACAAAAAAAAACTCACAATGTCAAGTGTGTTTAAAAAAAAAAAAAAAAAAAAAAATACGGCTCGCACCGGAAGTAATAAAAGGACAAAATTGACTAGAAAAAGACATCGAAGGGCGGGAACGGGCGGGCTGGGGCGTTAAATATATCGACCAGGATACGTCTCGCCTAGTATGGCCTATGTGACCAAATTTTTAAAAGCGCAATTGCGCCTAAACGCCTTATCCGATTGAGCTGAAAATTTATATACATATTATAGGTCCCCATTGCACAAACTATAAATTTTGGTGTGTCCCATGCTATTTCTATGGGGTTTTTAGCTTCCCCCCCCCCTCTTTTTCTACATTCTAAAATGTGGTGGCAATAAATTATCATTAAAAAAAAATGTTTTTAAAGTTAAAAAAAAAAAAAATTAAATTTTGAAATTTCTGGTACGCAAGGGAAATGAGAAGAACTGAGATATGGAATGACAACAACAGAGAACAAAAAGCAGTTTTCGTGCAGAGAGAGATCGACCTATATAACATATTTTGGCGAATGCTGTAAAACGATTCAACCTTGAGTGATAATTCCTTGCGATGTTCTTCATTTTTATCCCCAACTCTTTGCTGTATTTCTTGAATTCAATCTTGCTCTAAAACGGACTCTGCGATGGCGAAGTCTCGCTCTCCTTCACGCAATTGACTGCGAACAATTAATTTCTTTGTCTTCTCTGCTCTATGTATGTCTCTCTCATAATCTCATTAATTTTATTTCTTTAATTATTATTATTATTTTTTTTTCTCTCTCAACGGCAACGAAAATAAATCCAGCTGTTATGTGTGTATGGGGTGTGGGGTCTGCCTCTTTTGTGTACTATTTCCGTATTATGTCTACGTGACTCTCTTATGCCCTTCGAATTTTTCTGTCCACTCGCAGTACAGTCGTGGCCGATAGAAACGTCGATAAGGCGAAAGGTATCTCTGTTAGTCGTAGAATTCGTCAAAGAATTCGTTGTGGCAGACGACTGATGGAAGAGACTGTACCGTTAAGTTGACTTTGACAGACTAATTTGTCTTCGACATGGGTCCTCACGTCCAGCTCATCTTGGATAAGTTTCCTAAAAGGAGGTACGTCGTGTTTTGTAACTTGATGAGGATGTTTTTCTCGTTAAAAGCAGATTTCAATTTATGCATGATTCAGCGATGCTTATCGCGAGGAAAAGAGGAACGGATCTCAGTGTCTAAGAGATTTATCGCGTTATTTTTGATATACGATCGTGAAGTTTTGCTTTTCTTTTTATTCTTTAAAATAGCATTTTGAGGATTGAAACGTCTTGCTTTTAATTAATTATTCAAGTTGTCGTTTGTTTTTTCCATTTTTAGTTGACTTCGTAAATAGATTATGCGATTCCGAACTCTTCTTGCTGTTTTTACTTTTCGCTTTCTATACTACTCAGAATCTGAAAATCAGACTTTTGCCACTCATATTCCATTAAAAATCCCGTTTTGCTAAAAATAATCCGAATTTTAATATCTCTTATTTCTGTCAGGTTGAAAATTTTCAGGGGCTGACCTGATTTCAGGGTTTTTCAAAATTTCGCTTTTTGAGTTTCATATTAAATTATTATGTTTTTATAAAGAAAATTCTCATTTTGAATGTTTATTTTGCCCTATAAAGTAATAAAAAGTCTCTATCGTTGTTTTGGGGGTATAAATAAATACTTTTAATATTAGGCCTTCATATTATATGTTAGCCATATCACTCTACAGCAGTTTTCAAGTTTTTGCATGGTAAGTTGTTTTACCTCTGCTGATACATTTAAAAAAAAAATGTTTTTCGGTTTAAGTTTCGAAATTCAGTTTTTACCATAATGACACACGTTTTGGGATCTTTTGTATCCTAAAAATCCGAATTTTAGCGTTTGGTTTGTGTCTGTTGTTGTAGTTTGGTTAACTATACAGGTCTACATCTAAAATTTTGATTTGATAATTTTAGGTGATCTTCGTATTTTGGTGTGCTGAAACCGAAACTGAAGCCAATTTTTTCTCTCTATCAAGTATAGATTTTTGTCAATACAGAGTGTCTATCGACACAGTTTCTTTCATGACTCTTCCACCAATATAATTATATGTTTTTTTTTAAATTATTATTATTGTATGTTTCCATAATTAATGATGGAAATATACTAGAAACTATCGAAAATGAAGAAATTCTGTCGGTAGACACCCTGTATTGACAAAAATATATACGTGATAGAGGTAAACTGGCTTCATTTTCGGTTTCAGCTCATGAAAACACATGAAGATCACAGCTAAAATTATCAAATCAAAATTTTAGATTTAGACCTGTGTTATCAGCAAAACTCTGAAACAAACTTTAGCAGGAAATCTAAATTCAGTATTTTAAATCTGTATCATATTGGATATTATTTATTATTTATTTTTTGAGATCGTATAAATGATTGGTATATAGGGACATATTGAAGAGTTGACAAGGAGCCGCTCACCGCTCTAGGAGCAGTGTTGAGTAATTCCAGCTATGCTAGGCCCTTCTTCCGGAACGTTTATTTAAAAACTAAAAAAAAAAAAAAAAAAATTATAAAGGCCGCCAGAGATAGGTCTCTTCCATGCGACATGGGGCGGCAGTATAAGTGATTATTTTGGTTATTCGACAGTTCATTTGAATGTCTTTGCTGCTGATGAGTTTTACAACAGTACACATGATTTTAAGTAGTCCCTTGTTATGATTCGTGTGGAACTGGATGTCTCTCGAGTTTAATATTAGTTGTGCTTCTGTTTTAGTCAGAATTTGTCTGTGGCTTGAAGCTTGAAGGACGGGTAATGTTTGGTGTGACAGATACGTGTGAGCTGCTAACTCCATCCAGGTGAAGGAGGATTTTATTTGAGTTTAGGAGAGTAATTAATTTACATTTAAGAGAAAATACGAAGAAAGTAGAGATAAAGAAAGAGATTTGCTAGTTTTATTATTTGCTGAATTTTATATTTAGACTTCAATTTGGTCCGTCTACTGGCAAAATTTCTCTCTGGTACATTTTAGCATCTTTCGATTGCACTAAACATAATTGTATTGACATAGGCCTGGGAAATGTAACAAATTTTGTGGAAATGAGAACGTTTTTGAGAACTCACTACTTTAAATCACTAAAATTGTTCGCTAATGTCCGTGACAGCAGGAGTCAAGGAAAAGTCAGGAAAAATGACGAAAAATAGTCTGGAAAAGTCATGGAATTTAGGGAGGTTAAAAAATGCTGGCCATCTTGAGTAATTAAAACTATTCAAATAAGACACTAAGTTGACAAAGTTGACAACTACCTCTACTTTTTGACGATTGTAAAAGAGGTAGTTGCCACTTTTGTGTAGAAAGAAATCTTATCTTATTATGTTCGGGAAAATGTAGTTTTTGTTTTCGATTATGTGTTTTGTAGTTGGTGACGACTCGAAGAATTATATTGGATAAACTCATTCATAAGCGGATCCACCAGTGACTGAGCGATTCTGTGTTCAATACTGGTTGACGAAAGTGCCGGATTCGATCTCACGCTCATCGACCTAGCTATTCGGAGTTTTCCGTGGTTTTCTCCGAAACTTGCGTAAATACGGGCTACGATCCCTTAGGAAGACCACCTTTCATCACGGAGGAAGCGCTATTCATATGCCTAGGACCCTAGCGTTGTCAATCGGCCTTTATCCACACAACCAAACCAACCATTCAGACGCATTACCGTAAAATTTTAATAAAGTAAGTCTTTTTTTTTTTTTTTTTTTTTTACATTTTGAGTTAACATTAGAAAATATTTATAAATCAGGATGTTTTTATTTATAATGTTTGTTTGTAATGTTTTCCCTTGGTGAAGTCTAGACCATGTTAAATAATGGAAGTTTGAAATATTTCAAATCCACAATGGTGCTAGAATCATGTCTGAAAATTTATTTAATTTTGCTTTTGTGTATTGGCAACTATTATGTGTAGTTGTGTAAGAAATCGAAGAGGGGATCATACGTTCTTCTTAAAATGTAAATAAATATCCCCCGTCCTTTTTTTTTTTTTTTTTTTTTTTAAATATATGTTCAGAAATCGTATTTCGTAAAGAATAATCTGGAATTCAATAATTTATAAGAGGTGTGAGTAATAATAATTCCGAAATTGAATGTTGTGCTTTCCTTTTAAATGTTTAATTGCATTCTAATTATAATTGTGTTCTATTCAATATCGTGCTCTTTTATGCGATTTCACCGAGTGTTAAAACTGAAGCAGTTATTTCCACTTTCATTCTTTGGAATGTCTCACAAAGCGAAGAAACCTTCGAGCATCGTTTTCTGCAAGCTCAGATTTGTTAATTTTAGTACCTTCTGGTGTGATGCAGATTCAAAAGGTGAGGGCTTAAATAAATATTCTTATAATTTCTAAAAATTGTTATACGGATCGATGAATCGCGTAACCGGTCGTATTACTCCGATATCGTATCGATTCGTAAAATTGATTTTTTTATTTTATTTTTTTATTTGTGCCTTTTCTCTCTTTTAAACATGAATGAAATGAACTGAACAAGATTAAATATTGGAATTATTTGTTTTTATGCTAACGAAATTTAGAGAATTAAGGCGCTTGCATTTAATATATACTCTATCTTTTGTTACAAATATTATATAAAATGCAAGGAAACAGATTGTAAATTCTATCATATATCTGCAAGAACCAAAACTGTAATTATTAGCAGTTTTATATTTAGAGATATGAAAAAATCCGCAATATTCACTTAAGAGATTTATAAACATTACTAATAGATTTACTAATAAAACAAAGTGTTTGCTTGTGTGTGTGATGTGCAGAAAAATACATGGCATGCGTAATTCTGATTTTTTTTTTTCTTTTTTTGTAATTTCAAGCTGATGCTAATACAAATAAAAATGCTTACAACTTATTATTATCATTTTACATAAAAAAAAAAAAAAAAAGAAAAACAAAAGTTTACGCGTAAATAAATAATAATAATAATTAAAAAAAAAATTTTGAAAGTTAAACCTGCGCTGTAAAAAGAAAAAAAAAATAAAAGTATTGAAATGTTTATCCATAGTCCGTGCAAATTTACAATAATTCTTTTTTTTTTTTAATATATCCGCTTATTTATTTCAGTAAATTTACATAAGACCTAAAATAAATGACTAATTGTTGTTTTCTGTTTAGATTTTTAACAGTATGTATCATAAAAAATTTCTGATGAAATTGACGGCTTAATAAAAAACGAAAATGTTATGGTATTTATACTTAATTTACATATAATTTTTCTTAATTTCGTGTGTGTGTTTCGTAATTTCATCATGTTTATCGTCTTTAATGAATGTCTTTGTCGTGCATTCAAGTATCTAAGTACGCATGGACCTCTGATTACTACAATTTTTTATTGAAAATGTTGAGCAGATAAAAGAACAAACTTTAAACAATATTCTATAAAATTTTCATTCAAAAATTTGGAAAATTCAGCCAGTGGAACCTTATTTCCAGAAACCCTTCACAGGACACGATTTCTCAAAACTAACGTACCAGTCTCATTGAAATTTCGCTCACTTCTCAAAAATAGAATTGACTGTAAAACTTGAACGAAAAATTAAGGGGGGGGGGATGAAAATTTCGCAGAGTTTTATGTAAAAACATTACAATTTTCGGTAAAGTTTAGCCCACTTTTATAGCATGTAATCGGAATTAAAAAAAAAAAAAAATCCTTTGTTCAAGCATTAGTTAATTCTATTTTGAAGAAATGTGCAAAATTTAAATAAGATCGGCTCATTCAGTTTTGAGAAATCGTGTCCAACGCTTAGAAAGGATCCCCGGAAACCAGGAGTTACCGGCCGAGTTTTCCAGATATTTTAATGAATATGTTATAAAACATTTCTTAAATGTTGCTCTTTTATCTGTTTAAGATTTTGAATAGAAATTTTTATTACATTTACAAATAAAAATAAATAAAATAAAGTTTTATTTTAAACATCCCATGTAACCTTTTAATATTATCGAAATAAAATTCCAAGCAAATTTATTTATTTTTCATGACGAAATTGATTTTTTAATTAAAGAATGGAAATTTCACCAATCCTTTTATTTACTTTTTTGTGTAGCCTTGTCGTTGCCCTTCAATGGTATATTATTTCTTGCTAAAAACTATAATTTTTTGCTGAAATATCTTAATCGTTAACCGAATCGAATTTTTCTCTGCTATTCAATTTTGTACTGGAAGTTTTCTGTTAGGAGTTAACCATTACAGTTTTATAAATTAAAGGTCGCCAACTGGTGATCCGTGGGACACTCGTAGTCCTCGACAAAATTTTGGAAGTCCGCAGCGAAATCCTTACATTATTTGTATTTTTAAATTATTTTAGAAAATTATATTGGTGTTAATATTAACTTCAATATTTTCCTGAATCACTCATAATCACAACCTTAGACTTCAGATTTTTTTGTATGATAGAGAGTATTAATGTAATAAACCTTAAAATTTTTAATTGTAAATATCAAGCACAGTTATCGTTTGGAATTTCCGATTTACATTTGATACTTAGTTATGGAATTCGTCTAAATTTGTGAGGATATTACATTTCTTCAAACGTTTAAAATGTACTTCAGAAATATAATTTCCCATATGATTTTAATAATCTAACGCAATAATATATACATATTAATAGATTCAGTAAATACTGTTTTATATACGGAAATAGTAATTTGTCACTGTAGTTGAAGTTTTCATCTGTGTTCCTTATAATATGGAAGCAATGAGAAGGTGTTCACGTTCTTCTCCTGTAACTATTTTATTACTAGTGGATCTGCAGATCAACAGCCGCAACGTTCTATCCACATCACTCATTATTCAACAGATCATTTTTATTTATTCCATATTATATAAAATACTTAATACTGCTCGAGTTGATCTTAAACAGATCAACTCACTACGTTGATCTGTTTACGTAGAGAGTCAATTTTCTTGATTGACTCGCTACGTAAACAGATACGTTCCTTGTAACTCATAAATACTTACACGAAATTTTATGCAAAATAATTACAGAACATATCGCAATTATTTTATGTAACCCTGTAAACTAATTATCAATTCTTCCCCACACATTTCCACAGAAAAACATGCTTTTAAAATTCTAATAATATTTCATTGTATTTAATGGGATGTAACCATGTTAAAATACTCTTTTAAGAAATACCGACTATAGACCGTAATAGTACGAAATTCTTTTATGTATCCCGGAAAAGGAACCACATTAATTATATACACGAAAAAAAGAATACACGTATTTAATTATAGCTCATTAATATTAGGTAGATTCCTTATAGGAGATCTATCTATTGCAATGGTTCTCATGACACGACTTCTGGAAAATTTCTTCATATCTTCACGGATCATGACCCCTAAAACCCAAAACCACCATCCGTTCAAAAGTTTATATATATATATATATATATATATATATATATATATATATATATAACGCTTTTTCCCATGTTAAGTTGTGAACACGATAACTGAAGTAATCTTTATTTAAATTTAACCAGCTCGGGATATGTTGTCAGGACAGTAAAAATCTCGGTCGAGTTCGTAGATGGGGCATCCAGCTCAAAGGGGGTGGAAATGGTGGGTGGAAATTTTCATTTGCCCATAATTTCTTTAATATTGAAAATAGGAAAATACTTCAAATCAGGCGAATTACCGCCTTACCCTAAAGAACAACTTTTGTATTTAAACTTTTTCGATAACTTCAATTGCTTAAAAGTTACAAGTTAAAAAGTGATTTTTCAGCACTTGTGATGAAGCCGACATTTTCTGTAGCTTTCATTGCTTAAATTTATAATCGCATGCTTATGTCACGTGCAAACGATAATAAAAAAGCTCGCTGAAAATATAAAAACCATGATAACAGCTTTAATTAATCATTGAAAAATATAAAATTAAAATAATACGTTAGTCTTGGTAAAAATATCGTTTGTGGTGAATAGTTTAGAACGCCGGTTTACTCAAGAATTTAAAATTTACGATTGAAATTGAAAGTAATACGTTACAGCTTCCTTTGATTCTTTATCTTGTGGAAACAAGATATTGGTCTGTGAGAGATATGAGGTTTTTACGTGGAAAGAAAATATAATGACGCCAAAGCTGCCATTTTTCATCGCCAAGCTCGCCAAATTTTGTCATCAAAGAACGAATTTTGTCGCCAAGTCAAAAATTTCATCGTCAACTATCAAATTCTGCCGCCAAATCACAAATTTCATTGATAAGTCGCAAGTTTTGTCACCAAATTGTATATCTTTATGGCTTCTATTTGTTGAATGATTATGAACTTGGATTTTAAAAAATTGAATCATTTACTGACCAATAAATTTAGCTTAAAACTTTAAGTAGAAAGAATAGTAGTAGTTGATAATTAAATTTCTTAAAAACAGAATAGCGACGTAAATAATTTAATGTGTGGGAACAAAAGCCACACACACACACATTGACTAAGTATGTGTTAATGCATATGTAATATTTCTTAACTTTTGTAACATTAACGTAAAGGAATCTACCTTTGCCTTTAAGCTTGCCGCAAAGGGATTTTTTCAACCTAATTTGACATCATTTGAATGATTACAGAATCTCATCCGAATTTGTTTGTGTGGTCCCGTAAATAAATCATTTAGTCTATACATATCCTTTTTTTAGAATAAAACATGCTTTTATACATCTTTATAATGTATGTTAATTCCATTATGATTATGTTGAATGCAGCACAAACGCGTTAAAATGCGCTTAAATAAAAATATGTCTATAGGCAACAGTGTCATGAAATTCTTTTGCGTGTTTCTGTAAACGAACCACAAACATTGTATACATCACTAAAAACTATTCAACTTATTTTACGTTTTTCATGAATTGTTCAAAGTTTGCCATAATTTGGATGATTACGTGATATTTTCGGAACACTTTTATAAAGTCCTATATATTAATTAGGAAGCCTGAGAGCACATATTTTCGGCAGAAAACATCAGTTTAAGTGTCTCAGTAACGTAAGCTAATTGTTCAAACGAAATTCAGCCCATAGGCCGTAATGATAACAAAAACTTTGGCATGTCTCTGTATACACAGTCCATAAACAATATGGACATAAATATTTATACAGCTATTTCTATGCAGAGCCTGAACGTGTGTACCAATTTGCAAGTTAATAGGAGGATTTTTGCGGCCGTTATTGTGGTACATGCAAATTCTGTCCATAGGCCGTAATGATAAGAAAAACTTTGGTGTGTCCCTGTACACGAACTACAAATGGAATACACACCCAAAACTATACAGCTAATTCTATGTGGCTCATGAACATATGAACATGTGTACTAAATTACAAGTCAATAGCGTGATTTTTGCGGCCGCTGTCGCGCGACAGACAGACAGACAGACAGACAGACAAACAATCAGACACACAGACGGAACCCAAAATCTTTTTGAGTCTCCACAGGGTGGGCCTCCACTGACGTTTCGGCAAAAAGAAAAAGAAAAAAAAAAGCAATACTTTATATTAAATAAATTTATTTCATATTTATAAATGGGGCATTCTCTGATTATTATTCTAGAATTTTAGTTACGTTTTTCAACCAGTAATACTAGTGGTCCGTGGAATTTTAAATTAAGAATTTAGTAGTCCGTTAAGTTGGAAAGTTTGGTTATAAACGCTGTTATAACCAATATAATTTAATTTTGCAGTTTGTGTAATTAAATTTAATGCAATAAAAATGTATTTCATTTTTATGCCGGCTTCGACTTTGTATCGAGAAATAATTTACTGCGATAGTACTATAATAATATTGTGTCATATTTAGCACTTGTAGTCATATTTTAGGTATGTAAACACAATTTGAATTGTTTGTGCTCATTTGTAATTTACTGGTTAAAAAAACTCATTTGTTTGTTATGATTTTATGCGTTACAGACCTGTAATTTATGTAAGTTTATTCATTTGGTATCTTCATCTATCCTTTGTCTGCTGAGTGTTACAATGGTATTAAATTATTCAAATTATGTATATATACATACATATGAAAATATAAACAAACGAATAAAATAAATGAAATTAAACCCCCAAATGAAATTTTCCTACATTTAAGTTCTGCATTTCCTTTTGCTGCAATTTTGCGCATTGGTTTGTAATTCTCCTTTTGGTTTTTCTAACCTTTTTGGTTTTTCTAATCTTTAAACTTATATATGTATAAATTCATTTCAATAGTTCTCTCTCTCTCTCTCTCTCTCTCTCTCTCTCTCTCTCTCTCTCTCTATATATATATATATATATATATATATATATGAGCTTTTGAAATATAAAGGTGAAAAACAATGCATCTATTTAATGTGTGTGTCTATAGGCATAATAAACACAGGATAAGTCTTCAACGTGCGCCAAAAGGAATTAAAAGCGTTTTTCAACGTTCTACGCGTTAATTAACAATCATTAATAATTTTGTAAAGCATATGAAAAAATAGACCGATATGAAATTTAATAAAGATATAAAATATTTTAAATTATATAAAATACATGAAATTTAATAAAGATATTAATCGTAATACTTACTTTAATATAATTCCATTGCATGATCAAACTTTATCAAATATATATATATATATTTCTTTTCTTTTTTCGAAGATAAAATTTAATCCCTAACATCATCTCCAAGTTATGAAATTCTTAGTTTACATTGCATCTTCTTCGTTTTTTGTTATAAAATAAACATTTATTGTTGAGCTTGTTATATAAAATATTTATATAAAATATTCATCGGAGTGGGCGGCGTATATCAATCAATATTTACTCTCTCACTTTATTTATTCAGTTTGATTCAAAATGTATGGAATAGCTTCAAAAATTTAGAAATGCATTAATTTTATAATGTGTTTTTGTATAACTCCGTTATATGTTTAAAATATCTCCAGGACTTTTATATTCTGTAAATTATTAATTCGTTTGTAAGAAACCGTTAATGATAAACAAATCAATAACCACGTGTAAAGCTAGCTTATAAAAAATCTCGACCTTCATTTTAATTAAATTTCTGTAAAAATCGGTAAGTTTCAGTTGGAAGAATGTTATCTTGCAAATTATAAAATGTCAATGCAAGGCTGGAATTGAATTCAATCTTTTTTTTTTTTTCTATAAAATTAAATTTTCAGCCGAATTAAGAGATTTTTGGTTTGTGATTTTAAAAACACTATTTATATCCACTTTTTAATGTTTGTTAATTTCTGCTAAGAATTCGGTGTGGGAGGGGATCAGGGTTGTAGTAATTTAAATCGATTTTTTTTTTTTTTTTTAACTGATTTAAATCATTTTTTTAAATATCAAAGTTATTGGCTTTAATGAAGAGAAATTGTGTACCTAGCTTTAAAAAATGAGGTTTTTAAATATTTCGTACGTAAATTTAAAAGTACAATTTGTATAATATAACAATAACTTCATTAAACGAGCTAATATTTCTTATATCTTGACTTTAGATTAATCTCTGCTAAACAACATTAACAAACACAAAAATAAATTGTACCTTAACTTTCTTAATTATTTTTGCATTTTATATGTTAATCATTTATTTATTATATTTTAATTATTTATACAAGCACAGCCTTATGACTGGTGTATAACTTGTAAATATTTAGTTAGTGTACAATTCATTGATTAATATACAGAGGCTGTTCGCACATTTTTTAGACGATTTTGATAGAGTGTACTGAAGCAATTTCTCTCATATTTCGCGTTTTATTTGTTTGATAACCCTTGTTCTTAACTAACATTCTACATCATAATTTCTATGATAATAATGCTTTTTATAATATCGGAAGAGGTATATTTTTCTACTCCTCTTGAACGGCTTTCCAGAGTCCACAAAGCGTTGTAGGTCGGTGTTTGGATAATGTTGATTTTAAGAGTCGAAAAACACAAAAATCCAACAGTGATACATCAGAAGATTTAGCAGGAATGCCAGTGAAGGGTATGGTTTTAATTCCCGTTTTTTGTTCCATTTTTTTCTAGAAAAGCAATTGCGGATTGCGATGTGTGGCTGCTTGTTTTGTCTTGATACAGTTCAACGGATTGATAGCATTGTGGATAAAGATCTGGATTTTCATTTTTAAAAATTGGAATTAAAATATGTTCTTGAGAGTATTTAGGATTTTTACATTTTTGTCACATTTTTTTGCTTTTATCTTGCGCTTGTATGAAAAAACCAGTGGCACTCATAAATCCTTTAAAAAAACTCTCTTTTGATACTTTGAGCCATGTAGCAATTTTTTTTTCTCCACTTTTGTGATAATAAATTGACCATTTTTTATTGCAACCACTTAAATAGACCCAAGATTCTTCTGTTGTTGCAACATTTTTCCATTTTCCTCCTGATATATGCTTTCATAACGATTTCACTAAAAACTATCTTTGGAAAGAGTGGAAACCTATCCTTCCATCAACTGCCTTTTAAAAGCGCATTTTTGCATCTAAACAATAATTATAAATATCAGAAGATAAATAAAACTTCCAAAAATATAACTGTTGTGAAAATAAAATTCTCCATGCAAACGATTTTTTCTTACTGCGAAATAAAATCGTCTAAAAAATGTGCGAACAGCCTGTATATATATATATATGCCAGTTCTCCTTTACCCGCCTTGCAATTGATATTTAGAAATGAAAATATTTCCTTTCTTATTTAGCTCTCATACCACATCAGTTTATATCATTTAACATTGGCTCACATGATATATATATATATATATATAAAAGGCATATTTTACATTGTAGTGATTAAAAATCCCTGAAGGCTCCAAAATGTTTTTAAAACATCATAACCTTTTAATTTAACTACATATAATCAGTTAAATGCAGTTCGAGGCTATTGTCACTGCGTATTTAATGAATTGTACCCACTAAATATTTCTTTATTCAAATGATTGTTTGTTTAGTCTAAGTAAGAACTTTTTAAAGACATAATCCACCTCCTCCTTCTTCTTTTTTTTTTTCCTTAATTCCTTCTTCTTTTAATTTTGTTTAGAAACTATGATTAAAAATTTATTTCTCTTAATACATTGCTTCAGTTACAATGTCATTTTTCCTATTAAATTATCCTTTTCCAAAATTATTTTATGTGTTTCATATTGTGGGTAAGATTTTACTTTCTGTATTTCATTGCATTTTTGTAGTCTATACAAAGTCAGTAGCTCAAGTTGAGTGGCTCATACTACCACATTTGTGATTGCCATAAAATTATTTCTTATTATGAAGGTACTATGTTGAATAAAAGTATTGGTAATAAATGCTTCAAATGGATTTTTTTCTATGGGGATAAAATGTTATTTATATTTTTATAATTTAAGTAAAATGACCGATAGTGTAAATATTGTGTATATATATATTATATATACACACATACACATAATAAAATACAAATGTTGTACAATAATGTATGAAAAGTTTAAAAAAAAATCATTAAAATCAAATAAATCTTGATTTAAATTAAAAAAAAAAAAAAAAAATCAAACACCCTGGAGGAGAGAGAGAGAGAGAGAGAGAATTATTTTCCAATCCAGAAACCACGTGATTTATCATACACTACCTTTCCATAAATCACCGGACACTTTCGATTTCAGACGTTTTCTGAAATATCCCAAAAAGCACTAAACAAATCATTTCGAAACTTCAGGAGTGTGAAGAACACGTTGTTCTTCATATATTTATCCCGAAAGTGATAAGGGGACCTATAAAAAATTAAAGAAAAATTAAAGTATTTGGCATCACCCTGTAAAAAGTAATGTGTGAAATACGGATCTGGCTGTAGCATGTGATTATGGGGCTTTTTCTCATTTTCTGTACAAATTTTTAAACCACTACTGCATGTAATCAGGGAAATATAAAAGTTTCTTTAAAAAATTGCCAAAAGAATTTCACTTTTTTTAGCTATATAACAAGCAAGGTATTAAAACCCAGTGCAAATATTTTCGGAAACCCGACGTACAACATTAGAGACACAGCATACTGCAATCAGAAGGAAAAAAATATTAAATATCTAATGAAATGTGAGCATTTTTATTAAATTTTTAACTGCGCATGCGTAAGATTTAGCGAAATTTCATTTGCATAATTTAATAGCCAAATATATTGAGCTACTTAGCATATAAAAACCCCAAACAAGTTTCGTGTATGTAAACTCACAAAGTTCTACGAAATAGAATGAACTGAATTTCAGCTGTTCCCAAAAATAAGAAATTGATAGGGGGGTTTCTCAGTATTACAATCAAAGAAAACTGCATTACCATTCATTGAATCAAAATAAAAATGACCCTAAAACCCAGTTTAGATTTTTTTTCTAGAGAAACTGAATAGCAGTTCATTCTATGGCGTAGAACTTTTTGAGTTTACACAATACTTGTTTTGCGGTTTTATATAAGTAAGTAGCTCAATGCATTCGGATATTAAATTATGCAAACGAAATTTCGCTAAGTTTTACGCATGCGCAGTTCAAAATTATTTTGTAAAAATGCTCGCATTTCTGTAGATATTTAATATTTTTTCATTCTGATTGCAGTATGCTGTGTCTAATGTTGTATGTTGGGTTTCCCGAAAATAGCTTTGCGCTGGGTTTTAATATCTTGCATGTTATAGCTAAAAAAGTTAATTTTTTTTTTTTTGGCAATTTTTTAAAGAAACTTTTATATCTCCCTGATTACATGCGGTGGAGACTTAAAAATTTATATAGAAAATGAGGAAAAAAAAAAAAAAAAAAAAAAAACCATGCTACAGCCAGATCGTATTTCAAGCATTACTTTTTACAGGGTGATGCCAAAAATTTTCATTTTTCTTTAATTTTTTACTGGTTCCCCTTTTACTTTTGTCGCAAAACTTTAACTGAAGTACATGCGGTATAACATGTTTTTTACACTCCTGAAGTTTTAAGATGATTTGTTTAGTACTTTTTGAGATATTTTAAAAAACGTCTGAAATCGAAAGTGTCTGGTCATTCACTGAAAGGTAGCGTATAACATCTGTTGAAAATTGGAAAATTTGAAGCTCGCAAATGCATAAAATGTTAATGCATAACTACACTGTTAAAAAAAATGCAACTTTGCTGCCAGAAATTCTCTGTAATTTGAGAAAAAAGTCGTAAATTACGGAAAAATTACATTGACGAAACGTATTTTTCTGTAATTACAGAGAATTTCTGGCAGCAGAGTTGTATTTTTTTTTAACAATGTAGTTTTCAATTCAGTTGAGTATAATTTTTCTGTAAAAGTTATCATTTTCAACCGAATTTAAATATTTTTAAACACATAATTAGTACTTATAATCAAATTGTAATAAAAAAAAAATTAAAATGTTCTACATTAAACAATACCTTTTATGTTAAAATCCCAAAAGCCACGATACATATCTTAAGAGAAGTTAAGACTTCTCTTCTAACTGATTTAGTAGACGAAATACGAGGGAGTTGTAATTTTTGGATAGCTTTGTCTATAATGGAAGGGTCATAACCTCTGCTTTCTATACTTTTGTAAACCATGCACTTAATATTTGTTCAAATCCCATTTTATTAAAATCTGAAATCAAATACCTGAAAGCGCAATTGACAGAGGTTATGACCCTTCCATTATAGACAAAGCTATCCAAAAATTACAACCCCCTCGTATTTCGTCTACTTAATCAGTCTCTTCTAATATCAGTATTGTCTTGCTCTATTTTCCTAAATCCAGTCAAACCATAGCTAAAATTCTCAAACAATATGATTTTAAAATAATATTTTTGCCTTCCAATAAACTCACCTTTTCTCAGTTAAAAGATCCCATTGATACGCATAATTCTTGGGGTATTTATAGTATTTCCTGTCAGTGTGGTTTATCATATATTGGCCAAACTAAACGCAGTCTTAAATTTCGTCTAAAAGAACATATGAATTACGTCCGCAAACAAGAAACCAATAAATCGGCTATTTCTGAACATTGCTGGGAGGAAAATCATAATTTTAAATTTAATTCAGCTAAAATAATTTGCCGACCCAAATCCATTCATGAACTCGATTTCTTTGAAGCTTTTCATATTTATAAAAATTTTAAAAACCTTGTAAATTGTGATTTCGCTATCCCCTATTTGTCTGACTGTTGGAAATTTTATATTCAGTCCACATTTTCTTAATTTTTCTACTGTTTACACAGCTAACTTTCCGAAATTCCTATTGGCCACTCTCCTAACCTTTCCCGTAATCCTATTGGTTGAACTAAATCCGGCCCCTCTCCTATATATACGAGCACTTTTCCTGATTCAGATTCCTTTTTGCACTGAAGACGGTACGCTTTAGGCTACCGAAACAGCTGTATGCATTTCCAATATTTTTCTTTGGCGTTTCTGACGTAGTAGTTTATTCGGGTTTTAATGTTCTTTCTATTACGTAGACATCCACTAAGAAGCGATTTTACAAAATTCGCTCCCCAACGGGTTGGAAGGGGGGGGGGGGAGGGCAAAACGTGATTTCTCAAAATCCTTCATATCTCAAACAAACAAACAAAAAAAAAGATATTCGTAAAATTTTTGCTTTAAAATATAGTTAACACAAATATCTAAAAACCAATTTCTGAAATTTTAGAAATTTGATCCCCAAGGGATCCCCATAATCTTATATCTCGGGGGAAAAAACGATATACGTGAAATTTTTGCTCTGAAATACAGCTAATACAAATACCTAAAACCAATTTCTATAATTTTAGAAATTCAGCCCCTAAAGGGAGGAGGGGACAGAATGTGATTTCAAATAATCCTTTATATCGCAAACAAATAAACAAAAAAAAAAAAAATGATATATGTGAGATTTTTTGATATAAAATATAGGTCACACAAATATCTAAACACCAATTTCTGGAATTTTAGAAATTCGTCACAGGGTTTTTTTTTTTTTTTTTGGGGGGGGGGGAGACTATGAGAGCCCCCCCCCCCCACACATACAAAAAAATATATATATATATAGTTATACCGTTCAAAATTGGTACAGATAGGTATTAGAGGCCTACAAATTGAATGCATATTTTCGAAAGTGTAAAATTGTTAAGAGGCGGAGGGGCAAAAATAAAGAAATTCAGATAGAACGTTGGAAATTAGTATTATTAGGTTTAAAAGCCCGAGAAAACGATTGCGGATGTTTTTGAAAGTGTAAAATAATTAGGAGGGGCGGGAACAGTGGGCGAAGTTACGCGTATACGCTGCCGCATGCAGTGGGGGCCCGGACCTATTATTCCACCGATGAGAGAAGTATTTTTTTTTTTTTATATATATATTTATGTTTTTTCCCTTACGATAATATAGCGATTCATTAAGAGAGTCGAACATAAATTTGCGCGTGGTTTAAAAGATTTTTAGACAGTGAAACTCATAATGAATAATTTATAGCTAAATTATAATATTTGTAAAAATCGACTGGAAATTCTCGATATTTTTAAAAGAAGTTTTTTTATTCCCTAATCTCAGGAACTATAATCTTATCATCTAAGAGAAGATGGAAGAGTAATGGCTCGCAAAGTTTAAAGTAATGCAAAGTGATCTGGAAGAATAAATCACATTTTAATTAATCTAATGAAAGTAATAAATCGATAGAAGATAAGATGATAGTAGATTGAAATAAATCATTTATTATTATTATTATTATAGCTAAAAATTACCCCGACTGCATTGAAATCGTGCATTAGTTTGGAAGTTACCATGCCACATACGTGTCACCGCACGCATGCTCACTCTTCAAACTTATTGCACCCACTTTTTGAGCCACGGGTTAAAAATCAAATTTATTTTATTGCATTTCTTTTAAAATTTATGGGGACAAGGGATGATGACAATTATCAAAATCTATGCAATTAAAAATATCTACATAGAATGTACTAACAAGGAAACATTCAAAAGGTTTCGTCTTCAAAAAATATTGAAAAAAAAAATATATGTGATTGCACTCTTCATAAAACACTAGGAAGTGAAAAAATTATCGGCTGAAATGAATTACAGCGACCACAAAAAATTATCAAAATTAAGCATATTTGGCGATTTAGTACTGTTAGGCGTTCAGTTCGCTAGTACCGAAATTGCCGTGTAACCGTGTTTTGTTTCTCCGCCAAGTACTCAAAATCAATCGCCTAACAATTTGAAATCGCGAAAAATGCTTAATTTTGATAATTTTTTGGGGTCGCTGTAATTCATTTCAGCCGATAATTTTTTCAATTTCTGGTGTTTTAGGAAGAGTAGAATCACATACATTTTTTCAATATTTTTTGAAGACGACACCTTTTGAATGTTTCCTTGCAACTATGTAATATTTTAAAAATATCATTGTACAACTCCTCAAACTTTTTTTTTTTTTAAATAAAATTTTAAACTTTAAATTTATTACTTTCTTCTATATTCAATAGAAGAGAGTATTGGATTCGTAAAAATTTTCGACTTCCGATTTTCGATGGATTTACACGTTTTGAGAGGTTCAGAACACGATTTGACCATTTTTAGAAAATGTATGTCTCTGCGTGTATGTGACAAAAATTTTGTAGCTACTGTGTTTCAGGAACCACTACAGAGAATTACATATAAATTTATCTGTAGTTGAACTTTGACCTAAATGAGTGCCTATCAACTTTTGGTGTCAGTTGCTCAACAGGCGGCGCTGCTGTACAGCAATTTCCAAAACTTTAAGGAAGACTATATCACAAGGGCTACTGCATAAATTTGCATATAAATATATGTAGATTCACCTTGACATGAATAAGTGCGTTAGTATTGATTTCTGAAAGGTGGCGCTGCTATACAGCGATTTCTACAATTTAAGGGAAAGCTATATCTCGGGAACTACTGCACAGAATTACATATAAATTTATATGTGACATAAATTAGTGCCTTTAAATTTGTAGTGTTAATCTCTCAACAGATGACGCTGCTAAACCGAGATTTCCGCAATCAAGCTATATTTCAGGTTCTGTTACGTGTAATCAAACAAAACTTGTTATGTTAGAAAGCCGTTATGAGACATTATGTTAATTCAATTTTGATGCATATCTACCAATAGGTGGCGCTGCTATACTGCAATATTCTCCGAGAACGGGAAGATAATATTTGAACTTTTGTGACGTATAACTGTATGAAACTTGAAATGAAGATAACCATTATGAAAACGCACTTTTTTTAAAATTAATTACAGAAAATAAAACAGTCTTTCTTTGGATATTTAGTGTTAGTTTTCTCTGAGATGAAACTCGTCTGCATTCATCATGGTCGATAATTTTAAGAAATAATAGTTTTAATAAATTCTTTGTACTGAGTGAATTTGTATCGGAAAATATAGAAGAAAGTCTTGTGGTGGCTACAACATACTAGTATTTCTTGGGTTTCAAATTTCGGAAATTACCAGTTACTGTCCGTTTTCGTAAACCATGTCTACCTCTCGCGGAACGATCCTACTCGGAAAAGGGGTGATGCGTTGAATGAGATGGGCACTTAGCCAAATGCGCTTTTCGTTCTACACGTGTTCGTTTTCTTTTTATGAGTCTTCAATATTTATTTTACCTTTTTACGCGAATTTAAAGTTTAATTTTTAATTTTAATTAACAATATTTTATTTAATGTAATTTATATGACAATATGCGCGAAAAATAAAAGGTGTAAAATAATCATGATAAAAAAATCTAATGATTTGATTTAAATACGATTTTCTGTAAATTTCTGTAAAATAGAGATCCAAAAATATGGTATTTTTATTTTAGCAGTATAATTTAAAAGAAAAAAATATATTACTTTTACTACAGGTAAAGTCTACTGTAAACGTTGTTCTTTTTCTCTTCTTTTATTAATGAATTATGTAAATTTTACCTAATTTAAGTCATTTTTAATTAATTTACTACTATAATCAGTGCATGAAACAAGTGTTCACGTATGACAGATATAGTACGAATTTAGAGATCAAGTAAGCAAATAAAAATAATTTTAACTGAAAAAAAAAAAAAGAAGAAGAAGAAAGAAAACAGGCATTTACTTTTAAGTTTACGGATTTTATTTTGCATCGAAGAATAAAACTGATCTTCTACACTTATTTAAAAATTACAAGGGGGAAAAATCAGCATTTTGCCTTTATACGAATATAACGAAGAAGTATCGCCTCAAAATTCAATAATGTCCTGAAAAGAAAAAAAAAGAAAAAAGAAACCGCAACTTATCTCTTACTCGTAAAATGTAAACATTCTCTCATCTTCTACGCTTCTACCCTATTTTAACAAAATCAATGCAGACCTCACGCATGCGCATAGGTGAGCAGGGTCACAGCTAACGAAAACAAACAATACTTATAACGCTCCTTGCTAATTTGTTTTCATATTATGTGTTTTTGCTATCTCTTAAATGTATTTGTGTGAATGTTAATGAAAGTATTTGCCACAAAACTGGGCATTTCATTCTGAAATGAAATAAGTAATTATAAGATAAAAAAAACTTTTTATATACCATGTTTTTAAATTGTCTGTTGAATCATATCTATAGAACTATATTAGCACTTTGTCAATGCGTATAAAATTTTTAAAGTGATAACGACGTCCATTTTTGTGAGATGCATAATTTAACTTTTTACAATTTTTTAGTGTTCACGTTTAATTAAATGTATTTGTTTTTATGTCGAAAGAAAATGAACTCGTAATTTTTTTTTTTTTTTTTTTTTTGACAACAATTAAATTATAGCTAATATTTTAATGGCTATTTTTAAAGCTATTAGGATGTTATTATTTTCATATTTTAACTAATTAAAAGAAAACTAATAAAAAATTCGAAAATCGGGCTTTGAAGTATTGTGTTATCATCGGGTTTTGAGTTATTGTGAAAGTTTCAAATGTCTAGCTAGTAGGGAAGTTAGTTAAAATTCGATTTGTACCGGACAAAATGGAATCGAAGTTCATAAAAACATGGTAAAAATTATTACATTTATTATGAACTCTTAAATCCAGTCGCATGACTAAAATTCATGAATGTTTCAAATTCTTGTTTGTAACTGACGCTGTAATTGAGATATAAAAAGTTTAGTGCATAGATGTTGTAACATACATAAGATGCACAGAAAAAAAAAAAAAAAAAAAAAAACTGGAGCGTTAAAACAGTTTAGAATTAGCATAGAGTCTTTTGAAATACGGCATTGTTTTAGTAGGGTAGGTACTCCAGTAATTGACATCTATCCAGAAATAATTAATAAATAAGAAAAATAATGAAATCATATATTTTACATATGAGAATTTTTACATTTTATGTCAAACACTGGAACATAGGGTGCTAATAACTGGTAAAATGAATAACTAGCACTGTCAAACACTGGAACATGGGGTGCCAATTACTGATAAAATGAAAAACTGGCAGTGTCAATTACTGGAACATTGAGTGGGTGTTAAATAAAAATTAATTAAAAAAAAAAAATGTTATCAAATGTATATATTTTAACATATATGTGGTTCTGACCATATGTATTAACTTAAAAATCCTAAAAAAAAATCTGGTGTGAAACAACCACACGACTTCCATTACCCACTATTACACGTATTATATGCATTTTTGAAAGATAATGTGATCAGAAAGCATAAAAGTGACCTAAAGAGAAAATCGTTAGAGCCGTTTTTGGGATACCAACTTTTACAAAAAATCAATTATTGACCGGAAAACAATAATTACATACAAAAGGATATTTAAAAGTGAGTTAATAGGGCGAGTTTGAAAAAAAACCCGTACAGCCGTTTTCAAAGGAACGCGCTTGCAAGACCGGAAATTGAGCTATTTATACAGGACGCCTATCAATTTTTCTGAACTAACCAACTATATCATTCGAAAGGACATCTAATAGAGTGTTTATATAGAAAATTTGAAGAAAATCGTTAGAGCCGTTTTTGAGATACGGACTTACGGTCCCACTTCCGGTTTCCGATGTCCCACTTCCGGTTAAACTCAATTATTGACAGGAAAACAATAATTGCATACAAAAGCATATTTAAAAGTGAGTTAAAATGGCGAGTTTGAAAAAAAAAAAAACGTACAACCGTTTTTAAAGGAACGCCTTTGCGAGGCCTGAAATTGAGCTATTTATACAGGACGCCTATCAATTTTTCTGAACTAACCAACTATATCATTCGAAAGGACATCTAACAGAGTGTTTATATAGCAAGTTTGAAGAAAATCGTTAGAGCCGTTTTTGAGATACGGACTTACGGTCCCACTTCCGGTTTCCGATGTCCCACTTCCGGTTTTTCAATTTTCACCGAAATTTGGAAATTTCATCTGTACACCAGACGTATTTCAATTCTAAAGTTTCGTAGCTCTATCTTTATTAGTTTCTGAGCTATAATAGCCAGAAGATTCTCCACATACATACACACACACATACATACATACATACACACTGACCCATTGCCAAAAACCACTTTTTTGGATTCAGGGGACCTTGAAACGTGTAAATCAGGTGAAAACCCGATATCGAATTTTCAGACCGAATACAATACTTCCATTACCTACGGTAGTAGGGTAATGGAAGTAAAAATTGTGATGACTAGAACATTAAAAACATCAAAGATTGCTCTAGAAGTGTCAATCACTGGTGCACTTACCGTATATCATTATTAGCAAACCCGTGCGAATTTTTCGCACTTTATTTCTTGTCTTATTTACCTTTAAAATTTGAAACTCATAAATATTATATGAATTTCACCGTCTAATTTAAATTTTAATTTACCAGAAGCCAAATTATTATTAAAACCAAATTAATATTGTGCAGTAGTGAAATCAAAATCATTCAAAGAAAGGTTTCCAAATAAAATTCGTGATTGACGACTCAGTTTTCATACTTCCGTAGGGAGTATAGTTTTAGTATAGAACGCCTATGACGACTTTTAAATTTTTGTCGCCATGTTGACGATGGCTTTTTATTTATTTTGGCAAAATATATATGTATATATTCCTATTTTAGTTATACTTTTTAATGATTGTGTTTTGTAGTCACTTTATGACAATAATTCATATTTTGTAATTCTTCAAAGTATTTCTTGGTTCAAAATTATGTTTACGAAGGTTCTTAAGATACAACTTTTAAAAATACATTTTTCCATAAAATAATCTTATCAGATAAATGTCATTTTTTCTTATTGAGCTGAATCCGTGTTCTTAAATATTATCCATTATATTATTTTTTATCCTCACAGGGGTGTTATTTTGTACACTTTTTTGTGAAAAGTCCGGGACACTGGACAAAACTGGTAAAAACCTGGATAAAACTGGAAAAAAACCATACGAAACTGGACAAAATAAATAGTGCGGGAAGGTTGGAGGGGGGGGGGGATCAAAATTAAAACTACAAAATATCACATGTGCATCTAAATCACACTTAGAAAAATACAGATATACTTATTTATTAACTCTCGCTTTCCCAAGATGGGGTCATTTTGGCCCCGTTTTGTAGTTGATATTTAGTTAATCCCGCCTCAATCAAAAGTGCGCTAATTCGCCAGCGATAGCAAACGTAACCAGTGGAATATTGCAACTGTGATTTTCGCCAGACGTGCCAAACGGCACCTGAAGCAATTTTTCTGCAGTAATTCCTTGATCTTGGGGAAAGCTAGGGTTTTAAATATTATTATTTTTATATGTCTATTTTGAAATATTTAAATTGATTATATACACATAGTAATAAAGAATTCTTTTATGTATATGAAAAGAATAAAGATAAATTTTAATTTACTATTCGCAAATAATTAATAGTGGACAAAAGTGGATAAAATGGTATTTTGTCCGGGACGGTTTTAATCATGTTTTTTCCAGCGGTTTTTTCCACTGTGGAAAAAATCGAACAACCCTTGTATCCTCACCTATTTACATCGTATCGTTTCGACAAAATTTTATCGTAACTAGTCCACGTTCGGGAAATATTATATAGATTCCTATATAAAAGAAGCCTTTGTCATCTCAAAAATTATTTCTTATTCTTTGAAACACGCTATGTGCATAAAAAATTGTAGATTTCATCGTAGGACTTGACTTTTGAGAAGCAATAGAATAAATAAAAAAAAAAAAATAATAATAATAATAATTAATTTCATTGCCTCTCGAAGTTTATGGAGCTTTTCTTTTTAGTTACAAAATAAACATCATTTCTTGAGATTACTTCATAAGTTCAACATTGCATTCATTGGAGTGGGCGGCCTGTATCAGTCAATATTTATTCAGTTTGATTCAAAATTCATGAAATAGTTTCTTAAATTTAGGAATACATTAATTTTATAACGTGTTTTGTATAGGAAAAATTCGTTGATTATATTCGAAATGTCTTCAGGACTTTTATTTTCCATGAGCTATTAAATCTATTGCAGGAAATTCTTAGTGATTTAAAAAGTGTTTTTTATGTTGTTGTTGTTGATTAATTGTTTGACTTGGATAAATTTTAATGTGTTATTTTTTTTTTTTTCTATTCTTTTTCAGTGTTCGTAGCGTAATGCACAAACATTTGGAGAAGATGGGGGAAGTCACATTCGACAAAATATTCAACCAAAAATTAGGTGAGTTAAAATTTATGTATTTTCTGATTAAATTTGCTTATACATTTATTTTTTCGTTAAAAATATGTCTTTTTTCATGATTATAAAAGGAATTTTTACACGTCTCTATAAGGTTTTTTTTTTTTTTTTTTTTTGATCCACGTAAAACGATTTTCGTAACTCTTTCCAACTATGTTAAAAAGTGTTTGACTTTACGATTTGTCCCTCCGTCTGTCCGCTCTCTAACTCTCGTAAATATTCATGGAATTCCAGGAAACTGGTATATGTTATTTAAGTTCATTATCGAATGATACCTGTTGAAAATGGAGTAAATACTACCACAAGTTTGTGCACAAAAACTGTTTTCTATAAAAAAAAAAAAAAAAAAAAAAAAAGAATACATTATGAATATCATTAAAATTTACTGGGCTACACAGAAATATTCACATACATTATGGATTATTGTTGAAATTGCATTCTTATTTTATTAAGCGTTTTTAACATTTCCCAACAATATTTTATTATTTCGTGTTTGAGACTTATTTCGTTCCGTCCCCCGTCGGTGGCAGAGATTTTTTGCTCTTAAATTTAGTAGACATAATTTGAGGCATTCGGACCCAGGTCTTGCTCGCTGGTCTAGCCAAGTTTTTCGTTATTTTCATACAAAACTTGCGTGAATATGGGCTTATAAAAATTCCCTAGAAAGGCCCCCCACGAATGGCATGCCATGGCACTCCACCCAAGCCTAGGTCTTGTCGTATACAGTTGGCCTTAAAATATGCACCACCACCTATTTTAGTCAGTCGTTAAAATTTTGTTCGATAAAGAGTGTTGTTACCATTTTCTAAACTATATATTAGAGAATGCAAATGGCTTTTTGATCATTTTGGTAAAATAAAGGATTGGGTTTCTTTTGTGCTCAGGAGTCGATCCGACAGCAGAGGAAACTAGTTTTCATTGATCAGCGGACTATCTGGAGAAAAATGAAATATCTGACTTGACTTTAAACACGTTTCTTTAAAAATTCCGAAAAGAAAAATTGCGCATTTCGGGAATCGAGCTGCAAAAATGTGGTTTATTTCATTTATCAAAAATAAAATAAGCGGGAATTTTGCAGCTTTGTTGTTAAATTCTCTCTCTCTCTCTCTTTTTTTTTTTTTTTTAATCAGTTTTTTGTTTTCTTTTTAGAAGAGAATTTTGTTGGTTATTTCTAAATACTTGCTTATTTTAGCAATCTTTGATGAAAAGAAAAAAGAAAAACAATAGTGTTTTGACCAGCTGGCTGCACTTACGTAAATTTTGTCTTTTAGTGGCGAAACGACCTCGCATTCGGACACAAGAATCTCAAGTATTTCGAAAAGCAGATATCAAAAACTATTATTATTTTTTCCTAATAAAATAGTCTTGTATTTCGAGAATCGGCCTTAAAAAAAGCTCAAGTTTCGTCAATTAGCGGTGAAATAATTGCCTATTTCAGCAGTTTTTTGCGATTAAACGTAAATTTTGTGAATGGATTGGCATTCTCACGTGACTTTTTCTTACCCTGCATTTCAATAAAATAAAGACAGATTGCAGATTTAACGATAAAATAACAAATACTGTATAATATACCTATGTTAAAAATATTTCAAACTAGGTTTAGAAACTGTTGCATTTTACAAAATTTCTGTGTGAAGGAGCTACCGCCCCCTCATCTCCCCGTTTGAATATAGTATCTACATTTATGTAGAATTTAAGACTATTATTAACTGTAAAAGTTTATTTTCAATTATTCAAGAAAATTCAGGGTTGGAACCCCCCCCCCCCGTGTTTTTTCAGAAAAAACCCACTGGGTTTAATCAGGGTTTTTTCAGAGTATTTTTGGGTTTTATCAGAGTTTTCAGGAATATTTTTCATTCTTCCTTTTTCACTTTCCGAGCATACATATGTAAGGAAAGTATTGTAATCATGTCAAAAATCCGAATTTGAGATTTTGATGTTTCTATACGTTTTGAGGTCCCCTGAGTCCGTTTTCACTATTTTTACGGTGATGTATGTATGTGTGTGAGTAAACACGCTAGCGTCTAAACGCTTTATTCGAATGAACTGAAAGTTGGTACGTGTATTGTAAATCACCATAGCACGGAACCTATTCATTTTGGTGAATCTAGCACTTATAGTTTTTTTTACAGGGACACCAGGAAATATTATTTATCATTATGGCCTATGGGACCAAATTTTTAAAAGTGCGATAGCGTCTAAACGCCTTATTCAATTGAGCTGAAAATTTATATGAGTATTATAAATCATTGTTGCACTAACTATAAGCATTTTGGTGAATCTGGCATTTATGGGTTTTTACAGGGACACAACGAAAAATTCTTTTTATCATTATGATCTTATGGGCTCAAAGTTCAGTAGCGTTAAATAAAACATCGTGTAACATATGGATAAAAATACTCAAACACTCTATTATGGTTTTCTCTCTTTTGTTTGTTTAACAACTCCTCTTTCTTTACTTTATCTACAAAACTGTTAATTACTCAATGTTCGGAAAGTCGAGTGGAGTCACTCCAGATATTTTAAACATTAAATGTGTCATTTATAATAAGATAATTTATAAAATTAAGTTGTTATTTATTCATTAAAATTGAAATTTTAAAAATTTAATTTTAAAATTTCTAAAGTCTTTTTTTATGCTTAACTTATAAAGAAATTTTAAATATTAAATTATTGTACTTTAAATATTCTAAAATTCTTTTTATCTGCCCTTTTCAAAGAAATATTGGATTTTAATAATTATTTCATGTTGCTTTATTGAACTTTTCGTAGTCAGTAGATTTTCATAAAACATTTTTAATTATTGTCCCTCTACATTACATAACAGTATTGCACTCTTAAAGTTTTCAGAAATTTTTTGAAATATATTTTTATTTATTTATATTTTACTTTCCTTGAGTCCTACAGTTTTCTTTATATTGAAAAGCAACTCTGTTTTTTCTTGCTTTTATTTTTTTTTAATATAATTTTTTATTCTGATTTAATAGAATAATTTTACTTTTTTTTTCCGTGGAGAATTTTTCAGGATTTTTTTCTATACAGCAGTTAGAGCATCTCCAATATTTCTGAAAATTCTTTGTTCATCTTCTAATAATGTATATAATATTTGTTTTATATTTATATGTTTATTGTAAGTTAGACAAAAGTATAATTTTAAACAAGAATTTTGAAAAAAAACCTCTTGGCCTTTTTCTTGGGTTTTGTTACGTGGGTTTTATTGAAAAAAAAATCCACCCGGGTTTTTTCGGGTCGGGCAAAATCTAGCCAACTTTGGGAAAATTCCTTCCACATCCTTCCTTGAAACATATCAATCTTGATCAATCTTTTCAATTAGAAATTTCATGTGATATTCAAAATACAATATTTGAATTGCCTTCTTTTATTTGTTTTTAAGATACGCTGTTAAGAGGCATATAATATATAAAGACCACCCGTTAAAAACTTGACTTTAGTAATCAGTGCAAACCTCTAAACGCGTAATTCTATATTCATTAAAAAAGATAGATTTTAGTTTAGAACGGAGGACTATTAATTTCAATCTGTAAAATTTTTATTTTTATTTATTTCTTATCACATTTTTTAACCGTAAAACTGGACCAAGTACTTTCTAAAATGACTGAAATGAATGAAAATGAAGTGTTGTCAGCTAAATTTCATACTTTAGTTAATTAAAAAAAATTTAATTGTCGTGTCGAAAAACCGTTTGCACCTCTGGTTTCAGAAAAATCGCCCTTGTCATTTGGTACTGAATTGGTAGCGATAGGACTGATAATTCTAATTTATTTTGGTGTTACACCAAACTGGTCTACAAAAAATTCAGACTGAAACTAACAGTCCTCCATCCTAAAAAAAAAAAAAAAAAAAAAAAAAAAAAAAAAGAATTAAGAAAGAAAAAGCAAGTGCTGAAAATTTCTCTCTCTCTATATATATATAAAAAAAAAAAGTTACTGTCGCTGGCGTCTTTTTTTTAAACTGCGACCGCATCTCCTTGCTGAGGCAAGATGTGAAATTATTAATTAAAAACATCGGGTTAATAAAGGTACTCTATTTGCCATCTTACAAAAAGTTTGTATAAATCGTTGTTTTTTCAGACTTATGAATGAAAATGTGTGATCAGTGGTGTCAAATAAATTAATTAAATTAATGTCAGTGCTGCTATTGGTAACAAAGAAATTTGTTGTCTGCAGTTAAATAAATGAAAAGCGTTATCATGGATATTTTCAATAAAAAAATTAATTTAGGATTGTAATTTATCGTCTGCAGATATTTATTTTTTTACTTCTAGAGAATTAATTTTCCTACTGGCAATTTCTTATGTTGTTCATAATTTTTACTTTCTTCTATATTCAATAGAAGAAAGTATTGGATTCGTAAAAATTTTCGACTTTGGGTTTTTGATGGATTTACACGTTTTGAGAGCTGTAGAACACGATTTGACCATTTTTAGAAAATGTCTGTCTGTGTGTCTGTGACAAAATTTTGTGACAACTGTATCTCAGGAACTCCTGCACAGAATTTCATACAAATCGGTATGTAGTTGCACCTTGACATAAATTAGTGCCTCTCAACTTTTGGTAAAAATTGTCTTACAGGTTGCGTTGCCATCCCGCTTTTTCTAAATTTTTAACATGGTGATATAGGACAAAATTTTGTATAAATGTGCATAAAGAGAATTATCTTTTAGTAATCATTATGAAATTTACAAGAATTATTTATAATAGAGATAGTCAACTGGGAAATTTTTTTTTGAATGTGTAGGAGCCTTGCGCCCCCCCCCTCCTGGGGGAGAAGTCACCCCTCGAGGGGAGTAAATTTTCAAGATGGGTATCTTTCGAAAGATCCCGTGAATACCTTTAAAACGAATGATTGAACTATAAATATGTGATAATTTAAAACAAAGTTATCGATTTTTTTTAACTTTTAACAAAAGAGAGAGAGAGAGAGAAAAAAAAAAAAAAACCCTGGAAAAAAAAATTGTAATTATTTATTTTATTTTATTTTTTTAAATATTGTTACTGAGTGACTTTGTATAGTAAAATATAGAAGAAAGTCTTGTGGTGGCCACAACATACTATTTTTTTATGTTTTTCTTTTTCTTTCTTTTTTTTTTTTTTGTAATGAACTAGGGGGCTCTGCTCCCTGCTCGCTCCGCTCACTAACCCCCGAGGGAGGCTTCGCCTTCCCACGACTGACTTTACTTATTAACACATGCAGAGCTTTATCCGCCTATTCGCTGCTTGTCTTTCACTGAATTAGGAATATTAATAGTGCTTAACACAAGACAAAAGCAGAAAATTATTATAAAAATTCCCATATTCAGTGTCAAATTGAATGGCCTCGACCTGTAAGTCCGGGACGTGCAGACCTCTATTTCTTCTTTCGGCAAGAAAAATAATTCATCACCTAAAGCTTTTATAGAGAATCGAGTAGATTTTATCCTTCGTTATTTTAAGAAGTAGGTAGAAGAGAATTAAAGATTGAAGCTGTAGGAGATAGTTTTAGGAACTTATATTAAATAGTTTTTACGAAATTATTATTTTTCCTCACAAAAATAAAGACCTCGTAGAGAGAAGAGATGGGGAAGCGTATATCCCTCTAACAGGCGATTAGAGAATCAGTACATAAAATAAACGGCTGTAATTATTTTAATGATGGGTAAATGATTTTTGAGGCTAATAAGTAGATTTAAGAGGTTGCCATTTCCGTAATAAATAATTTTCATTGATAACGCGCTTTACAAACAGGGAAAAAATGTAACAGACAGATGTTACAGGGAAAATGTTTCTATTACTTCAATTAAATACTTTCCAATTAATCTTTCAAAGGGCTACAAAACTGCGCGTTGAGGTATGACAAGCTGTAGTAAACCATTGACACTTAAAAGTTATACAATCACAGCGTGTCTAGATCATCCAATTCTCATGTTAACCTATAGGGAAATGTGCTTTATTATCATTCATCGCATAATGTACACATTTTTAAATTCCGTTTTCACTTTCAAAAAAAAAAATATGACCGTTAAGTTAGTCCCTATTTTCTAAAAATTGATTTATTGATTTTTTTTTTTTTTTTAAGATTTTAAATTTATTTTGATATTTTTTAACTAGTTTAGTTTAATCAGTACGTTCTTGTGAAAATTACGACGTCATCTGTTTTATTTATATGCAGCAAGGTTTGCGATTTTTTTTTTTTTTTTTTTTTCCCGAAAAGCCTCGACCACATGAGTTTACAGTAGAGGCTGAGATGTAAATTTTTATGAAATATATAAAAATAACTTAAGAGCATGACTAAGAACATGATTCAACAAGGATTTATTTAACAAAACAGTATTAACTCTACTTTTTTTTTTCATAGGAATTTTTGCTAGTATTCGGCTACTTTGTTACCGACTGTACTAGTTTAAAAATCACATCGTGTTCAAGACATCTCGAAGCATTTAAATCATCGGAAACCGGAAGTCGAAATTTTTTACAAATTCAATACTTTCTTTTATGATCATAGAACGTAAAAATGGTATTAAAAAAAATAGTCATTCATATCTAAAATAATTAGACAACTTAAGTTATTTAACGTAAACCTTTTAAAGCTGTTTTTATAATACATCTACCCCCCTTAATAATTATTCGAAAGTTCCCATATGTACGCTGTTAAAAATTTTATGCGTCAAACTTAATTTTTAAAATCTTTTTATTTGTAACCATCTTCTATGCGCCACAGCTTTTTATTAAAGAGTATCAAACCCAAAAGGCTTTCGTTGAAGTTCATTTAACTGCAAAACTGAACGTTCAGTTTGTTTTTATACAACCTGTTTACACACTTCCTTTTCACTTACATATACACACATTTGCTCCTACTTCACTATTTTTTTTTCCATCCCTTCGCCTTCTAAATCGGTTGGAGAGGAGGGCGGTTGAATAGCCCTGCGCCATCTTCATCCTATTGAAAGCTCCTTAACACGCGCTGTGATTGCGGCATTAAAAGAAAACTTATACTTAAAAAAAGAAAAAGTAAAAAATTAAAATAAAATAAAAATTGCTATTTCTAAAAATACTGTTTTTTCACGTTGAGTGCGTTCTGGCGATTTGTGGCAGGGGAGGGGTGGAGGGAAAAAGAAACACTCGAGCTCTCTTATTTAACAATCCAAGTATATTACCAACTCTATTGTCACAGCGGAAAATAAAGAGGTTTTTCTCTTTAGAGAGCGTAAAAATGGTGTTGGATACTAAAGTAACGATGATGGTTTAAAGTTGTTTTTTCTTCTCCCTCCCGCTCGTGTTGGGCGGATTAGAGGTTTTCCGCGTTAATTCTTCCAAAAAGCATGTTGTCTTCGAAAACAATTATAAGAGAATCCTTTTTGCAACACATTGCAACAAAATAGAAACGTGTTTAAGAATTCGATTTGTCAATCCGTCTTTTCTCTGACTTCAGTAAATATTTTTAGAGTGCATTCAAACTAATATATTATTCTGGTGCTCTACAGCATGTTTCCTGTTTAAAATACTGGCCGCTCATAATTTATTCATCTCATGAAGATATGTTTTAGAGAATAAAAGGTGTGTGTGTGGGGGGGGGATCTGTCAGAATTTAATATAGTAGGTTAAGTGCACCAGTGATCGACACTTTTAGAGCAATCTCTGATGTTTTTAATGTTCTAGTCATCAGAAATTTTTTTTAGAAATCTTAAGTTAGTACATATGGTATGAAAGACATTCAGAACCATATATGTGTTAAAATATATGCATTTGATAACATTTTTTTTATGAATTTTTATTGGACACCCACTCAGTGTTCCAGTAAATGACACTGCCAGTTTTTCATTTGATCAGTAATTGCCCCCTATGTTCCAGTGTTTGACACTGCTAGTTATTCATTTTACCAGTTATTAGCACCCTATGCTCCAGTGTTTGACATAAAATGTTGAAATTCTTATATATAAAATATATGATTTTATTATTTTTCTTATTTATTAGTTATTTCGGGATATATGTCAATTACTGGAGCATGCCAATCACTGGAGCACCTACGCTACTTCAAAGAATTTTATATTAATACTTTTTAATATAAGAACCATTAGTTGCTTGAAGTATAAATATCAAGTTTGTTTCCGATTTTTCTCCAAACTTTATTAAGTATTTTTTTGAATCAAGTATTTGTGGTGATTCGATTTTTCATTTAAATCTGCAAATTATTATAGGGGCTCTACTGCGAACCTATGCAGCATTAGAACAAATGAAATTACTTTAACTAAAGATCAAGTTGATATAAGTTATTTATTCTTACTTAGTTAAATACTGTTCCAATTTAAGTATTTTATTCCGTGAATAAATTATGGATACGTTGTATAAATAGCATTACTGACAAGGGCTCAAAAAATATTTCGGTTACATTGCTGTGTGAGTGGATCATTTTAATTTCTTTACACGGCACAAAATATAACGAGATAAATTTATATTATACACATAACAAAAACATGTATTCTTTAGAATAAGGTATGATTAGCATTGTCGATATGTTTACAGGGCTGTTTACGATACGTTTACAGCCCATCTGATGGCTGAATGGCTTGACATTCAAACATAAAAATTTATACTTTTTAATTTAATCTTCAAAACGTAGATATTAGTCCAGTCAATAAATACATTGTACCTTGCAAAAGGTGGGGTAGAAGATTTTATTTTTTTAATTTGTACATATTAGTACTAATATGCAAAAAACGAGTTATCCAACATGGGCGGCCCCGGGAGAACTTTTGTCGGCTGAAAAACCTCGAAAATTTACTAGTTTTTTGGCATTTTTCGAAATATCTCAGAAATGGCTGAATTTAGCGATATTTTTCTATTGTAATGTTTAAAGAGGATAAAATTTCCTACAATTTCCTTCATTACACCTTTTTTGTAGTACTAATAGCAAGCGCGTAACAGCTTCTTGAAAATAAGCAGTTTTCTCAACTTCGTAGAAAAAGCGCATTACTCCTTCTAAATAATATGTAGTAATAATTAGAATTAGATGCTTTATTTACAGAAAGCTTATCAACTTTTAATGGTATAGATCTGATATCTGTTGTCCTTGGGATTTTTGGATTTGGTGATCAAAAACGTAATACGGAAATACACACACCAGATGTATTTTTTTACAATATATATATTGTAAGAAATGCTGTTTTATATTCTTGATTGTTCTCTTAACATATAGCCTGTTAAAATAATCGTGATTTTTGAAAGGAATTAAATATGTTCGCCAGATAAATTGGCGATCATTTTTTTCTTTTTTTTTTTTCTTTTTTTTTTTTTCACTAAGGACGATAGATAACAAATCTGCTCCCTTCTAATTTTTACCTTCCTCTTTTTACAACCCTCCCCCTATGGCGACGCACTGACAATTATGGCCTAACAACAGTAGTCATCATCAGACTCCAATAACTGCCGATGTATAGTATTCTATCACTGCAACACATAATACACACTCAAACACATACAAAGAAAAATAAAAAATATTTGTACATAAATGTAAATAAATAAATACTAGGATGCTAATAAGCAAAAACTCAATGCACTGATACATAAATATTTTAATTCAACTATTTATCTTAATATATATAAATCTCGTGTCACAATGTTTATCTTCAATGGACTGCTAAACCACTTAACCGATTATAATAAAATTCGCACACCATGTGCAGTTCGATCCAACTTGAGAGATAGGATAGTTTAAATCTCAAATTATAGTCGCAATTTTAATTTATTGCTAATTATTTGTCTGTTATTATTTGACAGTCACAATTATCTGTTAACTCCAAATGATTCTAACAGATGTCGATACCTTTCGACTGGGTTGAAATGAAAGCTGAAATATATTTGGTGCTGCCATCTACACAAAGAATCTTCAACTTTTTAACCTATTAATAAATTTCGTATAATTCAACTAGCAGACCCGGTCACGCGTTGCTGTGACTAAGTTATACGTTGAATTATATTCCAGTAAACTATTTAATACAGTTAAATTATTATTTACGAATAAAGACGAAAACGTTGTAGCTGATGTAAATACCCACAGGATTGAGATTTGAACCTTAGGTCAAAATTTGGAAGCGATTGATAAAAATTTTCGTAGAGTTGATATTAAGCACAAATTAATTTTATTGTAGGGTCTTATAAATTTTAATGGAGAAGTGATATATATTATTGCTAATGCTACTTAGGATAAAATTGCTAAAATGACTAATATATAAATTAAATTATATTAAAATTCTATTAAAATAAAAGTATAAAAGAAGCAGACGATTTTAAAATTAATTTTTATGGAGGAGTGAAATATAATATATGCTATAATGGATAATTTTACTATAAAATGACCTCATCATCTTCATCTATATAAATAAAGAGAAGTGTCTGTGTGTGTGTCTGTGTGTGTATCTGCGCTCTGGTGCTCACACTACTGATCGCAGAGCTTCCAAATTTGGCATATAGGTACCTGGGACCATGCATGTGTGCACCTCATCGAGATTTTTTCGAATTTCGAATTTGAATTTTTTAAATTAAAGTTTTTTCGATTTTAAATATTGGCTTTAATGCTTCATTTTTCATAGATTTATTATTTTGCTTCTATCGTCTGCGTATCTTAGCAACGGCTATTACGCAACTTATTTTTATTGAATACATTCATTTGAAGGCGAATTTTTTTTTTTTTTTTTTACTTTGTTATATTTATTAATCGTAATCACGGAGTAATAAGACAGGAGAAGAAGGTAACGCTGAAATTTTGTGATGTTGTTTTCTAATGTTTACAGATGGCGCCAGCGTGCAATCCTTCCTTCTCTCCAGCTTCCGCAATGTTATTCAATGGGGAAATGTCTCGTTTTAATTATTTTTTTAAAAATAATATAAAGCTGAAAAAATTTCGATTGAAAGCAAATTTCATTAAATAGAGTATTCTAACCAACATGTTTTTTTTAAGAGCCATTTTATACTAATTTTACTTTGAAAGAAAGCTTTTAAAAAATGACGATTCTTATGAACCGAAGCTAGCTAAAACAGACAATTGGGAGGAAGGAGAATGGATGAAATTTTGTAAAGAAAAAAAAATAAACTTACTTTAGGTGCAGAAAACACGAACTCGGACTTTATTTTTCTCCTACGGCCTTTTTTTTTTCTTTTCTTATCACTATCATAGCCTGTTTTACAACTAGGAACGAAGCATTTATTTGAAACATCTGAATTATGCAGTTTTAAGAACTTACAAAGAAATTAAATTGCTTAAAATAAAAAATTTTAAATGTACTCCAGCAAAATTCTATTGAAAACAACAGTATATCCGCGCCGAAGTAGGGAGGAATGACAAGTGGCGCCCTCAATATTTACCAAAAATTTAGATCACAGTTTCGTAGCTTTCTCCCATTGGACCTTCAACTCCTATTAATATTACTCCGTGATCGTAATGCAGCAGAAAAAATTTATAACAGTTATCTTTAATTTTTTATAGTAGAACAACTTCTTATTTTTCAATTTTTAATTAATTCCTTTAAAAGAAAAAACTTTTATTTGTTAATTTTTTTAATTTACAGTATTTATCGGGAAAAATAGTAGTATATACGTAGTAAAAAGGATTAAAATGATTAAAATTTATTTGTTTATATGTTATATTTATTTTTTAATCAACTTTTTGTTTTGTTTTATTTTATTTCATTGGTCGGAATCAAATTGTAATAAAGTGTAAATAGCATGGGCTATAAAATACATGGTTCAAAACTAAAACATTTAATAGATGCTGAGATACAGTCATCTTTAAAATCGTAGTTCTTAAATTGTAGCAGATCCCCCCTACCGTCGATAAATATCCAGATTGAAGTGCCCGGAAAAGATCTTTCTACAGTCACGGGAAATCTAGACCTGATGCAGTGCGGGCGGGAAAAAAGCTGCCGTAGACAGCGGGTACCCTAAGCGAAGTTTGGAGCAATTTCATTTTCTTTTTTTTTTTTTTTTTTTTTTTTGGTTTTTTCAAGAATGTGGTGTAAAAAAATAAATATTAATTCAATTCTTTCAAAAATTCATTTAAATATAGTGACCAGCGAAGCGGGCGTAGCCTGCTAGTTAAATTATAAAACATTAATGATATTTAGATACAATACATAATGTTGTAATAAACATTAATTACTGCTATATTAATGTTGATGATAATAACAATATACAATCTTAATTTTAAATAAACTTCCTAAATAGGCAAACTTGTTTGAAGAACAATAGCAAATAATTACAAAAGTAAATTGACTTTTAAGAAATTTAACTTTATATGTAAATTATAGGGTGATTCATTTAGCCTTGAAACAAATAAAGAAACGTACATTAATGTATAATATATATATTCATTTTCTTCGTGGTTGTTTTGAAAACCCGGGTTCTTAAATTTCAATAGTGATCAGAAGTAGAAGGAAGGTGTGTCGTCCTCAAATTGTTCCTCTCCGTCTTGTAGTAATTATATAAGCTCTTAGAATAGCTTATCATCTTCTTCAGCCTCGTCCAATGATGAAATTAGTACGACATTTTCCTGTTGAGGATCAGAGTCCTTGTTACTATACCAGTTTCACTGAGTATTTTATAGCCAACATTTTGGAAGCAAACTGCTTTCTTGTTGGCAGTTTCGGATATTAAAACATCTTCACCATATTTTTTGCAAAGGCATGATGTAACCGTTCTGATGCCAGGACGAAAATCACCCTCTATTTTATTCATCAAATACTTTATGAGACTGGCACTCCTCCGAGTCGTTTTCAGGCTAGGAGTAAATTGATTCCATTGCCTCATCAGTGTTACTTGCAGGGTAGTATCCTCGTTTCATTTCACTTTATTTAGGCCTCTAGTGCAGTTTTTGATGACAAAATCTGTGATACCCAGCATTTATAGCAACTAAACATTTTACATTTCCAATGGATTAAAGTACTTTTTTTCTTCTCTCATCCCCACGATTTTCGGCACCATTTACAATTGTTTCTTTCACACCCAGTTTCATAGCATGGTGGATAAAATTTCTTTCATGCTCAGGAAGTCGTTCCTGTTTTTTAAAGAAATCTTCAAGTATCCCCTCTCCACACAAGAAACACTGATCTTTAAAACTAAAACCTTCAGTTCTTGATGGAAGACATGGAGCCGCACTGTTTGGACCAGCTCCATCACCAGTTGTATGACACCGTACATATGCTGCAATCATTCGCTCATTGATGTATCGTTTGTGACAGGCATTGTTAATTCTTACTTGTTTTAGGTTCTTCAAAAAACACTAATGTTCTTCATTTTGACGTTTTGCTTTGCACTTTTACAGAATTTTTGTATACCTTTCTCTTCAGAATCTTTACTTCACCTTTATTCAAACTGATTTTGAAAATGAAACAAACACTCTGGTTATTGTAATAGAAAACGCTCACGGGTTGAAGCAGTACGTTCGCACGTTTGAACTGAATTGAATAACATAGGTAGATGTTCAGCCGAGGCAGCTACAGGATGAGAAGAGGCGGGAGGAAAGGGAGAACTTTTTAATTGAAAGGGGGGGGGTGAAGGAAGTTTTTTTTTTTTTTTTAAATACTTTCTTTGCTACGAAGCAGATGTCATTTCCTAAGGTCAGACAGCTGAATATGTCCTTTCCTTTCTTTCCGTTTTCTAATAAACGTTCATGCGCCGACCCATTTCTTTGAATATTTTATTAGCTTGAGAAAAAATGCCGACATTCAAGAGGCTGTAACACGCTTGCTACTAGTGCTACAAAAAAGTTGTAATGAAGAAAATTGTAGGAAATTTAATCTTCTTTAAACTTTATAATAGAAAAATATCGCTAAATTCAGCCATTTCTGAGATATTTCGAAAAATGCCAAAAAACTAGTAAATTTTCGAGGTTTTTCAGCCGACAAAAGTTCTCCCGGGGCCGCCCATGTTGGATAACTCGTTTTTTGCATATTAGTGCTAATATGTACAAATTAAAAAAATAAAATCTTCTACCCCACCTTTTGCTAGGTAAGCCCTTTTTTACATACCTATTGACTGGACTATATGTTTAGAATATATTGTTAAACTATAATAGTGTAAAATCAGGGCGTTGGGGGAAATGTAAAACGTAATTAGCTGGGAACATTTTAAAATTTTTCAAAAAAATAATAATATTTTGAATTTTATTCTTTTTGAAATTCAAATAGTTTTTCACAAATTTCAATACATTTAATATTGTTATATTTCAATATATAAGTGAGTAATCTTTCATAATTCTAAGACCGTAATTTGAAATAAATAAATAAGGCTTAATATTGCCTAACTAGTCCCACGACTTTGGAATGCAATGAAATGACCTTGAATGTGACCTCGATAGTGTTTTCAATGGATTTACTTGTTTCAGAGAAGAGGGCTGTGTGGAGGAATCTAAAAGGGAATATTTCCGGAAAAGTTAAAGCATAACTACGCGCGCTTGTGTGAAAAAATGGTGGCAATGGGAAGCGAATCTCTTAAGTTTTCCTCGGCAGGTAAGGGGTTAATATAATAAATGCGCTAAAATTTATGTAAATCGGTTCCAAAATTATTATTATTATTTTGTGATCTATTTTTTTTTTTTTTTTTAACATAAGCTTGTGTGTACTTAAAAATGAACAGAAAACTTATTCTTGTTTGGAATGCATAGATTTCCAAAAAGGATTAAAATGATACATAAAATAAATAAATAAATAAATAAATTCTCATATTTGTTTTATTTAAGTGGCAGTAAAATAAAATTTAAAAAAAATCGGAAGGCACCTAAATAAATGAATAAAAAAACACCCTAGGCGCTCCACATTTTTTCTTTAAAAATCACGTGTAAACAGTGTAACAAACAATACCGTTATTTTAATATGATATTTCAATTATATTTCTACTGATAATAAAACACTCGAAATAATTGTTGAAACTTAACTTTTCAAAACAGTTCAGTGCCCCCGGGCGGTGATAACAATCGTTCCTTTTGAACATCGGATTAAGCAGTTATCGATAGGACTGAGAAAATTTTCTCGCTTTGTGCTGTAATCAAATTTACACCGTAATACTCCGAAGGACAATTCAAGAGCATTTTAGCGGAAGGCTTTAAAAGACATGCGTTTTATTTTATTTATGATGTCTGTAACAGTTATTAATTTAAATGTTAAAAAGCGACTTTATTGGATATATTTGGATGGTGTAATAAACACGACCTTTTATATTTTAAATCTACGTTCGATATGTAGATTATAATGGCCCATGTTCATTTTTTAAATACACACACTAATTTAATAAATCGGTGTATTTCATGTAATTTTTGGTTCATTTCTTTTTAAGGTATACGTACACCTTTTATGCCCGAGTTTCGTCAAAAAACTTCTCTTATTTTTTAAGTTTGTTTAAAAGACCTTTAATTGCTTAGTGTTTGAAAAGCCGAAGGGAGTCATTCCATATTTTTTAATTATTAATTTTTACCTTTGTAGAAAATCATTATTTTGAATCTTTGAAGATATTTTTTTCAGATTATATTATTATTACTAGCTGGCTTCGCCCGCTAGCGGGTCAGTATTTTCAAATGAATCACTAAAATTAATGAATCACTAACAGTAATTTTTAGTGTTAAGAAAAGAAATTAAAAAAAAAAAAAAAAAATCATTTCTGATTGGGTAAAAAGTCGGCCCGGGTCCCCACTGCCTTCGGCAGCGCAGTCCCGTGCGCGCTGCGCGCGCACAACTTAAGACATACACGCGCTGCTCGCGCGTATACCTTCCCTGAACTTTCGTGCCCCCTAAAAAAATCATTTCTGATCGGGTAAAAACTCGCACCGGGTCCCCACTGCCTTCGGCAGCGCAGACCCATGCGCGCGCACGTTTGAAGGTATACGTGCGCTGCGCGCACATATTCCTTCTGAAGTCATATTTTTATTCTTAAGAAAAGAAAACTAATAGTAACAGAAACAAAAAGTAACTTTTAGTGTTAAGAAAAGAAATTAAAAAAAAGTCATTTCTGATTGGGTAAAAAGTCGGCCCGGGTCCCCAGTGCCTTCGGCAGCGCAGTCCCGTGCGCGCTGCGCGCACAACTTAAGGGATATACGCGCTGCGCGCGCGTATACCTTCCCTGACCTTTCGTGCCCCCTAAAAAAATCATTTTTGATCGTTTAAAAACTCGCACCGGGTCCCCACTGCCTTCGGCAGCGCAGACCCATGCGCGCGCACGTGTGAAGGTATACGTGCGCTGCGCGCACATATTCCTCCTGAAGTCATATTTTCATTCTTAAGAAAAGAAAATTTAAAAAATCATTTCTCATCGGGTACAAAGTCGGACCGGGTCCCCACTGCCTTCGGCAGCGCAGTCACGTGCGCGCTTCGCACGCACAAGTTTACGGATACACGCGCTGATCTCGCGTATTCCTTCCCTGACCCTTCGTGCCCCCTAAAAAAAAATCATTTCTGATCGGTTAAAAACTCACACCGGGTCCCCACTGCCTTCGGCAGCGCAAACCCATGCGCGCTGCGCGCGCACGTGTGAAGGTATACGCGCGCTGCGCGCATATACTCCTTCTCAAATCAAATTTTTATTCTTAAGAAAAGAAAATGAACAAAATCATTTCTCATCGGTTAAAAAGTCGGACCTGGTCCCCACTGCCTTCGGCCGCGCAGTCCCGTGCGCGCTGCGCGCACAAGTTAGGGGATACGCGCGCGGTGCACGCCTATCTCTTCCCCACCCTTTCAGCCCTTCCTAATTAACCTACGTATACCAATTTTAAACGGTCTAACTCAATTAGCTGAGATGCAAAGGAAAACGTAATCAGGACACCTCAAAACGTGTAAATCTGGTGAAAACTTTCGATAATTTAAAAGAACTTTAAAATATCTTTCGAATGATGTATTAAAAATAATTTAATCGTAATTAGAGATTGAAATATTGAAATTTGAAAATATTACAGCGCCATCTGTCGGTAGAAATTTTTGTATTCCACTGTTCGATTCCAAATCAAAAAAGCTTTCTGATGATGTTTTACTTATGAAATTATTATAATTAGTATCTGAGATACAAAAGAAAACTCATTCGGGACACCTCAAAACGTGTAAATCTGGTGAAAACTTTCGATAATATAAAAGAACTTTAAAATATCTTTCGAATTAAGTATTAAAAATAATTTAATCATAATTAGAAATTGTAATATTGAAATTTGAAAATATTACAGCGCCATGAAAGAACACTGATTCAGGAGATCTCAAAACGTGTAAATCTGTTGAAAACTTTGAATTATGTAAAAGAACTTTAAAATATCTTTCGTATGATGTATAAAAAATAAATCAATCGGAATTAGAAATTGAAATACGCGTATTAGAATATTGCAAAAATGTCCGGCGTGTAAAGATAAAATTTAATTTGCAATTAAAATGTAAATCTTTTGTTTATTGACGAAAATCGATGAAATTTGAAATGCAAGTTTGTTTTGTGGTGTAAATAATATATACTAAATAAAATGTGTAAAATTTGAAAAATTGAAGAAAATAGAAAATTGTAATTTTTAATCGCACTACGAAACACGTGACTCCATTAAATACCAGATATGTTTCCGTTGAAGACTGCTGTAGACTTAATGGCTGCAAAGATAACATTCTTGTGATTCGTTGCCAACATTTTTTTATAGTTTAGTTAATTTTAAAAAATCTAATTGTCCGATCGATAAGCCGTTTAAACCATCGGATTGAGAAAAAAAAGCCCTTTCCAATGGTATCTTGTTTGTAACGATACGACTGATATTTCTAATTTATTTTCCACTGTTTCCGTGAAAATGTCGCTTTTTAAGCATTTAATCATGAATTCTGGGTCATTTTTCGGTAGACAATGGTCGACGTTTTAATTAATATCTCCGCTAATTAGGGTCGCATCGTTTAGCAAATTAGATAACCCAGATCTGCGATAAATTCTCTGTCGATCGGTACCCGTTCGAAGTCCGTGCGACCGTTAGCGGCCGAGCTTTTGCTGCGTCAAGCCGTTTCTCACAGACAGACACCACACACACACACACACACACACACACACGCGTACAGATTTTAATAATATAAGGAGATTAGTAAATAAATGTAAATAAATAAGCTAAAGTTCCAATTTTAGCCAATTCACTTTGGTTTGCAATTCTTCACATAAAATGTAGAAATCAGGGATGAGATTTTTCAGCTTTTCAGCTTTTTTTTAAATACCACATGACACCACCATAACACACCACATGACTTTCTTCTATATTTTCCTATACAAATTCACTCAGTAAAACTAATTTATTAAAATTACTATTTAAAAAAATTATCTTCCATGGTAATGTAGACGGTTTCCATATTAGAGAAGTAGTATAACACTAAATATATATATAAAAGAGTCGATTTTATTGCCAATATTACATTAAAAAAATCGATAACTTTATTTTAAATTATCGCAGATCGATGGTTCAACCATTCGTTTTAAAAGTATTGGCAAGCTCTTTTGAAAGATACCCATCATGAAAATTTACTCCCCCCCCAGGGGGGGGGGGGGGCGAGGCTCCTACACATACAAAAAAATTTTCCCAGTTGACTATCTCTATTATAAGTAATTCTTGTAAATTTCATAATGATTAATAAAAAATTTCATAAAAATTTCATAATAAGATTTCATAAAAAATAACTCTGCACATTTATACAAAATTTTGTCCTATATTAGCATGTTAAAAATTTAGAAAAAGCGGGATGGCAACGCAACCTGTACGACAATTTTTACCAAAAGTTGCTAGGCACTAATTTATGTCAAGGTGCAACTACATACCAATTTGTATGAAATTCTGTGCCGTAGTTCCTGAGATACAGTTGCCACGAAATTTTGGCACACACACACACACAGAGACAAACAGACATTTTCTAAAAATGGTCAAATCGTGTTCTACAGCTCTCAAAACGTGTAAATCCATTAAGAACCCGAGGTCGAAAATTTTTACGAATCCAATATTTTCTTCGATTGAATATAGAGGAAAGTAATAAATATTTATTACTGTAATAAATTTTGTCATCAAAATTCTAGTACTATTTGTATCTCATTTCAACATCTTTCCTTTGCGTACAGTTTCAGCTCTTTTGTATTTTTGCTAATCTCATCCTTGAGAAATCGTTCACAGGTATTGCATCATAATATTCGGCCTCGCTCCGCGTTTTATTTTCTTTTGAAAATATACTGTATTGCGTTCAGAATAATCTGACTTCCACAAACTTCCTTATTGCTTTTGGTCAGGATCGAATGAAACAAACAAAAAAGCCCTTTCTCCCTCTGTCTTTTCTCATTAAAACGCGTCGCTCGAGAGGGCGAGCGATCCATTAGGGGCCCTCTTGCTGCGCGGACAAGAGCCTCTGAAGAGCCCTATTTCCAGTTGACATTTACGAATAGTGTAGAGATCGCACTTGTTTCCAGCCATCCTTGAAGCTCGAGAGGTTCCGATTTTATTCTTTGTTGCACGCGCAGCCTTCTCTTTCCCTTCCCCTCGCCAGTGTTGATGCCTTTTGATGATCGTACTCTTGCCGGCGATGTTTATGTTTGGATGGCATTTTGGTGTATAGTTTGTCGGAGCATCGGCCGCTGCATGTTTTTCCCGGATTTCATATAAATCTGTAAAACTTGGAAGATACCAGATGATTCAGCTTGCAGAATAATGCCAATAAATAAAAAATAAATATATATTAAAACTAGTTTTTTGCTTCTGTGATCTGCTCCTGATGAAATTGGATTCTGAAGTTCATTTGAAAATAAATAAAGGAATAAATCATAAATAAATAAAATAAAAATAGATAAACTAGTATGCTGTGGCTACCACACGACTTTCTTCTATATTTTCCTCAGAAATTCACTCAGTACAAATTATTTCTTAAAATTACTATTATTCATTAAAATTATTTTCCACGATAAATGCAAACGATTTTCATTCTAGAGAAGTATAACACTGAATATCCAAAGAAAGTCAATTTTATTCTCTATGACTTTCAAATAAACTGCTGTTTTTAGCTTTACATAATTTGAAAAATCAATTTATATGAAACACTAAAACATACTCACTTATAAATTTCTTATAGTTTATAGTTTTCTAAGCATGTGATCATTCGTGGTTTTTTATTTCAGAAAAATAAATAAGGCATAATTAATAAGTCGTTGCTTTTCTCATGAATGTTACATTAAAAAAAAAAAAAAAAAAAAAAAAAAAAAAAAACATTCTGTAAATTCCTTTGTGTCGATAATTAAATTTAAAAACCTAGTTTATTTTATCTTAAATATTTGGTTTAAGTCAAAATGATATAATATTTATTTAAATTAACAATAGTTGGTATTGGAACAGATATATTTTCGCATGATTATTACTTCGTTTCGTAAACAAAGGTTTTAACTTCTAATGAAAAAGTCAAGTGCATAATTATGGATTTTCACTGCAGTTACAATGAATAACTAAAAAGTTTTAATTAGCAAAACAATTTATTTATATAAAGTAACAGATTTATTAAAGTAATGCTGATATTACGTACAACGAAACGTTCTTAAGCTAATTTTTAAGTATTGATTAATACATAGAATTGTCAAGTTTATATGATTTAACAGAAAATTTAAAAACGTGGTATATAAAAAGTTCTTTTTATCTTGTAATTAGTATTTTATTTCACATGTTCGACAAAACAGCTCTATTTGCAGCATACAGTAGAACTTGGATAATTCGAAGTTGAAGAGCGAGGTACTATAAATATTCGTTTTTATTATGAACTGCCCATGTGTTCTCCGTCTCCAATCGATGCTAACTGGAAGGTTCTGGTAACCCCTTTTCAATTTACAGCATCGTTCTACATCGATTTAACCGAAATTTAACTATTAACCGAAATTCAACTATCTTACCGAAATTTAAATATTAATTTTTTTAACAATACGAAATAATGTGAATTTGCATTAAGTTCTTAAAACTGTTGATTTCACGTGTTTGAATAATTTTAGTTGCTACTTTAAAATAAAGGATCTTTTTTTAATTTTTCTCATTTCATAGATAACCCCCTAAAGTGAGCCCGTTGCCGTCGAAAAATAGATGCCAAAATTGAAAAAAAAAAAAAAAGTGGTATAAGTCATCATTTTCAAATTGCAGTAACTCAGCGAGATTTTGACTTATAGAGATGATTTTTTTCTTTCCTTGTTAGAGCGAGGAGAATATTTTTCTAAATATAAGTCACATGATAGGAGGGGCCGTATAAAAATAAATTTCGTATTTAATATCCAGCCCCTTGTACAAAAAAATGCCATATCTGAAATCTACTCTTAATTTGCACTAATTTTGTAATTGGAAGTATGTTTCTATCTTTCTTAGTTTACGAGATAATCGCTGTAACATCTATTTTGAATCACCCGGTATATATATTGTGTGCGTATAGATAAACAAAGCAACCAATCTTTAATTTTTTTTTTTTTTTTAAAGTAACGAATAACATTGTGCAATCGTAATGGTTTATATATATATATATGCATGTGTGTAAGAAAGTTTATTTATTTATTTTTAAATCGCAATTATTAACTTATATATTTTCTTTTTCATTGACAGGTTACCTCCTATTCAAAGATTTTTGTGAAAATGTCTTTGAAGAACCAGTGCCACAGCTTAGCTTTTTTGAAGAGGTAAGGAGAACAACTTTTCTTTTGAATACTTTAAAACCTTTGTTTTCCTTGTTCAGTTTCTTAATAATAATAATAAGTTCTATGGATTTTGACGAAGTTAATATACCCTCATACTTCCAAATACGTCCATTTTATCCTTATTCATCGCGTGTTTCGAATGATTATGTTTGCTACAAATTAAGGGCCCGCTTCACTCACCGTCGCCGGAAGCCGAAGCTAATGTTATTCTATGGAAAATTTTCTTTACAAATAACGCATTAACTAATACATATTTTTAAATTCTGTTTTCACATTCTAAAAATTCCCAGCTGTTAAATGGACGGACCTTTTTTTAAAAAAATATTTTTTTAATTTTTTATATTTTATTTATTTTGAAGCTGCAAAATACGAATTTTCAATACGTGAAATTTTTCATTTTGCAATAAAAAAAAAAAAAAAAAAAAAAAAAATCCATTTTTAAAAAAGGTCCGTCCATTTAACAGTTGGGAGTTTTCTGAATGTGAAAACAGATTTTAAAAATATGTATTAGTCAATAAGTTATTTGTAAAGAAAATTTCCCATAGAATAACATTGGCTGGGGCTTCCGGCGACGGTAAGTGAAGAGGGCCGTTAATTGCTATTTTTGCATAATAATTAGTGTCTTAAATAGTACATATTACAATAAAGTATTAAAAAAGCAAAAATTACAAAATTACATCTAAACTTCATTTTTTTTTAAACATTATAAAACATTTATTTCATCAAAATAACTTTAAAAAAAATTAAGTATGCTTCTTAAAGTTACTGGCGTCCAACCTCGTTACCGAAAAGGCCGTCATGTATTCACTCGGCCTTGTCGCCTGTAACTAATGTGCAAGAAAGAAATTTTGGCTTGTTAATAAAAAAAAAAAAATGGTAATCGTAAATTGGATTAGGCAAAAAATCTTTGTCAATCCAGTAAAATTGTACTAAGGATATGTCACTAGCTTTTAGGAAATATTTGCATATAAAACTAGTATGTTGTGGCCACCACAAGACTTTCTTCTATATTTTCCTATACAAATTCACTCAGTAACAATAAAAAAAAAAAAATTTTTTTGTTGTTGTTGTTTTGTTTGTTAAAAGTTAAAAAAAAAAAAAAAAAAAATCGATAACTTTGTTTTGAATTATCACATATTTATAGTTCAACCATTCGTTTTAAAGGTATTGACGAGGCCTAAAATCGGAAAACCGGAAATGGGACCGCATTTAATTTTAGTCTGTATATTAAAAACGGCTCTAACGATTTTTTTTTTTTTTTTTTTTTTTTATTGTTATGTCCCCTTTTAGATGTCTTTTTATATGTAATAGTTGGCTACGACATACTTTCAGATTTGGTAGGACAATTTTAAATCTCGGAAGAGGAGGTCCTGATAAACGGCTCTACTGATTTTCTTCAGATTCACCTCCCTTTTTACAGGTACTTTCACACGTATTAGTCCGTTTCTGGTGTACAGATGAATTTCCGAAGTTTTGATGGAAATTGGAAGTGGGGCCTAAAGTCGATATTTCATTGAAAAATGGCTGCAACGATTTTCTTCAAATTTTTTACATAAACTCCCTTTTAGATGCCTTTTTGTGTAATTAGTTGATTAGTACCAGGGGTCTGTCCAGAGGAAAACGACCCTTCACAAAACTTTATAACTTAAAAAAGGACCCTTCACAAAATTCCCCCCCCCCCCCTTAAAAATAGATCTTTTGATAAATCTGTTTCATTTCAAAAACTAATCTTTCATAGAAGGAACAGGCTATCGGACGTGCTTTGCTGTATTTCCCTGAAAAACTGATATTCAATTTCTTATTTATAAAAGTTTTCTATGCATAGGTGTGAATTTAGTTCTATAAAAGTGAACCACCATTATCTAAAATGAAACCTTAATTGTAATTTTGTTTTGAAAAATTATATTTTTCACAATTTCACGAAAAGAGGATCCTAGCCGTAAAATTTGGAAAACTGGATTTTCACACTAAATTTAGATTCACAAAATTATGTGTAGATTTTTCACAATTTTACAAAAACAGGATCTTGTCTGAAACGTCTGGACACACCCCTGAGTACAGGAAAATTGATATAGGCGCCCTAATTAGTTAGGTCTTCGATGGATGCCTCAAGAAACGGCTTGACTGATTTTCTTTAAACTCGCTCTATAGTCTCAATTTTAGATGTCTTTATGTCGTTTGTATTAGATGCTGCAAGAAAATTGGTAGCTATCTGATTAATTAGGTCAGTTTCATGTCTTCGGAGCACTTTGCATCAAAAAGGGGTTTATAATTTGCGTAGTAATGGGTAATGAAATGGTATGGATGTTAAACACCAGATTTTTTAGTTTAAATAAAAATTTAAAATTATATTTAAAAATCAAACAATTAGGTAAACTTTCGATCAATTTACTGCAAATTTGGGGATTTTTAAAGTGAATATCTCCTAGCAAAGCCCCCTCTTTCCCTATATAATATTAGACTTCTGTGTTTTACCCTGTTTAAAGTGAATGTAACGCGAATTTACTCTCAGCTGATGGCTGGTGTTTTCCTTTATTTTCTTCGTCGTCAAGATTTTGTTTTAAATCAAAGAGGACTTAAGACAAGAGAGAGAGGGAGGAGAAAGATAAACCGATTTAACTTTCCACCGTCCTTGTTATTCGATTCGAACGCAGAATTCAGCGGCTGGGAGGGGAGTGTGTGGGGGTAAGGATTTAAGACTAATCCTCTTACATAAAGTGCTTGTCGAGTAAACAGATTTCATTAACTGCTGCTTGGTATTTAATTGAGTTGACAGTCTTTATAAATTCTTTGAGTATTAAATTTAACCGAATTTAGAGCATACATTTTTAAGAAGCTAAAGTCGGCAAATCTGGCGGTTCTTTCGTAATCCACTTTCACTTCAGATTCACATTTGATTCATCCTGTGATAATCAGATTTTTAAAATTTTGTTACCGAAACGCGATAATGTGTTCTTTACTTTATTTTCTATTTATTATTATTTTACGAAATATTTTAATCGCTTCTTTGATACGTAAAGTATCTCATATCGCAGCTATTAAAAGTCGAACGTTATTTTTTCTCTGCAAGAAAATTATTATTCGAAGTCAAACGAGCCCCGTGTCGAGGCTCAGTTGGCTCGTGCTTTAATCTGTCTCTGTGTGTAATTGTTTTCCCCTTTTTACTTTCTTCTATATACATAAATAGAAAGTATTGGATTCGGTATACTTTTTTACTTTCTCTTACCCGTAAGGTAGAGAAAGTATTGTTTTGGGGTCAAATTTTCGAACGCGAGATTTTGTTATTCTTTCACGTTTTGAGGTCCCCTGAATACGAAAATCATGTTTTTAGCAAATGGTCTGTGTGTGCGTCTGTCTGTTATCAGCATATCTCAAAAACAAATTATGGCAGAAAGTTCAAACTTGGTATTCTAAATGTGTATCATATAGGGATGCTACAGTAAGCTTCTCGTTAAGATCAAGCAAATGGTTCGTGTACAGGGACAATCAAGAGAATTCTAATACATTACGTCTATGGGGGAAATTGCAGGAAAGTAAAGTTTAACGTCTATAGACTGCACTAAACCAAATGAAACGAATATGTATTTTTTGTAATAGAGATAGTTAACTGGGGAAAAAAAAATTGTGTATGTAAGAGCCTCGATTCCCCCCTCGAGGGGAGTAAATTTTCATGATGGGTATCTTTCAAAAGAGCTCGCCAATACCTTTAAAACGAATGGTTGAACCATCGATCTGCGATAATTTAAAACAAAGTTATCGTTTTTTTTTTTTTTTTTTTTTTTTTTAAATATTGAGAATAAAATGGATATTTGGTGTTATACTACTTCTCTAATATGGAAATCGTCTGCATTATCATAAAAGAAAAAAAATTTTTAATAATTTTAATAAATTATTTTTTAAAAACAGAATTATTTTTCAATAACCGAATTAAATTCTATATAAATGTAGGTGCATTAATGAAACGGGGGGTTGAGGGGGGCTGTAGCCCCCCCCCCTCACACAGAACTAATTATCATATAAAACTCTTCAGAAGCCTAATATGAATTGTTTAACACAGGTTTACATAACAGTATTCGTTATCTTACCTTTTAATCTGAAACCTGTATTTATAGTATTAAATTTCAGGGTAAGAGAAAGTCGTGGGAGTGACACAGCAGATTATTAACCTTCAGTTACCATCGATTTACACGTTTTGAGATGTTCTGAACGTAATTTGACAATTTAAAAAAACATACATCTGCGTCTGTCTGTTACCAAATTTTTGAGGGTGCTGTATTTCACGAACCAATGGACAGAATTTAATCAAATTTGATAGTTAGTTGAATTTTGAAGATTTGCTTTTGGGATATATCGTCCAACATATGGAGCTGCTATGCTGTAATTTCCCCCATTTAAGAAAAGGCTATATCTCAGCTTATATAATGTATAAGTGCCCAAAAATTATGTATAAGGGTCATAATGAAAAACTGTCTATTCATTTTGGTTGCATGTCGGCCGACAGGTGGCCCTGCTACGATGCAATTTAATTTCTTTTACAGGAAAGCAAATAGCTCAGCTTTTACGATATATGAATATACCAAACTTGATATGTCAGATGGATATCACGAAAAACTACGCTAAATCAATTTGGGTCGAAAGGTGTTGCTGCTATGATACTGCAATATTACCTGTTTACGGCAAGATTTTATTCCCCAGTGAACTTGAATATCATATATAATTTTATAAAAATTATGAAAATATTTTCGGACGCTAAAGGACAGACAGATACACAAATTGAAATTCTATTAACACTTAAAAATTATTAGAAAGTGTTAAAAATTCTTAATGTAAGTTAAAATTCAATTCCAGCAAATTTCCAATAATAGCCCTTAATGTAATTGAATATTTTTGTGTGGCCCTGTAAATCTAATGCTAATCATACTATATACTATAGAATATTATATTTTAATTTCATTAGGATTTGTGTAAAGTAAAGGTACTTAATTATGGTAGATAGAAAAACTCTCGTAGAATAGAATGCTTTGGAGTACTTTCGGGTGTCCCTGTACACAAACAAGTAGAAGAATGAATGAAGTGGTTCATCGAAGCTTTACCTTCCTGGAAGTCTGAAAAGATATTTGTAAAATGCGTGGTTAAGTACTATGAAACTTTACGCAATTTTAATAAAAGATTTGACACATCAATTTCTCCCGGATCGTTCAGAAGAATTGTTGGTGGCGTTAGATTTCTCTCTTTATAACCTCTGGCAAAAAGAAAGAGGGGGCATATTTTGTGGAATTAGCAGTAAAAATATGAACCGACAGTCTTATACGATGATAAATGTGTTCAACGGGGCTAGGTGAATTTGCATCTTTTATAAATTTATTCAAAATATTTGGATGATTTTGAAGTTAATTTATAATATTATCCAAATAATATAAGTTTCTAATTAAAACAATTTTTATTTGTAACTAGTATGCTGGGACCATCACAAAATTTCATTCTATATTTTCCTGTACAAAATTCCATAGTACAGATTATTTATTAAAATTATTTTTCTTGACGAGTACAGACGATTTTCATCGCAGAGAACTTTTCTGTTAAATTTAAAATCTTTCCGTTTAAACCTCTTGCTTCAGTTATTTCAAAATAAAAACTAGAAATTGTCATTTAATAATAACAAATTAAATAATAATAATAATAATAATAAAATAACCATTTGCGAATCAAATCAAATTTTATTTATTGAAATTTTATTTTTCCGACTGAGTGAAAATAATGCCTAAATCAAATTTGTAACTTGTTACCGCGCTATGAAGAAAACGTTCCTTGAAATATTTATTGATATAAGTGATGGGGCTTGTTTACTTTGTAATTATACTGCAAGTGTATTTTTTCGGCAGAGAGAGATACCTGAGAGATTGCTTTGCTTTAATTTCTTATTTGACCTTTTTTTTTTTTAATCACAATGTAAATAAACAATTTTTACTTTCTCTTACCCATAAGGTAGAGAAAGTATTTTTTATGGGTCAAATTTTCGAACGCGATATTTTGTTATATTTACACGTTTTGAAGTCCCCTGAATACGAAAATCATGTTCATAGCAAATGGTCTGTGTGTGTGTGTCTGTCTGTTATCAGCATATTTCAAAAAAAAAAAAAAAAAAAAAAAAAAAAAATATGGCAGAAAGTTCAAACTTGGTATTCTAAATGTGTATCATATAGGGATGCTACAGTAAGCTTTTCGTTAAGATCAGGCAAATGGTTCGTGTACAGGAACAATCAAGACGATTCTAATACATTACGTCTACGGGGGAAATTGCAGGTAAGTAGAGTTTAACGTCTATAGACTGCACTAAACCAAATGAAACGAATATATATTTTTTTTGTAATAGAGAGAGTCAACTGGGAATTTTTTTTTTTGTTTTTTTGTGTATGTAGGAGCCTCCCCTCCCCCCCCCCCCGGGGGGAAGTCCCCCCTCGAGGGGAGTAAATTTTCATGATGGGTATCTTTCAAAAGAGCTCGCCAATACCTTTAAAACGAATCGTTGAACCATCGATCTGCGGTAATTTAAAACAAAGTTATCGATTTTTTTTCTTTACTTTTAACGAAAAAAAAAAAAAAAAAAAAAATCTTTTTTTTTTTTTTTTTTTTTTTTTTTTTATTGAGAATAAAATGAACTTTTTTTTGATATTTGGTGTTATACTACTTCTCTAATATGGAAATCGTCTGCATTATCATAAAAGATAATTTTTTTAAATAATAATTTTTATAATTTTTTTTTTTTTTGAAAACAGAATTATTTTTTAATAAGCGAATTAAATTTTATATAAATGTAGGTGCATTAATGAAATGGGGGGTTGAGGGGGGCGGTAACCCCCCCCCCTCACACAGAACTAATTATCATATAAAACTCTTCAGAAGCCTAATACGAATTGTTTAACACAGGTTTACATAACAGTACTCGTTATCTTACCTTTTAATCTGCAACCTGTATTTATAGTATTAAATTTCAGGGTAAGAGAAAGTCGTGTGAGTGACACACCAGACTATTTTAGTTTGCATAAATGATATTTTTGCTGCTGGAGAGATATTTTTTGAGTTTATGAAACGGCAATGCTGATTTTATAAAGTGGCGGTTTTAAAAGTAGTTTGAATTGATTTGATTCCGGTTCTGTCAATTTGATCAGATTAAGCGGCTGATTTTATTAACCAGTGAATTTATTAAGCGGCGGTTACTGTAAATATATATATTTTTAACTATGACAGAATTCTGGTTCAACCATTGGTTTTAAATGTTTTCAGTCCTTTTAAAAAAATTTCACACTGAAAACTTTTTTTTTTTTTTTTTTTGAAACTGTAGAATTAAGATTGCAAACTAGTGTGCATTATTTTTATTTATTTATTTATTCTGTTTTCAAAATTATTTCGCAACTTTAATCTAATGTTTAGATTTTTTACATTCTATGTCTTTTAATTATTTTATTACGCACCTTCTATTTTTGAAGCGTGGGCAATACGTTTCAATTATAGACAACCCCTGTAAAACCAGTTTTACCTTTAAAGTAATATTAAGAGTGGGTAAACATTGTACGTCTTAGTATCGTTTGTAAATGTTTATTTATTTCGTTGTTTCATGATTAAAGCTAGTAGGGATAACAAGCTAAATTAAAGTTAACCGATACGGGTGCTTAAGATTTGAGTAGTTTGGTTTAGTATTATTAGGGTCTATGTCAACATGTCTACTTAGTGACCAATTAATTGGTCGCGAAAATCAAACACACTGACGACGAATTTCTTGCTTAATATATTTTTAGATACCTTTTTTCTCTATTTTATGTTTATATTGATTTTGCAGAGGTGAAATTTTACAGCTTTTTTGTAGATTGATTTTTTTTTAAACTTTGTTTCAGTTTTTTTTTTCCCATTCTGATGTGTATTTGTTATGTCAGCCAAACAAATTTTTTTGTTATCCATGTGTATGATTAAATACTAAATAATAATCTTTTTTTTTTTTTTATTAATATATTGAAAATTATAAAATATGTTTATTACTCTAATATATTTTTTTTTAATAAAAATTCTAGTATTTAATTTTAAAATCTTGCCTTTGCCATATAGTTTTAACTTTCATATCATTTCGTCAAACCCATTTCTGTATTTCTTACTTTAAAAAAAGAAAGAAAGAAAATGAGAATAAATAAAAATTCTGTCAAAGACAGAATTTAATTTAGTACGGAGGACTATTAATTTCAATCTGCAAAATTTTTATTTTTAATTACTTCCATTACCCGACTACCATAGGCAATGGAAGTATTGTATTCGGTCCAAAAATTCAATGTCAAGTTTTCACCTGATTTACACGTTTTAAGGCCTCCTGAGTCCAAAAGAGTAGTTTTCAGCAATTGGTCAGTGTGTGTGTATGTATGTATGCAATGTTCTGGCTATCATATCCTCGAAACTAATAAAGATTGAACTACGAAACTTCACAATTGATACAGGTCTGGTGTACAGATGAATTTTCCAAATTTTGGCGAAAAATGGAAAACCGGAAGGGGGTCATCGGAAACCAGAAATGGGACCGTAAGTCCGTATCTCAAAGACGGCTTTAACGATTTTCTTCAAAGTTGCTACATAAACACTCTATTAGATGCTCGTTCGAGTGATATAGTTGGTTAGTTCAGAAAAATTGACAGGCGTCCTGTATAAAAAGCTCAATTTCAGGTCTCGCAAGTGCGTTCCTTTAAAAACATCGGAACGGATTTGTTTCAAACTCGCCCTATTAACTCCCTTTTAAATATCTTTTTGTAAGTAATTATTGTTTTCCTGTCAATAATTGAGTATACCAAGTTTCGGTAGAAGTTGGTATCTCAAAAACGGCTCTAATGATTTTCTTGAAAATTGTTTCATTAATCCATTTTAGATACCCTTTCTCATGTATTACGTGGTTATTACAGGAATATTATCGATCATCCTGATTAGGTAGTTCCGTTTTAGGTCTCGGAAATTGGTGTTTCAAAAATTAACTATTTATTTATTTTTATTTTTCTCTTATTTTTTTAACTCGCCATGTAAACCCTGTTTTATATGTATACGCGTATCAAGTTTCTCTTACTGGAAAATTCCAAAAAATGCATATAATACGTGTAAAAGTGGATAATGGAAGTCGTGTCATTGTTTCACACCAGATTTTTCTTTTAATTTCTATCTCATTTTTTGACCGTAAAACTGTACCACGTACTTTTTAAATTGACTGAAATGAATTAAAATGAAGTGTTGCCACATAAATTACATACTTTAGTTAATGTAAAACGATCTAATTGTCGTGTCGAAAAACTGTTTGTACCTCTGGATTCAGAATAATCGCCCTTTCATTTGGTACCTAATTTGTAACGATAGGGCAGATCTTTCTAATTTATTTTAGTGTTACACAAAACTGGTCTACAAAAACTCCATATTGAAACTAATAGTCCTCCGTCCTTGAAAAGAAAAAAAAAAAAAAAAAAAAAAAAAAAAAAGGAAACAAATATATTTTGATATTCTTAAAATTTTTGATACATAAAACTTTTTGAAATCAAAATTCTCGTATTTAAAAACAAGCCTTCTACATTAAATTTTCATTGTTTGGTAAACAATGTGTGTGCGGAATCTTCTGGCTATCATAGCTCCGAAACTAATAAAGATAGAACGACGGAACTTCAGAATTGACACAGGTCTGGTGTACAGATGAATTTTTCAAATTTTGGTGAAAATTGGAAAAACGGAAGTGGGACATCCGAAACCGGAAGTGGGACCGTAAGTGTGTATCTCAAAAACGGCTCTAACGATTTTCTTCAAAGTTGGTATGTAAACATTCTATTAGATATCCTTTCGAATGATACAGTTGGTTAGTTCAGGAAAATCGATAGGCGTCCTGTATAAATAGCTCAACTTCAGGTCTCGCAAGTGCGTTCTTTTAAAAACGGCAGTAAGGATTTTTTTCAAACTCGCCATATTAACTCCCTTTTAAATATTCTTTAAAAATCAAATCAAACCTGACTTTGTAATATTGCGTTGTTGCCGTAAACCCCACCCCCTTCTTCTTCTTCTTCTTTTTTTTTTTTTTTTTTTTTTTTTTTAACTTTCTTCTATAGTTAATAGATGGAAGTATTAGATTCCTAAAAATGGTCGAACTTTTGCTTCCAAGGCTCTATACATTTTGAGGTGTCCTGAATACGATTTGACCACTTTAAGAAAATGTGGTCCGTCTGTGGAAAATATTTCATACCAATTCTGTCTCGAAAACTATCTCCGGTTTATCATAATTTTTTTATATGGCTGTCTGCATCTGCATAGTACAAAATTTCGAATAAATGCACACAGTGAGGATATTTTCAACCAATCATTGTGAAATGAAAATTTTGCAATGATTTTCAGTTCAGTTTTCAGTTGAATTTATAAAGTTTTAAAATCTTAACAATAATTTGTCGGTATTTCTTGATAAAATTTCCAGACATCTGCTTAAAAAAATAAATAAATTAAAAAAAACAAAAAAAAAACCTTTAATATAATGCTGAATTAGCTTTTATTCCAAGCGTGTTTTATCCGCCGTACTTAAAAAAAAAAGGGGGGGGGGACTAATGTGCAAGTTGTACCTCAAGGGACTAATGTGAAAGTTGTACCTCACGGGACTAATGTGCAAGTTGCACCGAACGAACGATATTCTGAACTATTTCTTTCAACGAAAATGCCTACTAACCCTGGACGATAGGTCTAATATATCGTATCAATGAAGATCGTATTTATCGTGATATAACTCAATACTTATTTCGCTTCCTTCTTCGACTCGTTTTAATACTCATTTTTTATATGCATGAGCAGCCCCCGAAAAACAAAAACATTAAATTCATTTTTTTTACTTATTTTTATTTCCTATTATTTCACGCGCACTTTTTATTTCCTAATTCAAAATTATTAAAAAAAAAAAACTTTTTCGATATCGCTTGTAACGATACTGATTATTATTAATTTTCTTTTCTTTTTCTTTCAATAATAATTAAAAAAGAAAAAAAAAAGATTTTGGTGAAATTCTGGCAAAAGCAGAATTTAGTTTAGGACGGAGGACTATTAGTTCTTTTTTTTTTTTCTTTTTTCAAATTATAACATCGCTTTCAAATTATTCAATTACATTATTTTCGATGAATTTTAGATTTCGACAAATGTCCAACTATCGAAAACGACAACGCAAAAATCCCAGATTGAGACTAATAGGCCTTTAGTCCTTAAAAGAAAAAAAAAAAAAAAATGTTAAACATTTAAAATGAAAAAAAAAAAAAAAAAAATGTAATAGTAGTAAATAACACTAATAAACCTTTGGACATGTAGGAGCATTGCTCACCCCCCCCCCTTTTCTTGGAAGGGGTTAAAATTTTCAATATGGTTATTTTTCAAAATCCTTATTATTGTGATTTTTAAATGCATAGTCGTAAATTTATATAAATCTCTCTCTCCATACACATATATTTATATAATGTGGCCTGCCTGCATAAAATCGGTTTCCAATCTGCCCCACCAAGTGTTTCGGGTTGGAGAAGCCTAAGGCTTAAATAAATATTAAGCAATGTAATTCTAATTGATTTTCCGAAACAATAACATGGTATTCAGCTGTTGATGACGATACAAAAGGGGTTTCTCGCCTTCATGTTATCCTGTATGTTCATATTTTGAAGAGTAAATGCGGAATGAAAGAAGTCAAGCCTTATTTTGGAAGGAAATACAAAAAACAGAAAATGAAAATTTTTATTTCCTCGTTAGATATATTTAAAATACGAATTCTGTGACTCCGTAGAATTAACATGAAGGGGATACTTTACCTAAAGTTTTTAATATTTCATTTTTAAGCTTCAAACTGTGAAAAATTAACTAAGAGCAATTTTTGCACTTTATAATTTCAAAATGAAATATTGAAAATTTAAAAATATTATTTTTAATTAATAAATTTTAGCTTCATAAATTTTCGGAAAAGGAGAACCAATTTAACAACGGCTGTGAATTTTCTAAATGTGAAAACGGAATTAAAAAATATATGCATACATTAGGTAATGAATAATTTTTAAAAGAAATTTCTCCATAGAAAAACATCGGGTTCGGCTGTCGTTGTTAAATTGTGTATGTTATTAATTAATATATTGTGTTTTTCTTTGTAGATCAAAAGGTACGAGAAGTTGGAGACGGCGGAAGACCGGCAGCAAGCCGCTCGCTCCATCTACGACAACTTCATCATGAAGGAACTCCTCTCCCATACTCACGTGAGTACTCCACTTTGCGATTTTTTTTAAAGGCGCTTTACTTTTATAGGTAATCAATCCTTTGTTAATTTTGAAGCAAACTGGTCTAAATTTTTAAATGAATGCTGTAAAAAATCAGTGTACATACGCCTCAGAGAAACCGTGGCACACTGAAGGAATTAAAATTTTGATTCCAAATCTCAGGGGAACTGAAAATTTCCATTGAAATTCTGGAAAAACAAAGTTTCCGTTTCTCACACTTGCATTTTTCATGTTTAGCCATTCAAATGATAAAGTATTGCAAAAATGTGCACACATCAAAGATTTCTGCCGCGATCGCGATAGTAACACAGCTGTACAGTATCTAATAATCTTGCAAAAAGTATAAGAGTAAAGTACAAATAATTAGCTTATCATGTCTTATTCGAAATTGGATAAAATATAGAAACTTAATATCAGGCTAAATTTTTCCTGTTCTGCAAGGGCAATGGGATACTTCCTGTCTTTTTGCGGTAATCTGTCGCTGTATTCTTGAAAATAATCTGAAAAAAACTTTTTTTTTTTTTTAAAGTAGGAATTCTAAAATTATATAATGTCAAAGGCGATTGGTGGTCATTCACTATTCCTTACTCGTTGAATGCGATTATACCAATTAAATCCGAGTACTTAAAATCGGTTCTATCAAAAAAAATTATAGACAATAGCAGTGGCGGATCCAGAACTTGACTTTTGGGGGGGGGGGGGGGGCTAAGATTTTTCAAAGTGTTATTCTAGACCAATAAAAAATTTACAATTGCAATATTCAATTGTGAATGTCAGTGTTTTGGGGGGGGGGGGGCTTCAGCCCCCTAGCCCCCCCCCCCCCCTTAAATCCGCCACTGGACAATAGATATCAAAGTAAAAATGTAATCTGTAAAAAGGAAATAGAAACAGTTTTAAAAAGACTTACTTTCATTTCATTTTATTTGTTTTAAATACAAAAGAAAAATAGTTTGAGTCTTTTGTGTATTTTATTTATTATTTTTTTTCCCGTTCTACGACAATAGTTCGGCATAGAATAATTATCATCAACATTTCTTAATTCCAAGAAGTTTATAGTTCGTCATCAATCAGAACGTATTCTTGGAATTTTGTTTTATTAATTCCTAAACTGTTAATTGATAAAGATACTAAATATCACATATTTAGAGTCTTAGTTATTTAAAAAGAATTTAATTAAGAAAAATTTGTTTTATTTAGAATCACTTCTGATAGTGCTCAGATTTATCAAATATTAATCGTTGACATGCAGTATTAATCGCATGTTTGTGGGGAGGAGGAAGTAGAATTTCATAAAAAAGACAAATTTTTCAGAGACTTGAGTTTGTTTCAAGAACTGAAAAATTTATGTTATTATACGGTTTCCGTTCGGAAAAAAAAAAAAAAAAAAAAAAAAATCCCAATATGCAGAAAGCACCTCATGTCTTATTAAACTGATGTACAAAATTTCAACATTGTATCAAAGAAATTCTCAAGTATATCATAAAACAAATTGGATAATTCAAACCACTGTCGAATGGTTCGTAATGTAAAGTAGGGATTAAGGGATTGACCACACGAGGGTCCTAGGCCCATGGAGAATGCTCTTTGTGATAGTTTTTCTAAAGGGCCCTAATACGTATTCACGAGTGTTTCTGAAAAAATCACGGAAAACTCCGAATGGTTAGATTGACGAGCACGAACTGGGGTTAAACATTGCACTTGTCATCCATCAGCATTGAAAGCAGAACGATAGTGAATCGACCCGTGCTAGGGCATACAATAATTCACTTGAAACATTAGCTTATAATATTTGGTTGGAAAGCGTTTTAAATAAAACAAATTTTCTTTTTTTTCTTTCTTCAGGGGCGGAGTAGCTTGTGACCGCTTAATTTAGGAGCGTATATGTTCAGAAAGCGTATGACCGTTCCCTTTGATTTCATAATCGTTACATGATAGCTGTGCATTTTTATTTTGTATTTTCCGAAATCAGCCTGCACTTCTATTATGTAAAAAGCTTATTTTTATTTATTTATTTTTCGCGCGATTTATATACATATACTTTCCGAAATTAATATAAATTTGATTATTTTTATCTGTTGGGAAATAGAGCATTTTTATCTTAAAACATTTTTTTATTTTTATTATTAATTTTTTTCTCATTAGTTATACATTTTAGATTTTCCATACTGATAACAAGCGATCTGTTCATGATCTATTCTTTTCAGAGTTCAGAAAGAAATGGTCAAAATCTCCAAAATGTAACTTTTTTTTTTTTTTTTTTTTTTTTTTTTTTTATTATTATTATTAATCAATCTGGGAAAAAGTAACCTTTCCCCCTTTCTTTCTAAAGTTCGATCAGCAACAGTGTTATTGGGTTGTTCGGAAAGTAATTTCGTTTTTTCCTTCGAAAATGAAAGACGATTTTCTTATATTGTATAAATATTTTAATGAATTATATATTCTCCACTTTGATCGGTTTCTTAGCGATCTCACGAGTTGTTATTTGGCACTTTTTCATTAATCAATACTTTATTTTGTCTTCATTAGCACAAACTTGTTTTCTAGAACGTTATGCATCTTCAACTCAAAATTGCCAGAACAAAATTTGGTAAACCAGTTTTGACAATAGCGTTCGTTCTTTAAATAAATTTTCTGTGCACACATCGTATACTTTTTTTCCTCGTTTGAATAGTATTTTCGCATTTTTGATAGCAAAAACAAAATATGCCGAAAATGTCGCTTCTGATTTTCTTTATTTGATAGGGCACCAATCAAAAACTATTGAGCAGAATAAAACGACCTTTTTCACAAGCAAGCTTTGCTATATCAGCTGTCACAATATGTAATGGCAATGCAACTTAAATGTGAAGAAGGTGTGAAAAAAATACAATTAAGTCCTCTGCTGAGAAAAACGAAATGACTTTCCGAACAACCCAATAAAACATAGAAAATACTGCTCATTGTTCCCGAATTCCGCTTACGACAGGGCTCTTTTGCGATCTCAAAAGGAGGAGAGAAGAATCTCGAATCCTGATATGCTTATTCCTTTTTAATGTAAAAATATTTTCAGTGTTCCAAGCACTTCTATTCCGGAGTCAACATCCGACTTGGAATTACCGTAAGCTCCTGCTTCCTCTTGTCCGCGACTTTTCGATATTGATCCGTTTTGTTATATTCTGTCTCTCCCACTGCACCGCGAGTCCAGTGGCCACAAATTAGCATCCGATTGTTTGTTGACTTTCGGCCAAATAAATTTAGCCGCGAGTTAAGTTAATTGAACGGGTCCCTCTGGAACTTCCGATGAAGAGAAATGTCCGGAATGAACGAATTAGCTCAGTAACCGTCATTTTCTAGTTAGTTTCATCTGCGTGGCAGTAAAAGTAATTTCGTGTAGCAGAAATAATTTCATAATGGATGTATAATAATTGATCTGGGCGGCAAAAACTCAGCACCTTGATTAATAATAATAATGCAGGAGGCCAGTCCAGCCTTTTTTTTTTTCTTTTCATTTTTTTGTCTTTAAAAAAAAAATAAATAGAATTTTTATTGTGTGTGTGTTGGGAGGGGGGGGGGGGATAGAATTTTGTAAAGCTGTTGTGAATTTTTATATGATAGGAATGGTGTTTTTTATATGGTGGTTTCTCTACTAATTAATAAATTGCCATTTTCCCTGAAAAATTAACGAAATTTGCATTTTTACTTTCTTCTGTATGCATAAGAAGAAAGTATTGGATTCATGAAAATTTTCGACCTCTGGTTTTCGATGGATTTACACGTCTTGAGATTTCCTGAAAACGATCCACCATTTTTTGAAAATTTGTGTGAATGTGTATCAAGAAATTTGTGGACGCTGTATCCCAAGAATTAACGAAATTTAATCAAAATTGGTATTAAATTTGACCTTGACGTAAACTGGTGATAATTACGTTTGGGGGTCAATCGCTGAGTACGTGGTGCTGTCATCCCCTCTTTTCATAACTTTTAATATGGGAATGGGAGTATAGGACAAAATTTCATATAAATGTACATAATGTGAATTATCAAATTTTTCAGTGTGAAAATAAATAAAGATATTTATGATGGTACTAATAGTTAACCAGGATAAAATTTGTGTACATCGGTGCTCCCACCACACTTCGGGTATGTGTGAATTTTCAATACGGACATCACTCAAAAGATATCTTCAATAATTTTAAAACTAATGGTCAAACCATAAATTTGTGATAATTCGAAACAAAGTTATAGACATGACAAAAAAATAAAAAATAAAAAAAAACCTCATATCTCGGCACAAAATTGATTTTCTTTGGTCATTTTAGTCTTAGTGTTATACTTTTGAAACGAAAATCATCTGCATTCGTCATGGAAATTAATTTTGATAAATAATTTTTACTGCGTGAATTTTCATGAGAAAATAATAGAAGAAAATTTTCGATATGCAACTACCGGCCACGACATACTTTATTTTTCAAGTTGATTAAAAAACTATACGCGATATTTTCGCGCTATTTGCAGAAAAAAATTGATCATTGACACTAATCGTCAAATTAGAGTTTTTTTTTTTTTTTTAAAGTGTTTTACGGAAACGCGTGATTAATTATTCTCAAAGGCCTCAAATCTGAATGACAAGCTATTGTCGAAATACATAATTTTTCTTATCTGAATTATTTGAAGGAAATTTTTAAAACCCGATTTTCGTAAAAATTTGTTTTAAACTCGCCGATTTTTTTTTTTTTTTTTTCCCCGCGTGTTTGTGAATAGTTCGTTTTAAGTTTTAATGATTTGTTTTAAAAAGATCTTTGATTTTTGTGAAAAGTTTATTTCAGAATCTGAAATTTTACTATGCACTCCTGTAACAACAATAATATTAATGATAAAATAATCAATTTTGCGCGATTATTAAATTTAATAAATAGATGAGTAATAATTAAAAAAGAAATTTCCCCTTAATTAAGTTTTTAAAAACCCTAGCTCCATATTGTATTTGGGATGGTGGACATTGTGAATATTTTTTATAAATTGCTAACTTAGAGTTATGAAAACTCGCATACTTATACATGGAAGTAGAACCATATTAAATATATTAAATTAAAAAAAACTATAAAATTTTAAAATTAGTATTAAATAAATAAATAAAATGCTGTCTGCTAACCCCCCCCCCCCTCCTCTCGATTTAACATTATTATAGTTTAACAACATATTCTAAGCATATTTGGTTTTTACTAGTTAATTTTTTAAAAATATTTTTATGCTTGAATGCTAAAACTTAAAGCAAATGTTTAGCATTCAAACCTGAAAGTATTTTTTTTTTTTTTTTTTTTTAATTAACTGATCAAGGAATATACAAAGATTTATCCAAATATCTTCAGAATAAATTGTTAACCTATTTTTATAAGGAAATTAAAAAGTAGTTAATGAAAAAGCATATTAAAAAAAAAAAAAAAAAAAAAAAAAAGATTTTTTTTTTTTTCTTTTTATTAGATTTAAATAGTTTTTTGAAAAATTTCAATGTACTTATTGTTACATTTCAAAGCATTTGTATGCAAATTTTTATGATTTTTAAAACAATAAATTGCAAAATAGATTTATAATGTCCACCATCTCTTTAAAAGAAAACTTCTGTACTTTCTTACTAGGAATATTTGTTGAAAGTAATTTTCTTCATTCTGTATTACAATTTTGAAGTTAAAAAATTGAATGAGTGAATTTTTCTTTTCTTTCTTTCTTTGTGTGTGTGTGTCTTCTGTTTAGAATTTGTTAAACATTTAATACCCCTGAAGGTTCCCAATCCTTTTCTTCCCCCTATTTCTTTTCTTTCTTTTTTCAATAAACACCTTTTTTTTTTTTTTCAAAGTATCTGTTATTATTATTATTTTATTTATTTATTTTTGCTTTTTAAGTATGACTGGACTATTTTGTTCAATCTACGATTTTTCGTCATGCTGCGATTTTGCATTTTCAGTTTACTAAATATTTGTTGATTGTATCGTTCACATATAGCCAACAAATATTAAAAAAATAAAAAAAAAATGTTTGTAATATACAAATTAGTCCTGTCATATTATATTAAATTCTGTCTTTGACAGATTTTTTTTTTTTTTTTTAACTACAAAGTTAAGTGTGAGTACTGCTTTAATTTATAGGTAGTATTTTTATTTATTTATTTTATTTTTATTTTTTTTATGTTACACTAGTGACTTATTAATAGTTCTTGAAAATATTAATATGTTCATAATTGGCATAAATAAATTTGAGATTTCACAAAATATATAAATGAAATTGTTTGTTCAAAATATCAGAAAACAATTTTCAAAATAATATCAGATTATAGGGTATTAAAAAAGTTGCACAACTCCCCCCCCCTCCCCCCCCCCCAAAAAAAATAAATAAATAAATAAAATAAAATCACATAAAACATAGTACATGAGTTTTATTGCAAACATGAAGTAAATAGAAAGAAGAGCTATTCTAAGAAACAAAACTATAATAATAATAATAATATTTCTAGATGTTTAACCTGTGATTTTTTTCTCAGATACATGCTGAAATGCATTTTACCTTACCAAATTTAAGATTAATCTTTTCAATGCACAAATGTTTTCGAACTGTATGTTCAATTACAAATCCTAGATAGAGCTTTTAGTTCAAGGGTTTAGTAGATTTCGGTTAAAAAAAAAAAAAGAAAAAATGGTTCATTTATTTTACCTTTTACAAAATAAATGCATCAATTTTTTGATGATTTTTTAAAAACATAATTCACATTTTGAAATATCAGTTCTCAGAGGTTAAGGGAATTGTTTTACTGTAATTTGATTGAAAATTTTATAATTTATTCATTCTTTCGATTATTAATCAATTTTAGTATTGTTTTATCTTTGGGGTATTACAGAGATTTGTTAGTTTCTTATTATAGTTATAAAGGTATGTCTTTGCATTTTTATTTTAAGAAATTTCGAAATGTTTCTTTCTAAAATACTTTTAATTTTTTATAGGATTATTCCAAAGAAGCTGTAGCTCATGTACAAAAATATTTAATGAAAAATGAAGTTCCCGTAAATTTATTTCAGGTAATTTTTTACATTATTTCTTTAGGCTAAAATGTATATTTAGTGCTGACTCTAGATTAGAGATGTACAATCTATGGCTGTACTATATTATTGTTTACTATATTAGTAGACAACATAAATACTTATTTTGTATAAGTGTTTATATTGTTTGACAAAGGATACTTTTAGGCGCAATTTACAATTTTATTTTATTTTTAGCTGTTTGAATAATAGTTGCTTTTACAGTTGGTTCTTTTTTTTTTTTTTTTTTTTTTTTACAAATATATTTTATTTATTTATTTATTTTCCCTGTTACAAGTATTCCTGTGAGAGCAAACACTTGTAGCCTAAATCAATGGTTATCCACTTTTTGAAGTTTGGATGCATTTTAAATCCTACAAATAAGTGTAAGCACACTAGAGGTCTGCACGGGCCGGAATTTCAAGGCCCGGGCCCGGCCAGGCCCGTTTATTTTTTAACGGTTTATGGCCCCTGGCCCGGCTCGGACAAAAAACGATAAAATCAGGCCCGACCCGGAAAGGCCTGATTCAAAAATATGTAATTAAAAAAAAAAAAAAAAAATGCATTTTTATAAAAAAGATTTTTAGTATGTGTTTTGCAGAGGTTTTATATAACCAAACAATAGTACGTTCTTTAACAAAACTGCTGAAATTTTACAAGACAATTATATATAAACAGAAATTCATTATTATAGACAAGGCACAAAGACAAACAGAAAGTCAAATCGAAAATATTAGCATTTATCAAACGATATAGGAAGGTATTTAAAATGGTTAATACTACTGAAAATGCACTTTCAACCATTTCCTCTTATATACCATAATGTATCCGAATCTTTCATGTGCTCCGGTAAACAAAACTTTAATGTTAATCCAACCATATTCAATAGAAAAGTTCCTTTTGCCCATGATAAAAATGATGCTACTTTCGTCCACTGGAGAAAAGGAAAAAGAGCCTTAGAGAAAAAGTTACAGCGGAAAGATTTTTATAGCCTTTATACCACCTAAAATCAACAGATCATAAGAAACAAACCCTTATACACAGTAATGTATCTAATTTCTTTTGTTATGTACATGTACACAAACTGGTAGTGACATACATACTATTTTGAATAGGAAACCATCTAATATTACTTTAAATAAAATATATTAATTTCGAGGCATGCTAAAAATATTTGCGAAAAACCAGATTTCGGACAGACAGACTCATAGACAATTAAATTGACGTTACAAACACTTTTTTAACAAAATAGAACTTTATGTGACGTACAAGCCTGTAAAATTACGTAAAATAAATGACTGAAGAAATATTTTATCATTTTCGTTTTTTGTTGATTAACGAGGAAACCAGAAAAAGATTCGGGCCGACACGGCCCAGAGATAATTTCATTCAGGCCCGGCCCGGCCTGAATATACACAAAAAAAACTGAGCCCGAGCCTGAAAAACAATTTTAAGCCTGGCCCGAGAGCAAATTAAAAAATTCGGGCCGGGCTTGGGCCGAAAGCCCGGCCCGTGCAGACCTCTAAAGCACACTACATACAGATTTCTGAGAAATGTGTTGTAATAATTAAGTATTTTATTATAAACTAAAAGTCTATGTTTCAAATCATTTCTATTAAGCAGATTAAATACAGTGGAAACATTAAGATTTAAATTTTAAGGGCTTCAATAGAAATAACCCGACCAGTGTTCAACTATTATAACACATTAAAGACCAAAGTTTTTAACAAATAAAACAACTTTATTCAACAAGATATAATGATATATTAAGATTTCAAATTTATCAAGAAATTAGATTTAACAAGAGATTTAACAAGAACAAGATTACCTTTTACAGGTGTTGAGCTAGGCATATTGATAAACACAATGAAAAAGCAGATGACAATATACTTCAAGAAACGTCGCAGAGCCTCCGCGATCGCCTGGTTGATCAGCGGGAAAATACGATGAAGAAATATACTTCCGCGATCGCCTGGTTGATCAGCGAAAGTGAAGCAAGACGAAATAACACAAAATTGAAATGAAGACAATTACGTTCATCCACTATACACTTCAATTTAGAAAACTTCATTTAACTTTTAATTAACTTTTAAAAAGATTTCAAACTTAAACAAATGACGCTTAAAAAGCGTCTAAACAAAATTTAACATTAATTAAACTATCAAATGTAACAAACTCGTCTCAAAAGGACGTCAATTATCATTTTTATTCAAAACTTCCATCATCCATGAACGACGGAAAATTTAACCTTTAACAAGGAACAATTTAACAAACAGAAACTTAACATGTGTAAACTATTAACAACTTAACAACGGCAGCCATCATTTCTTAAAAAAAGTGCAATAGCCAAAGAGCATTAATAGCTTAGCAGGAACGATACTATAAGCACATACATCGTTACTTGACCATCAAGCTACTTACACAACTCATAAACTACCGCTTCATATCTAATTGAAGACTAGCTGGCCATTGCTAAACACTGCCGATAACTGCCGATAACTGCCCTTTAACACACGCATCGCGATCTTTTTATACTGACTGACAAGTCAAAAATCTACATATAAACAATGCATTACCATTGCCACTCAACAGTCAAAGCCAAAAATACAATTTATCATAACTACTTTAATAGAAGTGGCAACAGCAAAAATTAAGAAAAATATGCAGAGTAAATTTGGCAACAGCAACAATGTAAACAGAACATCGTTAGTAATGGCGCGATGTAAGTAAAAGATGGCTGACCGAGTTTAAATAGAGAAAACTTTTAAATTCAAATTAAAGGTAAGTTAACAACTATATATATATATAAAATATAAGCATTTATATTCATAAAATTAATTTTTATGTGCGAGGACAACTGATAGATATCAATTGCCCCCCACCACAGCATATAAAAAAAATTTAACAAAATACCATCATGAGATTCCCCATAGTCCATACGAAATGTCACAAGTGATGTAATAAACTAATTACTAGATAACCATTGACAAAAAATTTCAAGTGATGAAAAACAACTCCCCACTCCGCAGATACACTAAAGAAAAAGTGATATGAAAAATATACATTATATACAACATTAATTATATGATGCAATATTCAAACATGAAAGAGTAAATATGAGGTATATATACAAGAAATGAACATATATGCAATATATGAAAAATTATGAAAAAATGAATATATATATACAATGAACAAATACGCAAGGCGCCTCACGATTTCACACACACATTCACACCATGATAACATAATATAAAAAATCATGAAAAGCATCTACAGAGCGAAGAAATTTATTCAAACACGAAAGATTTATATAAAGATCACTTTTATAAATTTTAACAAATCACCTTTTGTCAACGGCTTCGTAAACTGGTCGGCAAGATTCAATTTAGAGGAAATATATTCAATATGGAATTTGCCCTCATCAAACCAATCCCTTATAAAAAATAGTTTAATATTAACATGACGTGTATGGAAACTCTCAATCCTGGACTTTGTAAAACGTATTGCAGCCTGATTATCAGCATATAGGGTAGGTATTTCAAAATTATTTTCTATAAGATTTAAGCCAGAACATTCACATAAAATATTATAAAACCAGTCCTGCTCACGAACACAATCACACATAGAAACAAATTCTGACTCCATCGTTGATATGGTAATCCCTTTCTGTTTATTAGTACGCCAAGAAACAGCAGCACTATCCAAAAGAATTAACTGGCCACCCATAGAAACATAGTCGTCCCTATTAGCGGCGAAGTCAGCGTCAGAATAAGAAATTAATTTAACCTGTGTGCATTTAAGATGGAGCTTATATTGACTGGTGAATTTTATATATCCAAGAAGTTTAAGTAGGCCCTGCCAATGTTTAATACCTGGATTTTGTTGGAACTGTGAGAAAATGTTGGTAGCATATGCGATATCAGGTCTAGTACGGTTTGAAATGAAAGAAATACAACCTAAGAGATTTCTGTAAGGTAAATGAGAAGCTTCATCGATGTCTTCTTGAATAACAGGACAATCACTTTTTGAAAAATTTGATACCTTTAACAATAGGTAAGGAGGAGATAGGTACACGGTGATTTTGAAACCTCTTAACGACTTCGTCAATATATTGATTTTGGTGGATCAAAACTCCTGTATCTGTATACTCAAACTCCACACCTAATAACTTGCGTGTGATACCCAAAATTTTCAAATCAAACTTTGATTTCAGCAAACTTAAAATGTCATTAGCTTGAGATTCAGTCCTGGCAAAAACAACGATGTCGTCAACATAAACCAATAAAACAGAAAAATCATAATATGAATAAGCACAGTTACAATTTTCAAATTTATTAAAACCAAGTTCCAACAATACTTTATTTAATTCATAAAACCATAATCTGCCTGACTGGTGTAATCCGTACAGTGCTCTATCCAGCTTACAGACCCAGTCTTCTTTACCTTTTTCAGTAAAGCCAACTGGTTGCCTCATGTAAATTTCATCCTCTAAGGGAGCGTACAGATAGGCACACTTAACATCGCACTGTACATTAAACCAACCATAACATGAGACTAAAAGAGAGAAAAAAAATCTAACAGAAAAGTTTATCACAGGCGAGAAGGTCTCATCGTACGATTCGCCCTGGATCTGGTTGAAACCTTGCGCGACCAACCTGGCCTTGTATCTGACAATGTTGCCAGACTCGTCACGCTTTACTGTGTAAACCCAGCGGTTTCCCAACGCAGTCTTGTTCTCAGGGAGTCTCACAAGATGCCAGACACCTCTCGTGGCCATACATTCTAACTCTTCCAACATAGCCCCATGCCATTCATCAGATTGTGCAGATTTTAAAGCCTGTTTATACGTTCTCGGGACCACCACATCTAGTCAACTAGCCGTGCTGGACGCGGAAGGTATAACACCAGGATTAACAACACCAGTAAACTTATTAAACTTGGAAAAATCAAAATCAGCAGGGTTAAAAACAATATTATTTAAATTACAAAACTTTTTGACATCATTAGGTGACCTTTGACAACACCTTTTACCCTCTCCATCAGGATAATAGTAAATATCGACCTTTTCTCCCTGAGGTCGAGGCACAACCTTCCTGTACCACACGGGATTGGTCATCCAGTTAGGAGAAGCAGTCTGCGGAGTAACTTGAGGAGCAGGAGAAACAGGAGAGACGGCTGGGACGACAACTTCAGTCTCGCTGGGCAAGACCCCAGAGGTACCAGGCTCCGGACCAGGAAGAAGGTACCGGTCAACGGGCCGTGGTTGTTCCTCTGGGACAAGCACCAACTCAAAAGAAGAGTTGCCCATCACCGCTCCACTGCGTAGAACATCACCGCTTTCAACAAAAGAAACATTAATGGTTTCCACAACCTTCTTCTCGTCTTCTAACCAGACCCTGTAACCACGGGTACGCAAGGCATAGCCCACAAGGACACCACGTTTTGATTTGGAGTCTAACTTGTGCTTACGTCTAACCTTTGGAACACCCACATATGTCAACGTACCGAATGGTCTTAAATGTCGAACAGAAGGTTTATTTCCTGAATAGAGTTCAAATGGAGTTTTAGAGTTCCCACCGTGACAAATCCGGTTCCACGTATAATTAAAGTGTAAACAAGCTTCAGGCCAGAAATCATCAGACAAGCCACTGGATTTTAGCATAGCCCGAACACAGTTCATGATGGTTTGGTTGAACCGCTCACAAACTCCATTTTCTTCTGGTGTGTAAAAGTTGGTCAGCTCATGATTTATTCCATTTTCTCTACAAAAACCCTTAAAAGAATCATTATCAAACTCTTTGCCATTGTCAGTTCTGATCGACTTCAACTTGGTTCCCAAAAACCTTTCGGCCCTCAAAACATGTCTCTTAAAAACATCAAAACACATGGATTTTTCCTGGAGGGGATAAACGGATGACCTACCAGAAAAATCATCTATTATAGACAAGAAAAAACGTTCACCCTTTTTGCCAGGAATTTTAATTGGACCCCAAGTATCCATAAAAAGTCGATCTAAAGGTTTTTTGGAAGAAGAATGACTTAAGGGTTTGAAAGAAATACGATTTTGCTTACTCACATGACAGGGATCACAAAAAAAATTATCAACTGATTTTAAATTGGGCAGACCTTTTACAGCAGAATTACGGATAGTATTAAAAATTAAGTCAGGACTTAGATGATCAAAACGAAGGTGCCAGGTATCAAAGTCTTTTATATTAACAGGTTTTATTACAGGAAAAGCTGATATTTCAGTATTATCATTTAAATTTTCATTAGAATTCTGCCCCCCATTCAATTTAACACTGTGCTTATTTTTAATTACTCTTGGAAATGTATAATAAATCCCGTCATGGAGTTTAGCAGAGAAAAGGAAATTACCATACTTGTCGACCACGTTTATTTTGCCGGCCTCACCAATAAATTTAGCACCACCCTGGTCGAATCTAGAACCACTCAAAAGATTTTTCCGCAAGTTCGGCGAATACAAAACGTTCCAAAGTTTAATAACAGTCCCATTAAAATTCAGTTCTACTTCACCTTTACCAGTAATGGGAAAAGTGACGCCATCAACAGCCACGTGTAACTCATCACCAGAAATTTCAGAAAAATTACAAAAGAAAGATTTATCTTTGCAGAAGTGATGAGAGGCCGCTGTATCATAAGCCCAGCTTCCCTCTCTATCAAAACTACTTAAATTTGCTTCTGCAATAAAATTTTGAGCTTTAGGAGTTTTATCACGTTTTGACTGTTGATTGGAGCCACCCCTCTTAGAAAAATTACTTCTGAGTGGTTTTTCCTTTTCCTTTGCAGCTAGATCATTATTTAACTTAACTCTACAATCCTTAATAACATGGCCTTTTTTTCCGCACCTCCAACAAGTAAAAACAGGCCTACGTTTAAATTTTACATTTTGGGCCTCAATAGAACATTCCGTTCTACTTTTATCAAAATTTCTAAGTTGAAGGCGCGTTTCCTCGGCACATAACTCAACAACAATATTTTTAAAGTTAAAGTCCTTATCAGGCCAACGAAGAATTTGTTGAACAACCTGATCAAATTTATCAGGTAGGTATCTCAAAACCTGAAAACATAAGTATTCGTCAGCAATAGGTTTATTAATGGATTTTAACTGATCAGCAATTTTAGATATTCTAGCTGCAAAAACACCAATAGATTCGCCAGGTCCTAAAAAACATGTCATAACTTCAGAAAACAATTTCATATGATGACTTCTACTATCTGGCTGGAAGTTAACTTTTAAAATTTTCCACGCCTCTGAGGGGTCAGTACATTCACTTATTAAACCTTTAAACTCACTATCAATATTCAAATATAAAATTGACATGGCAGCATTCTGCTTTCTTTTAAAGTCTTGTACTGCCTCCTCAGACACGGTTTCACTAACTTTAGGCTTAGTTTCGTTACCAATGACGATATCATAAGCATTTTTATCCATAAGTAAAAATTTAATATCACACTTCCAACCAGAGTAGTTAGTGGCATTTAACTTGGTAATTTGAGGTACAATATTATAAGCCATTTTTTTTTTTTAAATAGTTACTTAATTATCAATTATACAGAAAACAAGAAAAGAACAACTGGTCAAGTTTAAAAAAATGACACCCTCAAAAAAAACTGGCCCATAACCAAATATTATAAACTAAAAGTCTATGTTTCAAATCATTTCTATTAAGCAGATTAAATACAGTGGAAACATTAAGATTTAAATTTTAAGGGCTTCAATAGAAATAACCCGACCAGTGTTCAACTATTATAACACATTAAAGACCAAAGTTTTTAACAAATAAAACAACTTTATTCAACAAGATATAATGATATATTAAGATTTCAAATTTATCAAGAAATTAGATTTAACAAGAGATTTAACAAGAACAAGATTACCTTTTACAGGTGTTGAGCTAGGCATATTGATAAACACAATGAAAAAGCAGATGACAATATACTTCAAGAAACGTCGCAGAGCCTCCGCGATCGCCTGGTTGATCAGCGGGAAAATACGATGAAGAAATATACTTCCGCGATCGCCTGGTTGATCAGCGAAAGTGAAGCAAGACGAAATAACACAAAATTGAAATGAAGACAATTACGTTCATCCACTATACACTTCAATTTAGAAAACTTCATTTAACTTTTAATTAACTTTTAAAAAGATTTCAAACTTAAACAAATGACGCTTAAAAAGCGTCTAAACAAAATTTAACATTAATTAAACTATCAAATGTAACAAACTCGTCTCAAAAGGACGTCAATTATCATTTTTATTCAAAACTTCCATCATCCATGAACGACGGAAAATTTAACCTTTAACAAGGAACAATTTAACAAACAGAAACTTAACATGTGTAAACTATTAACAACTTAACAACGGCAGCCATCATTTCTTAAAAAAAGTGCAATAGCCAAAGAGCATTAATAGCTTAGCAGGAACGATACTATAAGCACATACATCGTTACTTGACCATCAAGCTACTTACACAACTCATAAACTACCGCTTCATATCTAATTGAAGACTAGCTGGCCATTGCTAAACACTGCCGATAACTGCCGATAACTGCCCTTTAACACACGCATCGCGATCTTTTTATACTGACTGACAAGTCAAAAATCTACATATAAACAATGCATTACCATTGCCACTCAACAGTCAAAGCCAAAAATACAATTTATCATAACTACTTTAATAGAAGTGGCAACAGCAAAAATTAAGAAAAATATGCAGAGTAAATTTGGCAACAGCAACAATGTAAACAGAACATCGTTAGTAATGGCGCGATGTAAGTAAAAGATGGCTGACCGAGTTTAAATAGAGAAAACTTTTAAATTCAAATTAAAGGTAAGTTAACAACTATATATATATATAAAATATAAGCATTTATATTCATAAAATTAATTTTTATGTGCGAGGACAACTGATAGATATCATATTTAATAGAAAAGCTTTCTTTCCTAATTACTATGTCAGTACATAGAAAATATCCTTTTTTTTTTTCTCACTTAACCTGGGAGAACTTGCTTTTAGACCTCTTACTTGTCACACCAGAATTTTCACAGTGCTTAATTGCCTTTCTTTTACCTGACATTCATTTAATATCAGCATTGTTTGTTTTGATTAATACTTTTATCCACAAAAGTAATATAAAATAATTCAAATAAAATTCTAAAGCATTTTTTTAAATGGAAAAAAAAAAAAAAAAAAATGTTTTAAGTGAAATTCTTAGAGTGTGAGCAGAAAAAAAAAAAAAAAGTATTATGATGAAAGAAAATCTCAATCAGTGAGTTCTCCTAGGTTAATTGTGGTAAGGATAGAAAATCCAAATCCACACAAATATGATGCTGAAAACTTTTATTGTATACAGTGAAAAACATTTACCATGGAACTGAAGGGGCCGAAATATTTTTTCGTTTGGAAGACTTGTTAAAAAAGAACAAAACTCACGAATATTTTCCATAACTTCAAATTTTATTTCAATTTCCTGTCTAATTACTAGAAGGTAGCATCCATTGGATAAAAATCAAGTAAAAAAGTTATTGTTTTTTGGAGAAAAAATCAGATACCTTCTGCTGAAGTGTCTTTCTCAGCACCCCATTGTCTATAAATTGTTCGAGATTATGCATAATTTTATTAATCTCTCATTCAAATCACCTCTAAATAACTGCTCATACTTTTAGTCATTTTCTATATTTCTGAAGTAGAGGGTCTATTGATTCTGTTGTCAGATACGTCGATGGAATCTACATAGGTGGAATCATTTAAATTATGAACGATCTCCAAAATATCATAGTGTGTCATAATTGATGCTGTACATACATCATCATTGACTGCAATATATTGTAGCAAACATGCCACTGAAGATTGATAGCGAATTTTTTTCATGTTAAACAATTTTTGTTTCATGTTAAAAGAAGAAAATGTATTAAATTACATAGTTTACTGTCCGGGACGCTATATCATTTCATGTTAACCTGTTTTTCATGTTAAGCATTTTTGTATTTCCAAGTAGGCTGTTGATTTGTTTTCTTTTTGGCACTTATGTTCATTTCCACAACAGGATTGTTCACTCTAACACTATTCTTTGAAAAATCTATGCATTTTATTTGGGTATAGTATTTATCTAAAATATATGTAATATGTACAGAACATCTGCTACTAAAAATAAATAATATACATCACAAAAATACTACGGCAGGAATAAATGACAACACTTTTTAATCCATTGAGTGTCTTTGAAAAGGGTAAAATTTTAATGATGTTTTCACTGCATGTTCTTTACCATGCCCTAAAAAGTTAGTTTTTTTGCTTGAAATTAAAAATATGATTATGAATTTAAATAATATGATTGTGCTTCACCTTATGACAATTATATGTAATTTTTATATTTAAAAAAAAAAAAAAAAAAAAAAAAAAAATCTTTAATTATGATTTTGAATTTTAGGTGTATTAACTGCTCAGTGAATAGAAAAAATATGTTTAAGCCACACAGAGGTTTATAGAATGTTATAGTAAAATAGCTATATATTTTTTTTTAATTTCTGGATTCATATTTCTTTGAAAAACCACAGGATTACACTTAGAAATCTAAGACACACCAGTGTGCATTGGCTTACCCTTTGAAAGCCACTAGTCTAAACTTATGGAGATAAAGAGTAATAATTTTACTTTTGTCATTAAAAAAAGAAAAAAAAAAAAAAAAAAACTGCATAGAGATCAGAAAACATACAAAAAAAGATGGCAGACTAAGGTGAAAAAAAGTAATGTCCTTTTTGAGAAAAACTTTTGTGTTCTGTCCCAGCAGTCTTTTTGTTCTAGAGTCAGCACTAATATTGCCATTTTTAATATATTTATTTTTGCCTATTACATATGTCTCTCTTTATTTTTTAGCCATACATAGAAGAAATTTTTAGTTTATTAAGAGGTGACATTTTTAGTAAGTTTATTGAAAGGTATGTTTCTCAATTTGCATTATTATTTTCTTGTTGTAGTATATTAACCAAATTTCCTGTTTGTAACAAAAATTATACATTAATTCAATAAAAAAAAATATAAAAAATCAATCTAAATCATTTTCCTCACCTTTACTTCTTTTGTGATAATTTCACTGTTTAATCAATAACCTTATGGTAGTTTCAGCAATTGTTAATTTTACAAAATTTTTGAAATATATTTAGATTCAGTTATTCTGAATCCAAATCCTCTGGTTCAATTACACTGTTCAGAAAATAAATAAATAAAATAATTTTTTTTTTTTTTTTTTGAGATCTGATACCATTTTTGCTGATTCTGATGTAAAATGACCTCCTGAATCCGAATATGACTCCCATTTTGCCCAGTCACACACTGTTTTCTAGATACACCACCCCCTCCCTCAATTTCTTTCCCTGTTCGATAATTTTATGACCACGAATTTGATTTGAAGAATGAAAAAAAAAAAATAATTTAACACCTAAAAACAAAAAAATATAAAGTTTAAAATAGAACATTAATAACAGATTAAAAAAAATAAGATATGTAATACATAATTTCAGTGGCAAATCCCCCCCAAAATTTTCCCCTTGTTGCAAATGTCCATGTTTTAGAATTTTCCAACTCTGTAGCTCCTCAGAAGATATTTAACAGTTAAAATAATCCTTCCCCCTCCTAAAAACCAAATTTATAGCCATAAAATCACTGAAAAATGATAAAAATAGGGGTCCATTCCTGTAAAAGAGAGTGTGATAGGGAAAAATGGGCATCATATTCGGATTCAGGAGGTCAGTTTACATAAGAATATGCTGAAATGTTGTCATAGGCAATTTTCATGCCAAACAGTGTTATTTAATAAATATACTTTGGTCTTTCTACATTTGAAATAAATGATCTAAAAAAAAAAAAAAAAGAGAGAGTGAGAGAGGGGAGATGGCAGGGGAATTAAAGCTTATGTTTGACTGGAAAAGCATTAAAAAATACCCCCAGTACCAGAAACAGCACAACATGACAGCAAGTGCTGCAGATAAACTTGCATTCTAGGGATTATTGCATGAGCAGTAGAATGAAATTGCATGGGGGAGAAATAAAAGCCAATAAAATTAAGCAGCAAAGTAGGATAAGGTAAATGTATCAAAGTGAGGGAATATGCCTGGTAGGTGGGGTCCGGACATAATATCGCGAGACAAAATATCACGTCGAAAAATATGATCTAATTGAAAATTTGTATTTGTGTCACGTGTGATCTCTAGTGAAGGCCGCAGGGCCTTAAAAATTAATATTAATTAATTAAAATAAATAAACAAATACATTATAGAATGGAATTTTATTATTTTATCTATATTTAATTTTAAGTTATTTTATTATTTTCTTTTCACCATTCAAAATACATTTTTAAAATATTGTACATTACTGCTGACGTCAAAGCTGATCACTGTTCACAAATGTTAATTAAAAATTTTAAGCCAGGTAAGCATGATTAAATTCTTTATGACTAATCTTAAAAAAAAGTTAATAAACACAGACTTTAAACTCTTTTAAGCAAAATTTATAACAAGTTTTGTGGTGGGTTTGTGTGTATGCCAGTGCTATGACTAAGGTATGTGTTGTCATGAAATTTTATACAATATTATTAATAATTACCAACTCTTTTATGTTTTCCATTCATTTATGTTGGCGATATTTTGTCCCCAACCCCTGGTAGGTGGGGGTATTTCAGTCTCTGTATGACCCTTGTCAACAACAAAATTCTTTGCTCTTTTTATGAATATAGTAGCGACCTATGGTAGAACTTTATGAAAACAAATATATGATGGGGGTAATTGAACAGAGTCCACTTATGCCAATTGCCATAATTTCTGGCATATAATCTGCAGGTCAGGTAAATCAGTTTTATGTCAGAAAATTTTCTTAACAGATTGTTTATATGACATATTTCTTCAAATAAATATAGCTTTTTCTGTTAATTGAAATTTCTGGTGTAAAATCGATTTGTCTAACCTATGGATTGTTCTTCAGAAATTACAGTAGTTTTTAACATATATTTTTAATCTGAAATTCATAAGAGTATTTTTTTATATATTAATTTTGATGAATTATTTTATAATTTTTATAGTATAATAAAACTTTAAAATACCTAAAGTGTAGTCTATATTTTTTGTGGGTGTTAAGTAAAAATTTGAAGCCAAATTTTTAAATATCTCAAGATGTTTTACTAAAATATGTTGATCTTATTTTGTGGAATGAAAGTAATTTCATGCAAATGTAATATTTTTATTTTTCTAGTGAAAAATACACAAGGTTTTGCCAGTGGAAAAATTTAGAGCTTAATATACAAGTATGTTTTTAAAATTCTATTTTATTTTTTAATTTTTATCTCATGTATTTCCTCTATTTTTAATTGGGGGTGGAATCAATTAAAGGTGTTAGCTGGGATAATCTAATCAATTAATTAGCTCAATAATCAAATTTTTAATTGGTTTGATATAGATAATATTTAACCAGTTCCTTCAACAATTAATCAATAAAATAAAAATAATTTAATTACAAACTGCAAACAATAAAGGGAAAAAAAAAACCTCCTTAATTTTTTTCTAGTCAGTAAAAAACTATTTTAACCCTCTCCAGTGTATAGCCTCAAATGACATTTCTGCTTAAAAAAAAATGCTTTTATTGTCTCAAAAAATAATATTTTTGACTACTCTAGCTTCATGATTTTAAGTTACAAATTTACGTCTCGCACAATTTGGAGAAAGATTTCTTGTTTTGCTAAAATCAGTCTCAAACCGTTTGAAGTCAAAAGTTTGAGTTACAAAAGTCTCAAATCAGTCTCAAACCGTTTGAAAAGTGTTTGTTTGAGTTGCAAAAGTCTGGTTTAAATGCTTAGAGGGTTAAATATGAAGACAGTGTAATGCGTCAAAAAGTAATCGCGAATATTCTAATATTATGCTGCATCTATGAATCATATTTTAACTTATTTTATGAAATAAACTTCTTGTTAAACTTACATTTAACTATAAATATACTTAATTAGAAATGTTTCATTCTGTTACCTCTCAATTATATATATTCTCTCTATTATACATTCTGTATAAACAAATGTGTGACAACTTCTTTTGAGAGGTCTTTCTTTGCCCCCTTTTTTTTTCTACATTATTTGATGGAAACTTTTAAAATGTCTTTTAACAAGATATGTGAAAAAGTATTTTGTAGACAGAACTGCATTTAAACATTTTTCTTTAGCTCCATAATTAGAAAATTTTAATTGGACTTTGCAAAACTTTAATCAAATGATTCAGATTTATTAATTTGATTTAAAAAAAAAAAAAAAAAAAAAAAAAAGGGACTAAGCATTGATCAAATAATTATCACAGCCCTAATTTTTAATTATGAGGGGGGGGGGGAATTTTATGCATGTATCTTAAATTAGTATTTGAACATATAAAGTATATTCTTTCTGTAATAAAACTGAACATAATCTATTTAAATAATTAATTATTATTATTATTATTTTAAATATTTTAAAACTTTTGTGTGTGTGTGTGTCGCATATATATGTTTTTGTTTTAAAAAAATATTATTTATTTGGTTATTTAAGAAGTTATATGAATTTTAATAAAGCTTTTAAATTTTTTTAATGGTGTTTTTTTTTTTTTTTTTTTGTTGCTGTATGTCTTTTGGTGAATAATCTTCTGACATTTGTTTCCTGTTAGTTCTTAACGGCCCTCTTCACTTACTGTCGCCGGAAGCCCAAGCCAATGTTATTCTATGGGGAAATTTTCTTTACAAATAACTCATTAACTAATACATATTTTTAAATTCTGTTTTCACATTCAGAAAATTCCCAACTGTTAAATTGACACACCTTTTTTAAAAATGTATTTTTTAATTTTTAATATTTTATTTTGAAATTGCAAAATGAAAAAAATTCACATATTGAAAACTCGTATTTTGCAGCTTCAAAATAAAATTTAAAAAATATATTTTTAAAAAAGGTCTGTCAATTTAACAGCTGGGAATTTTCGAATGTGAAAACAGAATTTAAAAATATGTATTAGTTAATGAGTTATTTGTAAAGAAAAATTTCCCATAGAATAACATTAGCTTCGGCTTCCGGCGACGGTGAGTGAAGCGTGCCCTTAAGTCTTTTATCAGTGAGCATCAAGGCCACATAAATTCCATATTAACCTATGGAGAAAATAATTCCAATTACTATTCATCAAATAATGCACAGGGGTGTTTGTGTTCAGGGTTTACCCCTGATTTCAAGGTTTTTACTCTAACAATCTGTATTTTCATATTTCTTATAAAGTTATTATATGTTTAAATTCCATTTTCACATTCAGAAATTTCACAACTGTTAAATTCTGTCGTCTTCTTCAATTAGTCTATATATACTATTTATTATTTTTTAAACTTTTAACGATTCATTTTGAAGCTGTAAAATGTGAACTTTGAGAAAGTGAAATTTTGTATTTTACAACTTCAAAATAAATTTTGAAAAGCTAAGGAAAAAAATCAATTTTTGTTAAATGAGATAGGATTCCAGTAATGAATTTTCTGAATGTGAAAACGGAATTTAAAAATATGCATTGTTTAATGAATAATAATAGGGACTATTTATTCCATAGATTAACATGGGGTTTTGATGGCATTCACTGGTAGAAATTTTTAACGTACTCTTTTTATTATTATGTAAATAATTTAAAAGATATAAAAATTGCGCTTTAATATTTCTTTTTATGCAATGGCTGTGGAAATTCATTTTTTATATTTATTCCTTCAGTTAACAATGAACGATTTCAGTGTTCATCGAATCATTGGACGTGGCGGGTTTGGTGAAGTCTATGGTTGTCGGAAGGCAGACACCGGAAAAATGTATGTAAGAGGATTTAATTGCAGTTTTAATATTTTGCTGAATTAAGAATTTGAATTTGTAGTCGTTATTTGTATGATTTTATTATTATAAAACTGAACATCAAAGAGTATTTTTGTATTTTTTTAAACCCTTGTTGATTAGCCGATTTTTCTATTTTAAACAGTAAACTCCACCATTTGGTATTCCATTGAAACATTATTATATTTAACAAAAGAATTTTAAGCATTTGTGTTTAAATGATTAAAGCTTTATCTTCAGCAATCAATGTGATAAATACCACTGACTTATATACAGTCGGTAACAAAAGTGTCAGAACACTAGCAAAAATTCCTATATAAAAAAAGTATGCTTAATACAGTTTTGCTAAATAAATCCTTGTCGAATCCTGTTCTTAGACTGACTAAGAACAGGACACTTTTGTTACCGACTGTACATGTGCAATGAAACTTGAAAGATTAAACATGAATACACAAAATATTCTTATGTTATGTGTTTTTTGATATGGTCGCCAAAAGGAAGGATTTTTTTCCTTTGTCTCCATTTTGGTGGCATAGATCACAAAGGGTTAATACAAGAAAAATAACTTCCAACCACCCCATTATTTTTTCCTATTTAATGGTACTGTAAATTATTTACACAACTTGAATCTGCATAGTTTTAGATAAAAAAAAATTTAAAGATTTAAACTTATCATTTTAAAGAAGGGCTTCAGTGAATTAGAAAATTATTTCTATTTAATATTTTCATACAATATTTTTAATTTTTTTAAAAAAATACATTCATTAATTCTTTAATTAGCTCTGTTTACACGAACAGTCTTCTTTATTTGCTGATTATTTAGTATAAATCTAGGTTCAATCTTATTATGAGAAATTTTAACCTAAAGTGATTTGTTTTGTGTGTGTGCAGGTGAAAAAAGTAAAAGGAGGAGCAGACCTTTTTTTTTTTTTTTTTTATAACTTTTGATTAAAATCAATCTGATTTTGTTTAATTTTGCATTCAAGCTTATTGCTCAAGATAATGTAATAATCTAGTATTTTCTGGATATTATGACCTGGTCAGGAACAGGATCTAGGGAAAAAGAAATCTTCTGCCTTTGATAAAATTTATGCTCCATTTTACTGACAATGGTAACACAATAATCAGGTATTTTCAGGTTTAACTTTTTATCAGAGATGACATCCAAAGCACCTCTTCCCCTCACCTTCATTTTAAAAATAAAATTGAATTGAATTTGTGTATATTCTGTATGCAAGTCAATGACAGTGCAAGGATTAAACATTTTTTATGCTATTTCTTATTGGGAGCAGATGTATAGGGCAAAATTCTGTTCATGTCTAATTTTGCAATGGATATATATGTTTTGTTTTATTTATTTAGTCTGCTTCTATCAAACTGAATTTGCTTAAAGTTTGTTAACAAAGTTAAATAATAAAAAACTATTTTTTTTTTTCATCATCACTATATTATACTAATATCTAATTGTATATATTATCCAGTTATCCCCTCTTCAGAAACCACTCAATATGCAAAAAATACGAAAGTATCAAAAGGTGTGAAATGACCCAAGGATTCAGAGTCGACCATTTAAACTATTAGAGACCAGAATTAAATTATTCCTATAAATTAAAATGATATCAACTTAAAATCCAAAGTGAGTACAAGACAAACAGCATAATGTACTATTAAAAAATGCCAACCTACTGCAGCATTAATTGCCTGAAGTGGTTGGGTGGCAAAATACAACCAGCAGCCAGCAATGCTGGATAGGTTGAAAAAACATTAAATTCCAAAATTATATGCAATTGTCCAAAACAAGGTTCTGAGCAATTTCAATGGATTTTTTTCTTTTTAGTTTCTATTTATAAGGTAATATAAAAAATAGTAATTATTATTATTATTAAATTCATTAAAAATGTACTGACCAGTAAAGAGGGTAAAGCTTGCTAGTTTGTTCATGCTTTACACACAAATTCTTTATCAATGATAATAAAGTATTAGAATATTTTCAAGACTATTATATCTAGGAGCGAAAAAGTATCTCTTTTTCATCCGTGATTCAAATTACATATCTAAACAAATTTGCTTGTTTATAATAGTATGTAACTAGCCGATATCAAGGTCTCAACCAAGTTTATTAATAAACTCAATCCACAATCTTCTTTTTAAAAATGGCAGCCTCTTGAAAATAACAAGAAATCTGCTTTCTCTTCCATCTGAATTAGAAATACTTGTTTTTTAATAATTTTAAATTGATGCAGTAAATTATTGTAATATTATAGGAAAAGCCATAATAATAATAATAAATTAACTGTATAGTATTTTGCTTAATAATAAAAATATAAACTGTGCATTTGCACAAACAAAATTTCAGATAGATATCTGAGTTTTCTCTGATAAATGACTCAATTTTATTTGTAACGCCCTATACAAACAGCAGTATTAAAATTCTAGTGGGCACTCTATTCAGCATGAGTGTGAATTGCTATGGTTACATTATTGAAATAATTTTTTATTTTATAATACATAAATTTTACCAGTATGTAGTAAAACATTAGCTGAAGAGTATGACTGTTCAGTATGTTGTTTATATTGAATTAAATGGGAGCTTCTTCTAACTCTGCGGCAATGAAACCTCATGTTATTCTGTGGGAAATTTTCATTTAAAAATTACTCATTACTTTTTTTTATTATTATTATTCTGTTTTCACATAAAAAAAAGAGATTAATTACTGTTTTTCTAAAATTAATTTTTAAATATTTTATTTTAAATGTCTGTAGTGCAAAACATATGAACTAAGTGTACCTTTTTGCATTTTATAGCTTCAAAATGAAACATTAAATTTTAAATAAATTGGAGTGTAAAGGTTGATACTTTTTATATACCAACTATGTGCAAAATACCAGAGCCTGGAATCGAACCCGGGCACCTCCACTTAATGCACGGATGCTCTACAACTGAGCTACCTTGGCTGACAACCAGCTAGGCATTTCTCACATAATATTTGTTGGCAAAGACACAGAGTCTGCAAACGCAGCTATAACAGATGAGAAAACATTAATTGTAGCACAACTCCATAGACCACGAAATTTCAGTTTAGAAATTTTTATTACCAGGTGTATAAGCTTAAATCCGCTGTTTTTTAGTAATAAAAACACATTTATTTTTTATATAAAGCAAAACAAAATTTTATTCAAAATAGTTTCCCTCGCTAACTATACATTTTTCCCATCTTTCGGGCAATTGGTGAATTCCACGCCAAAAGAATTCCTTATCTTTTGAGGAAAACCACTCGTCCAGCCATTTTCGAACGTCTTCGTAAGAAACGAAGTGCTGTTTGGCGAGTGCATGGCCCATTGATGAAAACAGGTGATAATCAGAAGGAGCCAGGTCTGGTGAATTAAGCGGGATGGGGTAACACCTCCCAGTTAAGTGTTTTGAGATAATTTTGGACCAATTTTGACGTGTGTGCTGGCACGTTATCATGAAGAAAAATCAGTTTGTCATGTCTTTGTTGATAATAAGGCCTTTCCCATGGCATGTACACGGATAGAAATGTCTGGTTGAGTGACACCTAACTTCTCTGCAAGCATTTTTTGCGATTGGGTATCATCTTCGTCCAAAAGAGCCTGTAATTCATGGTCGTCAAACTTTCGGGGATGATTTTCACGCTCTTTGTCATTTAAGTCAAAATAGCCATTTTTGAACCGACGAAACCAGTCTCTGCAAGTTGTTTCTGACAAAGCACTGTCACCATAAGCTTCCACAAGCATTCTATGCAATTCGGCAGCTGATTTCTTCAAATTGAAGCAGAAAAGCAGAGCTTCCCGCATATGCTCTTTTTTTGGTACAAAACGAGACATGTTTACATGAAGAAAAATTAATGTTTTTATATGAAATCACTAACGATTTGCACTGATTTATGTGAACAGACGTCAAACTAATACAAAAACAATAAGACATTTAAATGTCCGCTGTTAATACACTCACTAGCGCCATCTATACGCAAACAGCGGATTTAAGTTTATACACCTGGTATATGATGTGAATATTATGTGAGAAATGCCTAGCTGGTTGTTAAGCGGAGGTGCCGGGTTTGATTCTCGGCTCTGGTATTTTTCACATAGTTGGTATGTAAAAAGTATCAACCTTTACACTCCAATTTATTTAAAATGAATGTTCACGGTTGATGAATTCATAAGTGAAAAAATTTTGAAACATTAAATATTTAAAATTCAATTTTTAGGAAATAAGAATCAATTTAATGGTTGTAAATTTTATAATTGTAAAAATGAAATTAAAAGAAAAAGCATTAGGGGATGTAATTTGCATAATAAATTTCCCCATAGTAACCTGCCAGCTATGTTGGTGAATCATTCCCTTGAGGAGACTTGGCACCTTTGACAGTACCACTGATGTAGGTTTTATATAAAAGATTATATTTCCATTTAATATTCATAAATTCAACTATATTAAGTTTTTTTCAATAAAATATAAATTCAAGCACTAATTTTTATGGTTTTTGATATATTTTTTACAGATTTTGAAATCTTTAAATTGCGTTTTCTCAGTTGGCATATTTTTCATGAAGTCATGATCTTCAAAATGCTCTACAAATATCTGAGAAAAGACATTATTATTATTTATGCTTAATGGAACCTATGTAAAAGAATTGGGATGGGTTTTTTAATTTATTTATTAGTTTTCAAGAGAAAAATAAAATAAAGTGCATGTCTATGTAAAATTTTGGCAATAAAACATGCTTTTTTGATATATTATTTTTTTATTTTATTTTATTTATTTATTTATTTATTTTTTATTTTTTTTATTTTTTTTGAGGAAATTGCAAATTCTATACATAATTTTTTTAAGAGGTTCTATTAAACATCTATTTAAAAAAAAAAAAAAAAAAAAAAAACTTAAATATCTGTAGAAGTTTTAGCATTTTGAAGATCATGAATTCATGAAAAAATGCAAACTGAGAAAAACAATGCAGTCTTTGCAGATTTCCAATCTGTAAAATATATATAAAAAATCATAAGAATTGTTGCCTGAATATATATTTTATTGAACAAACCTTATATAATTAAATTTATAAATATTAAATGGAAATATAGTCGAACTTCCTTAACGTGAATTTCAAGGGTGGATGAAAAATTTGTTCATGTTATCAGTAGTTCATGCTATGAGTAACTAATCTTTATATAACTAAAGTAATCTTCATTTTGACGGGGATTGTGGAAACAGTTCATGCTAAAAGTAATTCACATTAAGAGAGTTCACATTAACAAGGTTCAACTATGTAAGCTTTTATATAAAACCTACTTCAGTGAGGGTGCCAAATCCCCTTAATGGAAAATTGTTTTCAGGACTTGGATATCTATAGTCTATTTTGGATTTAAAACGTGTATTACATTTTTTAAATTTTGTATTATATTCACTTAAATATAAGCTTGAAATAATATACAAATAAATATTAATACAAATAAATATTATACAAATAATATACAAATAAATATTAATAAAATTAAATAAATAGTTAATAAATATTCTACAAATAAAATAATATTCTGATTTTAAATCTCTTATTTTATTTATTTAAGTTTCATATTTGTATGCATTTACTTGAAGACATTTTTTATTATCAAAAATTTATTTATAAACTATTTGTTATTGTATTTAAAGTTTATATATGCTTTTTAATTAAAATGCTTTTTATCCCTTTTCTTTTAGGTATGCAATGAAGTGTCTTGATAAAAAAAGAATAAAAATGAAACAAGGGGAAACATTAGCATTAAATGAGAGGATAATGTTATCTCTTGTGAGCACAGGAGTAAGTAATTTTTTTTTTTTTTTACTTTAAGTTTGTAGTTTTAATTAATAAGACACTGAAATATATTTGTTTCTTTTGTTATTTTATAAAACAACAATTCTAAAAACTAATATAACATGTTATCAAACAGGGATTTATCCTGATGAAAATTGGGACTTTTTAGCTGCCCTTTCACAAAACTCTGCTTCATAAAATGGGCTCCTTCACAAAATTCAAGTTCTTAAAAATCATCCCTTTCATAAAATTTTGTTTCTGAAAAATGTTCCTTTCCTTCCCCCCCCCCCCCCCATGTTTTAAAATATTGCTCTTTCAAATGACTTTTTGTGTGTGGTTCAATGGAACATTATTAACCTGATATTAAACAATGTATAGAATGACTGCTAAAATGGATGTCTTTTACATGATATTTTATTTTCACAGGAGGGGGAATCACAAAATATTTTATTTTTTGAAAAAATATTTATTTTTCCCAAGTTTGGGCCTCAAAAATGAAACATATATTGATCCTTGCTAAATTTGTGTATATTTTTACATTTAACTCTATACATTTAGCTCTTTTTTTTTTTTTTTTTTTTTTTTGAGGGGGAGTGGGGAGAAATCAAGGCATGATAATTTGTTTTATTTATTTTTTTATGTCTTAGATTATGCCCCCCTCCCCCCATTTAGCTTTTTTTTTTTTTGGGGGGGGGGGGGAAGCATGAAATAAGTTGCAGCATGAAAGCAGCAATGCTTGAATATACTCATGTATAAGTTTCTTATAATGTATGAAACATTCTGTTCATAATTTTTTTTTGGTGTAAAGTTCTGTATGTGTGCATGTGTATGTGTGAGAGAGAAAATAGTGTCGCCCAAAAACTGAAGAAATGAATGTTTTGTTGTTGCTTAGGTTTTGGTTCTTAGACCTTGTATGTTTAGAAGTGAAGCTTTTAGCGGCTTTTATAAGGAGGTAATAGCTATTTCATTTTACAGTATGCAAATGTTAGTTGAAAATAACTTATACATAATGATAATCTGTTGTGGCATTCATACTACCCTACATTACTTTGCACGTATTATTACAGTGTTTAAGATGTTAAGCTAATATTTTCTATATTTGAACATTCCAGTGTATTTTAATACTAGAATTATTATATTTCTTGTATACCTAGAACTATCAGGGTGGGTCATAGCTGACTCATGAATTTCAGTGATGTTATTCTTAATTTGTATGGGAAAAAAGTGTTCGTTGGAATTCACCTAAATTTGTTCTAAGACATTATACTTAATATTTAGGAAATGTCTAAAAATGTGAAAGCTTAATTTTCAAATACAACTATGAAATGAGCAAAAAAAAAAAAAAAAAATCATGTCTTGGGGCACAGATGACCTGCTTCGATAATTCTAGTGTTGAACAACAATTCAAAATAGTATTATTTGGCAGAAATGTCTGCATGAAATTTACACCCCAGGGAGAGGCGGAGAAGCAATGACTTTACATAGACACAAAATTGTTACCTAGTTAACTATTACTAAAATTTTTTTTTTTTTTTAAATTTTGCATTGAAAAATTTAAAATAACTCTCATAATGTATATTTACACAAAATTTTCTCCTATATCGCCATAATAAAAATTATTAAAAAATTATGTGACAGTGCCACCTGTTGAGAAGTTGATCTCTAGATGTAATCAGCAACAATTTAGGTCAAGGTTCAACTAAATGACAAGTTTGGTTGAATTTAGTTCATTGGTTTGTGAGATACAGTGTCCACAAAATATTTGATACAAACACAAACATGCATTTTCTAAAAATGGTCAAGTTGTGTTCATCTCAAAATGTGCAAGACCATTGCAAACCAAATGTCGAAAATTTTCACGAATCCAATACTTTCTTCTTATTTATAAGAAAGTAAAAAATAAATATTTATATATTATTCTATAGATATTTTATGAATGTGGGTATAATATTCAAAAGAGTTAAGGGGTGTAAGGGTGGTTTGTAACAACCCCATCCATATAAAAATATTTGTCAATTAAAACAGTTCCTAAAGCTATTTTGAACTGTTTTTAAACTACACTGGAAATGACCAAGTGTAGTGCCTCATATCTTACACCTTATATCGTAATAATATGTCAATTGTAATGTAAGATAAAGTGCTGTGAGCGTCACACCAGATTATTATTATTATGTAAGAAGGAGAATGAATGAATGTGAAAAGCTGAAAATATATTCTAAAAAATTACAGTATTGTCCTTTGCCTGTATCAAAAGTTAAAATACATTAAATGACCAAATTTTCTTTCTTTCTTCTTCATCTTTTTCTTCTTCTTCCTTTTTTTTTTTTTTTTTTATTAACAAAATAAAATTAATTAACTGTATTATAATTTAGGGAAAAAAAAGTTTGTGGTAAAAATTTTATTGTTAGATGTTATAATAATTATTTCAGCATTTAGACCAGAATTTTTTAAAAATACCTTTCAATTGAAACATTCAAAGTATGCACAAAAATCATATCTGTGAACTTAAAATGTTTCTGTATCATTTACTTTATCTGCAATTATTTATTTAATAGGAAGATTGTCCCTTTATAGTGTGTATGACCTATGCATTTCAAACTCCTGACAAATTATGTTTCATCTTGGATCTAATGAATGGTGAGTATTTATTAAACTTTGTTTTAATTTGAAAACATTACTTGCTATTTTTTTTTTTTTTTTTTTTTTTTTTTTAGATGAGATTTTAAGATCTCAAAATGGGAATTCTGCCATACTGTTAAGAATTTGAGTGGGGATGGGGTGTACATTTTATCGAACATTTCAAGTGATATTTTTATTAACATGTTTTAAGTCTATTTATTTATTTATTTTATTGATGATGAGGACCCCCCATAGCTGTAAGTGCCCCAAGTACATGTAAATCTGTCCATGCATACAGAATCCCTGTTTCTAAGTGTATCTAAGTTCTTCAAATGTTGAAAAACAATAGAATTATCAATATTTAGTCTGTCAGTAATATTTTCAGTGGTAATTACATGAATAAAAATGACCTAAATTACAGATAAAGTCATCTGTGAAATAGGGCACAAACTTTTGCAATAGCCCAATAATAAAATTTATATAGATCATTACATGAACATTCATATTCTATGCGTCATATTAACCCGTTAGCGCCCAGTGTCCTCATTTGAGGACAGCTAATAAAATGGCGCATATGTTCTTTGTGGTTTCTTGGAATGATTTCTGCTTTTCAGTGACAGGTTATAGTGTCACTCTAAATGATTTCTGAAAGTTTTATGTGCCTACTATTAATTATCATTTCATAGTTTGGATAGTCATTTTATGATTTTTCATTTGTTGCACATATATTTGCTTTTTGCGCAGGTATACTAACTTAAATCAAGTTGAATAATAATATATATTATAATACTTTACTTTGGAGATCTCTGTCAACAAATAATAGGAAATTAGTCTGTTATCTCAAAGTTTTCTCACTAGAATACTAAACGTCAATAAATGAGGATAGGCTTTAAATTTAAAACTATCAGAAAGAATTGTTTAAGTGAATATATTTTACTGTCAGTTGTCTATATTAATTTAGAAGTGAAATAATCAGTTAATAATATTTTGCAAAATTAATTCGGCTGTTACTGGGTTAATGTTATATAATTTACAATCCAATGAAATACTAGGACCTTGAATAAGTTCTCACAGTGTTCCCACAGGTCAGGGAGAACAGGGAAAACCTGGAAAAGTCAGGGAATTTGAAATTACTGAAAAAAGTCTGGGAAATATCAGGGGAAATTGTAAATATTGCTCAAAAACCTGGAAAAATAATTATATAAACCTGGAAAATGCTTTTTGCGCATTCAATTTATGTCGCAAGTAATGTTACTATGTTGTGCTTTATGTCGCAAGCTATGTTCTGTTTTATACTGTAAACTATTTTTTATGTCGCGAACCAAATTTTATGACAGGAATTTTCTAAAAATAGATCTGGAAAACCTGGAAAAGTCAGGGAATTTTATCTTTGAAATTGAGTGGGAACCCTGCTCACTGTTTTTTTGTACAGCACCCATTGTCCTTGCTTCTGGATCATTCCTAATGCTTTCAAATATTTTGAAACTGTTGTGTCATGAACTTGTAATGATTTTACAAGTTCAGCTAGCATTTGACATGGCTCTTCATTAAATAATTCTGCCGAATCTTTGTCTTCAAACTTTTTTGGTGTGTCAGAGCATTCTTTATTTCTAAAATCAAAATCATATTTTTTGAAGCATCAAAACGAGTTTCTGCATGCCGTTTCTGAAAGAGTATGCTCACTATAAATCTCAACTAGAAATCTGTGCACTTCAGCTGCAGATTTCTTTTGAATACAATAGTCCAATAAAATTGGCAAAATAACATATCTGAAGTCCAAGCTTACTATAACAGCACTTCCTTGTAGATGCGTTACCATAGGAAATTACGTGCACATAGTCCTCATAATGCCATCTATTAGGAAACAGAGGAAACTTATTCAAGGTCCTTATATATTAATTTAATTTTATATATAATGTCACATTAATGTTATGATAGAAAAACTAGTATGTTGTGGCCACCACAAGACTTTCTTCTATATTTTCCTATACAAATTCACCCAGTAACAATATTATAAAAAAAAAAAAAAAAAATAATACAATTTTTTTTCTAAGGTTTTTTTTTTTTTTGTTAAAAGTAAAAAAAAATCAATTATCACAATTTTCAAATTATCACAGATTTATAGTTCAACCATTCGTTTTAAAGGTATTGACGAGACTTTTTGAAAGATATTCATCTTGAAAATGTACACACCCTGTTGGGGTACTTCCCCCCAGGGAGGGAAGCGGTGCCCCCACATGCACAGAATTTTTTTCCTAGTTAACTACTACTATTATCAATAATTCATATTAATTTTACAATCACAAGTTAAAAATAACTCTCATTATGTACATTTATACGAAATTTTGTCCTATACTGTCATGTTAAAAATTTAGAAAAAATGTGATCACAGCGCCACCTGTTGAGCGATTGATCCTCAAATGTAATCAGTACCAGTTTATGTCAGGAACCAACTAAATACCAAGTTTGGTTAAATTTCATTCATTGGTTCGTGAGATACAGTGGACACAAAAATGTGATACACACACACAGACAGACAGACTTTTTCTAAAAACTATCAATTTGTGTTCAGGACATCCCAAAATGTGTAAATCCATCAAAAAACAGAGGTCAAAAATTTTCATGAATCCAATACTTTCTCCATATTTCATATAGAAGAAAGTAATAATGTATATATTTGGAGAAAACTTAAAAAAAAAAAAAAAAAAAATCTACAGGTTGCGAATAAAAAATGATAATTTAACGTATTTTGTATGTTTAGAAAATGTTTATTCATTGGCTTTTATTTAAAAAATATTTTTAGCATACTATTGTTATGTATAATTAAAGTATTGTTTATTTTTCTAGGTGGGGATCTTCATTATCATCTTTCACAACATGGTGTTTTTACGGAACAAGAAATGAGATTCTATGCAGCTGAAGTGATTTTGGGTCTAGAACATATGCACAAACGTTTTGTTGTTTACAGAGATCTCAAGGTTAACAAAGGCATAGATTTTTTTTATGCTTTTTTTTTTCTAATATATTATAAGAAATGACTTGCTAAGTTATCTTTACATAGTTTCATTGCTAACTTCAACAAACCTTAAAAAATATTTTTTGTATTCTATATATATATACATAAAAGAAAACTCCGAAAAAGGGGTTTTTATCTTTTTTTTTTTATGCATGTCAAATATTTTATAATTCTTTATGCATTATGAAATATTTATAACTATTTGATGAAATATATTCGGTTTTAGAAAATTTGTAATTAAAAAATAATAATTTGTTTATAATCTTAATATGAAAATCTTAATATGAACTTTGGTGTAAGAATAGTACTGTATATTCATATCTGTATTTTATTATAACATTTTATTTTACTGTATCATGAATGGAATTTATTGATACTTATTATGGTGTATCTATCTGTGTTGTTATTTAAATTGTTAAGAATAAAAAAAAAGGTATGTGTTTTAAATTTCATTGTATTTAAAAATTAACTTGTAGCTAATGTACTGTTAGAATTAAAATTTTATGCTTACAAAATGGTAGTGATAATAATTTTTATTTCGTCTGATACTTCTATCAATAACATATTCATAAAAGCTGACAATACTATAGGGATTTTTTTTTTTTTTTTAATAGAATTACTCATTATTGAATGTATTTTTTAAAATTCCATTTTCACATTCAGAAAATTCACAACCATTGAATTTATTCTTCTTTACTTAAAATTAATTTATTATTATTATTACTTTACTTTTAATTATAATCAGACAAAAATTAACTATTCTTCGACCACATTTCATGAAACCATAGAAGCATCTGCACAAGTGCTAAGTCAACAAGTCCAATGCTAAAATAGGGGTGACAGTCATCTGACTCGGAGAAAATGAGCAATGACACAGAGTGCGAAATTACTGGATGTTTTCCAAATTTCAAACTGACGGTCAAGCTGGCATCCCTCCAACATTTTGGACGCGTCCTCACTGCTAGTTTCAGGATATGTGGCTGCACTGTAAATGCAATTTTCACTCTTTATAGCATCAAAAAGAAATTAAAAATAAAAAATAAAAAATTTAATGAAAATTAAAAAAATTATACTAGGTAATAAGTTATTCTGTCAACAAATTTCCCAAGAGTATATCATGGGATTTGGTTGCCAGAGGCAGATAAATTGTGAGACATACAGAAAAGCCTTAGATGTTAATAGTTAATTGTTTCTTTTGCATTAAAATTTTTTTATCGATATAGTTAATTTTGCAATGATTTATATTATAATGTGTATTTTTTCTTTTATAGCCTGCTAATATTTTATTGGATGAACATGGGCATGTTCGAATATCTGACTTAGGGCTTGCGTGTGACTTTTCCAAAAAGAAACCTCATGCTAGCGTGTGAGTTACTTTCAGTTATGTTTTATGCTTTTGATGAGAATCGCTGCAAGCAAGCTTCTAGTTTTATATTGTTTGAATCATTGAAAATTTTTGTTCAGTTTTTAATATTTCTTATAAAAACGCAATTCAAGACTGGATGATTTCTTAAAAATAATTGCCATATGCAAAAGACAAAAATTCAATTTGAAATTTTTTAATGCTTTTAATTAATATTTTCATGAAACAAACTTTTGACAATATTTATTTTATATGATTTATGAAAAAAAGTTTTTTAGCAATCCTTTACACAAAGATTGTCATAAGATATAGAATGACTAAAATATTACCCATTCTTTTGTTATTGATTATTATAGGGTTAGTCACTGATGTGACTTCATATTTCTTTTAAGACCTATGAAACTTCTGATATACACTAGTTACAATATTTTAAGCATTGCTGTTATTAATTTTTTCTAATATGTAACAGAATTTGTCATTAAAGTGCCATTTCATTGCATTATAACTCGGACTGTGGCGTCAGAGTCACTAAAAATATGCCAACTCCAGCTTCTATTGGACAGTTTGAAGGAGAATACAACAAATTTATATTTGTGATATTTGAAATTTTATAAAATTGATATTATTTCATTAAATACATTAATATATACCTAGTTATTTTAGAATTTATTAACATATTATTAAATGAATATAGGGAAGAAGGATGGATGTGCTATTTATTACACTTTAGTTATTAAATGATTAAATTGACCAAGGGCCAAACTTAGAAAGGATCAGGACAAGACAGACAATATTCAACCTAATTTTTATCCACTCTAGTGTGAACGTCTCAACACTTTCATCAAAGCAACAATAAATTTCTTAGTTTTTTCTACTTTCTTTTTATCTCTTCAAAGACAGTATCTTAACTAAAATGATCACACTTCTTTCTTTCAACTCGATTAAAAAGAAGAAGAAGAAAATAAGATTTGTGAAAATTATTTTTCTTTAAATGCTCTTGACCAATAGGAATGTGATTGCCATGTCAGTAGTATCATAGAGTATTTCCCACATTGTAAAATAGTTGATTATCCTTTACAAAGGACTGAAATAGTTAATATTGCTGAGGTTTTCTTTCCTTTCAACCTACCGCTACTCGATATTTTGTTGTAAGCTGATATTGTTCGTTTAAAACAATCTTTTGAGATCAAAACAAAATAATTTACACAATATTGTTTGTCTAACTTGAATTCATTGCACATATATATCAAGATCACTACCATGAAACCAATATGTATCATATTGCATCCCAGTTTAGAATGTATGTTTATTGCTTTCTTTATTTATCATTTTGGAGGAGCTAGTATATCACTTACACAAATTCATTTTGAGAATATTGGATTTTTCATCTTGTTTCCTTTTCTTAACTTTGTATTAAAAAAAAAAAAAATCCACATAGTATGTCTTCAAGATGCTTATTCAGTAACTCTTTTTCAGTAGCTTTCTTTTTATGTATTGTAAAGAAATAAACTATAATGCATGTGTATATGCATATACAGGGGTAGAAATTAAGAAAATAAAGTTACTGGTTTGCAGGACCAGTAATTTTCAGATTTTACACTTCCGTACATGCTTTGACTGGTCCGTTCTTCCATTCTATTATATTTTTCAAAATATTTAAAAACTTGTTAGTTAAAATAGTTGAAAATTTGTAAACTGTTTGTTTTACTAAGATTTTTTTTACAAGTCAAATATGATAAATTTCTGTAAATTAATTTAAAAATACAAATGAAGTCTATATAAATAAAAAAACTTATGCTTTAATAAACGAGCTTAATGTCACTTATTTACTATTAAGAATTAAAAGTAAAAAAAGGTTATGAAACTGAAATTAAATGAAAAGTTACAGAGAATAGTTGATATTGACAATGATTAAGAAGTATACTTTACTATTGTTATAATATACTATTCTGTGACAGATTTATGGGCAATTTTTAGAGAAAAGAAAAAAATTTGAAAACTTCACTGGTCTGGTGGACCACTAGAATTTATCTTTAAATGGTCCGTTGAATATTTTTGTGGTCCTGGACCAATGTACCACTGTTAATTTTTAGCCTTGGGCATATATGTATGAAAGGTCAGAGTCGGACACTTTAAAATTTTAGGAGTCTGTGTTGAAATTGGTCATTTTTCATACCGACTCCACAGCCCTGGTTCTAACACAAACTTGTATATTGACTATATTTGATTGGCAGTGTCTCTTTCTCATTAATCTATTCTGCACCATCAAATGCTTGACTTCACATTATATGTCATCGAACTACTAAATTGGACAGAAGTATTCTCCTCTGTTGAAGATCAAAATTAAGATAACAATGAGGCCAAGTGTTTCCACCATTTTCGTGTCTCGGTTAAAACAGTGTCTGCACATTTTTGCTTTTTACTGAATGCTTGTTTTAAACATGATACATCAGTGAGCATTAATCATGACAACAATATTTATGATGGATTCATCTTAAAGACTGTGTTTATTTCTTTATAGACAACATATTTTATTTTTTTAAACATGTGGATGCTCATGAGCATACATGCTCATCTTATGCTCTCTTGAGATATTTGATCATTCACCAAATCTTTTTAATTCATCAATATATATGTGTGTCTTTTATGTTTAGAAACTCAGTAAAGCAATTAATTTTTTTACCTTTGAACAATCTGTATTAAAAGGCCAGGTTTTATATAGCATAGTGGGTAGTCCTCTTAGAGAGGTTTTGCTAAAATTCATTGAAATGTTTGTCTTACAAAAATCTCACCAACTCATTCCAGTGTTTAAAGAAAAAATAATAATTGTTAACATGTTAAAATTTAATTTTTTTTTTTTTTTTTTTTTTATTTTTTTTTTATTTTTTTTTATTTTTTTATTTTTTTTTTTTTGTCTTTTAGTTAAAAATAGCCATTTCTTTTTTCTCTCAGTAATTTCTGATTTTTAGGAAATTTTAATTTTAGAGGAACACATGGTTATATGGCTCCAGAAGTATTATCTAAAGGAACAGCTTATGATTCCAGTGCAGATTGGTTTTCATTAGGTTGTATGCTGTACAAGCTACTTAAAGGGTAATTGTATTATTTATTTCAAAGATAGGATATTGATTTATACTTGACAAATAATAATGATATGTTTCCAATCTAATTCCCATTTTTCATGAAAAAATCAGTTTTATTCATATTAATGTTATCCAAGTTATTTTACTATATATTTTTTTATCTTGTGAATTGGTTATTTTGAAATTTATTATAACATTACTGCATAAATAACTACTTGTGTGTTGGGCTTAATTTGCATGGGAACTTATATATATACTAAATGATGACCCACCTTGAAACATGAGTGCCATTCAGAAATCGTTGTGTGATTTAAACTTTAAGCTTCATTACCAAAAACTGTACAAAGTATTTTAAGTATTTTGGTTGCAGATTTATTGAGCTACACAAAAAAGTTGATGCATGCATCAATTTTTCTTATCCATTGCAAATCACAAACAGTCCAACAGACGAAGTTTTAAAATAAATAAATAAAAATAATTGCATACCCACACCTTGAGGACAAGTTGTGAAATAAATAGAAGAGGGATGCGAGAATGTGACCTTGACATATTTTCATCTCTACTTTCACAGAGGCAGTTGCAGTAATGGTAGTCCGAGAATTTTCCGCTAGCACCTTATAGTTATTATGTAAAAAATCTGGAGTGACTCCACTCGACTTTCCAAACATTGAGTAATTAACAGTTTTGTAGATAAAGTAAAGAAAGAGGAGTTGTTAAACAAACAAAAGAGAGAAAACCATAATAGAGTGTTTGAGAATTCTTTTCCATCTATTACACGAAGTTTAATTTAACGCTACTGAACTTTGAGCCCATGATCATAATGATAAAGAACTTTTTGTTGTGTCCCTGTAAAAACCTATAAATGCTAGATTCACCAAAATGCTCATAGTTAGTGCAACAGTGATTTATAATATTCATATAAATTTTCAGCTCAATTGAATAAGGCGTTTAGATGCTATCACACTTTTAAAAATTTGGCCCCATAGGCCATAATGATAAAGAATTTTTTCTGGTATCCTTGTAAAAAAACTGTAAGTGCTAGATTCACCAAAATCTATAGATACTATGATGACTTACAATATACGTACCAACTTTCAGCTTATTTGAACAAAGCGTTTAGACGCTAGCGTGTTCACTCACAGACATACATCATCGTAAAAATAGTGGAAACGGACTCAGGGGACCTCGAAACGTATAGAAACATCAAAATCTCAAATTCGGATTTTTGACATGATTACAAATACTTTCCTCACTATAGTGTTCGGAAAGTAAAAAGGATTATTACTATAATAAGAGTTAATACACCATAATATGGAAATTTTATGTATCATATGTTTCTGTATATACAGTGGGTGATCAAATTATAAGAATTATCTTTCTTTCTTTTTTTTTTTTTTTTACAATAATTCAATCTAAAAAAAAAAGTACTCCATGAAAATGGCCTTGAATTTCATACATGTAAAAAATGTTTATAAACTCACATTTTCCACTATTGATTTAGTCATGAGTGCATTTAGGGAGCCGATTTACAAATTAAAGTAAATCACAAATACTTTGAATCATCTTGTTGTCTTAAAAGCTACAAATGACTTATAAATTTAACACGCTGTTGCACTTACTATATATAATATTTATGTGATTTTTGTAGGAATAATACAATTATTTAGGCTGATAAAATTTTTTGAAAAAAAATTATTAATAATTTTTTTGGCAAGTTTTTTACTTATAACACGAATGGATTTCAAGAAATATTTACAAAACTTGCAGAAAAATTGACAAAACATTTGAGAAACACTATTCTGGAATATGAAATTTATGCATGTAATATTCACTGAGATATGAGCATTTATCGTAAATATTTTTTTACTGTGCATGTGCGAAATATCGAAATTTTTTTACTACATAGGTTGAAAACTAGATATATTGAACAACTTGTGTGAAAAGTTTATTTGAACAGAATAAAAATTAAGCAAATGATCGGCAACAGAACGAGCTAGATTTTAGATATTTTTCAGAACTGAAATTTCGTAAGAGTTTTTCATACCACATATTTAATTTATGGTTCCAATTCTTTAATAACATTACAAAAATTTTTCTTTAAAAAAATATAAAAAAAGAAGTTATTACAAGCTCACAATTCTAAGCAAATAAATACTTATGTCCTGATTTGGTAGGTCAATGATTGGTTTCAAAAGTGGGTGTAAAAAAAAAAAAACACTCTATGAATGAATTTTCTTCAAACTCTCATTATTAACTCCTTTTTAAATATTCTTCTATATGCATTATTTGTTTACCAGTGTGCAGACGAGTTTGTGAAGTTCTAGTGAAAATCGGAAGTGGGACTGAAATTCAATATCTAAAAATATCTCTAACGATTTTCTTCAAATTTTCTACACAAACTCCCTTTTAGTTGTGTTTTTTGTTTATATTAGTTAGTTGTTACTGGGATTGATAGAAGTCATGATTAGTTAGATCAAATTTATCTTCTGACCTCACTCTCTCTAAAATTAAAATGAGTTTATAATATGTCTAGTTTTGGGTAATGGAAGCCATGTGGTTTTTTACTTTGAATTGAAAACTGTAATGTTTTTGCTTTTGATATTTTGTGCATCTTTATTAGTGTATACTTATTGCCTTCTCCATTTACAGTCACAGCCCATTTAGGCAGCACAAAACAAAAGATAAGCATGAAATAGACCGGATGACATTGACTATGGTAATATAACTATTATAATTATGTTGCTTACCTTTAAAACATATTATTATTATTATTTTCTGATTTAACATTTATTGGATTTTCAAATAAGGCAAAATTATAAAATGGTTATTTAATAAAATATTTTTAATAATAAAATATAAAAATTTCTGTTTTTTTTTTTTTTTTTTTTTTTTTTGTTACTATTACTTATTGCCCCCTATCCTCAATAAATAGATAAATGAATAAACAAAATAGAAGACTAGCTGGCATGCATGGACTTTACTCAGTTCCTCATCTTATGCTTGTTCTTATAAATTTCTTCTCTACAGATCATACAATATTTATGTTACAAAAAATAATTCTGCCATTCACTCAGTGCAGCCACAGACTGAAATGCCCAGTCCACTTATTTTTTATTTTATTTATTTATTTATTTATTTGTTACAGATTATTTTAAATAAAATGTTCATTTATGTATTACAAATGTTTAAATCTTTATCCTTATATATATATTTTGGTTAATTGTGCACTAATTTCCGCCTAGTTATAAGTATTGGCAAAAAAGTAGACTGAAGCACAATGTGTAAATATTTCAAAAAGTACAAGAAGCTGTATAATTATAGTAATGGACAGTTTAATACGGACAGAGCTTAATGAAAGGAGTAATTTTTATTAAATATAAAATATTTATAGTAATATTTTTTTTTTCATTTATTACAAAACAGCTTTTGCTGTATAAGGATACATCAATTGTTATCTTTTGTTTGTTTAAATTTGATTAATTTACTTTTCCATACAAAACTACCAATTTTCATAGCTTCTTTTACTTTCTTCTGTATACATAAGAAAAATCTGTTGAATTTGTGAAAATTTTTAACATTCAGTTTTTGATGGATTTACACATTTTGAGATGTCTTGAATAATGAGATTTGACTACTTTTGGAAAATGCCTGTCTCTATATGAGTTTTATAATAGATACCAAGGTTTTATGAATGCTGTGTATCTCAACCAATGGACGAAATTCAATATAAGTTCATATTTGGTTAAACTTGACTGAAGTTAATCCTGATTAGCTTTTAAGACGTATCACTTAACAAGTAGCGATGATATGCAGCAATTTCCCCATCTTAATTGAAAGCTGTATGTATCTCAGCTTCTATATGTATAAGTGCACAAAACTTGATATGAATGAGAGCTATGATAAAAGACTATGTTTATTCAATTTGGGTGCATATTGGTCACCAGGTGATGCTGCTATGCAGTGAAAGCAGTATCTCAACTTTTATGATTTATAAATGTGTCAAACTTGGCATTTGTGAGATTGATACTATGAAGAACAGTTACACTGTAAAAAATATGTCTTATTTGCTGCCAGATATTCTCTCTAATTTGAGAAAATACGTTCTGACAACGTAATATTTTCGTAAATTACGCGTATTTTCTCAAATTACAGAGAATTTCTGGCAGCAGATGGGACATATTTTTTACAGTGTAAATATCCTGTAATTAATGCTGCTACACAGCAGTTTAACCTCATTTACGGAAAGACAATATCTCAACTTCTGATTATAGAAGCACCACACTTGATATGTCAGATTAATATTATGAAAAACTTGTATAGTTTCAATTTGGGTGCATATTAGATAATAGGAGGCATTGATATACAGCTATTTAACCTTGTTTATGGGAAAGTAATATTTCAACTTTTATTGTATTTAAATACACCAAACTTGGTACATGAGCTAGATACTATGAAAAATTAGTCTATCAATTTGTGTGCATATTGATTGACAAGTGTTGCTATTAATATTCACTTTCTGTAAGTTTTCAGTTGGTTATATCTTGCAAGGATGAAATTCCTCTGATTTTTGTAGGAATTTCAGATTTTTCTTAATTTTTAAAAGTAATTTTCAGATTTTTTTTTTAATTTCCTAATAAATTTATTTTTGTTTAATTTTCTTTGTTTCAATTTGTTCTTGCTTAATTTTTTCATATATTCTCATAATTGCTAATGGAAAGTATGATTTCTTGTATCTGTTTCTTCTTTTATTGCAAAAATTAAATTATCTTTCAGTTTCGTACATATTTTCAGAAATTTTGTCCATTTCCAACTCTTATCCCTTCTCTAAGTATTTATTGGTTAAAATTACAACAAATTGATTATATAAAATCTTCATTGTGAGAACTTATGTTAATTAAATATTTGTGCATGGAAACCAACAGGTGTTGCTGTTACATAAAATGGTATGGAAGAAAGTTTTGTGATGGATACAGGATAAGCATACTAATTTTTTGTACGAGTCCCCCCCCCCTTTTTTTTTCCTTCCTCAAAAAAAAAAAAAAAAAAAAAAAAAAAGTTTGAGAAATAATTTGAATTATAACCAAGTATTCTAAAAAAAAATTCCCAGGCACAATCTTTTTACTTCCATTACCCTACTACCGTAGGTAATGGAAGTATTGTATTCGGTCTGAAAATTCGATATCGGGTTTTCACCTGATTTACACGTTTTAAGGTCCCCTGCGTCCAAAAAAGTGGTTTTTGGCAATTGGTCTGTGTGTGTGTGTGTGTGTGTGCGTGCGTGCGTGTGTGTGTGTATGTGGAGAATCTTCTGGCTATTATAGCTCAGAAACTAATAAAGATAGAGCTACGAAACTTTATAATTGAAATACGTCTGGTGTACAGATGAAATTTCCAAATTTTGGTGAAAATTGAAAAACTGGAAGTGGGACATCGGAAACCGGAAGTGGGACCGTAAGTCCGTATCTCAAAAACGGCTCTAACGATTTTCTTCAAACTTGGTATATAAACACTCTCTTAGATGTCCTTTCGAATGATATAGTTGGTTAGTTCAGGAAAATTGATAGGCGTCCTGTATAAATAGCTCAATTTCAGGCCTCGCAAAGGCGTTCCTTTAAAAACGGTTGTACGGATTTTTTTCAAACTCGCCATTTTAACTCACTTTTAAATATGCTTTTGTATGTAATTATTGTTTTCCTGTCAATAATTGAGTTTAACCGGAAGTGGGACATCGGAAACCGGAAGTGGGACCGTAAGTCCGTATCTCAAAAACGGCTCTAACGATTTTCTTCAAATTTGCTATATAAACACTCTATTAGATGTCCTTTCGAATGATATAGTTGGTTAGTTCAGGAAAATTGATAGGCGTCCTGTATAAATAGCTCAATTTCAGGTCTCCCAAGGGCGTTCCTTTAAAAACAGCTGTACGGATTTTTTTCAAACTCGCCATTTTAACTCACGTTTAAATATGCTTTTGTATGTAATTATTGTTTTCCTGTCAATAATTGAGTTTAACCGGAAGTGGAACATCGGAAACCGGAAGTGGGACCATAAGTCCGTATCTCAAAAACGGCTCTAACGATTTAATGTTTATAATGTTAATACTTCTTTAATGTTTATAATGTGTGTAGGACTGGGTAATGGAAGTCGTGTGGTTGTTACACACCAGATTTTTATAGTTTTAAGTTATTCCAATATTGAATTACTGTACTTTTTTATATGTGACAAGATTCATCTTTTGCTTACTTGGAAATAAAATGTCTATTCTAGAACGTGGAATTACCTGACAGTTTTAGTCCAGAATTGAAAAATCTTTTGGAAGGCCTGCTTCAAAGGGATGTGGACAAAAGGCTTGGTTGTAAGGAACATGGGTAAGTTTATTTATTTATTTACTTTTTCAAAATATCTTTTATTTTAGGCTAATTTTTCTTCTTAAAACCTGTGTTATTTTGTCATTTAAGGCAAATGTTTGAATGTATGTTTGTTTTTAGTTATTCAAATTAATAAATATAAAACTCATGGTAAAAATTGCTTGGTTTTATTGTAAAGCATGTTATTCTCCAAATATGTAGAAAATAGCTTGAAATGAATTTTTATTATTATTCTATAAATCATTTTCTCAACCAAAGCAAACTGGCAGTTACTGTGAATTTAACAATGTTTGCCAATTGTGTTTCATCATACTCAAACATAAACATTGATTCGAAAAATTCCTCGTCTATATTATTTTATATGAAATTTGGTTTTCGAAATGGAGAATTAGAAGTAAACAGTTCCAGAGGTGTGCCATTTTCTTCACATATAAAAACTATACCTTGACATTTAATTTCGTTTAATAAATAAATTCATTCTTTGGGGAAATTTCATATACATCCTTAGGAATTCATGTAGATCCTTCTGAGTTATTTTAGTAAAAGAATTTCTTCCTGAACTTTCTGAATAAAACTGAAAGTGCTACTAATTTTCTGAGATTTATTTTTAGTTAGAATAGCTGCCAAACTGAAAACAATAAATCTTTGCAATACAAATCCATGATGACACATAATAACAAATGCAAATTTTTAAAATAGTGTATTACATAGATGTATGAAGAGTTATCATAAATAACATGCCTGCAATAATGTTATTTGCAAGGATTTAAATATTAAACTCATTTTATTTAAACATTAAAATGCTTTCTAATAAATTTGATAGGTAAATCACTAAATTCAGTGTGGAAATCTGTTTCATAAAGCAAAATTCTGTGTTAAGCTCTGATTAACACTATAATATTCAAGAGAAGAAGGCAATGAAATGCCCACATACCATATTAGCTAGAGAGAATGACTTCCTGCCTATATATGAGAAATGCAGATACAATTTATTGCGCTTATGTGCATGTGAAAATTTCACTTTAAATTCTATTTCAGCTATATTAAATAAATTCTTTTTTCAGATTAGATTGCATCAGACATCTCTGTAGCAGTTTTTAAAAACTGTATGTAGCTATTTTTCTTTATATTCTCCTTACCCCCCCCCCCCCCTCCCCCTTCTTGATCAATATTTTAGCATTCAAATTCCTTGGCGGTATGTTAGTTCAAGACCACCAAAGAATTTATCAGACCAGCAATGTGTAAAATGCATTGGTCCATGGGAACAATGGTCAAAGTTTTATTTTCCTGATTGAACAAGTGTAAAATTTTCTGGCCTCTTCCAGACTCACAAATCATTAAAAAAAAAAAAAAAAAAAAAAAAGCTGATTCATTTGTATCCCAAGCAAATGACATTAATAAATCAATTCTAACACTGCATCTGTACCTGTAAATTCTTTCCAAAGATAAATTTTAAAATGTTTTAAATATAATTAGTGCACACTTTCTCTCAATTTTAAAACAGAATATTTTTCTCTCCTTTTTTACGGACCTTTTATGAGTCCTAAGATTTTGCTTTTCCCTTAGCTCTGCTATTGGCACATCTAATCATCATGTCAATGTCTTTGTCACAACTAAATCATTACAACTGGGTCATTTGAACAAGCAAAATATCAAAATCATATTATTTTCTTTAAATTTTGTAGAAGTAAGCTGGGAAGTTATTTTCTGTAGATACTCTAAAAACACTCATGATAATGTCCATGATGAGTGTAGAAAATTTTTATCACGGAAAGGTAGAACCCTAAACATCAAAAATGAATTTTGTCTGTTTAAGTAAAAATAACTACCTTAAAAGTTTCATCCGTTTTAGTGTGCATATATATTTCAAATGCTGTCACGTTCATCATTGGTTCAGTTGGTGACACTGCTCATTCTGGGCTGTTTTCCCTCCCTCTTTCTTCTCGGAGATTTTCTTCTCTTCGTTTCCTTCGAGTGAAAAAAATCTTCGGGAAGAAAGAGGAAGGAAAACATCCCAGAATAGGCAGTGTCTCAAGTGCACCGATGTTGAACACGACAGCGTTTGAAAATATGCACACTAAAAAGGATGAAATTTTTAATGTAGTTTTTTTTTTAAATCAATCCTATGTATTAATGTAAATTTATTAATATTGAATTCTTTTGAAATATAACTTACTTTAAAAATTTATACCCCCCCCCTTTTTTTTTTTTTTTTTTTTTTACATATACAAAATTTTTACCCTGGTTGACTGTTCTAAATATTTTTTCGATTTTGCTAATTTCACATTGATTGGTTAAAAATAATCTTTATTATGTACATTTACATGAAATTTTGTCTTATACTGCCATATTAAAAAAAAAAAAAAAAAAACGAGGTGATAGAACACCTGGTAAGAAATACGCACCAAAAGTTTATTAGCTTGTTAAAGTTGTTTATGTTAAAATACAACTATGAATATATATATATTTTATTATTATTATGAATTATGTGCATTAGCTTTAAAGTTAGAGTTAGGAAGAAATTTTCATCAGACGTAGATGGACGGATATTTTCTAAAAATGATTTAATCAAGTAAATCTATCAAAAAACAGAAAGTCTAAATTTTTATGAATTCAGTACTTTCTTCTGTTAAACATAAAAGCAAGTAACATACCATATATATTTCTGCAGAGGAGACCACCTTTAGACAAGATGAGGTATACATTTTTGTCAAAGTTTTATAGTTCTTTAGAAAATCTTTTACCTTTAAAACTTCTTTAGAACTTCAGCCACCTTGTTCCAGGCAGGGCAATATCAGTCATTTGTTTTTCTCTGTGAGATTCTCTGTATTGAGCTCTTCTGTCCTTTCATTGGAATCAAAACACACACGCACACAAATAAATAAATAAAACTAATATTTTTATTATTAAATCTTTAATATTTCAATTTGAAATTATGTTTAAATACATATTAATCACATTATAAATTAATTGCTGCCTTACTTGTTTAGTCCATATCAAAGGTATTTTAGAGTTTAGTTAAGTTTTTTATTTATGTGTTTCACATATATATATATATATATATATATATATATATTTTAATAGCGCTGATGAAGTTAAAGACCACCCTTTCTTCACGGGCATAGACTGGCAGCTAGTGTACCTTCAAAAATACCCTCCTCCTCTCATACCACCTCGCGGAGAAGTAAATGCAGCTGATGCATTTGATATAGGTTCATTTGATGAAGAAGACACAAAAGGCATCAAAGTAAGAAAAAAGAAGTTCTATTACTGATTTTAAATTTATGCATTATCATCGAATTTATTTGTAATTAACATTTCTTAGAATTAAATTACACAGGGCTTTCTAATGGGTTTATAATATTTCTCTTCTGTTGTTTCTTCATCCAATGGGTAATCATGTCAGTTGAAATCTCATCAGAGCTGTTTTTTTTTTTTTTTTTTTTTTTTTTTTTTTTTCAAGCATAATCGATGATAATAATGTAGGATTAACACTTTCATATCACTATCCTTAACAAGCATAACGCTTTTTTTTTCTTTATTAATTTGTTAAGATTTAATTAAGTTAAAATTTTAATTGAAAACAAAACAAACAAAAAAAAAGATGGGCTTTATGATTTTGAGGTCATGCAGGCTCAACTCATCAACACACACACAACAGATTTTCTGTCGCAATTAGATTTTTTTTAAGAAGTACTGTAATTTTTTTTTTTTTTCTTTATAGTCCTGATGCTTCCCTCTGAATAATTTCTGCTTTTGCGGAGATCTATTCAAAGACAGAATTCTAAAATTTAACTCTTTTGCCATTTTTTATTACCTCCTGATTATTATTATTATTTTAATGTTTTTTAATTTTAATAACGGTCTAGGCAAGCATTGGTTGCAATCATTTGCAGGTACTCTGTAACACTCACCTTGATATTGACACCTTCTATCAGTTTCTCGATTCACTGTATACTGTCACACACTTATATTAGGGCAGACGTAGCTAACCCTTGACGATAGCTTCAGAGCCCCAAGCTCCATACCCTTCCCTAACTTCAACTACTTTTTCTAGTCAATTTTGCCCTTATATTCCTTCCTTTGTTAGTCCCCCCCCCCACACACACACACAACACACTTGTGATTGTGAGGGTTTTTTTTTTTTTAATCCCATCCTTTTTTCTATGAATTTTTAGCCTTATTTTCCCGTTTTCTATACTCTAAATGTGCTGAGTTCTGGCGTATAAGTTCATAAATGTGCTTAGATAGCTACTAAATTAATATGCACTAGCAAACCCGTGTGAAATATTCACATTTTATTTCTTTTCTTATTTACCTTTAAAATTTGAAACTCATAAATGTTATACAAATTTCGTCACCTAATTAAAATTTTAATTTACCAGAAGCCAAATTATTAATAAAACCAAATTAATATTGTACAATAGTGAAACCAAAATCATTCGAAGAAAGGCTTCCAAATAAAATTCATGGTTCACGACCCAATTTTCATACTCCCACAGGCAGTACAATTTTAATATAAGACTCCCAGAACGCCTTTTAAATTTCTGTCATCATGTTGGCGATGACTTTTTATTAATTTTGTTATTATTATTATTTTAAAAATAAATAAATAATTCCTATTTTGATTATATTTTTTATGTTTGTGTTTTTTAGTCAATTTATGACTCAAAAATTCATATTCTGTATATATTTTTTAAATATTATTGCTAGGTTTAAAATGACGCTTGAAAAGATTTTGAAGAAATGACTGTTAAAAATACATTTTTTTTTTTTTTTTATAAAATAATCTCATCAGGCAGATACCGTCATTTTTTCTTATTAGTCCATTGAGCTAAGTCCGCGTGCAAATATTGTTCATATATAAATATTACTTTTTTATCCTCGCATATTGTATCATTTCGACAAAAAATAATTGAAACTATCCACATTAGAGAAATATTATATAGATTACTAATGGTCATTTCAGTATGTTTTTCATTGAAAATAGCAGGTGTAACATATTTTTTTTTTTTTTTTTACACACTCATTAAAGAATTTAGGACACATTGAACTCTATAGTTTGTAACTAATTAATGTATACTTAGTAGTCATGCAAAACTGTTATTAGGAGAATTATGCTGGGTAATGCTATGGAGATTTCATTATAACTTATTTTGTGTTGAAAATATTGTTCATAGCATAGCATTAATACAAAGGTTCACGAAAACTAAAATACATGACAATCCATAAGAAGTAATTATTTGAAGTCCATTTCATGATTATATATGAAACTAAATATATTGGGGAGCTTTATTATATTAAGTAAACAACAACAACAAAAAAAATGTATTTAATGTTTATTTTACAAAACCAAAAACAATAATAATAATTTGTTTTTATGATTGCATGTCATTTTAAATCAATTAAAACTGATGTACAATAAAGCTGTCTTTTTATGTTACCAGAATTTACATTTTCCTACAATCTCCATTTTTTCTGTTTTTAATCCTTGAATTCCAATCCTTGCTTTTACATTAAACTTTGAATTCCATATCACTTACTCTTTGTATATACAATGACTATAAAGATACTACCATAATTTTGTAAACTGTGTGCCAAAAAAGCAAATTTTTTCACCTGAAGATTATACGTTAGTGGGGATTAACTGCTAGTTGTTCACATTTCAAATCATCAAAATCAAAATTAAACATGCAGGAACAAACTTTAAATCCTGACTATAAAATGTAAATATAATCAAGAGAATGAGTTGCAAAGAAAACATCATATCATATATCGTATCACTAGTGAACTATAGAACAGAAAAATCCCTATGAAGATAGCACATTGCTCAAGATTCTTGTACTGTTTATTATATTGTTTTTACATTATGCTATAGCAGGCGTAAGGTTAAATTAAAGTATATCAAACTTTAAATTTGTTGCACATAAATCCTTTTACCAAAGCTACAAATTAACATTTAACAACTTGTAAAAGCAAATGAAACAGACTGACATGTTGTAAACTTAAACTTTAATAAAAGCATTAATTTAAACAATGTTACAAGTTACAAACTTAACACTAAAATAAAAAAATCTGGAGTGACTCCACTCGACTTTCCGAACATTGAGTAACTAACAGTTTTGTAGATAAAATAAAGAAAGAGGAGTTGCTAAACAAACAAAAGAGAGAAAACCATAATAGAGTGTTTGAGTATTTTTCTCCATATATCACACGAGGTTTTATTTAACGCTACTGAACTTTGAGCCCATAGATCATAATGATAAAGAATTTTTTGTTGTGTCCCTGTAAAAACCTATAAATGCTAGATTCACCAAAATGCTTATAGTTAGTGCAACAGTGATTTATAATATTCATACAAATTTTCAGCTCAATTGAATAAGGCGTTTAGATGCTATCGCACTTTTAAAAATTTGGTCTCATAGGCCATAATGATAAAGAATTTTTCTTTGTGTCTCTGTAAAAAAATTGTAAGTGCTAGATTCACCAAAATCTATACAGTTGGTGCAAATGCGACCTATAACATGTGTACAAATTTTTTGCTCAGATTAATATGGCGTTTAGACGCTATCACACTTTTAAAAATTTGGCCCCATAGGCCATAATGATCAAGAATTTTTCTTTGTGTCCCTGTAAAAAAACTATAAGTGCTAGATTCTCCAAAATCTGTACAGATTGAGTATCTGTGACCTATAATATGTGTATAAAGTTTTTGCTCAATTGAATAAGGCGTTTAGATGCTATCGCACTTTTAAGATTTTGGTCCCATAGGCCATAATGATAAAGAATTTTTCTTTGTGTCCCTGTAAAAAAACTATAAGTGCTAGATTCACCAAAATCTATAGGGTTCGTACTATGGTGACTTACAATATACGTACCAACTTTCAGCTTATTCGAACAAAGCGTTTAGACGCTAGCGTGTTCACTCACAGACATACACACATACATACACACATACATACATCATCTCAAAAATAGTGGAAACGGACTCAGGGGACCTCGAAACGTATAGAAACATCAAAATCTCCAATTCGGATTTTTGACATGATTACAATACTTTCCTCACTATAGTGTTCGGAAAGTAAAAATATATTAATTAATTGCATTAATGTGAATTCAAAGGAATTAATTGTATCTTTAGTTTAGAGGAATTAAATAACAGAAAAAGGATGATTTAGCAGGAAAAAAAAAAAAAGACGTCACAGTTACAGCAATGCATTGAAAGACAATAAACTTTATCTGTTTTTTGAAAGAAGTGTGAAAGATAATGAATAGATGTAATGCTGTGTTAGGACCACTACTTGGTGATTTGGCAGATTTCTTTCTTAGCCTTCACTAAAACTGCCAAATTATAGTCAAAACATTAAGCTAAATTTGAATATTTTTTTTTTTTTAATTTAAAATGATTAGAATGAATAATAAAAAAATAGTAATATAAATAATATTAAATTCAAACTGAAAAAAAGAAGGTGGCTATTTAGGTATTATCCCTTGGACAAATAAACTAGTGACTATTTTGATGAATTTGCACTGAAATCAATTTTCATAAATAATTAAACTAAATTAATTAATTAAACTAATAATTAAATTTATGTTTCATGATTTGAATTCCATTATTTTGATCAATTTAGAAAAAAAAAAAAAAAGTTTTAAATAATTGGTTTTGTTTATTATTGTCTATTTATCACAACATTTGTCCATTGTTTGTGATTTGATGAATATGGCAAATTTAAAAATAGGTTCATTTAGAAATACAGACCACTAGGGGGGGAGGGGCAAAGACAGACTAGTAAATATAAATAATAAAGTGCAATTTGAAGTGATTTGTAAAATTATCAGATCATTGCACAAGTCACTTATGTTCAAGGCTGCGCATTAGTGAGAGTCATTCTTATTTCTTTCCTATGTAATCCCATAGAATTTTTATTGCTTCATATTAATGAGCAATTGAAAAAAATAAAAAAAAATAAATTAGATATTTCTTTTTCAAATTGAAAATTATTGAGTTTCCTTACTGAAATAAAATATTAATTTATTTATTTTAATTGCTGACTGATATAAAAGGTGGTAACACGTTCAAAGAATGTGATTCAAAAAACAAAATTTGGTAGAAATTTAAAACAATTAAGTCACTGGTCCCCGGACCAGTAAGCTAAAGATTTTACTGATCCATACATACTTACACTGGTCCATTCACCCATTCTATTCTATTTTTAAAAATACTTACAAAATTGTAAAACAAAATAAATTTACATGGCAAATATGATAAATAAATATTTGTAAAATGATTAAAAAATATAAATGGAGTCTTATATAAATCAAAAATTTATGCATCAACAAATGGAATAAGGGTCACATATTTACCATATAGTATTATATTAAGTCTAAATGTTAAAAAAAAAAAAAAAAAAAAAGTTTAAAGTGAAATTAAATGAAAAATTATGCAGAATTGGTGATATTAATAATTACAGATATTTACTATTTTTATAACTTACTATTCTTTGAAAAATTTGCAACAATTTTAGAGAAAGGTAAAAGAATAATAATAATAATAATAATAAAAAAGTTACGTTTCACTGGTCCAGTGGACCACTAGAATATATATTTTGCTGGTCCATTGAATATTTTTGTGGTCCTGGACCAATGAACCATTGTTAATTTTGAACCTTGTTTATAATTTGAAGCAACAAAAATTCCATAGGATTACATAGAAATATGCTACCTTACTGATGTGCAGCCTTAACTATAAAACTTATTTAGCAATAAAAATGTAGATTTTGTTTTGTTTTAGTTGACAGATGCAGATCAGGAATTGTACAAAAATTTTCCAGTTGTGATTTCAGAAAGGTGGCAGCAAGAAATAGCTGAAACCGTTTTTGAAACGATAAATCAAGAAGCTGATAAAGTAGAACAAAAGAAAAAAGCAAAAATGAAAATGAAATTTGATGATGAAAAAGGTATGTTCACTCTCTGTTTTATTTATTTATTTATTTAAAGATTGATTTAGTAGTCCAGTTGTTTTCAAAGTCACTTCCAGATTTATGGGCCTAATCTAAGATTTAAAAATACAGACATTGAAGAATATTTTAATTAACATATTAAGTATATCAATCTTGAAAAATAACTTCGTGTTTGATGATAAAAAGTTATTGCATATACACACACAAATGCACAAAAAAAAAAAAAAAAAAAGATAATTAAAAAATTTATTATTGAATTTTTAATAAAATAAATCTGATAGTTAAAATTTTCCAATAGTTCTTTTAAGTATACTTAAATAAAGAATCTGCTAGAAACTTTAGAAAAAGTTGAATATAAAAGTCAATACAAAAAAAAAAAAAAAAAAAAAATTGTATGTTGTAGGGGAAAGAAACAAAAAACCTGTAAAATCTATTTTTCTAAGACTATTTTTTCTATGCAAGTTCCTGTGTAACAGAAATTTTTTTCTTGTAATTGGATGGTTTCTATAAAATTGGAGATCAAAAAGAAAAGCTCATAGTTTGGGTTTAAATATAATTTACAATAAGATGGTCCTCAAAACTAACTTTTTCCAACAAAAATAACTATCAAAATCATTTTATCTATATGCATACCTTCTAAATCTCCGTTATTTTGGGACTGTCTTCCACTCTCCATTATTCAGAAACATTTCTCCATTATTTTGAAGATTTTAAAGTTATACCTATAATTTAATCAAAACTTCAACAAACCTTCACTTTTTAAGCAAGATTTTGCTTTTGCTGAAAAAAATTCTCATGAATCTCTATATGTATTACTATTTTTAATTAATAATTACTTAATTTTTATTTAATAATTAAATTTAATTTACCCGTATAACTTTTTGATAATTTAAGCCATGGATTAAACTAGTGAAATATGGTCGTATGAGGAAAACACATCAATGTTTTCTAGGCCTGAAAATGCCACTTATAAAATCTCTGTTATTTTGATTCTTTAATGTTGGCAAGTATGCATATGAAAAATGCTATTAAAAAATTGTTCCTTATTGTTGAAAGAAATGTTGTTAGCTTTGAAATTTACATGAAATTGTTGTTTTATCTACAACTCAGAATTGTAAAATTATTTTTTTTCGTCTAGAGTCCGATTGTATAATTCATGGTTATATAAAAAAACTGGGTGGACCTTTTGCTTCTGCATGGCAAACACGGTATGGAAAACTATATCCAAATCGACTGGAGCTTCATACGGAATCAAGTAGTGCCAAGCCAGAGGTATAAAAGAGGATTTTATTTGATATTTTTATGTTTGACTCATTATTTATTTTTCTGTAAGAACTATGCTTTTGTTGCAGAATATTGTTATGAAATATTTTTATTTTTATATATATATCTTATTTATTCACACTTTTCTGCCAAACGATAGGTTCACGCTTTTTGTTAGGTCTTTTCTGTCTTTTTTCATTCAAATTAACAATTAGGGATCAAACATTCCACTAAAATCTTGTAGTTTTACTGATTCCATTTACAACATCAATGTCATTGTTTATCTTAAATTTGCTTTATGGATTCTAGAACCTTTAAAGAGATGGAATTTCTTAATATTTTTCGTATACAGTAAAGCACTGTTTGTGCGTCTTTCAAGGCACTGGCGTAAAAAGACGTATAATCGAAATTTAAAAAATAAAACTTTGATTAATACAAATTTAATGGTACTGAAACAAAGTTATGAAAATACTAATTTACGATTTTTTTTTGTTTAAAGATATAACTAGTACTTTATAATAGAATTTGGGTTTGAAGATAATAATTAAATTTAAAAAAAGATTTATTATAAAAAGTGAAAAAAAAAAAAAAAAAAAAATCAAAAATTAATGCATGACTTGAATACTAATTACATATTTCATATCTTGACCATTGTATTGCATATCCTGAATACTATATAAACACATCTTGAGTATTATTATTAATTATAAATATTGCATATCTTCAATAAGTATGGTACAATTTATGTCTACACAGGTAGTTATTTAATTACACTGAAAAATCTTTAATACTTGTCTGATGTGCTGATTGTCTGCGAGTACTAAGAACTGCAACGTGAATTGAATTGAGTTTATTTAATGTTTTTTACTTGTGTTTTGACAAACAAAATAAGTTTGAATCTTTCCAATGCAGCCCATTGCGCCTTTAAAGAAAGATATATTTATTAACTTCTTTACATTCTACATCATCATCGCTTAAATTAGCATCAGACTTTTTTTTTTTTCAATTAGTTCATCGATTATGAATAATTCTGAGGCCATGATATCAGCTTCACAGCTCAGATACTCATAAAAATTGATATTTAGAATGAATTTAGACCTTATTTTGAACGAAAAAATGATTGGTTAAGAAATTTTACAGGTTTTAGAATAGTAAAAAAGGCGTATAACTAACATTGAGGTGTATAAACGAAGAATTTTTACATTAGAATGAATAGGAATGAATCAGGATTTCACTGTAAGGACGTATAAATGTAAAAGACGTATAAACGGTGCTTTACTGTACATAATTATTTTGTATATTGCATAATCTCATTTTTATTAATGTATATTTTATTATTGTATAATTCTTTTGAAAATAATAGTAATAAGTTAAATATGTAAGATTCAATTACGTCATGAGAAATGAATAATATAAATAAATAAATAGACACACGATTATAAAATTTGAATTAAAAGATTCCAATATTATTTTCAATTTCTTGGACTTATATATACTTATAACATATAAATATCCTGATATAAAAGATGAAAAGGAAGTTTTAAATATCATGTAAACCAATGTTTAGTAATTTGAATTGTCCAGAAGAAATATATTTGGAAATATGTGTATAAAAATCGAGTGTTAGGCGAAAACAGACCAACTAGTATTATAATATTTTTCTAGTGATCAGTTATGAGTATTGTTTAATTCTTACTAAAATTAGTGTATTGTTTTAAATTTTCAGCTCATTTTCATGGATCAAATTGAAGATGTTGTTTCGGAATATGTGATGGTAAAGGGGGAACAGTGCATTGTGTTAAAAATGAAAGCAGACAAAGACAGAGATGCAAAAATTGTCCTTACAAATCCTGTAAGTGAACTAAATGTCCATAATTACTATGTTCATATTATTATTATTACCCAGTGGCAGAAACGCCGCGACACGGCGACATAGTCGCGGACACAGAAAAACGGCTTGCAGACAGTTTTTGTCTGCACTAATAAAAAAATTAGTCCAACTTTTGGACACTCTTTGTCTGAACTAATTAAAAAAAATTTCCCGCAACTTTCAGACAGTTTTTGTCTGTAGTCATAACAAATTGTATGCAATTTACGGACATTTTTCGCCCACGACAATGCGCTAGCTACAGATGTATGACGTCTTAGACATCATAGATGTCTTAGACATCATACATCATCTACCACAGACGTCTTTGACGTCTCTGGTAGGAACTCTAGAGCCCTTCTTTCTATAAGTGCCTTGGTAGGAACACACAAAACAGTGCTTAACAAGGGCGACCTAGGAGCCTAGATCTCCCTTGACAGGCAGCGTTATGCGTGTATTCTTTTCTCCTGTTACCTGTTACTGAGATTCTACGGGAACGTAGAAAAGTGCTAATTTCATTTAAAACTGCTCCAAAACTTTTTCTCCACTTCAAAATTCACTTATAAAAATTTCTGTATGAAAACTAAAACTAATACTTTTATTATTTATAATTATTTTTATTGTGTTGTGTCAAATATTGCTATAAAATATTTAATTGAATGAGTTAATCTTATTATTTTAAAATTGTTTATACTATATAGTTCTGTAGTAAAATTGTATTGTGTATTGTTGCACGAGATCACCACTGTTGTTAAGTCCCCCCCCCCCCCCCCTCCAGATTGCTGCTATCATCTTTCAGGCTTTTTGAGTGTAAGCCATTTTCACCCCTGACTACATGCAAATTTCGCAGACAGATTATGAAATTTTAAAAACCTGTCGCAGACATCTACAAAATTTTCTGTCACTGGGTATTATTATTGTGTAAGTGTAAAGTTATACTTCCAAAAATTATTACATTTGTAAGATGATGAAATAAATGTAGCTAGCTTTATAAAAACCACAAACTTTGAATTTAATTATATTAAATGTTTTCGTATGAAATCTGTAATTTTCATTTGAAAGTATCCCAGCTCACAAGTTATAGAATATCAGCAAATGTCTGGCTTTGAATTTAATTAAATATTTTCTATAAAATCTCTCATTTTCAGCAGTATTTAGTGGATTTTTGGACTGTGAATTCATAATCATTATTTTTGTAGCCATATTTTAATTTTTGTCAAAATTGATTGAAAATTTATGATTTTTTTTTTTTTTTTTTTATCCATGTATCTGACATCTGCAGCAGAAGTTTTAGTAATCCCCTGTTCAGCTATGACAGGGATTACATCAGCAGATGAGACTATAAGAAGCCTGTTATATTTTTAAAAATTCCACTGAAAAATGTGTCATATAAGGGGCTTTTCTTATCAATTCTTTTGGTTCATCTTGCATTCCACTCAACTTTTAATTGCTTTGGATAATATAATAATTACTTTGCAGCCTATAATTCTCTTTCTTTAGCTTCTTTAGAAATTGATTGAGTGCAAAAACCAGGTTTTTTTTTTTTTTTTTTTTTTCCCAAAACACTTTTTAATTCTAAAGATTTGTGAAGAGAATATGAAGATGTGTCTATTTAATTAAAAAAAAAAAAAAAAAAAACAGATACAAAGTTTGGGAGTTAAGGTTTTTTTTTTTTTTTTTTCCTATATATAAATGTAATGATGTATGTCCAGCAAATACATTGTAATAATATATCCAATATTATTAATTATTCCAGTTAATTCTATTTGTTGAGTGCTTTTTGAGTACTCAAAGTCAGATTAAATTTTGAAACATATTAAGTGATGATAATTTGAGCAATTCTATTGCCATTTCTGATGAAAATGAGTCTGTACATTTAGATTTTAAAGAAGTGACAATGGTCTTTAACATAAAATAATAATAATAATATAAAAATATATTAAACTTTTATTTTAACAGTTATTTGATTTTTACAATTGTTTATTTTGCACATTTGTAATTCATTTTTTTTTTTCCAAAAAATATAAAATATGTAAAAATTTTAATAATTCCACTTTAATAACTTTTTTGTTGAAGGAAATTCCACACTTTTTTTGAGTTTTTTGTGAATTTTGATTTCTGAGCTCATGGAAAAATTATCTATAATATTAAAACACAAGGGTATTTCTTTAAGACCAAAATCGCCTGATCTGGGCATGCGCGAGAAAATTTCGAACTAATTAGAAACGGGAATATCCCTTCTCCTTTATGCAATGCAATATGATCATAGATTATAGAGCTGGAGCAGACGACACCAGCAGACGCCTGATTAAAGCTCAATAATAAAAACAATTCACACGATACATTCATTGATTCATACTTTCCTAGGAAGTATATTAAAAACAAAGCAATTTGCGAATACTTGACTATCATCGTATGCATTTTCATTTTACCGAAAATTTTCTTACACAGGATAATATTTCTAGAGTTTTTGTGGTGCCATCTCTTATCATAGAAACATACCATACCATATTCCTAATATTATTATTCTTAATATTATTCCTAATCTATATATATATAAAAGAGTAAATTCACTGATTCACTGACTCAACACGGTTGTGAGGATCCTATGGGAGATAGAGTCACAATTTTTGGTGAGCAGGTTGATTTTAGGACTCTGACGCTCACTAAGACGGGATTTTGCGAAATATCCCCCCCCCCCCCCCCCCCCCCCCCCCCCCGCAAAAACCACCTTTATAAGCATAACTCGGCTCCAAATTGCTTCACGGTGAAGAAATTGCAGATGGGGAGACTAGACTTGAATACAAAAAAATCATTTTCTGCGATTTTGGAATTTTGGATTTTTTTTTTTTTTTTTGGGGGGGGGGGGGGGGGGGGTAAAAATGAGATTTCCGGGGGCGCATAAGGCAAAAACACATTTATAAGTATAACTCGGCACCAATTTACTTCACAGTGAAGAAATTGCACATGGGGAGACTAGACTTGAATACGAAAAAATCATTTTCTGCGATTTTGGAATTTTTGATTTTTAAGGGGTGAAGGGGGTGAAAATGATTTTCGGAGGTGCAGAAGGCAAATACACCTTTATAAGCATAACTCGGCTCCAAATTGCTTCACGAGGAAGAAATTGCAGATGGGGAGACTAGACTTGAACACAAAAAAATCAATTTCTGCGATTTTGGAATTTTGGATTTTTAAGGGGGAAAGGGGTGAAAATGATTTTGGGATGCGCAAGAGGCAAAAACACCTTTGTAAGCATAACTCGGGTCCAAATTACTTCACGATGAAAAAATTGCAGATGGGGAGACTAGACTTAAGTACAAAAAAAACATTTTCTGCGATTTTGGATTTTTAAGGGGGAGAGGGGGTAAAAAGGATTTTCGGGGGGAAATTTAGCAATATATGGATTTTCGAGTAAAATTCTAGCAGTAATAGCTCAAAGATATAAAAAAAAAAAAGCCAAACGTCTTCTTGAAGGTATTTCCAAAAACACATTTTTGATTTTTTCCGATTTCCGATTTTGGGGGGGAGTTATGAAGGGGCAAATTTGACCCCCCGCTCCTTTTAGCACTAAATTCGTCCGTGGAAATCTATAGGAGCTGAGGTCACAAATTTTAGTGTGTGGCTTATTTACGTGTGTCCAAAACCCATTGTAACGGGATTTTGTGAAAGCCCCCCCTTTACCCCTTTGGGGGCGTGGTGGGGAATGAAAGATTAAAATCACTGATTCACAGATTCAACATAGCCGTGGCAATTCTATGGGAGATAGACTCAAAAATTTTGGTGAGCATGTTGGTTTTAGGACCATGACGCCCATTAAGGTGGGATTTTGCAAAATATCCCCCTCTCCCCCTGGGGGGGGCAGAAGGCAAAACCTCCCTTATAAGCATAATTCGGCTCCAAATAGCTTCACGGTGAAGAAATTGCAAAGAGAGAGACTAGAATTGAGTGCAAAAAAAAAGCATTTTCTGCGATTTGAGTTTTGGATTTTTAAGAGGGGGAGGGGGTAAAAACTATCTTCGGAGGCAAATTTAGCAAAATACGGGTTTTCGAGTAAAACTGTTCCAGTAACAGCACAAAGATATAGAAAATCGCCAAGAGTCTTCTTGAGGATATTTCCAAAACATCATGTTTGTTTTTTTGTGATATTCGATTTTTTTTTTTTTTTTTGGGGGGGGGGGGGGGGGGGGTTACGAGGGGGCAAATTCGAGCCCCTCTTTTAGCGCTAAATTCATCCGGGGAAATTTATAGGATCTGAGGTTACAAATTTTAGTGAGTGGCTTACTTACGTGTGTCTGACACCCACTGTAATGGGTTTTTGCGAAAGTCCCCCCTTTTCCCCTTGGGGGGGGGGCAATATAAACCCGTTTCCAAGTATAACTTTGCTTCAAATTATCTCAGTAAGATTAATTTGTATATGTGGGTTGTTTATGCTTTTCCAACACGCACAGTAGTGGGATTTTACAAATTTTCACCCTTCCCCCCTTTAAAGGCGGGGAGGAGGCGAAAACACGCTTATAAGTGTAACTGTGCTCCAAATTGTCTCAGGATAACGATTTTTTGATATGTCAATTGGTTATGCGTACTCAAGACACATACTACAAAGAGATTTTGTAAAATTCCGTCCTATCCCCCCCTTTGGGGTAGGGGTGGGGTAAAAAGCATGTTTCCAAGCATAACTTTGCTTCAAATTATCTCAGTAAGATTACTTTTTACATGTGAGTTGTTTATGCATTCCCAACACGCATTATAAAGGGATCTTACGAAAATTCCCCCTCCCCTCCTTCAAAGGCGGGGAGAGAGGCAAAAAACGCTTTTAAGAGTAACTCTGCTCCAAATTATCTCATAATAACGATTTTTTGATATGTCGATTGGTTATGCATACTCAAGACACACACTAATAAGGGATTTTGTAAAATTCCACCTTATCCCCCTTGTGGTGAGGTGGGGCAAAATCATGTTTTCATGCGTAACTCTGCTCCAAACTATCTTAGATGATTTTTTACACGCACTATAAGGGGATTTTTGTGAACTTTTCTTTTTCCTACCTTTAAAAGTGGGGTGGGGGGCAAAAACACGTTTTAAAGAGTAACTCTGCTCCAAATTATCTCAGGAAACCGATTTTTTGATAGTTTGATTGATTATGCGTATTCAACACAAACTACAAAGGGATTATTTGGAATTCCGTGCTATCACCCCCTTGAGGGTTGGGGGTTAGTCAAAACATGTTTTCATGCGTAACTCTGTTCCAAACTATCTTAGAATGGCAATTTTTAATGCGTGGACTGCTTATGCGTATTCAACACACACTACAAATTGATTTTGTGAAACTCTACCCTACCTCCCCTTAGGGGGGGAGGGGGACATTTTTTCAGTTAAGAGCGGGCCGGGGGGGGGGGGGGGGGCTACAAAACACGTTTTAAAACATAACTTTGCTTCAAATAATCTTAGAATCCCGATTTTTTAATATGTGGGCTAGGTATGTGTATGCAACATGCATTATAAAGGGATTTTGCGAAGTGTGGCGAGTGGGAAAACTGCTATCGAAGGTATCGAGAACTTTAACTTAGATTTTGACTGATTTCAATGATTTTATTATTATTATTATTATTATTATTAAGGATATGGTATTTTGAGACTTCATTGCAATATAATGACCAGCGAAGCAGGCAAAGCCTGCTAGTATTATATATAGTTTTCAATTTGTTAAAAGAAAAAAAAATCTTTTAAAAGTAATAAATTGTCGGAATTTATTGTTCTTGAAAAGTTAACTTTTATCAGTTGAAAACTTTGTTTAGAAAAAATGAAGATAGTTGTTTAAAATCAAATGAGGTTTTATTTTATTTTATTTATTTTTTATTCTAATTTTAAATTGATCCCTTATATTTTATTTCTGTACTATATAACAGAAAAAAATAATTTAAAAAGAATAACCTTAAAAATGTTGATATTTTATGCGAGTAAAAATTTGCATAGAATAATTTATTATTAAAAATTTAATGAGCAAATTAACTTGCTAAAGTATTAAATGCATTCTTATTTATTCAAGCCCTGAGTAACATGATCTAAGTACAATTAAATTGTAATTATAGAATATAAAGAATACAAAAACACTATTAAAATTTATTTTAAATTAAATTATTTTGCCTTATAAATTTATCTGATTTTAAAAGTATTTTTATTAAAAAAAAAAAAAAAAATCTGATTTTTTTTTTCTTTTTTCTTAATCGACAGATTAGAGATGACGCCACTGTCATATTTTAACTGAAATGGAATATTATTGATGCGAGCAAATTAAAATAATATATATGAAAAATATTGAATATTGATGTGTGCTTTCTTTCTCCATTCTTACCATAATTTATAAATTCTGTCTCTCTTTTAATTACTCAAAACATTCTTTTGGTCACATTTAGAGTAAAATTAGAAAAAATCTTCGGATTTCATTTTCATTATACGAGGTATGCTTAAATTTTGTATATGGAAATTTCATGAAATTTATTCACCCTTCCCCTCCAACCAAAAAATAATTGATTACAGCAGTGGATTTTAAACTGGTTAAGAGCAATGCGGAATATTAAAACAGGGATGTTCAAAATTTTATACCATGAAGATTTAAGATGCACATGATCCGTCAAATTTTGACGGGTATTAACTAGTAAGTATATATATTATGGAACCCATTTGTTTTGTAGAAATGTAAAAGCTATTGGGAAAAAAATATATATATTTCATTTTTCAAAAAATAAATTTTTAAAGTATTTTATATTGTTAAAGATTTTTCTAGTCTTAAAAAAAAAAAAAAAAAAAAAAAACTAGAAAAGGAATACTTGATAAAGTCTTAAGTCTTAGAAAGCACAGAAATCTAGCTCTGACAGTTGTATTCCTGATGAAGTTCGCTAAATGTTAAAATGTGTATGTACCTAAATGAAAGGTTAAAAAACTATTTAATATTTTAAATGAAAATTGTGTTAACAGTTTATAGATAAGAAATAATTCAACCTAATTTTTACAGTATTGAGACGTATTAACCCTCGATGATAGGTTTAATTCCCAACCCTCCCTCCCGCTCTTCAATGTTTTTTTCTAGTCAATTTTGTTCTTTTATTCCTTCTGGTGTTATCTGTTTCTTTCTTTCTTTTTTTTTTTTTTCTTTCGTCCCATGCTTTTTTCTATAGAATTTTGACTCTTTTTTTTTTTTTTTTTCCCCCGTGTTTCAATGAATTTTCAGCCTTTTTTTCTTTTTTTTTTTTTAAATATATATCCTAATGTGTGGAGCCCTTAGAAGATGTGAGATAATAAAAGACAAATTTTAAAAATAAAAATGCTGATTGAAGTACTTTTTTTTTTGGACAATATTTTGCAGTCTGCAAGTTGTAAGAAATTAAGACCACAGAAATTCTTTAGCTCAGTCCAGATATCAATAAAAGTTACTAATCAATTAATGGTATTAATTGACAATACACTTATGATCATTAAATTAAAAAACTATATGATTATATACTAATAAATAATTTATTAATTAAATAAATTTATTGAAAACATATATTAATTATCATTAATTGATTAAATTGTTAAAATTTATTGATTTTAAGAAGATATTTTTTTTAAAGGAGTTTAAAATTTATAAACATTTTGATTTATTTAAATAAGATTGCTTTTAGAGAATTCGTAAATTTTCAGGTTTTCCAATGTTCATAAAGATCGTTTTTAAATTAAAAAATTTTGAGACAATAATAATGCATTTGAAGCATAACAATGTTTATAGTGTAAATGTTTCTAAATATTTTGCATGAAAATGTTAAATTCCATTATTGATTAGTAATATTATTAAATTTACTTTTTTCTTACTTCAGGATGAAATAGGATTAAAAGAATGGTTAACATCTTTGAAATCCACTTATAAAAACTCTTTAGAACTTTTGGCAAGCATGGCAAAAAAAGCTGGTAAAATTTATGGTACAGAAACTAATAACAGGAATAATATGGTTACACGCAACACAAATGGCAACTGATTTGTGTAAAGTATGTATTCATACCTTTTTAGATTCTTTCTTTTTTTTAAATCTCTAGTGTCAAATTTATTATTCTTCATCTGTTTTTATACCAATTTATATCATTTCACATTGGTTTATATAATACAGTGAACTCTCATTAAAACGGACAATCAAGGGCCGGCAGTTTTTGTCCATATTAACGAGAGTCCATTATAACTGGAGTTCATAAACTGAAGTTCTATATGAACTCTAAAATCACTATTATCTACACATACACAGTATAACACAAATGAAAATTTATTTCCTCAAACCCTTTTATTCACTAAAAATATAAAAGCAGGAAAACCGATACTTACTTTCAAAACTTCTTTTCTTCATATAGTACAACTTGATAACGAAATCCTTTGCTATGTCTCCACAATAGAAGTGGAGACAGGTTGACCTCAACTGTCGCTGTCAATCAATACTGTTTACCTCCCATGGTGTAATAGCGCAGAGTGAAAGAGATTAACCCTTTTATTATTGCACCTTTTCATGTTAAAAAAAAAAAAAAAAAAATGAATTTGGAAAGATTTTGGGAACTGAATCCTTTTTGAAGTGTTAAAAGGTAAAAACTTTTAACATTTTATTTAAAAATTTATCATTTTAAAACTTCCTTCCAAAATTCAGCTATCATGAATTTTTAATAAAAAATAATAAAAACGGAAGTGATTTATTTCAAAAATTGAAATTGGAAATAATTATTTAAACTCCGGAAATAATTTATTCAAAATCCAGAAAAATCTATTTTTTCAGTTAATAAGATCTGAAAAATTATTTAATAAACCCAGAAAATAATTAATAAATATTTCCCAAAATCCAGAATAAATCCCAAAATATTTGGTGAATTATCATCTGAAAATTTATTTAAATAAGTTCTGGATTCCTTCTATGTATTTCTAAAAAATATCTCTGATATTTTGTATTTTCAAAAATACATCGTTTTCCTCTCTCGCTGATGCTATGACGCCACAAATTCCAAGAAATTCTGCTTGAGTTCAATGCCCTCCGGAGGTATTCTTCCGCATTTTCAAAAAATAGCATCATCGCAAAATTTTCAACAAAAAATAGAAAAAATTAATTAATCTTTCAATAAATCAAAAATAGATAAATTGTGAATAAAGATAATTCACTTTCGTCAACTTTAATTAACTTTTATTCATAAAATGAACTCCAATAAAAAATATTTGGAGCGAGCTATTTCATCGCTCATTTATCTGCGGGTGTTTCGGCACTTGAACGCGGGGGATTTGGAAGAGATGACGAAGACACTTGGAGAAAAATTTCCCTGCTATCAATAGCTCAGATGATACTCTCGGCTTGGCTGCGTTTAACGGTTTTGCCATTAGAGTAAGCCGTTTGCGCACGACAGCAGCTTAATATAAATTTATTATCCTATCCATAATTGTTTATTTTAAATGAGGAATCATCAATTATCAAGCTGTAAAAAATTAATCCTGCCTGTACATCACGGATTAATGAAGTATGCTCCTGATATCATTAACGTGCTGCCAATTGGTTGAGATATGCTTTCCCAGTAATCTAACCTCAGGAGGAGAAATAAAAGAGGCAACAAGTGTGCAACTCCGGTGGTTCTGATTCACAGAAAAATATTATTTACTATGAATATTTGTGCAGCGATTTAATAATAGATTAATTTCAAGATATACAGCAGCATTCATGATCGTTATGATGTTTTCTAGGCTGTTTATTATAATAATTCATCAAATGTGCACGTGAAATGTTTAATAATTTGTCAACAGCCAATTTTCAAGTGGATAAAAATAATATATTACTTTCATTAAAAAAGAAACTACGAACATTTTGAATGATTAATATAATAAGTGTAATTACATTTGAACTCAAAAAATAAACTATGATAAATCAATTCCATTAATAAAAACTACGAACGTTTAATAAAACAATAGTGATTTTATTTAAAATTAAGCCATGATTTATGACAATGTTTAAATCTGATTAAAACAAACTCCAGTTACGATTTTATCATTTGTATTCATTAATTATGTCTGAGTGCCGCACATCAAATCATTAAAATAAGTTTTGGAAAATAAGTAATAAATCTAAAGTTATCTTAATTTCCATGTGTTATTGTGTTTTATTTATTCATCATTCATGAAGGTAAGCTGTCATTTATGTTTTATTTTTTTATATTTTGATGACCATATTTTCTTTTTTAGATAAATAATCAACAAGAGAATAAACTCATGGTCATTTTCCGATAAACCGGCCGCTGTTTTGAAAGATGTCCGCAGTTAAAAAAACAAACGCAATGTACTCTTAATTACCCACGCATCACGCACCATCACTCATCCTTCCCTCCAGCCATTCTATTCATAAACAAATCAAAAAGTTAATAATATCATCATAAATTTTTTTTTTATTTTAACACGAAGAAAGTAAGCTTTGAGAGAAAAAAATGTCCATCTTAATGAATGAATTGTATGTATAAAGCGATGTTTATTACATGCAATTCCTATAAGCTTTAGCCAGGGATGCTGTTTTTGTACGTAATAACGAGAAATCCATCTTAAACGGGGCTGTCTTAACGAGAGTTCACTGTAGTTTAAAAATGATGACAGCATTTTTTACTTTAAGCAGTTATTTGACTAAATTTAAATATTTTAAAATAGTTCTCAAAGTTACTTTTTTAACTTTATCCATTCGTTTACCAAGGCTTCCTCAGGTGATTTTCTTGGTGTACTGATATGTTTGTATTCTTTTCTGTTTTGAAGCATATCACTTCATCAACTCAGATTGATCTTAATCTCTATACGAATACCACCTAAATTTATATTATAGTTTCAGAGGATTACCTGATATTGAAGAATTTTATTAACTATATATATTCATAATAACATTGCTTCTAATTTATATTGACAATAAAAAATCTCTTAAAAGTGCATTACAAATGTAAAAGAAAAAAGCAACTTTTATCAGGGAAAGTATGCAGCTGGATGCATGAAAATTCATTTATTTAAAAATCCTTTTTTCTATTTTGTGATGGTATTTTCAGAGGTGACAAGTTGCTTGTATCTAAAAATAAATTTCATATTGCAATTTAGGAATATTATTCTTTGTCTTATTCAATAATAAATTTTGGTATGAGGGTTACAATAACAGGGTTGCTATGGTACCTGGAAAACAGGGAAAACCTGGAAAACTCAGGGAATTTGAAAATCTGTTAAAAAACAGGGAAAACTCAAGAAATTTCAAAATTTATTGCAAAAACAGGGAAAATTCAGGGTTGAAATTTTTTGGAAAAACATTGGAAATTTTTTTCATTATCAAATATTTGTTTTTAATTTTAGTGCTTTATAATGAATTAATTATGGGTTTTTTCTCCAACTATAGTAAGTTAATAAAATTAATAAACCCTAAATATGTTCAATTGACTTGTAAACATGTTTGATTCTAATACTGCATGATTGTGTATCATCTATTTTACTTCTGAAAGAGGGGAAACTCAGGGAATTTTTTCTCACGATTTGTGTAGCAACCCTAAATAACTTGGCGCCTCTGTATTTTTCAAAAGTGCAATTTTGCATATATTTTTTGTTGCTTCTATCTTAAAATTTATTCTGTTTTTACAGGTTGTTTTCCATTCTGGTTCCATACAAGGACCCAGTTTCTGAAATCTGTAAAATGCCTAAATTTTACTAAGAATAAATCATAGCATGAGAAGAAAAATTAAACTGAGTTTTAAAAGTTGCATGGCTAAATCTCTTTTTGAGTTCCATTGCCTCGCTCAACAAGGCAAGTGGTCGCAGTTGCACGGGTTCAGACTCATTAAAAAAAAAAAAAAAAATCCTTCAGATGCTGCTTCCTTTAAACAATAAAGTTGGATAAAACCATTATTGTGTAGATAGAAAATAACCAGCATAGGCTCACAGCTCTGAACTGCAGCCACAGTGCAATGCTGAAACAACATTTCGAGTGTGGAAGATGATTGAAATAATGTACAAGTTAAAATTTCAGCTGGTCTGATTTTTATGTGCGCCACCAGATGTCATCTCCAACGTTTGTAGTCTGGCCAACCATTAATTTGTGTTGTTTAAGAGTAAAAAGCATCCAACTCAGCTCGATAAATTATTTTGTATAGTTGTAAGAGTATAGTATGTTTGCTTGACCATCTGAGCACCTTCCCGAAATTTCCACTCTTTACCCTTTTTACAGAGGAACCTAAAATTTACCTTTCCTACGCAAAATCTCTGTTGCCGCTGACTATCTGTATGTAATTACAACTGAGGAATAGACTTTACAAAACTGTACAGTAACTTTTGTTTATAAATATTTGTACTTTTTAAATGTAGAATCTCAGTTATTTGACTGGATTTTTTTATTTGAAGTTATAAATGACTGATTTATTTTTAAATAAATCAAAGTCTCACTCAGAGGGTTAAAAAAAAAAGAAAGAACCCTCTGTAGTGAGAATTGTAGAGGTTAGTGTGTATATGTTTACACATACATAATTAAAGTATCTTCAATGTAATTATTGAATGAATTATTCTTGAAAATGTATATTTAGGAAAGTAGTATTTGAAATGTGATTTTTCTTCTATGCAAGATCTAAATCACTAATGTTGCAAAGAAAAATCTACAACAAGATTTGTTATATTTAAATGAGTTTGCCACTTTATAGAGAATATTTTATCTGAAAAATAAATAAATAAATAAACGTCAATGTATTTTGTTTAAAAACAAACTATATGCTCAGAACTATTGTTACATTTTGAGATGATATATATATATATAAAAGGCATTGTTGTGACATTTTGTTTGAAAAGTAAAAGGAACATCCTTGTTGTTTCATTTCAACTGTCACAGTGCACTTAATAGATTTTATTTAAGTGATTTTTTAAATCAAAATCAAAATTGTAGTACTTTTTAATAAAAAAATATTTGAGGTTTTATAAGTTAAATGTCTTTATCATTGCTAAACATTTTTTGTTAAATCATATCTATTTTGAGCTACAATATGTTTTATACAAATATTTGCACTTTTAATTGCCATTTCTGTTTGTTTAGATTAGCTTCTACATTGGAATTTGTATAACATTATAAAATATTTTATTAGACTTTGTTTACGATATATATTTGGCATAATGTGAATTTTGATTTATGATCTGACCCTGTAAATATAGAATTTTGTTTTCAAAATTAAACTTTTTTTTTTTTTTTGTATGGAATTTAATATATAGATATTAATACCATATTTTTTTGCTTATGATATGTGTATTATGCGCAGGAAAATATGGTATTCTACAGAAAAATGTTATATTTATTTTTATGCTTGAAATTTTATATTTAAAATATAGGCTAAGTTTTTTTTTTTTTTAACTTTTAAGTTGTAGAATTTTATTTTAAAAGAACATTCCACTAAACATTGATCACAGATCATTATTTTATTGCGGTGATTTATATATATATATACAAGCCTAAAAATAACAATCAAATTGTTACTTATTTAGAAAGGTGTTTGTTTTTCCATGTTTGTAAAAATCCTCTCGAATAGCTGAGAAACAGAGAGGGGGGAAATTAGTTTTAAAACATTGAATTGTATTCCTCAGTTCTAATTTCAGATTGTACACAAATGTATACGGTAGCCCTGTATATGAGAGCACATCCCAAGTGTGAAGGTACCTAAGTGTGTCGATGCTGTCTAATAGAACACAAGAAGAATGAGAAAATATGTTTTGTAATATATTGAAAATTGTCTTGCATGGTCAATTGCTGTTTAGTCTGATAGGCTCTTCAAATTTGTAATTTACTTAAAGATATAATTTCTGTAAATTTTTACCAATGTGAGTCAAAGTACCTATATAGTGTATAAATATTATAAAGAAATGTGGTGTCAAACTGAAGATGTTTCACATTCTTTTGTTATTAGATATTTTGGTACTTGTTTGTTAAACATGACAATTTTATGGTAATAGTTTGTACATACTTGGCAAAAATTTATTTAATTCTTTGTGGCAATCTTTGGATACATCCAGGCAAATAAAACTGCCAGTTTTTCAACATCTGAACCTATTAAGGCCTAGCGTAACCATATGGTCACAGTATACAATGATTTATATTTATTTTTTCTCTTAAACAAATCTTCTAAAATCAATATAGATTACAACTTTAATCAAAGTTCAAATTACCAACAATAAAAAACATTACTAATCTAGCGTTTTATGCCGTCTTCGTGCAGATGATAGTGAACAGTATAAGAATTTATACATTAAAAATTACGAGAAATCGAGAGTAACATGTCATATTTCCAAAATCTGAAATATTAAAAAAATTCTATATTCTTACTCAATTAACATCCTTAAGACAATGTTGGCTTGTAGTTAAAATTTTAAAGAGAAAAAATAATTCATGCCTTAATGGGTTAATCAAAAAATTAATGATGAATCAATTTTATTTTGTCACTTTTTCATTATATCGACTTCTTGGGTTAATCAAAAAATTAATGATGGATCAATTTTATTTTGTCACTTTTTCATTATATCGACTTCTTGTAACTGGGTAATTCAAAAATTCTGTATATTCTTGAAAATTTGCATTCGATTCAGAGTCAAAATATTTTAATTATAAATGTTAAAATAATTTAATTCTAACATCATATTTTATTTTATTTTATTAATCTAAATACAGAATGATGAAGTTTGAATAACCTGCTTTTTAAATTTGAAAATGGCACAAATGTCAAGGATTTTAAAATGACAATATAATTTCATGTTATATTTATATATATTATTTCAGAGCAAAATATTAAGTGTTTTTGAGTTCCTCGAATAGGGGTAACATTTTAAAATGTTTTTGCAAATTTAATAATTGTTATTATATGTAAATGCAATAATTTGTGCTTTAAATCTAAAGGATTTCTTTATTATTTTAAACAATAATTGATATGTAGCAAAATACATATTATTTTCAAGAAAACAAAATAATATTTATATTTAAAAAAATATATATATATTAAAAAAGGGTTTTTGGCAAAAATAATTTAATATATATATATATATAGTTTAAAAAAAAAATGGTTTGTTTCTTTTTAGAAATATTTAGATATATATACCTATAACAGGGTTTATACTCAAATACGTTCTCAACTGAAGTTTTTTTTTTTTTTTTTTTTTTTTTCCCCCAAATTTTTATAATATTTTATCATTTGAATCTAGATGATAATCATGCAAGTAGGAGAAAATTTTTATTTATATAGATTTTGCAATTAATTTTTCCAGAATTTTAATGAAAATTTTCATTTTCCATGAGATTTCTTTGAGATTTGGAGCCAAAATCTGAATTCCCTGAATATTTCAGATTTTCTCCGACATGTATGAACCCTGTATTGACAAGTTTTTTGTTAGTTGATTATTTGTCCCCGAATATCTAAAACTGTATTAATATTTTGTGTCAATATTGGCTTTATTTTATAAATTATCCTAAGCATGTGTTAGTTGTGCTTTGATGATATGAAATATTGGCATTATAAAATAACCAGTTGTGAAATATTTTCAAAAATCCTTTAGATTTAAAACCCCTTTTTTAAAAATTGTTGTTTATAATTAACCTTATTTATAATACTATAACTATATCTTATATTGGTGGCCTTTACAATATCTAAGGACCTTGTAGCAGAATTTAGGCAACACAGCAACATTGTTGCAGAGAGATTTGCTCATAAAAAATTAAAGATTTTCTGAAATTTCGTAGAAAATAAAAACCCATGTATTTAAGAATTCTTCAACAGTCTATTAATGCTATTAATGTCTTTATAATTATATGTACATATTATGTGTAAATTAGAAAATTTGTCAATATTGTCTTGCAGAAAAGGTTTGCATGTCGCAGAAATCATAAAAATATTCTGTCATAGGGTCTAAGGATATAAACATATGAAAAATATGTAAGTGAAAAAGAGATTATGAAAAATCTTTTTTTAAACCTCTGATATTTAAGAGCAAAAGAAAAGCTTCTATAAAACTATGATGAATTAACATTTATATCAAAAATAACTCTTGTTTTTCTTCTGTTTTGTTTGAAATTCCGTTCCAGTTTGATTAAATTTTATCCTTTCAACCTTGTTTTAAATGCTCTAGGTGTATATTTTGTCATTTTTAAAAATTGTCCTTATCAATTCATTAGATATTCCTTTGTATCATTGTAAATATAAGCAAATGATTGGTACTCTCCACTTAAAATTATACAAAAGAAAAAAAAAAAGTTATGTATATGTACGTATTGATGGAGTAACATCCTTGTGAATCTGTCTAGGATAATATCCTAACAGTAGAACCTTAATTTAGATGATTTGTGTAATAACTTTTACTAGTTTAACCCTTCAGTTTGTTAGTTATCAATAGTAGATATTGAATTTATATTTGTATGTATATTTAAATGTTAAATTATTCGTACTGTTAGTATTCTATGTTTCCAGTCTGGATTTTTTAGTTAAATTTATTATCATATATTGACCTTTTTAAGTTTTTAATAATCTCCATTTGAATGTACTGTTTATGTTAAGTAATTCACCTCAAAGTAATTAATGATAAAAAATTTTGCCAAAACTTTATTTGAGTTTTTAATTTATCAAGAGAGGAAATCAAATGCAGTCATGTTAAGATCTGACAATATCTAATCTCACCGACAGCCATGGTCCATGTTATTCTATGGCAAAATTTTTTTCTCCAATTACTCATTTACTAATGTATTTTTTGAAATGCTTACATTCAGAAAATTCACAACCTTGTTAAATTAGTACTCGTATTTTAAAAAAAAAAAAAAAAAAAAAATTATTTTTTACCGATTTAATATTATATAGTGTAGTTAAAAAAATACTCTTAATTATTTTTTTAATCAAAAATAAAATATTAAAAAATCAAATACATTTTAAAAAGTGGGTACTAATTTAGCAATGGTGAATTTTCTGAATGTGAAAATGGAATTTAAAAAAATACATTAGGTAATGAGTAATTTTGGACACAAATTTTCTCATAGAATAACATGGGCCTTGGCTGTCAGTAAGATTAGGTTTTGTCCGTTCCTAACAAAATAAGGATTTCATATTTTTATGTAGCTTTTCTTGAATGTTATGACTATAATAAATATGGTACTAAATTCAAATCTATATAAAAACAATTTAGGATAGAAGTGATGTTTAAAAAGAAAAAAAAAAGGTTACATAATTTTGTTTTTTATATAGGTACTGAAGTATCTAAATTTGCTTGATCTAGGTAAACACATTTTATTCTGTTATTTCACAAGGTAAAATTTGCAGCACAATGTTTTTAAGAATTAATTTTTTTATCTGGTTATATATAGGTACTATTTTATGAATTTCAACAATTTATTATATTCCATTTTATACATATTTTTGTCATTATGTTCATAATTCATCATTGTATATATATAGATCATAAAAAAAAATTTTATAGTTGAATTTTTTCATGTAGTCTATATAATTTAAGTTTTTTTAAAATAAAAAAAGAAAGAAAAAAATTGCTTAACCCTCAATGTATGTGAATATAAAGAAGTTATTTGTGTGCAGCTGTTTGATGAGATTATTTTCTTTTAGTCAAAGTATTTTGAGTACATTCAAAATAACAGAACTTTGTTATATTTTCATATGCACCTAAAGTACTTGTTCTGAAATTGATAAAAGAAAAATGCTATTTTTTACCTATTATGTGCTTTATTATAGATTCCTTTTTTTTTTATAGTGTGCCTATAAAAATGTCACACAAACAGTTTTTAAATTATTTTTGCTATTTTACCCATTAATGCTGATTTCGGAATTCTTGTTAAAATTTTAATCTTAAAGGAGGGGGAAAACCCTATAGTGTTTATTGAAAGTTTCAAATTTAATGTTTGAATGATTATGGCACAATCATAATAAATACCGTATATTTCCGTGTATAAGCCGAGAATTTTTGGAAATTTTTCGGAAGCTGAAGTACGGGGATCGGCTTATATACGAGTTAACACTTTTAGCAAAAAATGTACATTAGATACAATGATTGAATACATATTTTATAAGCTTAAAAACTATATATAAAGTAAAATAGTGATATTAAATCTTATTTTCAAATAATTATCACATATAAGACTCTTAAATTAGCAATTTTAAATTTATTTCTAGTGCAGCTCTATGTAGTCATGCGTGTTTTTGTTTTTCACCATTTTTGTTTTTCTGTTTTGCTGATAAAGGGCAGCACCAAACAATTTTCTTTACTACCATAAATGTTTTCAATTCTATTATTTTATTTATTTTTTTGTTTTGTTTTGTTTTAGCTTATTTTAATACAGGATTTTTGTGAAATTTTCTAGTTCGTTATTTTATTTTATGTTTCAGCATACAAGATTTCTAGCAACAGTAAAAAGAAGCATTCCAAATCGATATGCATATAAGCTAATTGCTATATTTTATTTATAATCTCTGTTTTGCTTTTCTGCGGATAGATGGCTGTACCAATCAATTCTGACTTAGATAATGAAATAAAAAGTTTGGAACAAAGAAACTTTATCACTGAACATGAGTTAATGTTATTGCAATTGCACACAAACCTAAATTAAAACAAAAAACATTACTAGAAATGTTTAAAGATTTTTTATAACAAAAATATGAATTTATATTGTTTTTTAATAATTTTTATTATATTTGAAAAATAAATTATTTGTGTAAATAGACTGTATGACATTATTAAACTAAATATAACAATATTTTACTCAAACTTAACTTAAAATGTACTCTCTAAGGTAAGTAATAAGATATTTTATTTGTTTAAGCATGGGGATTTCTATGCTGATTTTAGTTCAAAACATGCCCGCGCTCCGTGTAACAAAACAAAAATGCTTTTTATTTACATTTAGACTATCCTAAAAGTTTTATAGATGGCAATATTTTCGCCGTTTTGGCGATATACTCGAACTTTAAAAGAATATTTTTTCAATTTGGCTTATACACGGGTTTGCAATTTTGGGCTAATTTCTGCAGGGAAAAACGTACACTCGGCTTATATACGGATCGGTTTATATTCGGAAATATATGGTATGTAAGTTTTGTTAAGTTATATAATACACCTACGAAAATTGAAAATAGTTTCCTGAATGCTTTTTTGTGGTTTAATCCAGGTTTCCAGGTGTTTAAAAGATTTATTAAAAGAAGACTTAGCGCTAGTTGAATAACCCCAAAAAATTTTTCAGTATCTTGATTGCCAAAGAGAATAGTGAAAAACAAAAATTTGCTGTTTCATTCATTAGAAGTAGCAATTTTTTTCCTCTTTCATTATTTCCCTTGCCATTCAAGATGTTGAAATTTTTTTTCTGCATTTAATTAAAAGTTTTTTTTTTTTTTAAGTTTTGGTTAAAACTGAAAATAAACTTTGCCAATTTTTTTTTTTTTAGGTTTTATTTTTAAAAAATTCTAAAAACCTGCACAGTTTTAGATTTTTAGGCTTTAGGTATGCTTCTAAAATACTGTGTAAAGAAATCTTTCAAAAAATTTTGGGATTTAAGTAACGATAATTTGAACAATTTAAACTCTTTATAAATAATAGTATGAAATATTTTAAAGCTTGGTTAAAAATTAGTGAGAGCAATATTTCTAAATAATGTAATCTGTTGTGAGTTATTGTCAATTTGCATAAATTTGCTAAATCTGTAGTTTAGGTAAAGAAAAACATTTTACATATTTATGCTAGCTTTTGCACTGAAGCACAATTTAAAATTATTGGATAATGTTGTTTGAACTTGGTTAAATTTATCATAGCTATTAAATGAATAAGAACTTTGAACTTCTGTATAAACTTACATTAGATTAGGATGGGTTGATTCACATCACACTAGAGCTACATGTTCAGTTATAGGCAACAGTCTAGGATTCACCCCTAGGGTGGTTTGGGCATGCCATCACAATTTTGATCCTTCATAAAAGGGACGGTTCTCCCACTTTGGTAACCACTAATGGTATTAATTTTATGGAACATAGAGGAATTGCAACTGCAACAGATTTTATGTGCTCCAGCCACCATTAATGTATTACACACAAGTCTTTATATGATTTGGGATTGAGACTCACTGTCCTCTAAATATGAGCTTAATGCATAAACTTACATTAAATAGATTGCATTGAAGCACAATTTTTATGTAAGTTTTTATTTGTTATATTATGAATTTAAATTTATCATAGCTGCACAAAAAATAATGCTTTTAAAAATCTGTGCATGATGCACTTAGTTAGGATTGTTATATCTACAGAGTGACAAGAAAAGAGTGTCTCTAAAATACAATGATAAACAAAGACAAATATTTTATGAATAAACATGTTTTTTGTGTTAGTAATCACATACAATTGGGTTCACAAATTTTCATGGCTAGCCAATTTTTGGGCAGCAGTGTGCTTGTGTTGTCTCAAATATGCCCCATTTTTGTCGCATTTCTCAATTCATTGAGTAATTATTTTCTGATAGGGCCAAAATGAACTTAACTATTTTTCAAATGTTCATTAGATGATAACAAAGCTTTTGTAAAAATGCTTTTACAATAAAAATTCACCCAGAAATTGAATATGTTGATATTTTTATCTAATTAATAATAAAATTGAACATATTTAAAAAAAAAAGTCTGCACAAAGTACATCACTAATCTTTTATCTTATTATGCAATAAATAATGTTAATACGAGTATATATTCTTTAAATATTTTTACTGTGAATTTGTTTATATCCATTGTAAGGAAATAACATATAAGGGCAGTCACCTCTTTCAATTACAGTTCTCTAAAATCTGCAGTTACCTCTTTTAAGAATTTGTGATATAAAAAGTTAAACATGATAGTAACCTCATTAACTAAAAATTGATTTTAAAAAAAATAATAATCTGGTGCACTTTTCACACTACTTTCTCTTACCTGGCATCACTACAGATATTTTGTTACAGATTAAAGTATGACATGAAGTACTCAATCTGAACATATCTTGTGAATTTTAAATAAGTTTAAACAGGCTTTTTTTTTTTTGACAAAAATTTCAAATTAAGAGGAGTTACCCTCCCTCTCCTATCTGAATATTGCTTCTATATTCAAGTAAATATACTTATTCAAATTTCTTACTATTTAAGGCTTTTATTAAATTTTAAAACTTATTTCAATCAATCCTGGAATTCTAAGACACAATTGTAGAAATGAAAAGATTAATGTTGTAAAATCTATCCAGACAGGAAAGACTAGTCTAGATCTAGTCTTTTCTTTTATATTTGTATTATTAATCTTATATAAAGCATCTAGTTGATTCGGGCAATGAAAAATACAAAGTAAATTTTAGAGCAGATGACCCCCTTTCCTTTCTGAAAATATTTTTGAGTGGACACAATCACTTGTGATTACTGGAAACCTACAATGGGAAAATTAGCCGCAGAGCTGGGGTTACTATGCATGATCTATATGTGAAGACCAGCATTGAAATATTCCACGCAGTGTTAAACAACTAATTAAAAACCCATTTTAGAATGATAAAAATTGTCATTCACAATAATTTGACAACTTGCAACATTACTTCTCCTTTCTTTTTTAATGAAAATTGCTTGAACCATAATTTGTATGCACATATAGTAAAGCAGTTGTGTTTCAATCTCACAAAAACAAACTAAATACATTTAACTCTTTTAGGGTTTAGAACATTTTTGGAAAAAAAAAAAAAAAAGTAATAATAATAATGAGTAGGATGTGATTTAAATATAGAATATATGAATGTAACCAATAAAATACATGTTAAGTTTTTGCCTATAAAGTTGAATTATATATATATTAGTAAATTACAAAATATTTTCTCATATTTCCAATATGCTCCTAACAATCACTGAAAAATAATTTAAAAAGTAAATACATTAAAACAAAAATTTCTGAAATCAAGAATTAAATAAATCATACACACAATCACTTCTGAATAATGAATTTTCATATTTTGCATAGTATTTATTTTATGAATTATTAAACGGATAGGCTAAAAAACTGCCTAATGCATAAGGTTTATAAATATTGCATGTTAAAGATTATGTTATTAAAATATAAATTTTAAAATTGTTAACTGTTAAATTTTACTAATTTCAGATAATTTTATGAATACAAGCGCACAAAAATTACGTTGCATACACTTACTGCAAAGTTTAATTACAGAGTCTGTTTGACTAAACACAATATTCTTAAATTTAGATAATCTAATACTGTGGCCCAATTTAATATTGGTATATGTATTTTCAAATCCTTTTATTATCGCTCTTGAAGTTCCTAAAGTTTTTCTGAATACTTTTTTTTAACATTATATATTTATGATTTTCCTCAGTATATACTTTTGTTTCATGTTTATTATTGATTACTGTTTTTATAAATTCGATTGAATGTACAAAATAACTATAGTTAAAAATCTGTTATAAATGGCATCTTATAGATGAGCAGATTGCCTTTAACGGCCCTCTTCACTTACCGTCGCCAGAAGCCCGAGCCAATATTATTCTATGGGGAAATTTTCTTTACAAATAACTTATTAACTAATACATATTTTTAAATTCTGTTTTCACATTCAGAAAATTCCCAACTGTTAAATGGACGGACCTTTTTCAAAAATGTAGTTTTTAAATTTTTAATATTTTATTTTGAAATTGCAAAATGAAAAAAATTCCCTTATTGAAAATTCGTATTTTGCAGCTTCAAAATAAAATATAAAAAATTTAAAAAAAATAATTTTTTAAAAAAGTTCTGTGAATTTAACAGCTGAGAACTTTCAGAATGCGAAAACAGAATTTAAAAATATGTATTAGATAATAAGTTATTTGCAAAGAAAAATTTCCCATAGAATAACATTAGCTTCGGCTTCCCGCGGCGGTGAGTGAAGCGGGCCCTTAAATTTGGTATGTGGATGATTCATTTATTATTATTATTTTTAATTTGTTAAGCGTGCATCTCATGATTCATCCAGATACTAAATTTTGTGGCAATATGCTCACGCGCTTTAGGTGCAGGATGTTGTATATAACAAGATTTTTAATTATAACCCTGTATATTGCACTAGGAAACAGTTGTTTAATTTCTAATAGTGAAATTGTACACAACAACAACAAAAAAAAACTTTCTGTCAGCATTAATGGGAATAAATGCATTTGATATAATTCCTTTATTTGATAAATTTTGAGTGATTTGGTTGAAATTAAAAATATTTTGTTCTTTTCTTTGTGGTGTTTAATGTTTCATGTTCATAGGGAAAATGTTAGTCTTACATGTATATTTTCAACAAAATTTTCATTTCTGAAAATGGTACACACTATCATGCTATAAATCGAGAATAATTAGAAGAGTGATCTATTCTCATTGATAATTTATATTGTTTGTAGTTAAAGCAATAAATCTACTAAGTGCAAAGATAACGCAACATGTTGAGTGGATCAATATGAGTGCTTTTAGTTATAAAATATTGTAAATAAAAATGACTCATTAAATATGTAAATAAAAGCAGTATTAAATATTATATAAATTTAAATTTAAGCATAAAACAGTAGAATTTTGATTATTCTAATTACACCTGTTTATTTGATTTGTGTCTTGATTACTACTTGATTTATTTATCTTTTTTTTATATTGTGCATACAATGTTTAAGATTACAATCAGACTGCATTTAAATGGAAGAAGGGATTATTTTATTATGGAAAATACCTATATTTTTTAAACAAAATAGACCAAATTAAAACATATATATAAAGTAAAAATACACAATTTATGACTGATACAAAAACAAAAAATAATATATACAGGGTTCTCATTAGAAAAAATATTGAGTGGGATTTTTCAAATTTAAGTGAGAAAATTACATTGTTTACATTCTGCGGTTTTCTTTTTCACGAATTACAAATATGCAAATCAAACAATTGTAAAAAAAAAAAAAAAAAAAAAAATCCAATTACATGTTAAAAAAAGAAGTTTAATAACTTTTTTTTTCCTCCCTCTCTCTCTCTTTCCCTTTAGTGTTTAATGACCAATTCCGCTTTCAAAATTTAATTTGATTTAGAATAATCAAAGAGTGCTCGACTGCAGTGCAGTAATTGAGATAACCAAATTTATTTCATATACAATTGCAATCTGTAGCTTCCACACTTTTTAGTTGTTTCTTAAAAAAAATGTGCACTTCGGCATATATTTTCTTAATAAATCTTTAGAATTAAGAAAAATAATTAGTCAATTTTTCCACTTTTTTTAAATCGAGTAATTCTAGGGAAGTTAGTACAGTATTACAAGCTTCAAAGCAATTAATATATTACCCTAGGCAAATAAAAAAATAGATGAAATACTCGATGAACTATGTGAAAAAAACGGGGGGGGGGGGGGGGGAATCCCCCTTGTAATACATTTTTGAGTGGGATTCATTATAATGGGATTTCTGCAATCCCACCCTCTAATATTTGAATTTTTATATCTATACACACACACAATTACTTTTTATTTAAAAATTAAGTCAGAATTATTATTTTTTTAAGTAACTATAAATAAATATATATAAAATTATCTTATATTTAAAAAAAAAAAAATGTTAATTTAAAAAAAAAAAAAAAAATCTTTGGAAAAGTCAAATTTTGACAGCAAAAGGGATGTATACAATTACAAGAAAATAATTATCCATGCTGCAAAATAATAAGTAGAAGATATTCTATGCATGAAATAATTTTACTGTAAAAGCATATAATAAAAAATTTATTACCAAGATTAAAAGTTAATTCAGGTTTTAGAAGACAATGTAATGTTAGTGGAAAACTTAATACTTCGTATCTAAAATTAAAGTTTGTTTAAGATAGAATTTTAATTTATAAATTGCATGAGAGAAAAAAAAAAAAAAAAAAACAGTTTAGCCCTTAGATAGTATTTTTTCCTTTTGTTTTTAATTTTTTTTACCCCCAGAATTTTTTTTTTTTTTCTTTTGTGATTTTTTGCTGCTTAATCTATACATACATTTAAAGCATTTCTCTAAAATAAGACTTTATACTAACTACCAACACCCATACTTTTAGACTTAATTAAAAAGTACATAAAATATTTGTGGTTTCATAAAATGATTTTTTTGCTTTTAGTGATAATAGAGGACAGTATTATAAACAATGCTATATATATTAATGTATTTGCCATTAATCATAACTTCATAATATGGATCACTGTTTAGGATTTTTAATTCTCTTATATTGTGTGTGTGCAGATATACCAATTAAATTAAATTGATTAAAACTTGAGGTTTGTGTTAACATGTGAAAGAAAATTATCTGGTTATCGTGAAGTTTTCCTATCTTTATTTTATTATTATTATTTTTAAATTGGAATATTCAATATTAAATAACAACAGACTATGATTTTAAAACTAGCAAAAGAGTTAAAAATATAATTGCACCTGAGGATTGACACTGAAAAGTAATAAATTAAAACTTTCACTGAAATCATCATAAAATGCAAAAAAACCTGCTACAATTGTTTCAGGTCAAAATAAAACATGACCCAAAACAATTATTGTGAGGTTTTTTTTTTTTTTTTCATTTTATGGTGTTTACATTCAATGTTTTTAATTTATTAACAAAAGAGTTATTTGAATTTAATGTTACTTTCGGTAATCAAAATGTAGAGCTGAATTGGTCCTGAAAATATGAGGGCTGTTTTTTATTCGTCCTTCAATGGGCTATAAAATATAGACAAATTTACGTAACATAATTTTATTGCCAAAAGTACGTCAGGATCTTACTTATTTTCCTACATAACCGCCAAAATGGTCGAGGCATTTGAAATATGCCATGAGCATCTTGAAGCCTTTTTCAAAACAGTTAGCCATCTGTGAGGAGAGATGCCTTTTGGTGGCATCCCTACAGTAGGTGACTGCACCCTTAACCACCTTCATGGACATTCGTTAGTCCTTCTTTACATTTTCTACACCATTCGTGTACACTACCATCACTCAGTTTTTACCCTATACTTTGCTCATTTTGCACTGGATTTTAGCAGTACTACATAATTTTCTTTGCAGAAAACTGATTACACTTTGTAACTCACATTTGGCAGGAGTATCGATCGTAATAGCTATGTTTAATTGTCTGTACCTTAGCTACGATTGACACATTGGTCATGACACAAAAGTTATGGTAGAAGAGCTGCGTAATAGTGACGTGCAGATTTGGCTACTGTATATTTCATGCTTACAAAGCAGAATCAGAGGTTAGGGAGGGAGGGGGGGGGGAAACACCCTTGCATATTGAGCAAAATTAATTTAGGCATTATTGGGTTAAAACAAGAGATAGTTTGCAGATGAAAATTTTCTATAGGAAAAAGCTATTAAGTTTTACTTAAAAATAAATAAATTTTCTTCAATAAAATTCAGTAACATTTTTCTGTAATAAAATTTCCTAACAGAAAATGATAATTGCATAGCTTGTAATATATATATATATATATTAAATGAAAGTTTTTATTAAGATGTTTATTGTGGCTAACTGATAATCAGAGACTTTGTGGGCACAATTTAAAGGTTGTTTATTCTTTTTTTATTTAATATTTCAGTTTAATTTTTATGATTTATCATGTCTGACACTTGTGGTTTGGGATTAGACTTTTTTAGACTATGCAAATTAGGATCTAGAGTATACAGTGCTATGCAAGTTAACCCAAATCTCAAGATAAAAATTAAAGTTATTATATAGTTATCACTCACTGGAAATAAAACTTTGATTTTCAATGTTTAAATCAAATGTAAACAACTTTATTTTTAAATAGGTATTACTTGTGTTAGAATTGAATGTTATCAAATTATTAAAATAGAGAAAATTCATGGTAAAAACCATTCAAAATAAACCTATCAAATTTCTGTTGAGATAATAAATAACAAAAAATAAATAAATAAAAACTATACATTAAATAATAATTTTGATTTAAAAGGTAACAAAACCACTTTAAAACACGTATATACAATATTTTTATTAAAAACTACACAAAGCTTTTCGCTATCATAATAATAGCATCAGGTGTAATTACGTTACATAGAAACTAGCAATATATAAATAAAGAAGTTCAAATGGTTTAAAGTTACGGTTACAATAAAAATTTTAATTTACAGTTAACATAAAAATTATTATTTTCAGTATTTTTTCTCTATGAGCACAACGCGTGCCAAATTTTATGAAGTGATGCAGCGTCCTTGGAGTTAATAACTTTATTGTATTTGATAATATTTACGGCTTCTGTTATTAGCAGGTCTTGAAAGTCTCGAGGGGCTGAAATAATTTCGGATTGGGTCCACATAGGAATAGCATCAGGGTGTTCGTAAAGAAAGACTTTCTTTACTGTAATGAATATGAATTCTACTTTGTCTGTATTTAAAAAAAAAACTTCAAAAATCTATTGTTTGTGCAATAGCGACTGAAACTCATAGCCAACCAAGATACAAAGTTTGGCTTGAATAGAATGCAGCGTAAGATGCATTTGTTTTCTTTCATTCACCGGCAGTAGCTTGCTACTGGTAGGGTCTCCCAAGCCGGACAGGTCGAAGGGTAGGTGCCAGACGAAAAGAAACACCTTGGTCCTCCAGGTTGGGGGTTGTGCGCAAGGTTGGTTCCTGGCCACTTAAAAAAACCACTTACTCATAAGCCTCAAAAATATAAATATACCACCATATAAAACAGTAAAATTAATGCATCCGCTGCTATGCCCGCCGATCGGCGGGCTGAGTGTCTATAACCAAGATTATGGGAAAATAGCCCAATGCAAATGTGCTAACTAACAAATCTCAGTTTAATTTTTTTAATGATTACATTACTTTCCTTACTTAGTATGTTAGAAAGAAAAAAAAAAAGGTAATAGAAAACAATGGAAAGTGGTTTGTATTGATAACAAGTCTCATATTTACAGCTAAATCTGAAAATATATATATGTAACTATATTTCTAAATTGTGGTAGTGTAACTACTGTTGGAATTTCAATTATCATATGAGCCTGTCTTCTACCTTAATGGGGGTCAACTTTTTATTATATTAAACAGAATTGTGCAGCAAAAAATAAATAAATAAATGTATTATCATGTATTGTTTTCGACAATGTCTTAAAATATCATAAAATTTTTATACAGTTATTCAAATTATTATTTTGTATTTGAAATTCAGTGGTCACTTTTTTTTTTTTTTTTTTTTTTAAGCTGGGTGTTATCAAATTTTTATTATTATTTACAACTTCTTAAAATAACTGACTTGAATTATAACTAAATTTTAATATGTTTTGGATACAGGATCAAAATAGCTTTTTTATAGAAATATCTTTTCTTATCACGCTTTTCCCCTATTACAGGGATTACTTATGTACAGTTCTTTGCATTGGACAGTTATTGTGTATATTAGGTAATAAATATTAATTATTGACATTGTTCTAAAGATAATTAATGCTTATATTCAAAATAAAAATTTGTAAGAATAAGCTCTTCGTTATATGCAATAGTAGCAAAATATATAGGTATGGTTAAGAATAAACGGGAAAAAATAAATACGTTTTAGGAAAAAGGAAATGAAAGTTATATTTCTATATTATATAAATAAAAAGTGGTTTTTCTTTTTTAAATTCTGATATGAACAGTTTATCAATTATATTTGATTGATTTTACATTTTTTTTCTTTTGAAGAAGATTCTGATTCTAGGTACCTTTTACTCTCTTAGTACCATTATTTCCAAATAGAATTTTATTATAATAAATTTCTGTGATTATTAAAACAAATTTTAATATTTTGAAATAGTGGTATTGGATGTAAGAGACCCTATAATCAAAATCTTCTGATGAGCTTGTTGTATAAAAAGTGTCTACATTTTCTATTGAAATTTATTATAAACAATTATGTAAACCATATTTAATATATATTTCTCCTGAAATTCTAAACATAAGATGAAATTTCTTTCCATATAACTTTAAAATGAAGTTTTACTTCATCTGGGTGATAACTATATAAAACCCTGTTAGATTTTTTTCTCTCTCTCTCATTTAGTATCAACCGAGTTTTATTATTATTATTATTATTATTTATTTATTTATTTAAACATTTTTATTTTATAAAAGTCAATATCTTAATGCAGCACAGAGGATAATCCAAATTCTACTGTATTCTGAACTATTTACACTTTTCCCTTAGTAGTATGTTTTTGTGCATTTTAAATAAATTAGTCAATGAGTTTTTCCAAAAGTTATATTTTTAGAAGTGATTTATTTGACAATTATAATTTAAAAGAAGGTTTTATGCTCTTTTATTATTTTTAAAAAATTTGTAATTAAAATAGTTGTGGTCTGGCTTTTATATGTAATTTTTTCTCATTGTATCATAAAAGATCAAAGGCCAACTGCTTATTTATTAAGTGTAATATATACATATAAGAACTGAGCATATATTAATAAATTTTATGTTCTTTTTCTTTTTTGAGAATGTAGTTATTTATTTATTTCTCGCGAGGATTTAAAAAGACAAAGTTACACATAATATGTCTTTGACACATTTTAGACTTTAATGCTAGATAAGAAATTAAAAGGACAAGGGATGTTGAAACTACTTTTGTTTTACATTCAGTTGCTTCTCAAATTAAGTACTGCAATGGAATCTGTCATTTTCATGCATACAGCATTTAAATGATATAAAACAAAACTGTGATGAAAAGGCTTCTTTTATAGAAATAATCCGGTGTGTCACTCACACGACTTTCTCTTACCCTGAAATTTAATACTATAAATACAGGTTGCAGATTAAAAGGTAAGATAACGAGTACTGTTATGTAAACCTGTGTTAAGCAATTCATATTAGGCTTCTGAACAGTTTTACATGATAATTAGTTATGTGGGGGGGGGCTACCGCCCCCCTCAACCCCCCGTTTCATTAATGCACCTACATTTATATAGAATTTAATTCGATTATTAAAAAATAATTCTGTTTTTAAAAAATAATTTATTAAAATTATTATTTAAAAAAAAAAATCTTTTATGATAATGCAGACGATTTCCATATTAGAGAAGTAGTATAACACCAAATATTAAAAAAAAAAGTCCATTTTATTCTCAATATTTAAAAAAAAAAAAAAAAAAAAAATTTTTTTTTGGTTAAAAGTAAAAAAAAATCGCTAACTTTGTTTCAAATTATCGCAGATCGATGGTTCAACCATTCGTTTTAAAGGTATTGGCGCGCTCTTTTGAAAGATACCCATAATGAAAATTTACTCCCCTCGAGGGGGGACTTCCCCCCAAGGGGGGAGGCGAGGCTCCTACATACACAAAATTTATTTCCCAGTTAACTATCTCTATTACAAAAAATACATATTCGTTTCATTTGGTTTAGTGCAGTCTATAGACATTAAACTCTACTTACCTGCAATTTCCCCCATAGACTTAATGTATTGGAATTCTCTTGATTGTCCCTGTACACAAACCATTTGCTTGATCTTAACGAAAAGCTTACTGTAGCATCCCTATATGATACACATTTAGAATATCAAGTTAATTTGTTTTTGAGATATGCTGATAACAGACATACACACAGACCATTTGCTAAAAACATGATTTTCGTATTCAGGGCATCTCAAAACATGTAAATATAACAAAATCTCCCGTTCGAAAATTTGACCCCAAAACAATATTTTCTCTACCTTATGGGTAAGAGAAAGTAAAAATAGTACAAATTAATGCCGAATTACAAAATGCTCCATGCTAATTCTAAATTATTTTAAAACTCTTTTTTTTTTTTTTTTTTTTTTTTTTACTGTGTTCCTCTTGTATGTAACTGAATATATTTGTGCATTGATTTTTTTTTATTATCGCAGTTACAAACAAAACTAGTTATCATTGGTGGACTCTGCTCTATTCCCCATCGTACATTTGTTATAAATTTTCACTACATGGTATACTATATTCCTGTTAAAAGAAATGAATTTGGCTGATCACTTGTCATGTGACAGACTGAAATGCTCGACTTGATATGCTACCCACTGTTTAGTTCTATACATTCACCTTATCTTAATTTGTTAATTTTATTTAGTGCAGTTTCAAATTTTAGTCCTTGTGCAATTCTATACAATTTCCAATGTAATTAGGGGTCAAAATATTTTTTATTATGAAAAAAATTAAAAAAAAAAAAATCTGGAGTGACTCCACTCGACTTTCTGAACATTGAGTAATTAACAGTTTTGTAGATAAAGTAAAGAAAGAGGAGTTGTTAAACAAACAAAAGAGAGAAAACCATAAGAGAGTGTTTGAGTACTTTTCTCCATATAATACACAATGATTTATTTAATGCTAATGAACTTTGAGCCCATAGATCATAATGATAAAGAATTTTTCGTTGTGTCCCTGTAAAAACCTATAAATGCTAGATTCACCAAAATGCTTATAGATAGTGCAACAGTGATTTATAATATTCACATGAATTTTCAGCTCCATTGAATAAGGCGTTTAGACGCTATTGCACTTTTAAAAATTTGGTCCCATAGGCCATAATGATATAGTTTTTTTACAGGGACACAAAGAAAAATTCTTTAAGTGCTAGATTCACCAAAATCAATAGGGTTCGTACTATGGTGACTTACAATATACGTACTAACTTTCAGCTTATTTGAACAAAGTGTTTAGACGCTAACGTGTTCTCACACACATACATACATCATTGTAAAAATAGTGAAAATGGACTCGGGGGACCTCGAAACGTATAGAAACATCAAAATCTCAAATTTGGATTTTTGACATGATTACAATACTTTCCTCACTATAGTGTTCAGAAAGTAAAAATAGTTGGAAATGAATAAATCCGATTTTTTGAATACAATAGAATAATATAACTTATGCAATTTAAGTTCTAAAATATTTAAATACACCATTTTAAAATCGGAGTTATTAAAAAATTTCCTTTTAATTCTATTCAAATGAATTATCTAGCCATAGAAATAGGTTTATTAGAAAATTTATATTTTTTGAAACATTTAGGTTTTTGGAATATTGGTGATATTTCCTAAATACCATTATTTTAAGGAATATGTTTTTAGAATTTTTTAAAAATTCAAATTCGATTTTTGGAAATTAAATTTTTTTTTAATTTTGAGCAAAAGGAGTGTTATGGTTTAGAGCATAACAAGGTTCCTGCCATGACTAGGGGCTTAGAACAGATTTAATACTTAAAAGATTAAACCCTCTCAGACTCTCATATAGTACAGTTTTACAGTAAAATTTTGAGTTTTTGTGATAATTACATGTTTTGAGGACCAATGTATGTGTGAAAATTTTTTAGCATTATGTCTGTCTGCCTATTATTAACATAACTCAAAACAAATATCAGTAGGAAGCCAAAATTAAAATAATATAAGGATATTATTTGAAACGTTTTACTCAGATTGGATATTTAGCATAGGTCACTGTAAAAAAAAATTGTAAAATCATGGTATTTGACCGTATAATTTTATGGGAAATGACCGTTTTGCTAGCTAAACGGTCATGGCCCGTAAATTGATGTTTCGAAAGTATAATTTTTTGAATTTTTATGAGAAAAAGCCGTTAATCTACGCAAATTGCTCTTATCTTTCACCAAACAATTTTCTTATGAGAAAATCTCTTCAAATGCTATCATTTCAGTGACATCAAGAGAGAATTCCATTTTCAAACTGAAACTATGATTGTTATTTTTACTAATTGAATGTGTTTAATTTTAATTATGCACGCATGATGCATAGAAACATCCGTTGGTTTTAATAAGCTATTGTTTCCTTAATTTAATTTAAAAAATTTCCATCTGACTAAAATTGAGTAATTGATATTGATGAAATTGATTTCCTTTGTCTATTAACACGAAAATATTAAAAAAGAAAGCTAAAATGATTTCTTGATTTGAAGCCAGATTTCTAAAACACAAACTACAACCTAATAATTGTTTTACCCACTAAACGCATTTTTTTAATTTTTTTTTTTTAAGCATGCAGCATTCTAACTGCTCTTAACCCTTTAGTTAAGCCTTAGAAAACTGAAAGTTTTAATGTTGTTTCCACAATGCTAAAATAAAGCTTACAATATGCTAAAATAAAGTTTATTTTAATATGAAATGAATATGTAATTAACCATTTGAAGGTAAGTCTTATGATTATTATGTACGATCTTCACTGTTAAAAAACAAAGCTGTTTTACCTGAATATGACCATCACATATGCACATTACACCATATATAGCAGGTTCTGCTCTCGAAATACTTCAGTCATTTCTTCATTCAATGGATTTGGATTTTGGGAATAAGGTCGATTGACTGCTACAGGTCCTAGGCCAGAGGGGGAGTGCCCTCCATGGGGGTCTTTCTAAAGGGTCCTTTCTCAAGTTTCGAAGAAAACCACGAAAAACTCCGAACAGCAAGGCCGGCGAGCGCGACCTGGGATCGAACACGGCACCTTATGTCTACCAGCTTTGAGCGCAGAACCACTCTGCCGCTGGTGGACTCCCTTCAATGGAATACAGCTTAAAAAATGAAACTCTTCTGCTATTCTAAAAAGTGAAAATACGCCTAACACTTCATAAACACAGTTTGAAATCGGCCTGATAATGAAAACTTGTTTGGATGAATAAGAATTAGGCTCTAGTTATTTCTTCTTTGCACCCACTACTGAAACTATAAAGATCGAAAACCATGAAAAAAATCTTATTAATTGGAGATACAAATTCTCTGTAATTATGTAAAAGATCTATTATTATTATTCAAAGTTTATTCTACGTCTCGGTTAATTTTCAGAGATCTCCCATAGTTTTCAAAAGTTTCATTTTGATTTTGAAAAAAGGTGAGAAATTCTCACCCATTATTTACCTATAATGAGAAACTTGAAATAAGACTACCTCTTTAGTGCTAGTGTTTACGAATAAAAAAGACCCACCAGCGGCCGAGCGGTTCTGCGCTCAAAGCTGGTAGACGTGAGGTGCCAGGCTCGATCACAGGTCGCACTCGTCGGCCTAGTCATTCGGAGTTTTCCGTGGTTTCCTCCGAAACTTGTGTAAATACGAGCTAGGACCCCTCAGAAAGACCCCTTGGAAGGCACTCCCCCACAGGCCTAGGACCTACAACAGTCAATCGGCCTTATTCCCAAATCCAATCCAGTCCGTTTACAAATGAAAATGATTTCGAAAAATAGATTTTCTTTCACAAAATTCAGTATCGTAGTCTTTATAGGGAAAAAAAAAAAGCTTTTGTTTTTTCAATATGAGAATTGACTGACTTCTTAATTTTGTCAAAAATAACAAATTTAGATTTTTAAATAGTCTTAAAATAAAATAATTTTTATGCATAGTTTGAATGTTAATAATTTAATCACTGTAAAAAATTTCTTTAAAAATAAAGCACTTTCTTTAACATAAATACAACATAGGTTGCTGTAAATTTGTATAGCTAGTTCTGTAAAAATAATTGAAGATTTGTTACTTGACATTGTGCTGTAAATCGGATTAAAAATTTTTCCAGATGTCGTTTTGTGCGTATGACAAAATTTATCAACTAGACAGTTCTGTTGACTTTATGTATTTTTGTAAAGAAACGTATCTGTGATCCCAACGGTGCAGTTAGCAAAGCGCTGGCCTCTGACACAGGTGATTGTGAGTTCGAATCCCGGGCTGCCCAAGATGTTTGCTTCGCATGAAAATTAATAAATTAGCTTATGCGTGTAAAAAAATAAATAAGTTTTTTAGTGTGGTTGATTTATCCCTGCACGCATGTGTAATAATTGCAAGAAACTTTTTTAAAGCATTCGAGAAATTCTAACTTTTAATTTTACGGCTAATGCTACTTTTTTTGCAGGTTGGTTGTATGTTTCATCACAACATAAAATTACTGGCGATACATCATTCATTGTCTAAATGTATTTTTACGGGCTTTGACTGGAATCTCTGCTGCCGGGCTTTGCCCATAATTTTACTGCAGCATTTTTTACAGTGTACAGAAACACACACAAAAGAATTCAAATGCATTATATCTGAGGGCAAAACTGGTACATTCTAACATTTTTGGACAGAAGTATATTTCACATGGATTGTGATAAGAAAAACATTCCCCATTCATTTACAAAGTCACACAAAAGAATTTGGGTGTATTAAGGGCTAGTTGATTGAAGGCATTTTCAGTTATGCTAAACATTTTTTTTTTTTTTTTTTTTTTTTTTAATACTAAATTAAAATTCACTAGGTGGTATGTACAGAATTTTACAGGACAACCCTAAATTAATCAAACACATTTTTTTTTTTTTTTTAACACTTTCCAAGAAAGTTGAAAAAATATTTGTTTGTTAGTCATTCCACGCTTTAATTCCTGTAAAAATTCATGGAATTTTTAAAAACTTTATTATTCAAGTGCACTGTGTGATGTTTACTACTGAAAATGGGATGAATACCACTGCTGGTTTGTGTACAGGGACACCTAAAAGAATTCTAAAGCATTGCATTTTATCAAAGGCATTTCTATAAACTACATTTTAATATCTTTATTTTGCACAAATCATAATGAATTTGACATTTATTATTTATATGCACAAAAAGTTCTTTTCTATAGAAAAAGTATGATTAGCATTGAGATTTATAGCGCCACACATAAATATTCAATACATTAAAAGCTATATCTGGAAATTGCTGGAATTGCTTTTTTTTTTTTTTTTTTTAAGTATTTTTAATACCTTTTAACAATGTTTATGATTTGAACTAGTCTATATGCCTATCTTTCTGTTCATGTGCATTCTAACTCCTGTAAATATTCATAGAATTCCTTGAAACCGATATATGTTATTGCAGTTCACTATGGAATGTTACCTATTTAAAATGGAGTAAAACCACCACTGGTTTGTGAACAGGCACACTCAAAAAATTTTCAAATCATTGCATTCTACTAGAGGTATTTTTATAAACCGCATTTTAAAAACTTAATTTGCACAAACCATAGTGTCAAGTATTATTCATAACCCCCCCCCCCCTCAAAAAAAAAAAAAAAATGTAGAATATAATATGATCAGCATTAATATTTACAGGGCCACACTAAGATATTCAGATACATTAAGGACTATAACTAAAAAATGCAAGAATTGCATTTTCAGTTTTATTAAGTGTTTTTTTTAACATTTTCTAACAATGTTTAAGGGTGATTTATTTGAATTAGTCTCTCTTTCTGACCATCCATCCGTCCACTTCTAACTCCAGTAAATATTCATAGAATTCCTTGAAACTAATGTATGTTATTCAAGTTAACTATGGGATATTTGTTTCTCATTTAAAATGGTATGCATAGCATAATTAGTCTGTGTACAGGGATACCAGAATAAATGCCAATGCATTGCATTTAATGATAGGCATAACTGTTTATTATTATATGGATTAAAATCAACCTGCAAATTAATCATTATTGATTTTAATTAATTGAAAACAGTTTAAGAATTGGTTAGGAATGCATACATTTTCTTTATCTTGTTTCTTGCTAAAGTTATCTTTTATTTTATCTCAGCTAGCTTTATTATATAAGAAATTTTAATATGCATACTGCAAATAAAAATAAATAGAAATCTTTAATAATTAAATTCTGTGTAACAAAAGAAAGAAAGAAAGAAAATAGTAGTGATAGCTTTAAGATAATGAAAACTTTACACAAACTTATTTTTTATTTTTATCATTATTTCGTATAACTGGTGGATATTTAAAGGTACTGGCTATTTTTCATCTGGCACTGTTAAAAGTAAATTGCTTATTTTTCATTTTGTACAGTTGATTTTTACTGATTTATGAATCTAAGTCTACATTTTAACTGTGGCAAGTTACAATAAATAAATAAAGTAAATAGTAAGCTGGGGGGGGGGGGGGGGGATTCTGCTATGTGTAATAAGTTTCAGAGATTTAGAGAGGCAATGCGAGTTTTAAGTAAGTTATTAAAAAAAATAGTTAAAGCAGAGTTGGCATGGTATTTATCGTGTAATGGTTTTTGCTGGTTTTTACTATCTTGGCCAAAACTTGTTTTTCACCACCTTCAGAGAAAATAAAATTCCTATTTATTTATTATTATTTTAATTTATCCTAAAAACCTTCGGGACATACTTTAAAATTTTTAGTTCTTACTTTCCCAATATTATTTACTATGAAATTCCCATTCTTTCAGCCATTTCTAAAAACAATATTTTGAAAATAAAAAATAAATAAATAAAGCAATGTTGACAACATGAAAATTGTTTTAAATTACATGATCAGTTTAACCCTTTAACCATTACAAAAATTTTTTCCATCACTCAATAGTTGAAATAAAAGGCTAATGTGACAATCTTTCAAAAAATGGAAAATAAGATTACTGAATAATATATATATATATACACATTTAATTTATTATTATATTATATTATTTTTTAATTCCTATCTTCACTTACTATTGTTTTTATCAGTTATTAAACAGATACACTAAAAAACACTGCATGGCTAAAGGATTAATGAACTAATGTTTTAAAATACTTGCAATAGATACTGTTTCATACTAGACAATGAAACACAAAAATATGGCTTCAATAAAAAGTATTTAGTTTGGTAATAACATAAATTGAGAAAACTTCGACAGTTTTTCAAAAGAAATATAGGTGCTTTCTTCTTCAGGAATCATATTTAAGCAATAGTTGCATCTCAATAAAAACAAGCTCAACTTTTCTTTCGTTGATAAAATTAGATAAATATTTTTCTCATCAAGAAAAAAAATCGTCTGTTAAATTGATATTTTTTTTGGAACAAGCATACAACTACTATGACTGACTGATATGTTATTAAATAAATTAACTAATTAATACTTGTTACTAATACAGGGGTGATTGTGACTCAAAGGTAAAAACCCTGAAAATTAGAGACTCAAATAAGGAAAAACCCAAAATATCAAATAATACCCAAACTATTTAGGCCAGAAGCCCTCAATCTTTTGACATTTCATTCACATATCACCTGGATGACAAATGAACAACCAATGAAAACAAAAAATAACTTTATAGGAAATAAAAAATACACATGGGTTAGAGTAAAAACCCTGAAATCAGGGGTAAAACCTGAACACAAACACCCCTGCTAATATCAATTTTTATAGCATCCTAACTATTGTATAATTTTTTCTTTATGTTACTATTAAAATTTGAGGCAAAATTCAAATTCACCTTCTAAACAAAAACAAATATATTTTGAATGTCTTTGTGAAAATACAAAATACATAAAAATAACTGAATTGCATGATTTTTTTTAATGCATATATTTTTTTTAAATACATAAATTACATTGTTTATTTTATTACCCAAAGAACTGTGCAACAATAAGTTTAATAAGTTTAAACTACAAAAATTAAGTTTTTTGCTAAGGTTATAACTGGCTTCTTTAAATTACGAAAAATCCTATTCATAATTAATATCATCAATAAAAAATTAAAAATATTTTTTGGTTCAAGCATAAAAAAAAAAATCAGAAATTATATTCTTTATTTTATTTTTATTCCCCAAAGAACCTCCATTCCCAAATAGGTTAGAATCTTTAGAATCGCTGCTTATGTGTTGCCATCTGATAACTATGTTTAATAAGTTAGTTTCTCATCTTATCATTTGCTCCTTTAAATTAAGCAAAATTCTATTCATCATTAATATATTTAGTAAATAATTTAGAACAGTTCTTTGTTCACGCATTTAAAAAATAAAATAAGAAATCATAAATTGCATCATTTAACGAAGGTTTGACAAAAATTTAATGACTTGAAGAATACCTATCGTTAAATAAATTTTACCCGAAAAGGCTAAGCCGTGGCCATTTCGTGAAGAAAAGGCAGTGCGAAAATGGCCTCTGCTAAATGGTTTTCGGGCCAAAACAGCCACACCGAAATGTCCCATTCCGATGCAATTATGTAGGCAAAGTACACAGAAGGCAATAAGTATGTACAGTTGGAAAATATTAATAATCTATGCAAACTGAATTATTTTTTTTGTTGTTTGTAAGATGTAATTAATGAGAGTACTTTACTAAATTGTACCGTGTTCTGAAAAATTACTCAATGATAATTATTTTCTATTGCCCATATGGTAGACAAAGTATTGTTTTGGAGTCCAATTTACAAAGCTGAGTTTTTGCCGTACTTTTGCATTTTGAGGTCTCCTAAATACAAAAATAAAGATTTTAGTAGTGGTTTGTATGTGCAAGTTTTATCAAAACTCAAAAACAACTAATTTCTGGAAATTCAAATTTGGCATTTTTATTAATATCAGTAGGTTTTAATAAGAAGTATAAGTACAAGTGTTCAAAATAATTTAAAACGTATGTATATACGAAAGAATATAAAATAATTTTAATGCAAGAGAGATCTTATTAAATTATGAATTGTAAATTCCTCCTGTAAACTTTTTAACACGAGAATCGAAAAATGGAGGAAGTTTAATTTTGCAGACATAAACATATTACTTTAATTGTGGTCAGAAATTGCATAATTAAACCTTAGATAAGTGGAACCCTGATAAATTGTCAGTCATAGGACTAACAACCAATTAGAATCAATGATTTTTGGAACAAAAAGCGAGCCAGAGCACAAGCAAATTTTCATCATGTAAGTGTTACTAAACAAACTTGTTTCTGGGATCTGGGGCAAAGCTTTGATTTCATGGCCTTTTCTGGCAGCATAGCAAAGTTTAATGGGATTTAGAGTGAATACACATTCAAGACAGTATTACTGCCAAGATTGCTTCTATGATTAAATAAAGGAAAATTTGTTCGAGTCCTCTTCATTTAAAAAGACAGGTACTGTATTCATGAGACTATGTCTTAAACCAAAATTCCCATTGCGAAAGACACTTAAAAACAATTTCTTTAGTCGCCTTTAATGTATGAAGTAGTCGCCAAAATAACAACTACTCTGATCCAAATTGTAGTCTTGGATAAAGAAATACATATGTAATACACAATATGAATATTTCAGCAGGTTTTGGAGATAATGTGAACGGAAGCTATAAAATTAATCCAAGAAATTAGATACCTTATAATTTTCTTGTAAAAGAAAACTGATACATGTGTAAAGACATACAGTAGAGCGCCGATTATCCGAACTCCAATTAACCGAACTTCCAATTATCCGAACAGCTTATTTTACTATTTATTTTTATTTATCCGAACTTCCTATTTCTCCCCCCCAAAACAATGCCTAACCGAACTTCCAATTATCCAAACACTCTATTTTTTTCAATCCCCCCTCACCCCTCTTCAGATTTAGGTGAAAGATCAAGGCTTGGTGAAAGGGGGTATAATCAAGATCAAAGCACAAAATTCCTGTTCATATCATCTCTCTTTCGCATTGTATCTTTCTTTTGTCACCTTTGTAGTAACCCTTTCATAATTCTTTTTACACCACAATAGCCCTGCATAGCCGTATGCCTGAAAATCGTAGGGCGTGGGGGATTATAGTGATGAATAGGATTTAAGCAATTGAGAGTTGTGAACAGTCGAAGGAAACTTCTATGTTATCAGTCGTTTTACTGGAGAATTTTCAGTACTTGTTAATCTAAATATTGAGGAATGTTGCTTCTGGAAAAGTAACAGCTTAAAGAACAATGCAAAAGAAGGGCCCCAAAAGCCATTGCAGTCCAGCTTATTGAAAGACAGGTTTCTTGGAAGAATTAACTAACTACAGTCGTGATCTGATACAGTTTGGTTCATTTCATTTAGAACTAAGGTGAAAATAAGATGTCTGGCAAGCGAGAAAGAATTTTTCTTTCATTGGGAGAAAAAGTAAAGATATTGGAAAAGCTTAAAAATGGCGAAGCAGGTACAAAATTAGCAGTGGAATATGGTGTAGGAAAGTCTACAATATCAGAAATTAAAAAGAATAAAGATTCCATAATCAATTTTATAACGCCACTTGAAAGTGAGGAAAGAAGCTTAAAACAAAAATCTGTGAAAAGGTCATAAGATGATGAAGTTGTTAAAGTTATGTACATGTGGTTTTCTATTTTCACACTATCCCTTAAGTTGTCTGTCCAATTATCCGAACTTTTGCTAATCCGAACTAGGGTCTGTCCTGATGTGTTCGGATAATCGGCGCTCTACTGTATTTTTAAAAAGTTTACATAGTGAGATGAAAAAGAAAATTAGTAGAGCCTTTTTTTGAGACACCAATTTCTGAGATCTAACACTGACCTACCTAATCTTGATGACTTCATTTTCCTGTAATAACCCTATTATATAATACATGCAAAATGATATCTAAAAAGGGGTTTATATAGCAATTTCCAAGAAAATCGTTAGAGCCATTTTTGAGATATTGACTTTCACCAAAATGTAGAAACACTCCAAATTTTGTAGAAACACTCCAAAATCATGAAAATTTTCATTTTTGCCCAGCAAGTGACTGAAAGGTTACCAAACAGGTAATATCTTAACCATGATTGCACAGGACTGACTGCTTTCTTGTTGAATATCACCAAGTTGACATAAAAAAAAAAAATAATAATAAATAAATAAAAAATAGTGCAACAGCTTGAGAAATAATTTTATATCTTGATGTTAATATGTTGTGCAATTAAAACAAGTCATATTTTTATAATTTTGTTAAATTCTCCAAAATTTTAAATTTTTTATTTTATTTTCCTTTTGTAAGGGAACAAAGAAAGATAAAAAAAAAAAAATTGCACATTAGTATAGTTTTTTGAATTGCAGTGGTTTAGCGAGCATATTACACAAGAGTGTGATACACACAAAATTATGGGATGTATATACAATAGATAACAAAAATCATGGAAATTTGTTAAAATTAGTCATGGAAATCATGGAAAAATCAGGGAACTTTTTTTCTCAATTTCTGTAGCCGCCCTGTACAAAGACACCGGTAGCTTTTAATACCATTTAGTGAGAAAATGCTAAAGTATTTTTTTATACTGAAATTGAAGGGTGGGACAAGCTTTCCTTATGGCCAAGACTCCCTAGTTTCTGCTACTCCCATTACCTACAGTAGTCATGTAATGGAAGTAAAAAGGCATTGGAAGCACAGAAAAAAATAGCAGGGAACAATTTTTTGTTCAAAATAGTCTCCATTTTTCTGAAAATAGTAGCTTTTAAGCCACTTTTACACAAAAATGATTACCATACTAGCTTAGGGTTGATGTTAGTAGCAAATAGTTGCTTTTCAGTCAACCCTGTTAAATGAATGATAAAACTAAAGATTAAGAGAAGGTCAAGAATAGAACTGATAACAGAAACAAAACCTAAAATGTCACTGGCAAAAATTGTTTCAATTGGGGGAAAAAAAGGGGGGAGTGAAAATTAATAGAAAGTAAAAAAAATTATTTTACTTTAATAAGCAAGAAAATCGTTCTTTGTGTGTATATAATAAAAAAGGAAAAATGCACTATACAATATAGTTGAAAACCCATTATCCAAAAGCCTTAAAAAAGATGGATTTCCTGATTTTTGAACATTTTGTATTTGTTTGCATACAAGATGATATACACTATTTGTGTGATAATAAAAAGTTTCAAATAATATCTGCATCAGACTCAAGTTTAGGATATCAAATTTCATTTCTTGCTTGAAACAGAACAAAACCAGATTTTTTGATTCAGAGAGCATTAAAATGTGTAATTTTAGCAAAAACGCAATTTCATATACTTGATTAAAAAAAAAAAAAAAGATAGACAGTTATACAGAAATAACATTTAATAAAATATATGCTTTTTCACACTTTTCTTCACCAACAAATCTGCACATGGGCAATTTTACTATGAAGAAAGATATAAAAATTTTTCGAATAAAAACAGTATAAAATGCATCATTATATACATCAAACATTTCTGAACTATCACTTTTGCTGAGGAATTTGCTCTAAACATTCTTCAAAAAAATCCTGGAGTTTTGAGCACTCATTTCTGAAATTTTCCTGTCTTTGAGCAGCTATCATCATCTGAAATGAAAACAAACATCATTAAATAATATTTACTAGGGTAAATAAAAATTCCAAAATTCTTTAAGTTTATTTATACACACAAAGTGCAAAGCAAAGCTGTGAGGAGACCTTTATTTCCATAATCATTGTTCACAGATATATACAGTAGACTCCTAGAAATCTGCACTCCTAAAATCCACAAACTCCAGAAACCCACACATCGCAACTAATGTAAACAATGAAATTTATAGTCAAGTTTTCAAGGGGGGGAAAAATCAAGATAGCACTTATTTCGACGGTGATATTTTAGAAAATGCAGGCATGAGGGTGCATAAAATAAAAAAAAAAGAGGAAACATGCGTGTTCATAAAATTAATTTTAAAAGAAAAATAACACATGCAGGGAAATCTATACAAATGTACGTTCATAAAATTTATTTCAAATGAAAAATAATGCTCACAGGAAAATACTATACAAAATATTTTTTAAATGACAAATTAAACTAAAAGAATAATGTACAGCAGACCCTCATTCATGTACAGTCGGTCAAAAAAAAAAGAAACACCCCCACCTATCTCATTAGTAAATTGTTGCAGAAAGACACCGAAGGTACCATTCGTCAGGGAATTTTGTTCTCTTTTCAGCTAATTGGAAAAAAATAGCTTAAGGGGTCGTGTCCATATTGAAATTGTGTCAAACTTTAATTTTTTCAATGGTAACATATAATTTTGATTTCGGATATCGATTCTACAGTCAATTTCATCCCCAGATATAAATTTGGAAGTCATATGTTGTATAAGTTTAGGAGTTATACACGTCTAAACTTTCGAGCTTCTAATGTTAAAGTCTGATTACACATTTATATTCATATCTCCTACAATTTTATTTTTTTTTACCTGGTTTTTTTTATGATGTTAAAAACAGGTTTTCCAAACATATTTATGAGTTTCATTAAGATTTTAATATTTTTTATCTATAGAATAAAAATTATTAAATTAATATTTTAAAAAATTTGGTATTGTGACCTATAATTTTTTTAACAGATATCGATTTCTAGCACCTTAAAATACGCGTATGCAAATTTGCAGCTCATTGGGCCAAATAGTTCTCGAGATATTCCAGGAAAACGATCGAAGATCAAGTTTGGGGGCAATATAACGATTAAAAACTGTAATTACAAGTAGCATTCACAACAATCAATTTTGAATTTTATTGCAGACGATATTCAGAAAAAAAAAAATTTAATTCACTTTCGTATTTTTTCAATTATTTCAACAATGATTTTTTTTCCCCAGCTCAAATAAACTGGAATTTAATTCTGAAATAAATTGTATTATATTATTAGATATGTGTAAATTGAAATACAAGAGCACATTAAAGAATTGCATGAATTGCATACAATTTAGAAATGTAGTTTAACATTTTTTTTTATCTCTTTCCTTACTATATTATATAATGTTTTCCTAATTTTCTTTAGATGAATTGTGATTTCTAATTTCTATAGTCGCTATTATTAATAGTGTTGGAAATATAAATTAACCAATTAAAATAATATAATATTATTACAGAGTAAATTATTTCTTTGAGTTGGACAGAACTTCATAGCTGAGAGATCAGATTTTTACTTTCTGAACATACATATGTAAAGGAAGTATTGCAATCGCGACAAAAAAGATCCGACCTTTGAGATTATGGGATTCCTATACCTTTGAATTACACTGAATTCATTTTTACTAGTTTTCGATTACGAATGGGTGTATGTGTGTGAGTGAATACGATAGCGCCTAAATCCTCTGTTCAAATAAGTTGAAATACAGTAAGTATATTGTATGGCATAGCACGATCCCTGTTGATTTTGGTGAATCTAGTACTTAAAAGTACTTTTTGCAGGAACAAAAAAAAAAAAAAAAAATTCTTTATCGTTATAGCCTATAGGGCCAAGTTTTTCAAACTGCAATAGCGTCTATACACCATTTTCTTTTGAGCTAATACGCGTGTTATAAATCTCCGTCGCACAAAGTGTACAGATTTTGATGTATCTAGCATTTATAGTTTTTCACAGGGACACAACACAAAATTCTTTATCATTATTGTCTATGGATCCAAAAAAATAAAATGCGATAGCATTTAAACGCTTTATTCGTTTGAGTTAAAAAAAATTTATATATGTCAATAATCACCCTCGAACAAAGTGTATAGATTTTGATAAATCTAACATGTCTACTTTTTTTTTTTTCTTTTTACAAGGACAGAAAGAAAAATTGTCATCATGGTCTATGGGCCCAAACAATTTAAAATGCGATAGTATCTAAACACCTTATTTTATTAAACTGAAAATTTATGAACATGTTACACATTACCGTCGCACGAATTGTATAGATTTTGGTAAAGATAGCCTTTATAGATTTTTACAGGAACACGACAAATAATTATATATCATTACGATTTATGGTTTAAAATTATATGAAGTGCAATAGCGTAAAATTAAACAAGGGGAGAAAATACTTGAACTCCCTGTAATATTTTACCATGTTTTTATCAACTTCGATTCTTGTTTGTTTGTTTAGTACAAATTTTGCAATCGATTTTTAACTAACTTCCCGACTAGCTAGATATTTGAAACTTTCAGGATATCTCAGAACACGGTAACAATATATTTTATCACTTTTAGTCAATTGTTTCAGGTGCCTACGGCCTTCGGCTGTGTTTATATGATTCGACAGAAAAATTTTTGTAACTAACTTCCCGACTAGCTAGGCATTTGAAACTTTCAGAATAGTTCAGAGCACGGTGAAAATGCATTTTTTAATTCTTTTCGCCAACTGTTCCTGGTTCCTGCTGCCATAGGCAGCGTTACCAGTACAAAACTTGCAATCGCTATTTAACTAAATTAACGACTAGCTAGGCATTTGAAAATTTCAGGATAGCTCAGAACACGGTAACAATATATTTTTTTAAACAATTTTAGTCAATTGTTCCAGGTTCCTACTGCCTTCGGCATCGTTAATATGATTCAATAGAAAATTGCATTAAATAACTTCCCGACTAGCTAGACATTTGAATCTTTCAAAATAGTTCAGAATACGGTGAAAATGCAGTTTTAAATACTTTTTGCCACCTGTTACGAGTCACTGCTGCCTTCGGCAGCGTTACTAGTACAAGGCTTGCAATCGATTTTTAACTAAATTCCCGGCTAGCCAGCTGGTCATTTGAATACTTTTATAATAGCTCAAAACACGATAACAATGACTTTTTTTAATACTTTTGGCCAATTGTTCCGGGTTCTCGCTGCCTTTGGTAGCGCTTACATGATTCAACAGAAAATTTAAAAACATGTTATATAAAAAGTTCTTTTTATCTTGTAATTATTTCACTTTTGCTTACGTAACTATATGTCTTACTTTAATTTATTTACGAAACTATTCATTACTTCATGTTCAGAAAACCGAGGGGAGTCACTCCAGTTTTTTTATTATTATTATTATTATAAATAACATTAAAAAATTTATCACAATTTCCGAAACATCCGTTAAGCCTACACGTTGTGACTAAAAATGTTTTTTTTTTTTTTTTTTTTTTCGTTTGGATCGAGAAAAATCACTTGAGTTAAATATTATTTTTCCCTGACGAAAAATCGTGATTTTAAGCATCGTAATCGTTTAAGGGGCACACCTAGTGTGACAGCCTAAAAAAAAAGGCGATTTTTGGGAATTTTTTTTTTTTAAACTACTGTATCAATTGTTTTAAAATTTTAAGGGTATATTTATACATATTTTAAGAATACACAGTAAAATATTTGAAGAAAGAAATTAAATATTTTTCGAGATACACGTGATCTCCGACGGCGCTAAAAAAAAAAAAAAAAGGTCCTCCACTGCTGCAGTGATTCCGGCCTTCTCCGTGGATGAAACCTAAAAAAAAAATTCTCGTTAAACTAGAAGATATTGTCCATACAATGACCTACCAGTTTTTTGATCTGATCAAAAATCGAATTTTGGCAGGCCAAAAATGACCAAAATTTTGGGTAAAATTCAACTTTTTTTTTAAAAAAAACGCCGCCATTTTGTCAGTTTTTGATTTTGTTTTTCGAACGTAGGTCATTGTACGGACAATATCTTCTAGTTTAACGATAATTTTTTTTTTAGGTTTCATCCACGGAGAAGTCCGGAATCACTGCAGCAGTGGAGGACCTTTTTTTTTTAGCGCCGTTGGAGATCGCGTGTATCTCGAAAAATATTTAATTTTTTTTCTTCAAAAAATTTACTGTGTATTCTTAAAATATGTATAAATATACCCTTAAAATTTTAAAACAATTGATACAGTAGTTTGTTTTTTAAAAAATCCCCAAAATCGCCTTTTTTTTAGGCTGTCACACTAGGTGTGCCCCTTAAGCATCCTCAAAATCTCTTAACGCAAAACTTTCATGAAATCCTTATATCAGTTTCCAAATAAACCCAATTTATTTCATTTGTTGCCATTGGCAGATAAGGGGTTAACAGCCAACGCAAATTTTTCTGAAGACGGTGTAAGCCTAATATTCCGAAAACACTTAACGCCAAACTTTCATCAAAATCCCTATAATCATTTTCAAGTAAACCCAACTTCCGCTATGTGTTGCAGTTGGCCGGTAAAGGGTTAACTGTAAACGCTAATTTATCTGAAGATTAGATCCAATCGTTTTCTTCTCATCAAAAAGCTCTAACTGCAATCTTTCACAAAAATCGTTTTCTCCACTTCTGTATAAAGCCAATTTCTGACATACATTGCATTTGGCCTTTAAAGGATTAACAACGAGAAGGAATATTTATGACGATGGGGATAATTCCATTCGTTTAAGCATGCTCAAAAGCACTTTCCGCAAAACTTTCATCAAAATCCTTATATCAGTTTCCGAATATACCCAATTTATTTCATTTGTTGCCATTGGCCGATAAGGGGCTAACAGTCAACGCAAATAATTCTGAAGATGGTGGTAAATCTATATTCCGAAAACACATAACCCCAAACTTTCATCAAAATCCCTATAATCATTTTTGAGTAAAACCAACTTCTGCTATGTATCGCAATAGGCCGTTAAAGGGTTAACTGTAAACGCTAATTTATCTGAAGATGAAATCCAATCGTTTTTTCTGATGAAAAAATCCTGATTTCAAACTTTCATAAAAATCACTTAGTCCATTTCCGTGTAAAACCAATTTCTGGCATTCCTTGCAATTGGCCTTTAATGGGTTAACAGCGACAATGAATTTTTATGACGATGGAGATAATTCCATTCGTTTAAGCATCCTCAAAACCACTTAACGCAAGACTTTCATCAAATCCTTATATCAGTTTCCGAATAAACCCAATTTATTTCATTTGTTGTCATTGGCCGATAAGGGGTTAACAGCCAACGCAAATTATTCTGATGATGGTGGCAAGTCTAATATTCTGAAAACATTTAACACCAAACTTTCATCAAAATCCCTGTAATAATTTTTGAGTAAACCCAAATTCTGCTATGTGTTGCAATTGGCTGTTAAAGGGTTAACTGTGAACGCTAATTTGTCTGAAGATGAGATCCAATCGATTTTCTCACCAAAAAGCCCTAACCCCGAACTTTCATAATAATTGCTTTGTCCATTTCCGTGTAAAGCCAATTTCTGGCATATGTTGCAATTGACATTTAAAGGGTTAACAGAGACAAAGAATATTTATGACAATGGGGATAATTGTTTCGTTTAAACATCCCCAAAAGCACTTAACGCAAAACTTTCATCAAAATCATTACATCAATTTCCGAATGAACCAAATTTATACCATTTGTTGCCATTGGCCGATAAGGGGTTAACAGCCAACGCAAATTCCTCTGAAGATGGTGGTAAGTCTAATATTCCGAAAACACTTAACCCCAAACTTTCATCAAAATCCCTATAATCATTTTCGAGTAAACCCAACTTCTGCTATGTGTTGCAATTGGCCGGTAAAGGGTTAACTGTAAACGCTAATTTATCTAAAGATGAAATCCAATTGTCTTTTCTCGTGAAAAAGCCCTAACTTCAAACTTTTATAAAAATCATTTAGTCCATTTCCGTATAAAGCCGATTTCTGACATACGTTGCAATTGTCCTTTAAAGGGTTAACAGTGACAACGAATTTTTATGACGAAGGGGATAATTCTATTTGTTTAAGTGTCCTCAAAAGCACTTAAAGCAAAACTTTCATCAAAATCCTTATTAGTTGCCAAATAAACCCAATTAATTTCATTTGTTGCCATTGGCCGATAAGGGGTTAACAGCGAACGCAAATTTTTCTGAAGACAGTGGTAAGTCTAATATCCCGAAAACATTTAACCCCAAACTTTCATCAAAATCCCTATAATTATTTTCGAGTAAACCAATTTCTGCGATATGTTGCTATTGGCCAATAATGGGTTAACAATTAACGCAAATTTTTCCGAAGATGAGGGTAAGTCCAAGCACCCGAAAAACATGGAACTCCAAACTTTTTTGAAAATCATTCTATCCATTTTTGAGTAAACTCAATTTCTACGATATGACACAATGCGCAATAAAGGGTTAACTGCGAACACGATTTTTTCAGAAGATGAGAATATGTTCAATCGTTTTTAAACACTAAATGACTCCCAATTCCAAATTTGCATCAACATCTTTAAAGCCGTTTCCAAGATCCCGAAAACAAATATATAAATCAAATCACGTCGTTTATTAGTTTTATATAAGAGGAGGATCAATTCGTCGACTAGAACCGGCTAATGATTTCACGAATTACATTATACATGCAAATATTTCGGCAACTTTCATAAGAATGTCATTCAGTGTTTCAAATAATTCTGCTTCTTTAAATTTTACCTTACATTATTTCATTTTTACAGAAACATCTCATTTTGAATTCAAATTACACTTGTCACAAGCATAAATAAACCCTCACTAACAAACATGCACACCCACCTACACACACACACTTCAATAAACTAGAGACGCGTTGGTTTATAGTCTGATACCTAGGGGAAAAAAGAATGATAACAGAAATCTAATTTCAATAAAAAGCTTCTGAAAATGCGATAATAAAACATCAATTTTCAATCCCGGTACCCACCCCCCACCCCTCCACACACACTCGTGTTATCAGACCCTCCTGTGTGAATCTTTTTGGACAGAATATTTTTTATAGTATGAAATTTCCACATTAATATGCTCATTGAAATTTTATTCCTTTTGATGTAATTAGAGATTTGTAGATGAATGAAACGCATTGAATGATAAAAGAGAATTATAATCAATTCATTGAATCTGACCTAAAAGAAAAAAAAATAAACTTGGAGATAACCCCTTAAAGAAAAACCTTAAATATCTCAGGAACTAATGTTAGTATCTTCGTGAAAATTTGCATCTAGGCTATTTTGATGCTCTAGAATCGTTTTCTGTCGTCAAATTAGTGGGTTAACATTCGAATTTTCGAAGTTGGACTCATTTTTAATATATAGACCACCCCCAATGCCATTTTTTCCTACATACAATAAAAGTAGACATAAATTCCTGACGATTGGTGCCTACTGCATGTTTCTGCGATAATTAGGTAATGAGATAGGTGGGGGTGTTTCGTTTTTTTTTTGACCGACTGTACATCAACACAATAAAACATGTGTTAAAAAAAAAAAAAAAAAAAAAAAACGTTAGCTAGCAATCAACATTTAATCATTGGCTGGTGTGGGAAAGAAGGGGGGGGGGGTTTAAATAGTAGTTCATGAGAGAAATATTAAACAGAATTCTACTTCTTTATGGGTTCTAGAATATCATAAAGTAAGTTTAAAATTAATATTGAGGATGGATAAATATTCAAAAATAAAAGGCTTCCCACGGAATGTTTGATCGGCAATGGTTAGAGATGAAAAGGGGGGGGGGGGAGGACAAAAAAAATTACATGAGTGAGAAATATTGAATAATTCTGTTCTTTTATATGTTATAGAATCAGATAAAGCACGTTTAAAATGATTATTGACATTTATATTTTGGATGAAAAAGATTGAGAATCTAAAGTTTTTCGTTGAGTGTATGAACACTGATCAAAATTAAAAAACACAGAATTAACGAAAAGCAGAAAATCGCGGATCCGCGGAAAATTCTCATGCCTGAAAATGAATCTAAATGAGATAAAGAAAAGTAATTTTAATTCAAGTTTAAGTCTTAGCGATAAAAACTTACTTTTTTTTTTTTTTTTTTAACCAAACATTTGTGTCTGAACAAAAAAATAACTATTCAAATACCTGCAAGAAGAAAAAAAATCTTTTATCTATATTTCTAAATTGTAATAAAATTTGCAAATTTATAATACTTTGTAATTATCAGATGTTTATATACTTAAATTTTATATTACTTAATAGGTCAAATTTTAATTTGTTAATTGAAAAATATATGCAGTCAAACCTCGCTAACATGAATCTCAAGGGGGAAAATAAATTGTTCATGTTATCAGAATTTCATGCTATCAGTAAATAATCTTCATTTTCATGGGGACTGTGGAAACAGTTCATGTTAAAAGTAATTTATGTTAAATGTGTTCATGTTAATGAAGTTCGGCTGTATAACTTCATATCTTTCTACTGCATTTATTACTCTTTATATGCCTTAATTATTATTATTCATTATACATATTTTAGATACATACTTATATAACTATCATTTTTAATACATTAAGCATTAAAATTCGAGTTCAGAAATGCAAACAAAAAATATACCTGAAATCCACAAAATTCCAAAATCCTCAGTCTCTGATCCCAAGATGCATGGATTTTTGGGAGGGTACAGTACTTCCGATTACAAAATATTTTAAAACATGTAAGTATTTGTGATATAGAATGTTTAAATTTTAAAAAAGAAATTTTTTGAAAATTACAAAAACTAACATTTTGTACAGTTTCCAGGTCCTATAGTTATATTTAGTAAGCAATGACACTTATAACAAATGTAACATAAAAAATTTCACTTCTGTGCGTCCAAAATTGACTTAGATATTAAGTTTTAAAGTTTGAGATTTTTTTTTTTTTTTACATTTTTTTTTTTATCTTCATTAAGGGGTCACTTAAAAAAAAATCCTTAATAAAACGTATTTAAACTTAATTAAAATGAAGCATCTTTAATTAATTAAAATACTACAAAACCCTTACTTCATTGACTGCATAGCTGCTTCCGCTGGAGGGCCCTCCATTTCTTCAGTGCTTTACCTTGTGAAAAGTATCGCAAATGTTTGATGTTTTCTTCGCTCTTCACCTCTCCTCTCGAGCAGGTGGCACCACTGAAGGTCCAAACCAGCCTTTGATTCGTGGTCGTTAATGGAATTAAAGTTATGGATAATTTCAATGGTTTTATGGTACCGCCTTAGCCAAAACTTATCAAAATAGTAACATAGATATTCAGTTTAATCACACCACAAAAATCACAAATTATAATAATCCAACCTATGCTTTTTACTGTGAAACCAGGGGGTCTATTCTCCGATCCGACTATAGCCCAATTCCGACTGTCAAAGTCGTTATTTTGATCACGTGACGTGGCATTCCGACCTTTTGCTATTCTCCCCTCTCAGTCATAGAAATTTGCGGTGAAGATTCGGTTTGTTTCAGTCCTTATGATAACGACTGCATGAGGGAGACGTTATAATGCTGACTCGTCCCTATTTTCTTCAATTCTCGTGAATGATTTTTTGGGAAAGATAAGTTTATCAATATATAAATTGCTATTGTGAGATTCGTTTATCCTCCCCCCCCCCTCCCAATATTATTTTTGAAAAAGCAGACCTACATAATTAAAGAAATTTTTAATAATAATATAAAAGAATAAGCTTTTCAAAATTAAAAAGTAACCGAACAGAATGCTACATTTTAATCCTAACTGAAGTGATAACGTGAAAATATGATTTTCCAACTATGCATATATGCTTATATATAATTATAATAGTTTTTTTTTTTTTTTTTCGCCATTTATAGCACGAATTGAGCACTATCGGAAAATCAGAAAATTTTTTCCTTTTTACATGATTATTGTTTAAAAAGTGTGTACTTTATTCATTCAGTTTCTTTTTTTTTTCTTTGTTTTAATTGCTTTTAAACTGAATTTATATTATTTTTTAAAAGTATTTTTGCTGAAAAGTTCTTGAATTTTACTGTTTTTCGGAATGTTATTTTAAAAAAATGCAAAAGTTTTAAGCAATTTCTTTTAAAGATTTTTATTACTTATTAAGGATAAATATTTTTCAATTGTAATAATTATGTACCAGTATTCTGTATTTTTGTGGTTGAAAAAGAGTTATTCCCGTGTATTCAACATAATAAAATAAATAAATAATTAAAAATAAAATCTTTTAAACAAATACGCATTATATTCAGTTAGAATTTATTTATTAATTATAGATACAGGTTCAAATTAACAACCTTTCAGATTTTTAACAAAGTTGATTTTGGAGTAGGATGATATTTCCATTATGGGAATAGTTAAAACAAATAATAATTCTACAAGTGCTTTTATGCTATTAATGAAATAAAACTTGATATAAAGTTAAAAAAAAAAAATAAAATAAAAATCGGATTGCCATTTTGTTTAATTTTTCTTCTCTGTCTGAATATATATATATATATATATATATATATTAAGTAGTAGAAGCCGAGAAACAAACGATTTTAGATACATATTAAACATTTTCGGAAAATCAGAAAAATCCTTCCTTTTAAAATGATCATTGTTTAAAAAATATGTAATTTATTCATTCGATTTTTTTTCTTTCGAAGTAACTGTTAAACTGAAGTTACATATTGTTTATTTACTCACTCTACATATATATATTAAATATTTCTAATGAAAAGTTTTTGAACTTTACTGGTTTTCAGAATGTTATAAAAAAAAAAAAAAAAAACGAAAATGTTTAGTGTAATTTTTTAATGCTTTTTATTACTTATTATTTAATGCTAAATATTTTTCAAACTATAATAATTTACCTATATTAGTCTGTATTTTGTTTATGTAAAAATTATTTTCCTTGTGTATTCAATATAATTGGAAAATCTTTGTATTCTTAATCCTATGAAAAACATATTACTTTTTAACCCTTTACGGCGCAAGACAATTCGGATCATTTAAATTATACTGCCACCGGAATTCACAATCTATAGTAAACTAAAAGAAATTTTAAATATTAAGGTTAAAAAAATCGGCCTTTTCTGCTATGTTATAAATGTAAATTTTTGCTAAAAAATTTCCGGGATGAATTTTTACAGCTGGATCTTAAATTTTGTGTCCTTGCAGCGAGGACAGCGCGCGTTAAGGGGTTAAATAAAAATGTATAAAATCTTCTAAGTAAAAACGCAGTATTCATTTATAATATATTTATTAAGCACAGATAGAAAGAGGTTCGAATTAACAAATTTTCAGATTTTTTTAAAAAGTCAGTTTTGGAGTAATGAAGCTCCCAATAGGTGGTGTTTAAAAAATAGTATTATTAATTCTAAAAGTGCATTTATGCTACGCATGAAATGAAATTTCGTATAAAGTTAAAATAAAAAATTTCAGATTTCTATCATGTTTAGTTTCAATATATAATATAAATAAATAATAATAAACTAAATTTAAATTCAGTTTACCAGCTATTTGTGAATAAAATAAAATGATTAAATCAGTTAAATAGTTTTATAATAGTGCTCATTTGAATATAAGGAGTTTGAAAAATTAAATTACTTTTGCTTCAAAATAATCTACTTATATTTTACTTGTATTGTGGGCAAAACCTACATCTTATTTCCATGTTTAACTTAATTTATTATTTAACAGACACCTTAATATATTGTAGATTTTATTAATAAATTAAGCGAAAATTTATATCATAAAACAAGTAGATTAACACAAATAATAAAAATATATATAATAATAATTGCATTATGTATAGATTTGAGTTGAATTACATTTTTCAATAAGTAATCTTACTTCTGCAGATGAAAACATTTTTTAAATAAACAAACTTATCAAAATAATTTAAACCGCCAAAAGAAAAAAATAAATAAAAATGAGAGAGAGAGATAAAGAAAAGAAAGAAAGAAAAAGCCATATTAAAAAAAGAACTTTGTGGTACTTTAGTTTATTTATTTCCTATTAAATTTGTACACTCTAACAGCTTTATCCCCTCATATTAGTAAAGATAAAATTTTAACATATAATAATTCTTGTAATGGAATTTTTTACACAGTATTGATAATAAAGGAACGCAAACTCTGAACAATGAATTTTTTTAGAACGCGCATTTCTGGATGTGCAATCCTCATATTGCCTTGCAATGTTGTTTTCCTTACACGACGTCTATTCACAGGTGTAGCGTCTACTTCAACACGCCATTGGCTGAAATCACTGGCATCTTTAGCCTCGGAAGAAGACTGCTTCGATTACTACCTTAGATAACAACCTTGGGGGGAGAATCGCTCTTTAGCAGTGGGAGGAAAGAAAGTCGGTAAAATTGGAATTTAACGACTGCCGTTGTTTAAGGACGGTCGCTATGGCGGTCGGATCGGAGAATAGATGCCCAGGGTTGGAAAGGTTTCTGACACTATGGTAAAAACCACGGTATAAACCATGGTTTTACCATACTGTCCAAAACCCAAGAAGTGTCTTAAACTGTCCAAAACTATATTTTTTAATAGAATGTCTTATTAATATAAAATTATGCAAGTATTTAAAAAAAATATATATATATTATAATTATTAATTGTTATTTTGTAACATCTTCCAGTATTTTCCATTGTTCTAATAATATATTTAGTGAGAGATGCGTACAACGATTATAAATTGTACAAAATCAAAAATTTATTATTGAGGCTTTAATGGAAAAATGTAGATAATCGTACTTCAGGTATTGATATTTGTAATGTTTACACACACATGCACATAAACAATATGAATAAATATCGTATTTGCTTTAAAATCGAACAAGTCAATCAATAAAAAAGAACAAAATAATATCAAATTGTTATTTATTTATATATTTATTATTTTAAAAAATATTTGCAAAAAAATAATCTTTAAAAAAAAAAAAAAAGACATAAATGTATTTTTTTTTTTTCAACGACTAAGGGAATATATAATATATATATACAAAAATATTAAATGTTACATATTTTAACAATTTTTTTTTTAGAGGTGTGTGGACATATTTGCCCTCTTTAAAAATGCATAGACTTCACTGCCTAATTATAACTTATATTTTATTTATTTTTGCAATCTGCTAATCTATATTTTATGAGGAAAAAAAAAAAAAAACTTATTAAAATAGTTTTTAAACAGAATTTGTATAAAATAATGGATAAGTAAGTCTTTTACAAAAGTATCAGAAAAAAAAAAAAAAAAAACTATTTTGAATGTTTTATCATACATTTTTTATTGTAAGAAAATTTTTTTAAGTTACTAAAATTTACTTTTTATGTAGCTATTATTAAATTGTAAATTTCAATTCCATAAAAAAAGCTAAATTTTCAGTATAAAATACTTTTAATTACTAATTATAATTGCTACTGAGAATGTAGGAAGTGAAATTTCTTATACTTTTAGGTTTTGGACACTTTAGGACAGTTTTGTACAGTTTTAGACAGTTTAGGACACTTTTGGACGATAAAAACCACCTGTCCTGTCCAAAACCAGTTTCGGACGTCCTAAACCTCAACCCTGTGTGAAACCATTGAAATTATCCATAACTTTAACTGCATTAATGACCACGAATCAAAGGCTGGTTTGGACCTGCAGTGGTGCCACCTGCTCAAAAGTGAAGAGTAAAGTAAACATCAAACGTTTGCGTCACTTTCCACAAGGCAAAACACTGAAGAAGCGGAGGGCCCTCCAGCGAAAGCAACTATGCAGCCAATGACGGTAAGGGTTTTGTAATATTTTAATTCCTTAATAAAACACAAGAAAATATTTTTAAAATCTCAAACTTAGAAATTAAAATCTCAGTCAATTTCCGATGCACAGAAGTAAAATTCTTGCGTTTTGTTGGATGAGTGTCAACTATTACTAAGTGTGATTATAGGGACCTGGGGACTGTGTAAAAAGTTAGTTTTTGTAATTTTCAAGTTTTTTTTTATATATAAACATGCCAAATAAAAATGCTGACATTATAAAAAATATTTTGTAATTGGAAGTATATGTCTGGGACCAGTCGTTGCAGAGATAAAGGCCTACTTCACAACTTTGAAAAACAATAATTAAATAGATTTTTTTCATAAGCTATTATTAATATTAAAATTAATTTTTATTGTAATATGCAAATATAGTTAGTATTTTTAAGAACCAGAAAAGTAAGATTATATTGAATATAATTAATATTATTAAATAGAAATAAAATTTGTACACAATTGTTTTTTAAAATAAATATCCAAATGTAACAAAAACAATAAATAAAAGTTAATAACATAAACAATTAATCATAGTATTTATTTAATATTAAATATAATTTTCATAAAATAATGTTTTTATAGTATACTGAAGTCAGTAATAATAAATTCTGCTGAAAGATATTTAACCCTTAAAAGCCTGATTATTTTTAAATCAATTTAATTCCTCTCTTAAATAAATCACTGGAAAGGTACTTTAAACTATATAAAGTTGTCTTTGTTGAGACTTACAATTTTATTGATTTTTCTTTCTTTTTCTATTTCAAAAAGTTCAGCAATGGTAAGATCCTTTTCTGGTTTGCGTAACTTGGCAAAGGTACATTCCTTCATATGGGAAAAATGTTCTTCCCTAAAAAAACATTGAAAAAAAAAAAAAAAAAAAAAAAAAAAAAAATTCATTATTTAAAAAAGGCTTTTTTTTTACAGGTTTTGTTGCCTTATATTACACTGCTACTTAAAAAATGCAGCTTTTAAAATATTTGTCCCTGTATTCCTAAAATGACAGCATGAAAAGTTTTTCTAATTTGACTGTGAGAGACTGTTTTACATATTTTAGTTTAAAATGAATTGTCAATATCAAATTTTCTACTTCTGAAATCAATTCTTACAACAAAATTAAAAAAATTAAATTGAAATATTAAATTTATTAAGTGATCAAGCAAACATTTTTTATAAAAATAGCAAAATTGTTTACTTCTATATTTTTTATAGAAATATTTTATTCAAAATAAATAAATAATTAAAATATGCAGACATACTAAAAAATTAAGCACTTTTGGAGTCAAGTTAAATGTACCAATGTGTCAATGCTAAACTTCCTATGTACACTAATGATGTAACACAAGACATCATGGCCTGAAAGCCAAAAGAAACAGTTTACTCAGGTTGTTAATTTTTGGCAATCTAGCACACTTGCATCAACACAAAATGGATGAAGTTTACCAGACTGAATATCTCACCCAAATAAATTAATGAACAAACAAAGAGTTTAAAAAAAAAAAAAAAATCATAGCTCTCTCTAAAAAGAGATCTTGAGTTAAGACTGAAGTTGGAGATATATAAATATAACTAGATGCCATAACAGCCAAAAATATAAATTTACAAGTTTCTATGACCATTTATTTTTGAGCCAGGTAAGATATAAAATCCCCTGTGATAGAATACTTTTATGCTTTCTGCAACAAGTCTCGATTGTGCAAACCTTTTCTGCAAAACCATGTTATTTAATAATAGAATTTTTTCTAATTTACACATATGTACAGATAATTATAAAGATATCAATATTATTAATAGACTGTAAAACAATTCCTAAGTGAGTTCATGAGTTTCATGATTTAATTCTTCATGAGTTTCTATTTTATACTAATATCTGGGAATATCTTTCATTTTTATGAGCAAGCCTTTCTGCAATTGACAATTTCTTTTCTGCAAAAATTTCGCCAAAAGGATAAAATCTATTTCTCAAATCAGGATTACATTACTTTTCTTGTGTTTTGTATAAACAAGTAAAAAGAAATAATAAATGTAAAAGAAATAAAAAAAAATACCATGGATCTTCATGTGGTTCCCATCCATGTAATTTCTTATGACAAACAAAACACTGTACTAAATCTGGCTCATCCTCAGTCGGGCAGTGGAAAAATCCAGCTTCAGCCATCTATAAGAAATAAATATTATATATCAGTTACCAGTCGCAAGTGGGAAAATGCAATGCATGTATGTATATTGTATAGTCATAGCTGCAAATGAACCTTTCATAACACTAGAGAACTCTGCGTTAAAGGGCAAAATTAACGGTCGCCACCGGCCACATGGCGACTAAATAAAAAAAGATGGCGATTAAAAATTATACATCGATCGCCACTAAAGTCGCCACTTTTTGTGATCATTAAAAGATTCTAAAAATCGAGTGCCAATAGGTAATCGAAGCCATGTGATTTCCAATCTTTTTCCATCCATGGCATAAATGTCAATGTTCATTTTAAACTTGCTTTATTATATTCTACAACCTATAAAGAAGTAGAATTGTTTAGTATATCTCACTCATATAATTTTTTGAACACCCCCCTTTCCCTCCCCCTAACTATCTGTGATCACACAGCTTACAGAAAGCTTTATAATTTCTAATCGTTCTCCATTTGGCGCAAAAATATAAATATCTATTTTAAACTTACTTTATTAGATTCTAGAATCTGTAAAGAAGTAGAATTGTTTAATATCTCTTACTCATAATTCTTGTAATCCCCCCCCCCCCACACACACACGTGTGTGCTCCATTTCAACAGTTAATGATCAAATGTCCTGCAAAGCACAATCTTTTTCCATTATTATCGCCATAGTATTTAGTGTATATTTAACAAATGTGTGTGTCAAAATTTGATTTGGCTTAAATGTGTATTTTTCAAAAATTTTTGTATTTGCTTTCTTTTGAATAGAAGTCTTCCTTTTTCCTTCCCATTTTAAAGTAGAAATCTCCCTATTTTTAAAGCTACAAATTTGGCAGCTAAGTTAAGTACTACTGAATTATCTGAAACATAAAAACTTTTGCTGTTATTATTACAGCCCTAAGCAGATTTTAATTTAGGATTTTTAAAAAGAGTGTAATTACAATTTCAGTGTCCCTGTGTTAATTTTATTATTATATGTATTTCTTATTTTCATATTTTTCTTGTGGTGATTATACTGCAAAATGGTGACAATGCTTTTTGCAGTCTGAAAGAAATAGTCTTATCATGTGAAAAGTGGCCACTAACTTAAATAAGTGGCTACTAATGAAACTGACAGTACCGGCCACTGGCCACTAATGAATTTTCCCAGTTTTGCCCTTTACTCTGCTCCCCAACCCCCACGGTTTTGCCTTCTCCTGACTCATTTCACTTACTAATACTAACCTCTACAGGACTCTGTCCACCTATTCGCTGCTTTGCCTTTCACTGAATAGGAATATTAATAGTGCATAACATAAAACAAAAAAATGTTATAGAAATCCCCATATTCAATGTCAAATTGAAATACGTAATATTTACCACATTCTTTTTCTTTTTTTTTTTTTAATGAAATATTATACTAAAAATTTGCAATTTTTTTCAGAATGGAAAGAAATTTGTAATAGATCAATTTGTGTTACAGCTTAGTATATGACCCCCCCCCCCCCCTTGGTGACTTCTAAATTTTTGTCACTATTTGGTGATGAATTTTTTTTAGTATAATTGCTTAAGAAAAAAAAAATCTATTACCAATTTTTTTTTTCATGCATATATATACTTTTTATTTTACCATTGAATTTTTAAGTTAATTTAGGCCGTATATGGTGAATTCCGGGAAAAAGGAGGCATGGAACTTAAATTTTTTTAAATTAATATTTGGTAACTTGCCATGTATCATTTTCTTCAAAAATATATGAATTTCTTGAATCTTAACATATTTTTTCAATTTAACTCAATGACTTTCAGAAAATAAAAGTCAAAGTCACTTTTACTCTTCCTGTTTTTACACTGCTGAAAATCTCTCTATTGTTTCATGCTGTCATTTAAATAAATTCATTTATCAGACAATAATAGGTGGTTAACTTTTATCCTTTATATGTCTAATTAAACTTCCTTTTAAGTAATTTAAAAAAAAATATATTTTTTTATCATGAAACAAAAATATTACTAGGTGACACTATGAATGTTCTTCCGTTACCAAAATACTACATCTCAACCACCTCATGAAGAACCTATTGGGTTTAGAAATTAATGTTTTTTTTTATACAAAGCAGAATTTCTTCACATATTAATTAGAAACAGTCAAAATTTTATTGGGTTTTTAATTGAGATTTTTTTTAATGGTAACAGAAGGACAGAAAATTTGGTAATGGAAGGACATTTATTTATAACTGGGTTGGCAAGGTTTCGGACACTATGGTAAAAAATCAGGGTTGTCATTTCGTCCACTTTTTCGTCAAAAGTCCGGGACGCTGGACAAAAGTGGAAAAAACCGGGACAAAACTGGAAAAAACCACATGAAACTGGACAAAATAAAATCCACTGAACTGTACATGTTCAGTGCATAAAATTATTCCGTTAAAACAATAAATTGCAATTTTAACTTTA